>JAMXBB010000004.1:83396246-84048980 GCA_024138015.1 Lumnitzera littorea | reverse complement strand
TTTTTTTTTTTAAGCTAAAGGACTCTTTCTTACTTGAACAAATATCCCATTTATCTTATCGTTTTTGTGAAAATGGACATGTATAATGAATAATAAAGTAATTCCCACTCAAATTTTGTAGAATAACAATATACATGATAATAACATAAAATTATCTAATATACTAGAAGATATAAACTATCAATGAACACAAACAATGGCAACATACATGACAATAACAATTGAAAAATTATAGTATAAAATAATGTATTTCACCAAAAGGCAAAACTATTTCACCATCAACAACAAAAAAAAAAAAAAAACCGCTTCTTGTTTAAAGAAAAAAAAGAAAAGAAAAGAAAGGTAAACGCATGAATAAAATCAAAATAAATAACAAATAGTAATATTTTAAATAATAACCAGGAGAAGAGTAGGGAAAAACATTTGAGAGTAAGAGATGCATGATGCAATACAATTGCAGATACTAAGTTGGAGTCGCTTCATAGATGTAAGATGCTAAAGCAGTGATTGTGATCCATCAAATGTAAGAACAAAACTGAAAACTAAGAGAAGAGATTAAGAGAGTAGATTTGAGAGAGATATATGAGGTAAATTGAGCTAAAGAGGACTAAAGAAGAGGGAGATTCAGAGACTAGAGTTCAATTGAAAGAGGACAAGAGAGAAGCGAATTATGGATATAAAGGATGATTGATGAAGCAGTTAAGGTTAGCCCATTAAAAATTTACTTAAAGTATCTTACTTTTAATATATATATATATATATATATATATATATAAAAGAGTGAAAATTTTTTAATAATATTATTTCTTAATATTATATTATTAATTTATTATTTTTATCAAGTAATAGGCTTTTCAATGGCTTTTTTGACAAATTTCAAGATCCATCTCATGAACCATTTCCTAAAATTTATTCTAAAATCTTATTGGTTAGTATTCTATAAGGTTTTTAGCAAAGTAAATGAAGTGAATACATTGGATACCTATTCTGACTTGCTCATTGACATCCTTATCAATCTCTCTTTCATTTGGCGGTCATTTTCGGCTTGGATAATGGTTCCATTGCATCCAAGAAGCTTCCTTGAACTTTGAACTTGAAGGGGTGGAAAAAACAAAGAGCGAAATTGACATTTCCGGGACCTTTTAAACTCTGATTTCTTCATTGGCAACGGTGGAAATTGACGTAAAATCATAAACTAATGGAGAACGTGTTATGTGTCTTTTGTCTTTTTCCTTTGCCTTTCTGCGAGAAGAGTATGGTATGTTAGATGTTGTAACAATCTAATTTCTATAATGGTTTTCTTAAACCATACATTCTAACTTAAGGTGGAAAATGGATACGCATCTTTCTTTAGATTTCAATTGTTTGTTTTTATCTCAGTTACTTCACGATTTGGATGTTTGGTAGGTGATAAAAATATTTTTTCCAGACCTTAAAGTTTATTTTTCAGCATTCATAACGAGATTGTAAAAATATTTAATTTGATATCTATAACATTTTTTTCTTAATTTGTTAAACGAAGATTGAAAGCATCTTGCAACTCATATTTCCATTAAAGAAAAGATAAAATTACAAAAAGTATCGCATCATCAATATGTATATATATAATAATTAAAATAAATTAAATTGATATATAAAAAGGTATTCCAAAAAAAACAAAAAACTTTGCTACAAAATGAGAAACCCTCTCCTTAATCTCCGACTCCACTCCATCTCTGCCGTTGCACACCAACCCGTCTAGATCCACCCAAAGCGAAGAACAACTCTCTAACATCAAGATCCAACGTTAACTTCAAAACGCGGTCGAATCGTTACATTTTCAAAAATCACAATTTCCGGAATTTTTTATCTTTGGTTGATTCGACATCTTTTTCTCTAAAAAATTAGCGTTTTAATCTTGTTTCTCCCTTTCTTTAACCTTTCCTTTGGTTTTAAGCATTTATTTTCTTTTGCCAATTTTATTTTTTAAATCTGAAAATTACAGATCTAGTCATTTTATCTTCGAATAGTTATTGCCTTGTTGAAAGTAAGTTTTGGTTTTTCCTTGATCTTTCCTCTTTTAGTTTTTTTCTTTTTTCTTTTTTCTTTTTTTTTTGAACCTAAACATCCTTAGTATATTCAGATCTTTTTAATGGGTTGGCGATCTTTATCTTCACATCCTTTTCTTCATGAAAGCAGGATGCTTGTCTTTGTAGTCTTGTGTAAGGGGTGTTTTTTGGCAAATATGGGGCTCGAAGTCGACTTGTTCAAGTTAAAATCATTTAATCGAATTCAAAAATGGCAGTAAGTAGACAACAAATTCATATCGTCTCATGGATTTTTCAACAGTTCCGTCCATATTTTTTAGAGACCTATCTTGTTCTTCATCTAACTTTTGATTTTATATTTATTAAATCTCAGCCATTTATCTAATTATGTTTTTGGTTATTTAGATTTAATTAGTTATAAATCAAAGGTTAGACGGAAAAAAAAAAGAAAAAACCAATCCCATAAAACACATGAACAAGATTGTGAAAGTTTCCAATAGACTTTGGCAAAAGTAATATGATAAAGGCTTAAATAGCTGAAAAGTTCAACTCACTTTTGTTGACGGGTGATTTTGGTTTCAGTATACGAAAACCTATAATACCATAAAACGGCTAGGGGAGGGGGGGGAGGGGGGTAAAGGGTGTTTAATACCATAAAACGGCTAGGGGAGGGGGGGAGGGGGGTAAAGGGTGTTTTGACGTGGTCACTCCAATACCTAAGTTAGTTCCCTCGTCATGTAAAGATAAACATATCAAATAGTTACGATGTTGAGAGAATGGAAGAGAGTCTCCTTACCTAGGGTCTAGGCTGGTATTTATAATAAGTCTATAAGGATTGTCCTTGGACCGAGTCATTGGACTAGGTTTAGATATTGGACCAAGTGATATAAGCCTATATAATAATTATCCAAAAATGCTTATCAACACTTACCCTCCCACTTTCTTTGGTGACAAAGTTAGAAAAGAGAGTATTTAGGGAAGTTGATTTGGTAGGGATTTATGGAAAAATTTATAATCTTAGCTTAAAGAGGCTAAAGTGCTTGAAGAAGTAAAGGCTCAAAAAGGCGAAAAGTAGGAGTAGCCAGAGCACTTGAAGTAGCAAGGGCTTGAAGAGACCAATGCACCTGAAGAGGAGAGAGCACCTAAAGAGGCTGAAATACTTGAGGAGTTAAGAGCGCTTGAAGAGGCAAAGGCGCCTAAAGAGGTGAGAGTGCCTGTGGAGGCAGAGGCACTTAAAGAGGCAAGAGCGCTTAGAGAGGCTGAAGCGCCTATGAGAGCGCTTGAGGAGGCAGAGGCACCTAAAGAGAAGAGGCCTTAAAGAGGTGAAGAGCACCTAAAGAGGTAAGAAGCATGCAAGTCGTCCAAGCTAGATATGACTTGTGCTAAATAGAGCCATAAAATTAACTAGTCGATCTCTAGTCCGTTAAAATATAAGACTTTGAGGCTTATTCACTCATCGTCCTTGCAAATTGTACAATTTAGTGTATCTTACCCATCATTGTTTAATGGCTCATGGTTTTCAAGTAGCTCGTAGTCTATTTATTAGACAAAGCAATTGAGTTTATACTAGCTCATCATCCGTAGTGTATAGGATTTAGAGCTATTAAGAGTTGCTTGTTAGCGGATTATACTTGCATGGGCTTAAAATAAGGGCGTTTGTTTAGCTTAGCAGGAACTTACTCGAACTTGCTTAGACTTCCTTAAGACACGGATCTATGAGATTGGTGTATGTAAGCTGATAGGAGCTCAATTACGAGCTACTAAAAATGTATTCGTGTGAGGTAGAGTAGAGGATAACTCGACTAGCATTGTAAAAAGCTCAACACTTTAAACTGTGATTATATCGATCAATTCTACATTTCCCATGCTCAAAACGATATTTCTCTTAGTAATAGCTTGGACCGCTCATCATACAAGAAAAGCTAAGCTTAAGGAAGTACTCGGCTTTGTCATGTGAAGAGCTTGCCAATTTAAATAGTTTCTAAGTCAACATTTTGGACCTTAGTTAGTGTCACGCTCTAAAGCGACAGAGTCGTAACAGCTCTGCTGTATAAACCATTCTAAGATAAGAGTTGGCTTTACAACCGCTATCCTAGACCTGATCTACACAAGGTGTCCACGACTAACCCACTTTGAAGTAAACAGTTTGTAATTTAAATAAATCATTTACCTAAGAAAGTGAGGAAATATATATATATATATTATATAATTCAATTATTACAATTAATGTTTACAATGTTACATCGTAATATATTTCTTAGTTATTACGTTATTCAGAAATGAAAAATTCTAAAATAAAAGTTTAGACCTTAAAAATATATGTTTGTTTTTCAAATGTTTTTCCTCACTCCCCAGGATCTAGCAGTTACTAACTTTAGAGTAGTTATAAGCCGCTTCTTAGCTAGTACCTGTACGACGTCTATAGAGATGTAAGCAACTACAGTTCAGTAAGTTAGGATGGAGGACTTAAAACTACACCACAAACACAAACACAAACACAAACAAGGTTATCAACCAAATCATTTAGTGCAATACATGTTTAAGCAAATGTCATCACACGACGTTGTTCGGCCCATTGTGAGATTAGAGAAGTTGGGCCCGCTCTAATCCATGTAGAGGAGTTGTCGTTAATGTAACAACTCATGACTAAACTCAAGCTTGTGTAATGGAAATACTGCTCCTCCCGCGACTACCTTCGAACCATTGACTTCACCCTTACCGCGACCTCCTCACCTGTCACTTAGTTTAACTAAGGATGAAGAAGGGACTCATTATGCCATCCACCGCTATCCCTTTTGAAGGGGTCGGTATTTAGCTGGAGAATCCTAGGTTTCCCTAATGGGTTGCTATGCAGGTTCGATTTAGGTTTACAAGTCATATCTTTGTTAAGTTCAGTTTAAGGTGATTGATTACTTTATACAATGTAAGCCAAAACAACAAACAGAATTATAGCATCACTCATAATTAAGCACATACACACAACCAACTATCTAACAAGCATAATCAAGTATAATCTTAAGCCTCTAAAATATAACATCGTATTAATCCCAACTTATCTGGACTCTTCGCTCCTTCACTCGAGGTCCTACTCGCTCAAGCCATCGACGATCATCCTTATAACACAAATGTGGTTTAAGTTTTTCATATAACTACTATTTAAGTTGGTTTTATCCTATAACGCTTATTGTTATCTTTTGTTTAGAGTTTAATATACCTAATTATTTAGGTCTTAAGTCTTTTACAATTCTTTTTGAATCGTGTTGAGTTCTGTTTTAGTTTTCACATCGATTTTTAAATTAGGTTTTTAACTTAATTTTTGGTTAGAGATTTATACGTACACCCTAAAAAAAAAAAAAAAAATCATTCCAACCCATAATGTGAAATTAATCGCATTATTTTCGGATATCCTAAATATCGTTTTTAGTCTCTAACTAGTATTTTTGTCCGTACAATATATCCAAATCCTAATTTAATCACCGAATTTACCTTTGTTATAAAAAAATCTTATATTTTTCATATAATTACCCTAATTTAAGTTTCTTGTCAGATTTATTATATATTTCTATTATTATCATAATATCAATTTTTACTCTAATATCTTCTATTTATTATATTTTTAATAATTGTGTATTATGCGCTATTACTTATTATGTACATAATACACATCTAATATTTTTATCACTCTAATTATCATCTCCCAACATCAATTATCATTTCAAAGTGTCTAAATTCATCCTAAATCAAATTTTATACCTAATTACCCTAATTTACAAAATTAACTTAAAATTTATTACTTTTCCCTATTACTTATTTACTACATAATTAACCTAATAATTGCATCTAACATCCTAAATGCTACAAGTATCATACTTCATCAGATTTCAACATCCTAAAACATGTAATTATTTACTAAATCAGTAATTAACTATTTAATTACTTAATTAACCCTAAATTACTTATTTTATGCCTCATTTTAAGGCTTAAAATTTATCTAAAAATTTCAAAAATTAATTTTTGAAAACGGGCTTCATAGCACTATTCTATGTCATATAAGTAGTCTACAAAAAAATTTTGAGCTCAAAACTACACTTTTAAGGTAATTTATTTCTAAACCGAAACATGATCGGTTTTGCATAATTTCTTAAGGACTATATATCATAGGACATATTTTCATCAAAATAATATTTTTCCTAAAAACTGCATACTAAAATATTCCAGAATAACAAAATTCATAATTTTCTAAGAACATTTACTATTTTTATAAAATTACACAAAATCGGGCTAGAAATCGAACTCACCGGTCTGGATGGCTCCGGCCACCGTAGCCTTGTTGGACGGTCTAGGCATTGCCACCACCGTGTGGTGGTAGTGGCCGTCCACTCCCAGGTGCTCGTCTGGTGTTGGCTTCCCTCTAAGGCCCTAATTACACAGTTTTCTTTTTTTTTTTTCTAACCCTAATTTGTCTCTTCCAATTTTGATGCTCTCAATTTTTTCTAACTTTTAACTGTTTAAATAAGCTCTGTAATTTTTTCCCTATTTATAGAGCTTTGTAGTAATTATTATGCATTTAATTGGACAAGACATTACCCAAATCCCTTAATTTTTTCCTTTTGTGTTACTTGATTTTGATTGGTTAATTTTTCTTCTTCAATTCCTGACTTGCCACAACCAAATCCACATCATTCCCTATTCTTTTGATTTTTTCTTAACTAATTAATAATTTTATTTAATTATTTAATAAGTTTTTAGTCAATTTAAGTAATTTCGTGTATTTTTATCTACACGTAAATACATATAGGGTACATGTGAACATTCCTAATTATTATTTAAGTCATTATATGATTTTTAGTATACATATAATCTATCTCTAGTAATTTATTAGTTATTAGATTATACTTTTCACCTTTTCGATAATTAACAATTATTACACTTAAAATTTGAAAATTTTATAGTCTCCTATTTTATTACTTATTTTCTTAAATTCAAGTTTATAGGGTCATTTTTACTAATATTTCTAGCTTTACTTTATAATTTAAGTTCGATCGGATCTTTCAACTGATCGAAATCTCGAGTGGCTGATTATAGAGTTTACAATTAGCTATAGCTAGGAGCTCAACATTGCTTTGTTGAAGCATACTGCAATAGTTGTGGATAGTTCCATTTCAATTAAGGAAGGACTCGGCCATCCTTAAGTCACTCATGAGCTTGTTGCTTTGGAAAGATGGCTGCTACGACGTAGGTTGTTGTTCTGAGTTGATATGAATGAATTTGAATAAATACGACTTAACATTGCATTAAGAAATTGAGTATTGCTTCGCCGAGTATTATAGTGCAGTCATAGAATTTTAAAGAATAGCTTGAAACACCTCAAATAAATTAATTGTGTTGTCTATTTTGGGTCAACATGTGTGTAGGGGCTTAACTTGACTAACTGTTAGTTGAAACTTCTTTTATTCATGTCGAGTAGTTCAATTTTTAGCCTGTCGCTTGCTTAGATTGCCTCTTGATTTAGCTATTTACCAAATTGGTTGTTGTAGTGCAAAGCTTATGACCATGTAAACCATAAATCTACCTAAGGCGCAACTCTTGGTTCATACTTATGCAAAGCATCCACTTACTTATTACATCTTTAATTTAGGCCTTAAATGGTTGAATAGTAGAGTTGACACTCGACATGACAACTTAAGAAAATCCTTGTTGACCTCTATTTGAGTAATGCTTGGATAGCTCAATGCACACACAACTACCCCACTTCTAGAGTTCGGCATAAACAGCTTGGCAAAATTTCTCAGCTATGAACTGTCGCGTGCCTAACTGCTGGGAATTGTGACTCGACAAAAGCACTCGAAAGGCTTTTTGTCCAATTGGCACTAAGCGGCATGAATGTACTGTAGCATTCGGGAAAAGCTCTCAGGCAAAACTTCTTGACCCAATGTCTCTCGGCTACTCGGCATTTCAATTAAGAGTGCTCCTTGGCTACTCGGCATCTTGTTGCCGCTGGAGCTTAATATACTTGTTTGAAACCAAAGTCCCTCCTCAACCATTCGGCGCAAGGCTTGAGAATTTCCATTTGGAAATGAGCAACTTGGTTAGAGCTTCTCGGTACATTTGGAGTAGCTCGGCGTTAGAGCTTAGTCGGCTCATGCCAACAGCTTTGGTCAACATTGGAGCTTAGTCATACAGATTGATAGTTGTGTTACACAGCTGAAATTGTTGTTTATGCTGTGACTCAAGACACAGTTGCTAGTTTTGCTCGACTTGTGCGAGGCAAATAAGAACTCAATAGTCCTTGGTTTGACATAAAGTGCAGATTAGCTCAGTTGAGGACTTGTCTTAGGTTGGCAAGAGCTTGAGCTTAGACTTGTATGAGGAATTGGTCTCACTACACAAGAAGTCACTAATGATTAGCTCTTGTTATTCTTCATTGGAATTTCTAGCACTTGGTAGTTCTGCTTCGTTGGGAATGTTCACTTGCTCTTTAGTTTATATGATAATAGTTCGGCATGGGAACTCTTACTCAAAATTTGGACATTGTGCAACTTGATACATCCATAAGTAGCTTGATTTGGACTTGTTGCTACAGCAGCTTAAAGCTTAACGACATGATTTTACTTGGATAAACTTGGCCGGGAGCTTGACGACTAGTTTTTACTCAAATAAACTCAGCCAGTCGACATGGACATGGATAAAAATTTTAGCACTCGGCAAAGACTGGAACTCGGTAAGTCGGTTGAAAATTGCTTGGTAATTTACGAGCTACTGATCAAAGCTCAACTAAAAGGAGCTTGGAGTTCGAGCTCCTATCTCGTCACTCAGGGAAGCTTAGATTACTTAAAAACACTCAACTTCTTAGCAAATTATAGGTCAATAGGAATTGCTTGACAGGACTTCACAATAGTGTATCTTGAAAATACTCCAATTTACGTAGAATAGCTTATAAAATAGGAGGAGCTTTCAGTAGGATTTTGTTGCTGCTCAGGTAAAAGTCTTAGAATTCAACTGATACAATTCGTCATAGAGTTGAACACGATGAAGCCGAATATAGATTGTCGATCCACAATATGAAGTATGAGATTTCTAAAAACAATTAAAAGGAAAGACATCACAATATAGTCCCTCAAATTTAATGCCGTGATATTGTGCAGCAACTTAAAAGTTTAACAACTAAGTTGTTATGAACATGAATGCATAGGCAATGTGCGAACATGTGGTTATTAACAGAAAGGCAACGGTTATTATCCGCAAAAGATGGCACTGTAGTTACTTCAAACACCAAAGTTTGCATGAAAGAAGTAGTTGTGATTATATAAACTCATAAATTTCAAAAACATAAATGCGACATCACGATTACGCTATCCAAAAAAACAAAGATTTTTCAAAACTTTTAAAGCAAGTGCTAAACATAACTGCATGTCAAGTAATGTGATTCGAACTATAAAATATGTTTAAGCAATATTGGAAAACAGCGATTATGAGCAGTTTCAAACTAAACTAGCATGAAATTATGGTGGTCTCTCGAAGAACGTAGTCATGAACCATCCATCATTGTCATTGATAGCATTTGAAGCTGTAGTTCAAGGAAGGGAAGAGTAAAAATCCAACAAATTGTTAAAAGCCATAGGGATGAAATCCTTATTCCTACAAACGACATTAATTGTTGATGAGTGATTCTTATTTCGGTATACAAATACCTACAACACAAGAAAACGGCTACGAAAGGAGAGAGTGTTCTAGCATAGCCACTCCAATGGCTAAGTTAGTTCCCTCATCGTGTAGAGAAAGAGAAATCAAATAGTTATGGTGTTGAGAGAATGGAAGAGAGTCCCCTTACTTAAGGTCTTGGCTAGTATTTATAGTAAGTTTATGGGGACTGTCCTTGGACCGAGTCATTAGATCGGGTTTAGATATTGGACTAAGTAATATAAGCCCATATAATAATTATCCAAAAATACCTATCAACAGCTTTAAATTTGATTTGAATTTTCCTTCAAATATATGTTTTCAATAGTCAAATTAATAGTTGGACCCATTTCATTAAGATAATGAACAAACCATATATATATATATATATATCCTCACATCCTGCCACATCTCCCACTTTTGAAAAGAAAAAAGAAATTATGCTATCAAAAACATGTAGCTCAAACTTCGCTTGTGTATATTCATCCCAATGGAACAAAGTGGTAATCTATTTTGCTTTATTTTAATTTTTGGGTAAGATATTTTATTTTATTTCAATCAATGAAAGAACTCAATTTTTAAGGTTGCATCTTTCTTTTGCTTTAAGGATTTTGAATCCAACATGGACCATCTTAGTGTATTTTTTCCTTGTCTAGGTGTGTTGGATTTCAATTTCAATTTCAATTTCATGCTTGATGGGGATTGAAATTGAACAGAAATGAGGGTTTTTATGAAGTGAATTAGTAAGGAGAATGGGAAACTAATAGGCCATCAAATGTAGGCCTAGCCCACTTACTAATGATACACTCAAAAACCCTCAAAATGTAACTCTTCTTTTGACACCAAAACAATACACTCCTCTCTTATCTATTCATATCTCTCTTGAACTTTCTTCCTTTCGTTGAGACAATTAGCATTTTTAATTTGCTAGTCTTCTGTGAATCAAAATGGTAAACTAATTCTAAATTCTCATTAACAGCGTTCCCTACTAACGACTATTACTAATGAATTTCATTTTTTGTATGTTTGCAACATTCAATGGAAAGGAATTTTCAAGGGTCTAATATTTGAGTTGTCAAAAAACTCAAAAGCACAAAGGCTAAATTTCCAGCACAATGATGTGTCTTTTTTTCCCCTTCTATTTCTATTTTTACTATATCTCTTTTGGTTGTAGTATTGCTATAATATGTTATTTTTACAAGTAGATCTATAACTATTTCGATTGTAAAAGTTTGACTCCTTGCTTATGATTCCCTTATTCACTTGTTGATATAATCCTTAAGATGTCTTGGACATCTAATGTCCCTTTTCAATCTCCTTTCTATGTTGTCCCTCTTAATCTATCATAACATTTGCCCCCACTAGGAAAACAATGACCTTATCCTTAAGGTTAAAATTAGGAAAGTCCTTCAAAAATCCGTGATATCCATCCAAGTAGCATGAAAAGAACCTTTTGACATTGTTTGACCACTTCTTTTTTATCCAGAATGGTTAGAAGCTTTACTATAGGATTGTTAGTAATAGCTTCTAGTGGTAGGGCTCTAGAAGCTTGCTCATTACCCTCAACTTTTTAAGCAAAGATACATAGAGAACCAGATGTATAAAGCAAGCTCCTTTCTAGTACTTGAAAGGGACCATAACATCTTCGAGAAAGCTTATAGGACATTCTAATGGCTAAAGTAGTTTGCCTATAAAGTCACAACTTTACATAAACCATATCTCTAGTCTAAAATTCTTTATCAATTTTATGTTGATTCACTTTCATATGTTGTTGGCTTTTGGCTAAATATTGTTTCAATACTCTACTAATATCATCTCTCTTAATTAAATCATGATCTACAACATTCCATAAAACTAAAACCAGAAATATAATCTAGTAATTTAGGTAACTCTCTTCCATATAAAGCTTAAAATGGAGTCATTTGAGAGTTGGTGTGAAAACCGGTACTAAAACAATAATCTACCCATAGTAAATACTTTGGGCCATTCTTTAGGTTAGTCTATAACAAAAGACCTCAAATAATGCTCCAAACATCTATGGAACTTCTATTTGTCCATCTATTTAAATATGATAGGTCGAACTCATCTTCAATTTTACTCCACTAAGCTTGAGAAGCTCTTGCCAAAAGCAACACACAAATACTTTGTCCCTATTACATACTATCAATTCAAGTATCCCATGCAATTTGACTATCAAATCAACAAACAAGTAAGCTTTTGTAGTGGCTATATAAGCTATTATAAGTGGCCCAAAATGACAGTACTTAGTTAATCAGTCTATAATCACCAAAATAACTTAATACCCTTTAGAAGGTTATAGTCCAGTTATAAAATCCATAAATATATCCTCAAAAACTCTTGGAACAATAGGTAAAATCTAAAGGAGGCCAACCGGATTAGTGGTCAAATACTTAAATTATTGTCACACATGGCACCTTTTTATAAAGTTCTTTACATATGTGTAGACATCTAATTTTTGCCCTTTCGTAGTCTTAATTTTTATTTTTTACAAAAAAGGTCCTAATTCAAAGATAACAAAAAAAATTAATAAATAATAATAATAAAAATTAACAGATAATGAAAATACCAAAAAAAAAATAAGAAAAGGAAAAAATTATACAAATTTCGTAGATTTTTAGGAAGTAATTTATATTAGGAATAATTAGTTTTAGTAATAGTTTTAGTTTAGTTAAAAAATTTATTTTAGGAATTCAGATAGTTTAAATATAATTTAATGGTAATAAATGTCAAGAAACAGGTCAATGGCCTAACGAATAAGCAACGGAGTACTTAGGTAGATTTAGTTGGAGGTCACGGGTTCGAGTCTCAGCAGGCACCTATGTTTTTATTTTTCTAACTTTGCAGAAGTGAGACAAAAATCGGATTCATATCTAATCAAATCATATGAATATTAGTTAAATCAGATTTGAATTACATTTGAATCTAATTTAATTAACGAATTGGATATAATTAGATATGATATAATACGATACGATTTGATTTAGACTATATAAGCATTTCACACAACAGAACGAAAGAGAACAAAAAAAAAAGTCCTTACAGAAATTAGAAACACAACACAATCTTCAGTAGCCCACACTCAACACAACCCACCGAGCACACCATACACGCAACTTTACCAACAGCCGTTGCAACTCTGATCAGCAACGATCAGCCCACAGCCCGATATACCCCCATACGCCTACTATCCAACTATGATCTACAGCAGTAGTAGCATCAGCCAACGTCCAACAACACACACATCCTACAACACGACAACCTGGGTCCATACGTTTGACACACGGCGTTTCTACGTATAATACATATACACGATCATCCAAGCTTGCACTCCACACATAGCACGACCAAGAAGACGAACGACACTGGACGCTACAGCACACCCATATAACCATACTCCACGCAGTCGCACGCTCCAATCTACAGCCTGCTGTCCAACATCCACACGCTTACAGCAGCCAACGAAATTAAACCCAACAAAAATAGAAACAGAAACAGCAGCCAAAGAAAAATAGAAACAGAAACAGCAGCCAAAGAAAAACAGAAATAGAAACAGAAACAGAGAGAGAAACAGCAACAAAAGAAAAATAGAAACAGAAATAGAAATAGGAATAGAGACAGAACAGAAAAAACAGGGCCTTTGCTGCACTCTACACACAACAGAGTGAAGCCAACTCCGACAGCAATAAGTCGAACGACTCTGACAATAAGTTCTCTCTGCAACGCTGCAGCGCATCCCTCTATCACTGCTCTGTCCTCGTACTACTGTTGCCACATTGTCCTTCATCCGACATATATGCCATAGCAGTGCTGTCCTCTTCGTAGCCATAATCTATTTTCCTTCATCGATCGCACCGCACGACTACGCACAGCATCCACGTCCTAAGTTCCTTCATGCGCACGACAACAACGGCACGACTCTGATTGCAGCATCACTCTAATCACGTAAGCGACAGCAAGCAAAGTGGATAGCTGCCATGTTCAGGCCAATAACGGCAGTGCAAATTCGATCAGCTAACTCGTCCACACTTCAATACCTCCAATAACAGCAGCAGCCAGACGTTGCTATCCATCAACACTTCAAGGATCCATTTTTTTATCAATGCTAACTCCAATGAAGTCTACAGTGCTTGATACACAAACACAGCACGCGAGTCACCCATGACGCTAAGTCCACATATTGATTGTTACACTGCACTTCGCCAAACACTGTCCGTACCGACCACGATTTACGTCGAGCACACTTAGTTGGAGCACCATAGTTCACGTCCAGCTTCGAGGCCCTACCGTCTACTGCAGCGATCAGCGCCAACACGACGCTGGCAACAGTCCAATGCCTTTGTCCTTCCACCAAGCAAGTTCAGGTTCAGTTATTCAAAGTTTTTATTTATTTATTCAATTATTATATTATGTTATTATTATTATTAGATATAGCATATGCATGTATATATTAGTTTAGTGTATTACTTTTAGCATTATTTTTCTTTATTATATAAGTTAAATATGTTATATTGATCTAAGTAAATAGTTATTTGATTATAGTAATATAGATAAAAATAAATATATATTTATATGTTAGCCTAGGATTTTTCTTTTTAGTTTTTTTTTTAGAAAGCTTCATATAAGAAATTATTTTTTTTTAATAAAAGACCTTTTATTTTATTTTATTTTTAAAAATAGGATTGTTAGAGTTTTTTTTTTTTTTAAATAACAGCACTCAAGTGTTAGGACTCTTTAGATTTTTTTTAAATAAATCGAATATATTAAAACGTAAACTTGGACGGTTTTCAAAATTAAAATAAATCAACAACACTAAAGATTTTTCAAAAGAACTATGATCGTCTGATCCCGGTTAGTGAGTACGTATGCACCTTCGCTGCGATGATAAAATATGTAGAAACTTAGGTATTTTTTTTTTCTTTTGATTTTTATTTATTTTTTTAATATTATAATTAGAAAAATGATCCTAATTTCGGCAAATAAATAGTGGTACTCGTTAGGCTTTAATAGGTTAGCCCCCGAATTCGGAAACCTCTGGTTCTTTGTTAAAATTGAAATCAAAGACCGGTAGCTAAATCGTAATCAATCCACCCAATTGATTACGATTTCTTTTTCTTTTCCTGACTTCGGTTGGGTGGCAACTTCAAAAATTATTTTCAGTAAAAAACCAGAATTTCTCAATTTCTTTAGTCGAGGATTAATATTAAATGGGTTAAGGTTTAGTATTAATCATGAAATGGGAAAATTAATTTTAAATAAAAAACTGAAAATCAGACTCGACAATATGTCTTCATTCCCTTCCAATAGAAAGAAGAGCTCAATTTTTTTAAATGTCTTCAATAGTCCAACATGACCACTAATAAGAGTAGCATGTTTATCAAATAAACCAATATCCAACCTTACCAAAACCATTAATTCTCAAAATAAAATTTTCCCAATGAAGAAGAAGTCTACACAAAATTAACATGACGAAAAGAGAAGGGTTTGTGCTATAATTATGATGAAAAATTTCAATAAGGCCATGTATGCAAAGCTAAATGATCATTTAACCAGAAGAAATAGAGGATGAAGATGTAAATGCAAAATTGTTGTTGCATGAATTAGAAATAGATAAGTGTGAAAATGTAGAGGAACTAAATCCTATTGAAATTAGTTATCATGCATTGTTAGGGGTATTAACTCCAAAAACACTTAAGCCTCGTTCACTTGAAGGGAATTGGAATTCCATTCCTCCCTTATTCCTTATTACAATATTCATTTGGTTTTTTGTCTTTAAATCGTAATTCCTTAGAAATCCCTATTCAGTGAAATCAAGTAATAGGGATTCCTTGATTTAACAAAAAAATTACGATTCTTCACAAAATTTCCCATTTTTTTCTAAAAATAACGTCAAATCAATTTAATGATGACCATTACCATCATTGCCATCACCACCATCGCCATCGCCATCGCCATCGCCACTACTACTACCACCATTATTGCCGCCGCTGCCGCTGCCACTGTTGCCTCTACTGCCACCACCACTGCCTTCACCACCGCTACTAATAACTACCAATCATCATCACTGTCACCAACAATACCACCATCGCTACTATTGTTACTACCATCCCTCTACTACCACCATCATCACCCATCACCACTACTGCTACCGCCATCACCTACCACCGTCCCCACCACTACCACCACCTATGATTACTACTATCATCACTACCACTATTGTTGTCACCACTGTTGCAACTACCCCCCCTCCCCACTCCAAGCCGCTACCTCCGTCACCATCATCACCACCACTAATAACCATAGTTGACCATTACTACTGCTTTTGCCTTCGTAGTCAACTTCTACCACTATGACCTATTACTTTAGAATTACTTGAGAAAGAAAATGGATCAAGGGTAATTTAGTCATTAATGTTCTAATGCATGTCTATTCCTAAATTGTTTATTAATCCAACTAAACAAAGTAATAGGTATTACACCCTTATTACATTCTTTAAGAATTCTAATTACATTCCCCTCTCATTCTATTCAGTAAAGTGAACGAGTTATTATATCACAAGGGAAGATTAATGGAAAAGAAGTGTCAATATTAGTGGACTCAAAAAGCACACATAATTTTATGTAAGCAAGTGTAGCAAAATCATTAAATTTACTAATTATTTCAATTCCACAATTTTCCATCATGATTGAAAATGGTGACAACTTGGTTTGTTTTATGATGTATAGAGAAGCTTCTTGTTATTGAATAACATAAGGTTTTCTATTGATTTTTATATACTAAAAATACAAGGAGCAAAACTATTTTTTAGGTATGCAATGGTTGACAACATTAAGGCTTGTGGCATTTGATTATAAACAACTTACAATAAAATTTCAATTGGATGGTAATGCGGTGGATATACAAGGCAGAAATGGCATAGTAGCAAAAAGAATTGAGCATACTCAATTAAGGAAATTGGTTAAGTCGAACAATATTGCTTGTTTATTTCATTTAGTGCTCAAAAGAGTGATTCACCCATTCGTACCACTAACAACAATTCTGTAGGGGAATTACTGGTAGATTTGAGGATATATCTATAACTCCATTTTCATTGCTGCCTTTAAGATCAATCCAACACCATATTCATCTAAAAGATGACAAGCAAGCAGTAAATGCTCATCCCTACCATTATTTTTATTTTCAGAAAGTAGAAATTGAAAAACTTGTCCATGAAATGTTGGAGTTAAGTATCATTAGACCAAGTACCAGTGCTTCCTCTTCACTAATATTGTTAGTAAAGAAGAAAGATAGTTCTTTGTGATTTTGTATTGATTATAGAATTTTAAATCAAGCTACAATAATGGATAAGTTCTCTATTCCTACTATAGATGAGTTGTTGGATAAATTAAAGGGAGCCACTATATTTTCAAAGATGGATTTAAGAGTTGGATACCATCATATCAGAATGTACCCTGCGAATGTGCATAAAACTACTTTTAGAACACATGAAGGGTATTACAAATTCTTAGTATTGCCATTTAGGTTATCTAAAGCACCTTCTACATTCCAAGTAGTTATGCAAAACATCTTTAGATGATAATTATGCAAGTTTATTGTGGTATTTTTTGATGATATATTGGTCTATAGCACATCTTTTGAACAACACTTGTTGCATTGGAGAAAGCTTTTAGTTGTTTTAAGGGAAAACGCTTCCTTTTTGAAGAAATGTGAGTGTTCTTTTGGCTAAACAAGTATTGAATACCTTACCCACATTGTTTCATATGAAGGATTGAAATCGGATCTAGAAAAACTAAAGACTATTAGTGAGTGGCCACAATCTACTAATGTGAAACAACTTAGAGGACTCTTAGGTATTTTAAGGTATGGAAAGCTTGCTACCCCTTTGATAAATTTGTTAAAAAAAGAGGCTTTTGATCAAAATCAAGAGGCTACACTTGCATTTTCAACATTGAAGAATGTTTTAATGATAGTATCTTGCGCTACTAGATTTTTCAAAAACATTTATAGTGGAGATTAATGCTTCAAGTATGGGTATAGGTGCAGTTCTGCTCCAAGGAGCTAATCTTATTGCTTACTTTAGCAAGAAATTTAGCTTAAGACAATAGAAGCTAGTGCTTATGTAAGGGAATTAGTGGATATAGTGAAGGCAATAAGAAAGTGGCATCAATATTTGCTTAGACGCCATTTTATCATCTAAACTAACCAGAAAAGTTTAAAGGAGATTATGACTTAGGTAATACAGACACCAGAATAGCAACAGTACTTAGTTTAATTGATGGGGGTTATGATTATCATGTGGAGTATAAACCTATTATTGATAATAAGGCAATGGATGCCTTGTCTTGGCAATTTGGTGACAAATTTCAAATGTTGGCTTTATCATTACCATCATTTGATTTCATCATAATGTTTAAACAAGTATTATTGAAGGATCATGAGTAGTTGGCACTTAAATTGCAATATGAAAACAGGGAGTCAACTTCACCATCATTAGTTCTTAAAGATGATTTACTATATGTAGGAAATAAGATATTTTAACCCTCTTCATCTTCTATGATTCCTACATTATTGATATAGTTTCATGCTACTCCTATTGGTGGTCATGCTGGGGTATTAAAGACATTTAGAAGATTGAGCTCTCCTTTTTATTGGAAGGGAATGAGAACAAATGTAGAGAACTTTGTGAAGAGGTGCCACGTGTGCTAATAAATTAAGTATTTGACCGCTAATCTGACTAGCCTCCTTTAGACTTTACTTATTCCTTAAAGAGATTTTGAGCATGTATCCATGGGTTTCATAATTGGACTACCACTTTCTAAAGGGTATTCAATTATTTTTGATGATTGTAGACCGACTAACAAAGTATTGTTATTTTGGGCCACTTACAACAGCATATACAACCACTATAGTAGCTCATTTATTTGTTGATTTGATGGTCAAATTGCATAAGATACCTTAATTGATAGTGTGTGATAAGGATAAAGTGTTTGTGAGTCGCTTTTTGCAAGAGCGTTTCAAGCTTAGTCGGACAGAATTAAAGATGAGTTTAGCCTATCATCCTTAAACAAATGGCTAAATAGAAGTCCTAAACAAGTGTTTGGAGTGTTATTTGAGGTCTTTTGTCATAGACCAACCTAAAGAATGGCCAAACTATTTATCATGGACCGAATATTATTTCAATACCATTTCTTACAATAGCTCTCAAATGACACCGTTTCAAGCATTATATGGAAGGGAGTCGCCTAAATTACTAAATTATATTTCTAATCTTAGTTCTATGGAAGTCATAGATCATGATTTAATTGAGAGAGTTGATATTATCAGAGTATTGAAACAAACTTTAGCTAATAGCCAACAACGAATGAAGAGTTTTACAAATCAATACAAAATTGATAAAGAATTTCATATTGTAGATATGGTTTATGTGAAGATGTAACCGTATAGGCAAACTATTTTGGCTAACAGAATGTCCAATAAGCTTTCTTGGAGATATCATGATCCCTTTCAAGTACTAGAAAGGATTGGAGATGTAGCTTAAGGCTTGATTTACTTAAGAACTCGAGGATACATCTAGTTTTCCATGTATCTTTGCTAAAAAAAGCCGAGGGTAATGAGCAAGTTCCTAGAGCCTTAGCTCCAAAAGTTATTACTAACAATCCTATAGTAAAGCCTCTAACTATTTTAACAAAGAGAGAAGTGGTTAAATGAGGTCGAAAGGTTCTTCAATTTTTAGTTCAATGGGAGTCACTAGATCCTTGTAATGCATATCACAAATTTTCGAAGGGACTTTCCTAATTTTGACCTTGAGGACAAAGTTAATGTTTTCCCAATGGGGGCAAATGTTATGATAGATCGAGAGGGACAACATACAAGGAGATCAAAAAGGGACATCAAACATATAAGACATCTTAAGGACTACATCAACAAGTAAATAAGGGAATCATAAGAGGTCAAACTTTTACAATTGCAGATATAGATCTACTTGTAAAAATAACAAATTATAACAGTACTAAAACCAAAAGAGTTACAATATATATAAAAATAGAAGGGACAAAAAGACACATCCCTTTCTTGGAAATTTAACCTTTGTGCTTTGGAGTTTTCTGATAACTTGAATATCAAACCCTTGAATATTCCTTTCCATTGAACCTTGCAAACACAAAAAAAAAAAAAAAAAAAAATCGTAAGTAGCAGTCGATAGTAGAGAACAGTGTTAGTGAGAATTTAGAATTAGTTTGCATTTTGATTCATAGAAGATTAACAAATTAAATACCTTAATGCTATAGTGACAGGAAGAAAATTCAAGAAGGAGATAAAGAGATAAGAGAGGAGCTAATACCAAAAGGTTGAGAAAGGAAAGAAAGACAACTCGACAACAGCTTTGTCAATTACTGAGAAGACCAAAGACTAAACAGTAGAGGCCCTAAGTCCAAAGACCAGCTTGGTACGGTACGAAGAATTTAGTACCAAGCAATCCATGAGTTTAGCAACTATAGGCCGACCTCACTAGGAGCTCGGCTAATCACTATAAGACTTTGAGAAATCTAACTTCAGCTTGGATAGCTAACTACTAACCTAATCGTAGTCGAACATAATCTACTCCAAGATAGCTAGGATACTTTGTACGACTACTTTCCTATTGAACATGCTATTTAGCATTGTTTTGTACACTTGTAAATATTTTCTTTACTTTTAAGTCATAGGCCTAATCTTTAAGGTTTAAGGCCTTGTATATCATTTACAGTTTTGGTACAAAGGTTTTAGGACTAACTATAAATAGCAACATTTGTAATTAACAGAAGTTAGTTGAACAATTTAATTGTAAGGATATACTTGATATCTTCATGAGCTGTTCAATCTTGTGTCTTGGATTATTAAGTGTTGTCCTGTTCTTTAATCTTTCTTGAGTTCTTATCAGTCTTCTTCCTGAGACTGTAGTGAACCCCTCATTTAAGCGTGTTAGTGAGTCATATCAAATCTTATTTAGAGCTCAAACTTGATTGTACTTATGTTTTGGTACGTGATATCAATTCACATTCAAAACCCCATTCCACTTACTATTCCTCATTTCCATTTGAACTTCGAATACCCATTCGTAGTTTGTATCTACTGCGTACTTCAATCCACATCAGAAGCATACCTTGTTTTGTTTTAGAAGAAGAGTTACATTTTGAAGGTTTTATGTGAATCATTAATAGGTAGGCCAGGCCTCCATTAGACATTAAGTGCTCATTAAGTGTTTAAGACTAATATGGTTTAGAAATGAAAGTAGGTATTGAAATTTTATTTGAAAAAGAACGAAAATTTGTTGGTTTGGTTGATGAATGAGGTATGATACTCAAGATTTTGTTCAACGTTGATTCATGCAACTTTACCAAACTAACAACTTCTATGTAAGAAGATGGTATTGCAGATATTACCTTAGCTTAGATGGTTGATTCGAGTCTAGAAATAAAGCAACTTTGGATGAAACTCTCCGATAAATTTAAAACATGATTGAGTAAGGGTTCAATTTGATTTTGATTGTCTAAAATAGTCCTTGATTGTGTCAACTTAGATAATTTTCCTTTATAATCTTCAAAAATCAATGGCCCAAATCTTGTTTTCATTACTCTTTCAAACGTAGGCCATGTAGTTAAAAGATCATTCTTTACTATCCATTTAAACTAGTGTAATGCCTCATCTCCATGACAAAAGAAACCATTTTCAAACGCGCTACTATTGGTACTTTATGAAATTCAAAGAATTGATTTACCTTAAAGATCAAAGATTCCATATCTTGATCTAAAAATTTTGGTAAATCCAATTTAATACTGCTAATGTAATGATGTGACTCCTTATCTTGATTATGAGAACATGATGATGAATCTTCTACTGTCTTTTGATTTTTTTGATTCCACTTAGTTGGTTAGAATGTCTTTATGAAATTCTTGAAGTTGTCAGTCGTTTCTTGCATCATATTTTCAAATTTCTCCATTGCAATGAATCTTGCATCATGCTTTTCAACATCATGTTGCAAACTCGAAATGCCACAAGTATTGGTCGCCATGATTACTGTTCAAAAACAATGAAAGTACCAATTAATAGGCAATCTAGGGTTTTTAATTTGTTGATCTTCTACGAATTAAAATTCCAAACTAATTCTAAATTCTCATTAGTAGTGTTCTTTACTATCGACTACTATTAATGATTTTTTTTTCTATGTATTTGCAAGGTTCAATGTAAAGGAATTTTCAAGAGTCTAATATATGAGTTACAAGAAAACACCAAAGTGTAGAGGCTAAATTTCCAGGAAAGAGATGTGCCTTTTTTTTTTTTCCCTTCTATTTCTATTTATACTAGAACTCTTTTGATTGTTGTATTGTTACAATATGTTATTTTTACAATATCTTAGTTGTAAAAGTTCAATTCCTTGTTTATGATTTCATTATTCACTTGTTGAAGTAATCCTTAAGATGTCTTGGACATTTTACGTCCCTTTTTGATCTCCTTTAGTCATAGGTTTGTCTAAAGAGTGAAGCATGGTTGGTGCCAATGAGATATGTTTCTTAAGAAGAACAACTTTTTTCTTTTATACTTTTCCTTTTTATATCAAATAATGTAAGAAATAATTATTTGTGTCTTTTATTTCTTAATTATAAGTGAAGTATAGTTAGTGTCACAACTTTATTTTTGTCAAATTAATGATATTTACGATGTGGCATGCCATAATTGGTCCAAAACATACACATATACTGATGACTCTTAATGAAATTAGTTTAGATTGTACAAACGATTTTGAAAATTTTAATTAGGTAGTAAATTGACACACTAAAACTTTAGATAGTAAATTGAAAAATGAACAAAGCTTATGTGCCCAATTTAACATTTTCCCTAAAATGATTAAAGTAAAAGAGGAAGGAGATGACTATTATGACTTTTTAGATTAGTTAGATAAGTTTGTTAGAAATATTATAAGCATTTTACGGAAGTCAAATGTATGTACATAATGAAATGAATGTAGGTTTCTTTCAAGAATCTTTATAAGAGTTTGTTTTTAGTTCGAATTTCATTCTCTTTCATTTGTGCCTACATATATGATTATTTTATATTAGAGAGAATTATATATTTAGGACCCAACCTATTGCACTTTTTCTATTTGAATCTTAAACGTTTTGGAATTTTTATTTAAGTCATCTACATTTGAAAGCATTGTTAAATAAGGACTTCCATTAACATCACTAAGTTTTCCATTCATTTATACTACGTGGCATATTTTAATTGTTCAATGTTTTTTATTAAATAAATATTATAACAAAATATCTCAAATAAAAAAATAATAAAAAATTAAAAAATTAAGAAAATTCTAAAAAAGAGGAAAAATTATGAAGAAAAGAAAAAAAAAATTTTAAACATATATACATACATATAATGATAGATATATAAACATATAGTTTTATTAAAATTACAATAAAATTAAAATTTTTAAAAAATCAGAAAATTAAAAAGAAAAAGAAAAAATTGTGGCCTATTTTTTCAACTTTCCCATTTTTTCAATTTTCTAATTTTTTTTAAATTTTACTGTAATTTTAATAAAAATATATGTTTACATATTTATTATTATACGTATGTATATTTTTTAAAATTTATTTTTTCTCTTTTTCATAATTTTTCCTCTTTTTTGGAATTTTTCTAAAATGTTTAACTTCTTTTATCATTTTTTAAGATATTTTTTTGTAATATTTATTTAATAAAAAAGTGGAGCAATCAAAATGTACCACTATCACAAATGGATAGAAAACTAATAGCGTTAATAGAAATCCTTAGTTAACAATGCTTACAAATGTAGATAACTTAAATAGAAATTCCAAAACATTTAGTATTCAAATAAAAAAGGTGAGATAGGTAGAGTTCTAAATATGCATTTCTCCCTTTATATTATTTACAATTGAAAAAATATACATATCAACGTTTGTATAGAGGGGCATATATGCAACTTAATTTCTTTGTTTCTTTGTGATGAGAGTTAAGAAGACATCTCACTTCCTTTAATATTGATGTGTGTTTTCACACACAAGCTTTTGGAGAGGAAATTATGATGCCATTCACTTTCAACAGTAGATTTTTCTTCTTTGTCCATGTTAATAGTTGTGAATAAAGGTAGGCATGCTTTGGTTCAATAAGTTCGTTCTCCTTACCAAACCAAACTTAATATAATGGTTTGATTTTCTTTTTGAAATTAAATCTAATCATATAGTTCGTTAGTAAATTTTTTTAACCTAATTAAAATCAGTTTGGTCTAGTCCAATCCATGGTTTAAATCATTTATATCAAATATTCGCTAAACATTTTTATCTTCAATAATATATCTTCCTTTTTCATTGAACTTTTATATATTTTCAATTAATTTCTCATACATTTATTATATATAACGATGTTCAGTAAAAAATTGCACAAAATTTTAACATGCGTAACTTGATTGAAAAAGGATAAAATACTCTACTCTTATGAACAATAGCAAGGAGGTAGAAATGGAGTTGCGCATCTTAAAACAATGTAAAAAAAAAAAAAAAAAAGAGAGACAGAGAGAGAGAGATACACCAAAGACTAGAAAAGAGGTGATAAACTAATAAAGTGCACTAAGGTTAGACTTTTAACTCGAAAACATATAAGAAATGACATTTTAGAAAAGAAATATTTGTAAAAGTAAAATTTTTTATAGAACTCATTTAATTTAATTTTAATAGCTTATCTAGAAAAATGATAAAGAAAAACAAGACAAAAAAATTTAATGAAATATATGAAGATTAATAAAATAAAATAAAAAATATATATAAAATGATTGCATGAATTTTTTTTTTTTTAATTTAACAAATCTATTCAATTCGGCTCAAGAAAACAAATTGCGAATCATAGCATTTGCAAGAAAACCGACTTTTTAATTTGGTTTAATTCGATTCCAAGTTGGCGGTTTTTTTTTCATGGCCTTGGTTGTGAAAACGTGGGTACGTGTCTTCCCCTTCACATTTTTGTCCAGACTACGAAGACCTTTCATTATCTCCAATACTTCGTGGTCCATTACATGTCTGACTTTGAAGACTTGAAAGGATAAATATACATCTAAAATAATATATCGTTTGATACTTTTTTAGTCCTTAGGAAACACTAGCTACAAAACTTGTAAGGTATGAACACTTGATACAGATTTAGTCCTTAGGAAGCGTTAGCGACAAAAGCTTGTAAAGTTTTAGCACTTTGGAAGCGCTAGCGACAAAAATCGTAAAGTTTTTAACACAAGACTCTCGTAGCCTTTTCTTGCCCACATGGTTATGTCGAAGACTCTCGTCGTCTTTGCTTGCCCACGTAGTTAAGGTCATATCCGACAACCTACGTTTAATTTTGGTAGGAAACGTCAAACACAGAAAAACAAAGTCGTCCTGATTGGAGGAAAGAGACAAAGAATCCAACAAGGAAAACACAAAAACACTTCCTTAATGACTGCAGGTAGAATAATATCATTTTTGAACTGTATGTATATTGATTCCCACTTCCACATTCAACTAAGAGCTGTGTATTGTTACGAGTCATTCCGACAATATATATATATATCATACATTGTAGGGAAAGTTGTACCATCTTTTCACCAAGGATCCTCCATCCCTTTTCCATATCAACGCGTTTTGGCAAAAACTCCTGCAGAAAGCTGAAGAGACCAAATCCTCATTCAAGTTCGAGGGAAATGGTTGTTTACGCCTTCATTAACATTATCGGTAGTATCTCTCTCTCTCTCTCTCTCTCTCTGAATACTTGTCTTGCTTCTCTCTCTCTGAATTTGGTGCTACTTGTTAATGGGGCATTTTTTTTGGGGCTTTACAGGGCTCTGCTGTTCTCTGCTCGAAAGTAATTTCTCCTATTGGTAACTAATAAGAAAATTATATATATATATATATATATATATCCATATCTATATCTATACATATATATATAATGGAATGGGTTTGATATGATTCATTATTAATGTCCTCTTAAATTGTCATTCTGCAGGTCCATGATCTTAGACTTATCAACTTGCTCATATTCATCACCAGTAGAGCAGCCATTGATAGTTGGACTGGATTTCTTCACTTCAATGTGTTGGATTTTATATGCTTTGTGTCGGTATCCTGCGTCTTGGTTTCTAATGGGTGCCAACTTCCCTCCACTCATCTTTCAGCTGCTTTATTTCATTACATTCTTGTACTTCCGTTTCCAAAGTCCTCAATTTTGTTGTCCGGTATGTAAATCATAAATTCATACGTCTTTTAATTTTGTTTAAGCTCGATGTTTATCTGAAATATATAGTCATGAGCTCGTAGATACTGCTAAGTAAAGTCACTTAACTCACTATCTCCAAAGATATATACTTGTTGACAAGATAATCTATGTTAACATAACACCTTTAATGAGTTTTTTTTATCCCCTCTTTCAGGCACTTCGTACAAGAATAGCACTTGGGATCCATCTTCTTATCTTCATTGTTGTCGGCTTATTATGGGTTTTTGATGTTGGAAGCGGTATTTGCTTCGCTATATCAGCCATCGTTACAGGAATTTTAAGCTCCTCTCTCACCGTTATTCAGTTGGTACGTAAAAGAGCAGAGAAGAGAACTATTTGCATGGCCTATAGAATATGGAAACATGTTGCCAAACGGTTGCCATTATTTTATTTAAATTTTTTCTTTTATATTACGAATATACTTTCTTATATTCACTCAATATATATGCTTAATTTCTTCACCTTTGAATATCTCATGATCTAAATGCTTAAAGCCATGTGTCCACATTCTATTATATATAATCATTTTATGTGTGTATATTGTCTGTGTATGTGTATATATATATATTTGTTTGTGTGTATGTAAAATAGCATATATAGGTTATACTTTATCTATTGTTTCTTAGTGTTATGTAATAGCTAAGTCATTTTAGTTTCTCTTTATTTATGTAGGGCCCAATTTTGTGAATAAGTTTGTCCTTTAATTGTCACCATATTTGAAACCGGAATTTTCATATGTTTGTCACTATATGCAGCATATTTTTCTATTCATTTACGTTTTTTATTTTTCATAATGGTAAATTACATATTCATTTATGTATGTTTTTTTTATATATACTTAGCACTTTTATTTTTAAAATAAAGCATTCAAACTTCCAAATATTTGAAAAATATACTTTTAGACCTTATTTTGCAATTTTTTTCCTTTCATAAAGTAATAAAAAAGGACAGTCAAATTAAAAAAAAAAAAAGAAAAAGGTATAAAAAACCCCTTAAGGTTTGCATTTTTTTCTATTTCAGTCCTTAACATTTCAAAATTTTCATTTCAATCTTCAATGTTTTCAACTTTTGTCATGTAGGTCATTCCATTAAGTTCCATTAGTTTTTCCGCCATATTTGACACATGGTAGCACATCATTTGACCATATATATTTTTATAAATAGAAAATAATAAAATACTTTATAAAAGAATAAAAATATGTAAAAAAATAGACAAAATGAAATAAAAATCTTCAAACTAAAATAATACATAGATACTTACATATATTAATAATATTTTCTTACATAATTATTTATATTATTAATATATTAATAAATTTCCCAAAAAAGGAAAAAAAATTGAAATTCAACCATTAGTTATGGGATGGGGGGAAGGGCAAGTGGTAGTTTCATGCAACCCCAAAGGTAATCGAATTTATACCACCCATGAGCTCAAGTTGTGACCCACTTGTTAAAGTGGGTTTTGCAATCCTTAGATTAGCCATAGGTGGCTACTAACTACCCAAGAGGGATCATGTGACCTCATTGAGTAATAAAAGACCAAAAACCTATTAGGTAATAATCGAGTAACACGACTTAACTTCAACCCGATGGGTTTTTCCTCATTTATTTATTTATTTTTTAACGGCCACCCTTAGGGGGGTGATCTACCCATAGTCGCCTTAAGAGTTACATGAGCCACTTTAACATCATATGCTTTAGGCAATCGAAATCTAGCCATCTAAAGTAGAAGGTAGTCAACAATTACCTTTAGGGGGTCGTGCAAAACCCCTCACTCGGTGACCATTGACCATACCTTATCTTGAGTAGTTAGATTTCTTTTCTTTTTTTTTTTTTTAGTTTTTTGCCTTTTTTATTTTTCAAATATATTTATTTATTTATATAAGTGTATATATGTTATGGTATTACTTTTTAGCTTTTGCAATTTTTATTTTTTAATTTGTTAGATTTTTTTTTATTAATTTTCAATATTTTTAAAAATATTATTCTATATATTTTTATGTTTATCATTATTTAATATTTTATTTATTTTGAAAATTATACATAGACCAATACTATGATGTCATGTATCCATAGTAATAGAAAACTTAACAAAATTTGACAAAAGGACCAATTTGATAAAAATTGAAAACATTGAGGATTAAAATGAAATTTTTTGAAACTTCAATGACTAAAATAAATATATAAAAAATGTTGAGGACTTTTTTATACTTAAAAAAAAAGGGTATAAAATCAAACACAAATTGGTAATGTAGAAGTTAAAATACGCTTTCTTAAATATTTGAGGTCATAGATGCTCAATTTTTTAATATAAAGAGTTAAACACATACAAATCAAATACAAGACGATATATTTACAATTTATCTCTTTCATAAATTATAGTTTAAATTTCCATATATTTACAAATGTGTACCTTGTATCCCATATTCTACTCAATTAGCTTGGAGTATATATTAATAATCATAAGGTTGGTCCGTTTATAAATTTTTTTGAACCTACTCCTATAAAGCAAAATATGGGTATGAAGAGGTTTTTCTATCTCCTATCGATATTAAAATTTATACTCTAAGATATAAAGGATATAAATTTTAAGGTACCATGTATGTATACTATGAAAAATTATCTAATAATATTGATAAATGAATAATAAATCATAATATTACTTCGTTTGGCCAATAAAAGTTTTTACTATTAGAAAAACAAAAGAGCTCAAGCACATAAATTAATAACCTTAAATAGTTAAACCTAATGTCACCTTACTCACTTTATGTTTTCATCATTTCCCTTCTTCCTCTCCAATTTTACGTTTTTCCTCTCTTCCTCCTTGTTCATTCTCATTTGCTATATAGTAAGATCACATAAAGTTGAAATAATGAAGGTAAGATATATATTTTTTTTTTCATTTCACTTATTTACATATGAAGAATATGTAACACTAAATATAGAATTTTTTTTTTTTTACCTACACATATAGATTGCTTTTTTAATATCATATAAACTTTAAATTTATTAAAAAGTAATAAAATTTGCAAGTTATAAGAATACCTTGTACCCATAGGTTTAGGAATATAAGTTTCAGGGGGATATAGGGTAATTTGGTTTTAAAATTTGAAAATCTACACCTTGATGAATAGAATATGGATAAATCCTTATATAGTTGTACCTACCTTAATAAGCTCACAATATTGTGTGGTATCTATAATATTATTTTGCCTCATTTAGCTAAATGGGATAGATGAGAAATATACACAATATCCTATGATCCCTTGTTAGAATATAAACAAAAGAAATATTTTAGGTGATAGGCAAAGTTTAAGATTTAATTGATCCATACTGATGTCTATTTAATCGTTCAATTTAAAGTTTACATACCAAATTATTTATCACCAAAATTTAAAAAAACTAAATTGTTTATTTTGGCCATAAAGGACGATGAGCTTGAAATTTGTTATTCTCACTACATTGGTTTTAAGACGGAAGAATAAATAAAGTCAATCAAACTCTTATATTTTGCTCACACTTGAATTAGCTCAACTATAAATAAACGTACTTACTTTGCCAGTCAGGGAAAAAAATAAATTATTTTTATAATATATAAAAGTAATTGCTCCATAGAAGTAAACAATAGGCACACCAAAATTGAGTCAAAAGCTACTTAGTAGCCCCACATGGTAAAATAAAATCTAGGGATTATCTTCTCATTCCGAATGGGAAGGTTAATCCTTAAATAAGAAGAGTTTAAAAATTAAGAAAGTCAAACTGTTGAAGTGAATGAAAATGTTAAAATATAATTTATATTTATTTATTAAGTAATAAAGTTATTTAAATTTTATTAAGATTTGAAAATTAAGTTTTTTTATAATTTGTATTTATTTTTCTTATATCTACTGTTATTTCTTAATAAATTGGTGTCTTTTTTAGAAAAAAATATTATATTCTTTCACAAAATCCATTTGGATCATATAAATACGAGATTAGACCGACTGATTTGACCCAAGGTCATAGTCAATAAAGATCAAGGAGGTGTTCTAAATCGATTTTACCGAGTGGAGCAATCGGGTTAGATAACACTATATGCAACTATTAAATATTGCTAAAAGTAACATTGATGATAGAAAGTAGAAATGAATCATGAAAAGGAAAAAAAAATGAAAAAGAAAAAGAGAATAACACCATTTGGGCGGGCAAACAATGTAAGAATGGATTGTAGTGACATGGGCTTTTTAACTCGTTTTCTTATTTCAACCCTTTTGTAGTGGCACAAACCTAATCTTGGTGACTGGGTGATCATAATACGAAGTATGCTAGAGCTAGTCAATGGACTAAGTGGGCTGTTTATGGGCATACTTTCCGAGGTATTTATCATATATTATATTGTTTTTGCCACCCTAATATACTAATTATACAATTGGAAAAGGAACTTAGAAGTTCCAATTTTTCTTTGAGTTTTAAAAATTTTCAACGGTTTACTTAGCCAATCAATTTTTATGTTTTGTACATATGCAATACGTATGTGACTATCAAATGTATATATCCACAATTGCACATCTATTCTCTCTTTTATGTTTTATTGGATTCCTAAAAGTTTTCAAAAAACATATAAATACTCCGTAGATAAGTTTTCATAAATATAAAAGTCCTTCCTAATAACTTTTATAAATATAGGCTGAATACATATCAAAAGGAGGTAAGCATACAACTCGAAAAAAATAAAAAATTAGAGTTGTCAATATAATTTTAAAAAAATTATAGAAACCATCAATATAATTTATTCCAATACATATCAATATCATTATTTTATTTTATGGCATATTCCATATTCAGGTTCATGCAAGGGTGTACACTTTGAATACAACTTGCAAACTTCAAGTTATAATAACTAGTCAAGATGGTTATAGTTTAGTGATAAGAATATTGATCTTCTAACGGGATGGACCAAGTATAATTCTTCCTCCCCCAAAGTTATACTATGTGTAATAATTAGCAAAAAAAAAAAAAAAAAAAAGTTTCAATAACTACGTTAACTAGTGGTTAGAAAAGAGATTATTTTTCTCACTTATAATCTTTTTCTTATCCGAGTATATCTACATTTGTGGTTAGGTAAAAAGAACAATCAAATCCAACAAGATTGTAAGATGAAATGAATAAAACCAATTTGAAAATATCATATTTTTCTAGTTCAGTTTGGAAAATTCCTAAATAAAATTGACAATTGATTTTAGATGAACAAATTGAACCAAAATAAACTGTTTTAAAAACCAAAGAAATGTCTCATTTGTTTTTATGAATGAAATTATTATGGCACCTTTGAAATCCTTTAATTGTCTAGATATTGACTTCATTAACCCCTTTTATAGTGATAATGCAAGTACTTGTAATGTGAAATTACGTATGATTTATGTACATTTTATTGTCCTATAAATTATGGCTTAATCTATAAAACAAATCAAACCAAACCTAAGTTATATTATTTGGATTAGTTCCAAACCTAGACAACATGCCTCAATTCAAAATGGTAAAATGAATGGATTCCTTAGAATTTAATTACAATGATCGAATCATCATTTAGGAAATCAAGTCTTTATAATGGTATTGGATAAGTCACTTTACATTAATTTGAGCATTCATCAATTATATCACATTTAGCATTACTAGTTTTGATAATTATTTCTCTCTTCTTCTTTTTTCATTATGTAGGTAAACTTAGTGGCTCTCTTTATATTTGGGCTTGTTCAGCCAGGAGTAGCTTTCTTCACACATAAAAAACATAATGTACCATGGTTTTCTCGTTGAACCTTAAACTTACTCCCTTCTGAATAAGTGGAACCAAGTTAGACTTGTATATCAATTGTGATACCTGTAAGTGGGAGTGATAATACTTTAACACTATCTAAATCATTTGACATATTATTATAGTCTTACTTCTTATACTTTAAGGCTTACTTTAGTATATTTATGGTTTATTGAGGTTTGGATAATTACACAATGTTGCTACACTTATATATTATATAAAATCACAAGAATTTCTCTATTTTATATAAGTTCTAGAAATATATTGGAGTGGGGTTATTGTTGATGGTCAATTACGTGCTACTCGTAATCAAGTCAAATTTGGAAATTACTTAATCCAATACATAAGTATGGATGTGTAAAGATATATGGGAGAAGGAATAGATAAGCTCGATGTCTCGTGATGCGCTGAATGATAGAGCATTACAATAAGTAGATTCACTAGTTTCTTAATCTAGTCTTAAGTAATTTGTTGTTGTTCTATGGAGGCATTTCAACAAAGCTTCATCTTAAACCTTACAAGTAGAATGTATTGGAAATGAAAGTATTAGTCTCCTATTTATAGGTTTTGGAAGTTAATCTCGACCATTGGATCATTCTAAAATAAATGACTAAGGTTTGCTATTGCTAGCAATTGTTGAAGCATTTGTATTGATCCAATGGCTCATATATCGATCTCCTCTTTTATGTAGACTTTGCCATTCCCCAAATCTACTAAGGCGTGGTAGTCCTCCATGTTTCTTGCTTAAATAGTTTGCATAAGGCTACTATAAACATTAGAGTGGGTTTCTATCTAATCTTAGAACTATAGAAATCATTATTGAGTTTGCGAAAACTATTATGTGGAAGCCTCATGATCAAGTGATTATCTCGACGAATCTACTTGTTTTGTATATTTAGTTTAGTTACACGATTAATTAAAGAGAGCTAATTTGATTGCTTGGGATATATGGAATTCTTGCATGTAATTGTTACTTGTTTAAATATCATGTAAAGAGACTTTAATTACAAGAAAACAAAATGCGTATTATATTATCAATATGTTGTTTATTGCGAGTGCCTATGAATTGCTTAATCATTTAAATGAATCAAACCTAATTATGTTGAGTTTAATTAATAAAATGAGCATGACATTGCATTTGTTATTCTGACCATCACATCATACAAGAGACAAAGAAGGGTTTTGCAAGGGTTGTTTTTATTAAAAGTGGAAACTATTTTGTTATAGTATGGTGCACTCGTATGACAAGTGCCCTATCTTAACCTGTGGGCTTATGAGGTGCTAGAGACGACAACCATATGATTAAGGATTGTATCTTGAGATCTCAACTTAATGTGTGAGCGTGGACTATGAAGACCACCTCACAACCATGCTTAGCGCTTCACTTGAAATCAGTTTATGGAAATAAAAACCTCTTCTTCTAGAAATGAAATATGGAATTTCATTTATGGTGAGAAGCCCAAGTGCTGAAACTTGGATCTGATTGGTACCAATGAATCTTCATCCCTAACTTCAGAAGGCGTAAACCAAATTTTTTTGGCATACCCCTTGTACATACATTCATATGGTTGCTTAATGAATTGTTTGACAATATGCTTAGCGGTATGATAGGAGTGGATATCTTATTAAATTGGATATGGCTTATCTCCTAATAGTTTATTTTGCAAGTCATACAAGCTAGGATCTAAGTGTTGAGTGCCTTATCAAGCTGTGAAATAGAACGATAGGTTTAGAAAAGTAAGTTATATAGTTGAATAGAACTTTTAGAATATCTAGTAGCTTATGTGATTGTTATGGTTTAACTATCTTTTCTTATTATTTGGTAGAAGATACCGTCTCTTTACATTTTAGTGGATTGTAGGTTGTTGGGTCATCCATAGTTATATTGTAATCAAACATATATGTAATAGGATAGATCATATATGAAATTTACTATCTTTTAACCTCTAACTTACAAGATAGTTCTTATATCACAGGTACACATGTAATATAACAATTTTAATCAATCCTATCAACCCCCTTTTAAAGCATTACAAGCCCTCTAGGAATGGACCCCTTAGTTTCTAATTGTGATATCTAGAGTCATAAGTACTACCATATTGCATGTTTCACTTTAATGCTAATATATATTAAATGGCAATTGCTTACTATATTAGAATAGGCCCATGTGATGTACAATGTGTTGGTTTTAGTTGCTAATGCATTAGGTTTTTCAGAGCTCATTCTCTTAAAAAAAATTTTAGCTAAGGACAATTACTACAATGATGATTTAGAGAATTTTAGAGTTTATGCAGGATTGGTTGACTAGTGTTATGATCATTTTTCATAGTATGATTTACTTTGATAAATTTCTACTTTCAACTACTGTCATGATTGTATTACCACGACTCTTTTGAGATTACTATGATGAAATTTCTTGGATGATTCTATTAAGAGATTTAAGATTTCAATTTGGGCCTTTGTTGATATTCCAATATGAGGTTATGTTGGTGGACCTTCGAGCCCTTAAGTTTTTAGAGCATCGTAGGACCACATTATATATTCAATATTTATGTATGATAGTGTTTTGAGAAATATAATTCATATTTATTATGCCAAATGAATAAGAAATGAAATTTTACTTACTTTGGCAATGAATTTCAACTCGACAACTATTTATCCTTTATATGTGTCATCTTTAATTACTATGTTGTATGGAGTTGGTTTTATTTCTACCTTTCTGTATTGAAGTCCCTCCATAATAATTCCACTAAGGTATATTTTGACTTGTACATAAATATAACTAATTAATATGACATGTCAGGGGAAATTAAAAAAAACAAATTTGTAATAGTTGTAGAAATCCTTAGTACCTTGGGATTGATTTCAAAGTGGTTTGGTAATTAAAGTGATGATAACACTGCAAGCTCATGGTGAAACTATTTAATTATCTAAGTTAAATTCGCTATATTTTCCTAATTGGGACTAAATCTTGTTTTGGTCATAACCTTCTTTATTTTAGATCCGATTTTCACATTCTTATAGTCAATTTCATACAGTTTTAAACGTACCTTCACAAGGTTAGGACTAGCAATCATAAGGTTTGGTAAGGTCAAATTCGTAGGTCATAAGTTACTCTACTAAACTTAGCTAGTTTTGGCCTCTATTGTAAGCTTAAGTGTGTAATGTCCAATTTTAGTCAATTTTTAATATTAATTGAGCTTTTATTAATAATCAAGCCTAAGAAGTTGAAAGGTTATATAAGTCTTGGGCTATGAGCTTCTTTTAGTTTGTTTTGTCTCTTTAAGGCTTAACTTAAGGTGAATTAGGCTTCAACTTAGGCCTAAACTTATTTATTAGTTATTGGGCCTTTTTTTTTATTAGTTGTTAGGCTTTTATTTTATTAGTCTAAGGCTAAATCTTTAGATGATCCATTAGGAGTTAGGCCCATGTCTATTCTTTTAAGTTTAAAGGCCTTGATGGGCTTAAGCTCATGTTTAGGTCTATTGTGGGCTTCCTAAACCACTTATTGAGTTTTGTGAGATTTTTATTTGGAATTTTATTTTATGGTTGCAACTCTTAGTGTCACACTTAGAGACTTTGGATATACGATAGATCATCATGTATGACCCTAAAGTCTACACGTGAAGACTTACTACTCTCGCATGAGTTTCTAGCTAATTTTAATTTATGAAATCATTCATTAATTTTGCTAAACATTTATGATGGTCGAATACTCTGGAAAAAACTTTACAAAGAGATAATTATTGGAAAATTGATACATCCATATACACATGCTTCGTAGATCTAATTCTAATGTAATAGCCAATCCATTTAATATATAAACTTTAAGCATAAACAAATAGCATTGGAGTATTCATGATTTTGAATACTCTAGTGAACAACATGGTCTAACGATACCACAATATCCATTAGGGGTTGATAGGCATATCTAACTACCACATCTAATACCAAACAATTACAAAATGAAATAATACAATACAATAGGATGTATATCTCACGTTACAATGCCTATGGAGAGTCCTAATAGGTCATCAAGCCACCTAGGTCATAATCTATCCATGTATAGCCCTTCGAATCCCATACCTCCAAACTACTCCTAACATGACTTCTCTCCACTTCTAAGGCCCTTTAACGTTGTTCTCTCCATAGTAACGATACCTTTTATTACCATCTTGATTCGATAACTAAGCATAAGTAGCATACAATTACATTTTAAGGACAAGTTTATGTATTAGTCCATTTTTGACCTAATACTAGCACGTAACCCAAAAGATCATCCCATACATACAAGTGAATCAACATAAACCAAAGCTGAAAGCTGATACTGAAACACAAGTCCAAAGACATGCCAAAAGAAGATAAGTAGTTAAAAACTTTTATGTGATTATTGGTGATTACTTAAGCCTATAACTTAGGTTCATCTATTGGCCTAATAGGCTTTAACTTAGTATTTGACTAAGTAGGCCCATTAAGCTTATAGGCCCATATACTAAATTGACCTACCTAATTAGCTTGGCAAATTAGTCTAATTTGTTGTCTAAGTCTTTTATATTACCATGGCCCATTGATTAGTTATAACCTTAACTACTTAATTGAATTGGTTCATAAGTTGATGAACCGATTAATGGTTTGACAAAACCATCTTGGGAATAGTTTTGGAATTTGATTCAATCTTAAGGGTTTAGACCTAATACTAATCAATTAAAGTCAATCTATTAATTAGTTAGTCAAACTAGGTTAGAAATTAGTTCGATTGAACTGATGGGATGCAAATCGGTTCGGTTCTCTATGAACTAAGTTTGGATCTATTGGTCCAAGGGGATGCTATCCTAAATCATATTTTATTAATATTTAATTAATTTCTCCATTTATTATTTAGTTATGCTAATTATAATATTAGATAATATTATGAGATCATTAATCACATGCTCACGTACAAACTTACTAATATTTCGAATAACGCCATTAAATGCGCTAACACATATTCATGGATATCAAAGTTGTTCCTAAATGGAGTTTGATTGAAATCTTTGAGATCGTGTTGGGAAAAATATGTGTTGATTTTGTTAATTTGGAGTGAAGATTTGAATTCATTCGCTCAAAATATATTTGATTCACTACTTAGCTCAAATCATTTGAATAACATGTTTTTGATGATTTTTAGGAACTAAATCGAATCAAATTGATTAATTTCATCAGGAACACTTTCAACGTCATGATGAACATTTGAACATAAATATGAACATTTGAATGCAAAAGATGAACAATTATGAATATTCAATGCTTCTAATCGATTCTATCTATTCTTACCATATATTACACATACAATAAATTTAATCAAACAAATCAATATGGAAAGAAAGATTGAACTTCAAGAACAACCAAATCTGGAAAATTATAGCATTAAACTCATATTCATTCATCAATTAAGCATTAACTTCAACCATCAAAGTGCAATAAATTATAAAAAAGTTTCAACTTACTACTAATCAACATTATATAACTTCAAATTATCACAACTTAGTTATTTTAACTCCAAATCACTCCAAACTTGATCCTGATTAAACTTTATTACAAACTTAAATTTTCCAAAAACTCTAGGTTTATAGTAGCATCACATGGATTAAATAATCTATCCTAAATCACCCATTACCTCATATCAACACTACTTCACTTCCAATGACCATATTTAACCCCTTTTAGCACCAAATCACTTGTTTCTATCATTAAATTACTCAATCAACCATGTTTTAAACCCATATTTTTCACATTTTTCTAGATTTATAGTAGTAATAACATTAGGTCAAACAAAGTGCTCCGAACTGTGAAACCTTGTAAAATTAGTTACTACTTACTAGTATATAAACGTTAGAACAATTTTAGAAATTCTTCATACAAGTGTAGAAGCTATGAAGAGGCAATAAAACTTCATAAGACTAACCCCAAGAGTTGAGTTTTGGAAATGAAGTGGTGATAATAATAATCATAATAATATAGCTAAAATCTAGTTATAAGTATACTACCAGTTATTTATTAGAAACTGACGATTGGAGTTTCGACAATTAACAAGTTTTTAAAGATAAATTACTTAAACAATAAAATAAATAAAAAGGCATTAAACAGTGTTTAGGAAATATCTACGCATGTTAAATATATTTGGTTATCACATATGCATCCGTAATTGAAACCCATAATATATATATTATATTATTGTAATATGGCAAGATTCATGGGAAATTGATTAAAAGGTAATACAACACTTAGGATAACTTCATTGAGAAGTTGTATGTGTGGCATAACTTAGGGAATAGATGAGTAGGTGAATGTTTAAGTTAGTGACACATAAATATTAGGAAATAAGGGAAAGTTTACACATATCTTGCTAGAAAATTTCCCACCGACCCCTATAACTCCATATAAAGCCTAAGCTTGTTATTGGTACAATTTTTAGTTGGTTTAGGTTCCAGAAATAAATTAGATTTTCTTAGGAAGGCTTAAAAAATAATTTAGGAAAAATATTACAAAATATAGTGAAAATTTTGGATTGTCATAGTTTGTTAGCCATCAAGCAACCTAACAGCAAGTGATGAACATCACCGATGGGAAATGACCCACCTTGCACGGTAGATACACCTAAGATTGACAAATATGGCCAGAAACCTAAACACCAAGGAGTACTCACTTTACTCTGATTTTCTATTAAATTCTAAAAATAGAAAATGTTGTCTAAAAATCACGAAACCCAGTATTCCTATGTAATTTTATATGTAGAATCTAAAAATGAAACTGGATTTTGGAAATTAAAATTGGTTATATGGGTTCCTTAAAAAATTACACGTAAAAATGAATTTTGTATCATATTTTTAGTAGGTAAATGATGTAGTTTCAATCCTAAATTTTGTGTACAAGTTCCATAAAAGGTCTATTTTAATACTATGTGGAGAGTTTTGAAAAATTAAGAAGTTGGATTTTAGGTAATTTTGATTTAACATGGAACAAAGAGACCAAAGCACTTAAAGGTGATGTTTCTCTAAGTAATTTAACTTGCATGCATTATAACATGGTTGTAATTGAGCTTTCGAGTAATAGACTAATTTGGTGGAGTATGGATATGGTGAAGTTAGTGTCAAAATGAAATGATTCGATGATTTACGGTGTGACGCATGAGTCAAAAGTTAGGTTACAACCACAATTAGTTGAAGATGCACAACAAATTGGGGCTTAGAAATCGAGTTAGAAGTTGACTCAAAGAGTTTGCTATTTGTATATTTCCAAAATGATTCCCTATCATTTATATCTATGTCAAGCTATATTATTAATCAAGTATATGTATGAACAACACTATTGCAAAATGGACATTTGATAAGAATCAACTCTCCGGATCAATCACATGCAGCTGAGTTAGAAGATTTCAAGGACTTATCTGAACAATACTAGCTCAAAGCCCCATCCAAGACAAGGATTCCTACTGTGACCTCCATATTTCACTTTATGGCCAACCTAAATACTAAGCTCTTACGTGCACCAATATGGTTCCTAAAGCTACCAACCAAACATGCTAACCTACTAAGTATATAAACCAACCTGCCAAGCAGCCGTACTAATCGCTAAGATTTTTCTAAGACCCAAATAGTGTTCGAGTAAACCAACCTCAAATTTCTGTCCAAGTCAACTAGTATCTAACCCCAGTCCATGCCGAATTGTAAGATACTCGACCCGAAGGGGATCTAAACATCTTCGACTGATTAAGCTCTAACCTAAACCAAATCAAGTCGGCTCTAACTATAGACTCTTTTCCTCCACTTTGTTTGAATTGTATTATATTCTAAGCTACCAGCCACTACATGATACGTGTCTTTTGGTACAATATTCTAAAATGATTCTTTACTTTTTTCGTATATAATATCTTTGTCTCTTTTACCCCTTTTAGTATATTTCATGTATTATATTTGTAAATTACCCATTTTTGTCTTTTCCTTATGTGGTGTAACCTTAATGGGACTAGTATAAAAACCTCCATTTGTTGTACATAGACATCATCACCCTTATCATCAGAATTAATATAAGTTTCCTTTTTTATGAGCAACCCCAGTATTCACATTATCCTTTTAACTCTTATCTATTCTCTTTAGTAGAAAGTAGTAGCAAGTAACTCTATAGTTTGGACCAGTGAGTCATATCCGGCAGATTATAGGTCGAATAAGATTGATTGATGTGTCATATCCAGTTGATAGCTAGCCGAATTTTGTTAAACCCCCTTTTATTTTCTTTCAGTTTTCTTTATTATGGTGCTCCTCCTCGTGTTTAACCCTGGAGATGTATCAGTTTCACTAGTATCAAAATACAGTTCCGAAAGGGAGTGTGTGAAGTAATAGTGAAGTTTTGGTTCATGTTTACTGTTAATGGCTGCTATATTCCTTCCGTAGATGCTAGTAAGTTCTGAAGTTTTTAGCTGTGTAGTAAATATTTTGTATGTTGATAAGTATAGTTCCCGTCGTTACTCTATTATACACCGTTTTTTCATTATGAAAACAAAGAAAGTTCATTTATGTTGTGTTCAAGTGATTATTGGGTGCTAAAGTTGTTAAAGTATATTAGTAAAGGTTTTGAGTAGTAAGCTAGAAGTGTTGTTGTGTACTGTATTGTTAATCTATTCGTAAAATATTATTCCATGTCGGATTCGAGTGTTTAAAGTGTTATTGGTGACTAAGGTAATGGTGCTCAAGTTAGTTGTAGTTATAATGATAATAACACTCTTAGGTCAGTTGATGATAAACTTGACAAACTCACTAATCTTGTTAAGAGTCTGACCACTACATGCAAGTTAACAGATAATCCCAAGTATGCCACACCATAACCCACCTAAAAATGTTCTAAAGAGATGCCATGGCTAAGCTGGCTAAGCCAATTACCCAGTTCAACCCCATTGAGCTAGAGAAGTAGCAGATTAAGTTGCTAGATGACAATTGGAGCTAGAGAAGATAGAAGAGGATGATGAGGAAGTAGATGTAGAGACTAATAGAGAAGAAGAAGAAGAGGTTGGGTATTACTAAACATAAGAAAGGACTAAACAATATTCAGGTCCAAATCCCACTCTTTAGTGAAAGTGGAGATGTAGATGAATATTTGGAGTGGAAAGAGAAGGTAGAGAAAGTGTTTGATTGTTATGGGTATGCAATTGCTATTAAAGCGCATCTTACTGCACTTAAATTTTTTAGATATGCTACTATGCGGTGGAAGAATCTGAATGTGGCTAGAGCAAGAGATGGAAGATGAGGAGTAAGAACTTAGGAAGAGATGAAGAGATTGCTAAGAGGTAGATTTGTGCCTAAGACGTGCTTGTAGGATACGTTTGCAAAATTGTAGGAACTTTACCAAGGAGGCTGATCTATAGATGACTACATAAGAGATTTCAAATGTTGATGATCTAAGTCAACATGGATGAACCTAACACTTACACAGTGTCGAGGTTCATTTCAAGGCTTAAATATGAGGTTCGTAACATTATAGAAGTACAAAGGTTCTATACAATGGAAGAGGCAATTAAGGTAATATAGAGGGTTGAAAAACAAAGGAGAAATGCTCTGAGTTGACTTGGGCCAACATTTTCTTAAGTCTCTATTCCACACCGACTTACTCATGCCGATTTGAGGAGAACTTCCTAAGCTAAGGAGAGAAGTGAATGACTTGATGATAGCCGAGCAAGCCAATAAGGTTGAGTAAATTAGTTGAGCCAAACTGAGGTTAGGCTGACCCTGAGGACATATGAGAAGGGATAAACCTCAGGACGGAAGACCAATGAGATGAAGTGCTTTAAATGCTTGACTTCAGACACATGGCTACCAAATGTTAAACCAACGTGCCATGATGCTTTGAGGAGATGTAATAGATAGCATCGATGGGGAGAAGAATGTTGGGAAGGTTGAAGCCGAGGAGGAAGAGGAAACCTGTATCTATGTTGACCAAAGAGAAGTAATGACCTTAGTGTTGAGACAAATACTAAGTTCCTTGTCGAACTCCAGGGATACTGGAGAGAGAATCTAAGGACAGTTGTGCACCATCATAGTTCTACTAGGTAGACCTTGGCTTTTTAATAGGAAGGTTATACATGATGGGTTCAGAAAGACCTATGTATTCGAGAAAAATGGATGGAAGATCACTTTAAACCCTATGACACCAAGTTAAGTTAGCAAGCTACAAGCTAAACTTACTCGAGGATCTAAAGAAGACTTTAATTCTAAGTAGAGCCAAGCTCTAAGAAGCTATAAAGGCCTACAAGTCAACTTTTATGTTGATTAGGAGGCTATTAAATTGAAGGAGCAAACTGAGCTACCCTAAGAGGTTAGGGAGCTATTGGATGAATATGCCAACTTATTTTCCAAATAGTTGCCCGGAGGATTACCCCTTCTTAAAGGTATTGAACACTACATTGACTTGACACCAAGCGCTGCCTTACCGAACAAAAGCAACATATCGAATGAACCTTGAACAAGCTGCTAAACTTCAAAGACAAGTCAATAAGTGGTTAGAAAAAGGGTATGTGAAGGAGAGCCTCAACCCTTGTACTATGCTGGCGCTCTTTGTACTGAAAAAGGATGGTACCTGGAAAATATGCATTGATAGTTGAGTCGTGAACAAGATCATAATCAAGTACCAGTGTCATATCCCTAAGTTAGATTATATGTTAGACAAACCAAATGTAGCTAGAATCTTAAGCAAAATTGATTTGAAGTCTAGTTACCATTAGATTCAAATGAGGCCAAGAGACAAGTGGAAGACTACATTCAAAACGCAACATAGACTCTATGAGTGGATGGTAATGCCTTTTAGCCTATCAAATGTCCCAAGTACTTTCATGTGATTGATAAACCATGTGTTGAGAAGCTTAATTAGGGAATATGTCGTGGTGTACTTTAACAACATCCCTATGTATAGTGCTAACCTACCGAGCCACTATGAACATCTCCATGCCATACTTGATGTATTTTGAGCCAAGCCAAGCTACTCCAACTCCAATGACTTGCATTGAAGTGAGAAGTTTCCATGAACTGGCATCCTTTTATCAAAGATTCATTAGAAATTTCAATACTGTTGTTGCACTCTTCATTGAGTTGACGAAGAAGAACATTAAGTTCAAGTAGGGACAAAGAGAGGAGATAATTTTTGTTAAGGTAAAGTCAAGATTGACTTCTGTACCTACATTAGCCATGCCTAACTTTGAAAAGATTTTTAAGCTAGAATGTGACATGCCAGGCATTGGTATAGGCACTATCTTAATATAAGAAGGCTAACCAATTATCTATCATAGCAAGAAGCTTACAGGGCCTTAATTAAACTAATTAGTAATGACAAGGAACTCCTAGCCCTTATCTAAGCGCTCCACGTATGGCAGCATTATCTACTGTCGAAAGAGTTTGTCATCTATACAAATCATAAATCTTTAAGGCATCTCTGAAGTCAAACTAAGCTATCAAAATGATAAGTGCAGTAGGTTGAATTCCTAGAAGGATTCAACTTTGTGATGAAGTACAAATAAGGCTAGAATAATGTAGCTATCAATGCTCTATCAAAAAGACATGTTCTCCCAACTAAATTGCAGACCAAACTATTAGGGTTTGAGAGCATCAAAGAGTAGTATTCTAAGGACCCCCATTTTGCTCTTATATTTAGGTGATGTATCGATGAAAGATTAGTAGATGAGTACCACATAGAGGACTGTTATCTATTTTGAGGTAGCAAATTATGTGTGCCGACCTATTCAATCAAAGAGTTGCTGGTGAAGGAAGCCCATAGTGGAGAACCCTTTAGCCATTTTGGAGAAAGAAAACATATGAGCTGTTGAGTGGACTATTTTTTTGGCTGAGAATGAGATGAAATGTACACCAAGTTATTGAAGGCTGTGCTACCTATAAGAGGGCCAAGTGCCAAGCTGAACAAAGGAAAACAATGCCTTTACTTGTCCCGACTTGACTTGGAACTGAGTTAAGCATAGACTTTATTCTCAGATTACTAAGAATTACCTGAAGCAAAGATTCTGTGATAGTTGTTGTTGATAGATTTAATAAGATGACATGCTTTGTGCTCTACTCTAAAACTAACGATGTTTCGGCTATTGCTTCTCTCTTTTTGCAAGAACATTTTTAGTTATACGGCATGTCAAGAAGTGTAGTCTCAAATGAAGATCCAAAGTTCCTTAGCCATTTTTGGAGAACTCTATGGCGTCATATGGGGACTAAACTATTGTTTAGCACTTCCTGTCACCCTCAAACCAATGGCCAAATGGAAGTAATTAATCATACTTTAGGATGGCTACTCCGAGCTACAATGGGGAAAAACTTAGCCGATTGGGATATCTATTTGCTTGTGGCGGATTGCTTACAACCATGCTATGTATGACACCACCAAGCAAACATCGTTTGAAGTTATCTATGGATTCAACCTAAAGCAAGCCCTCAACCACACCCTTATACCTATGTCCGAATAAGAAGACCTTGATGTAAGAGCCCAAATACAATCTCTACATCAAATCTACAAGAAGGTTACTCAGCAAATTGAACAAGCTAGCAAGAAAATGTGAGAGAAGAGTAAAGGAAGAAAGTCGGCACAGTTTCAGCCCGAGGATTTGGTATGGCTATACTTAAGCAAGGAGAGGTTCCTGAACAAGAGAAAGAATAAATTGTTCACTTGAACTAAAGGTCCCTTCAGAATACTTTAAAGGATCAACAATAATGCCTACAAATTGAAACTACTCAAAGATTATGGAGTCTCCAACGCCTTCAACATTGCCAACCTCAACCCCCATCACCCTGAAGGAGAATTGAATAAAGGCCAATCAGATTTGATCCTAAATCCAAATCAACCAGGAAGGGATGATAGGAATCAAACTACTAAACCTTTAACATGCAACCAAGTTCGAGGCTTGGAAGGACTAATAAGGCGAATCCTCCTATTCTAGCCAACTCTTGCCAAAGCCAAGTTAATCCTTACTACCAACCAACTCCTTATGCCAAGTTGAGTAACTATAAATTTCTTGATAATTGAATGCCAACTAGGTAAATACTCTACTAACAATCTAACCCCTCACATGCCTACTCGATAATGACCAAGCCATCCTCCAGCTCAGCCATTTTAGTACCGAGAATCCAAGAGACTTAACACACATCTGAAGCCATTTCTCCTCGAACTAAACCACCTATACTCAACACCCTCTACAGTATTGATACGAGGTAAGAGCACATATCAATTTATAATACAATGGATATGAGTTCGAGTATCGATCCCTTAGGGACTAAGGTAATTACTAGTACTTCACCCTTTTGCTAATATCTAATCTAATAATTCAATTCAAGAAACAAATTTAAGAAAATATATATTTAAATAAGAACTAATTAAACTAAATTAGAATAATTAAATAGCAAAATAAACAAGAATTAAAGAATTAAATCAAGAATGCAAAAAAAAAACACATAATCAGATATTGATCTACCCTAAGAAGTTATGTAGTTAATTAGTCTCATCTCAGATTTATTGGACGGTGAGAATTCCTAATTTAAACTAACATCTTTCTTAAGATTGCTAGCCCTAATTCTAAAGATTCTAATTGAAATCTCTTTTTGATTACAAATCATAGAATAATATTAAGATCTATGAATTCTTTTATAAAGTTACCTTAATCTCAAAGAATTTATGATACCTATATTTAGGGTTACATGAATTCTTTCCAATTACATGTGATCTTTTTATACAATCATCTCTCGATCTCATGCATAAAGTCAAATATCTAAATTGATAGCCGATACTAACAATTCAAATAACAATGAAAGCAATATAATTCAATAGCAATAATATAAAAGTCATTAAAAGAAAAAACAATCTACTACATAATTTTAGGGTTTCTCAATATCTAATCTAACTAAATTAAAACATCTCAAAAGAAGAAGAAAAGAGAACTTTAGTTCTAATCTCCTAAAGATGAATAATGAATGGCCTCCCTTGCTCTTACAAGGCCTTCTCTATTTATAGGAGATGAAATATTATCTAAGGTTTAATAATAACATAATATTGGATATGACCATGTTAATTGGCTTGTGTAACTTTCTGTCTATATCTTCAATTGTTCACAAATTGTTGAAGCATGACGTAAACTTCCCATGCAAAATAGCGTGGTTTGGATTTCCTTTAATATGTGGACTTCAATTCTTAAGATCTTAGAGGCTTCTTAATTCAACAAAAGCATGGATGAGCAAGCCTCATCTCTTCCAAATGTTTGACGTCATGTATCATAAGTTGACGATTGAACCATGGGCTTAAATTGCTAGAATCCATTAAGATATAAACGTGGACCATGTAATTGAACTTCTAATTTGTTGGCGTCATGGCTTGATCACGTGGATTGCATAGCTAAAGGTTGGCACTACTTCGTAAATCGAAGGCACAAACTTCAAACTTTAATGTTACTTAATTCTTGTTAAGATGTTGGCTTTAATATAAACATGGTCGCAATTTTAATTCCTGTTGACTAGACATTGAATTTGGTTGATATAAGCTTCCACATATGGGCTTTCTTGATTTGTTTCCAATTCTTGTCTTAATTTCTCAAAGTATCTTTTATGTATATGTACGTTTTCCTATTAAAAATATAAAAATGTACACATTAGTGTAATAAAAATTGAAATAAAATCTTAACAAATTAAGCACCATGTTACACTAAAAACACCATAAAATTTTGTAAAAGCATCATAAATATAACCTATAAAATAGGTCTAATTAAGCTCTATCAAGCCTCTACCCTGACTATACCTTTTTGTTTGTTTCTGCTATAAGCATCTCCAATAAGCTATCGCTACGTGTCTAAACCCATTGAAGGATTCTGTTGTGCTAGTCATTGTTTTCTTTGAAATTTCATTTATACCCTTTTATTATTCCTTGTACAATACTTCTTTTAGACATTACTTCTTTTAGGTAGGTTGCCTTAGTTTTCGAGTATAAATACCTATTGTACATATAGCTGCAAGAATGATCTTATCTAAAAATATTGAATATACTCTTTGTGAGCATTGCTTTGGTTAACTTGTTTACTTACTTTACTCTTATCATAACCCTCTAGTTTTCGGGTATAAATACCCATTGTACATATAGTCGCAAGAATGATCTTATCTAAAAATATTGAATATACTCTTTGTGAACATTGCTTTGGTTAACTTATTTACTTACTTCACTCTTACCATAACCCTTAAGTAAGGCTACATGGAAAGTATCCTCACTAAACCATCTTATGAGTCATATTGAGTTGTGCTATGAGTCCTCGAAAATTCCCTTGTATGTCATATCCTTAGAGCTATTTGTGGGTTGCTTATTTTACTTTTCCCTGTTTTTATGCTATTCCCATATTGATCTTTAAGCATTCTGCAAGCTTGGTCCCACCTCGATACATTTGCCCTTGTTAGCTCTTGGTACATCATATCACTTATTTTCCGTCCAAAGGTCTATCCTTTCTCATATATCCTCGAGGTCAGCCTATCCTTAACTCAACTCTGATGACCTGCTGGGCTCAACCAGCTGGCCTACTTGACTATCATCAGGTCAATTATATTTTTTCCTCAATTCAAGATGGTATCCTCAACTCGACATGAGTAGTTCGACATGGAACAAAGGCTTAGGAAAATGTCGACTTAAGTAAGCTTAAAGCATTTCTTCTCTACTTTTCAACCCTCTGTGCAACCTTAATAGCCTCTTTCAATATATAGAACCTCTGTACATATGTAATGTTATGAATCTCATATTTAAGTCTACAAATGAACATCAACATTATATGAGCTTTGGGTTCATCTACGTCGACTCAGATCATCAACATTTGAAATTCTCTTACATAGTCATCAACAAATTGACTTCCTCAAAGAAGTTCCTACAACTTTACAAACATGTCTTACAAGTAGGTCTCGGGCACAAATCTTCCCTTCAGCAATCTCTTCATCTCTTTCCAAGTCCTTACACCTCATCTTCCATCTCTCACTCTAGCCACGTTCGAACTCTTCTACCACATGGTAGCATACCCAATAAACTCCAATGCAGTAAGTCACACTTTAACAGCATCAGTACACCCATAATAGTTAAACACTTTTTCTACCTTCTCTTCTCACTTCAAATATTGATTAGGATCTCCACTTCCACTGAAGGGTGAGATCTAGACCTTAACATTGTCTAGTCCTCAAGAAGCTCGGCATCCTCGCTTTTGTGCTTGATAATATTCAACTTCTTCTTTTTCTTCTCCATACTCTTTTACATCTATTTTCTCATCATCCTCCTTAATCTTATCCAACTCCAACCTTCATCTTGCAGCTTGGTCTGCAACTCCTCTAGCTTAATGGGGTCAAACTAGGTGATTGGCTTAGCCACCTTAGCCATAACGCTTCTCTAGAACATTCTCAAGTGGGTTATGATGTGGTTCACTCAGTGGTTATTGTCTATTAACTTGCATTTCAGTAATCAAACTCTCAACAAGATTAGTGAGTTTATTAAGCTTATCATTAACTAACCCAAGAGTGTTACTACCATTTTGACCTCAACCAATATGAGCACCACTACTTTGGTCACTAGCAGCACCTTCAATACTTGAATCCAATATAGTGTAATATTCTTTTAACAGATTAACAACACAATATACAATAAACACTTCTACTTACTACCCAAAACATTACCAACATACTCTAACAACTTCAATACCTAATACTTACTCGAATATAACAAAAATGGACTTGTTCTATTTTTGCAGTAAAAAACAAAGTATAACAGAGTACAACAAGACCAACACTTACCAATCCACGAACCTCCACTACACAACTGACAGCTTCACAACTTACTTCATGCAAACACACTGCAGCAACTACTAAAGGAACATAGTAGCCACTAATGGCAAACAAGAACAAAAACTTCATTGCAATTTCATACACTCCCTCTTGAAAACATGCTCTAATACCAGTTAAGTTAATGCATCTCAAGGGTTGTATACATGATGAAGCACAACAACGAAAGGAAGGAAAGAAAACAAAAGGGGGTTTAGCAAATCTATGCAACTACCAACTGGATATAACACACCAATTGATCTTACTCAACTTATAATTTGTCAGATATGACTAATTGATCCGAATTATAGGATTACTTGCAACTACTCCTTGATAAAGGTAATGGATAAGAGTTAAAGAAAAAATGAGAACACTAGGGTTGCTCACAAAGGAGACTTGTAATAATCTAATAATGTGATTAATCCTTGCGTACAAAAATAAATAGGGTTTTTATACTAGCCCCACTAGAGTTACAAGCTTACATGAAAAGACAAAAGGGTTATCTATAATTAGAATACATGAAATATACTAAAAAGGGTAACAAAGACAAAAAATATTTGGTATGAAAAAGTATAGAATCCTTCTAAAATGTTGTGCTAGAAAACACGTATTGCATGGTGGTTGGTTGGTTGGGATACAATACAATTTAGATAGAGTGATGAAAGAATCAATAGTTATAGTAGACCTAATCTGGTTTGAGTCAAAGCTTAGAAACTAAAGGATGTTTAAGTCCTCTTCAAGTTGGGCATTTCATAGCCCAACTCCATTAGAGGTCTCATGCTAATCGGCTCGAAAACTAACTGGATCAAGTTATGAGTTTAGTGATGGATGCAAGTTGCTTGATAGGTTAGCACTTCTACTCGGAAGCTTGAAAGTTGTGTTAGCCCATATTAGAGCTTAGTATTTAGGTCAATAGAAATGTGAAAGTAGATGTCAAGATAAGATTCCTTGTCTTGAATGGAATTTTGAGCTAGTATTCTCTATGTTAGTCCTTAGAGTCCTCTAGTTGGACTGCATGTGATTGGTTCAAGGAGTTGATTCCTATCAAATGGTCTATACTAGGTCTTTTAAAGAACACTGGTTGCATTTGGAGACAACCACTTGTTTAAGGGAAAACACTTTCTTTTTGAAGAAATCTAAGTTTTCTTTTGGCTAAGTAAGTATTGAACACCTTGCCCACATTGTTTTACATGAAGGATTGAAACCTGATCCAGAAAAACTAAAAGCTATTAGTGAATGGCCACAACCTACTGATATAAAATAACTTAGAGGATTAGGTATTTTAGGGTACTGTAAGCATCTACTATACAATTATGCAAAGCTTGCTACCCTTTGAACAAAGTTTTCAAAAAAAAAAAAAAAAAGAGGCTTTTGACTTGATTCAAGAAGGTACACTTGCATTTTCAACATTAAAGAATGATTTAATAATAGTATCAATCTTTGCATTACCAAATTTTTCAAAAACATTTATAGTGGAGACTAATATTTCCGATATGGGTGTAGTTGTAGGTTCACATCAATGAGCTAATCTTATTGCTTACTTTAGCAAGAAATTCAACTCAAGATTGTAGAAAGTTGGTGCTTATGTAAGGGAATTGGTGGCTATAGTGGAGATAGTAAGAAAGTAGAGTTAATATTTGCTTAGATGCTATTTTATCATTTGAACTGACTAGAAAAATTTAGGAAGATTATGACTTAAGTAATATAGATACCAAAATAACGGAAGTACTTAGTTTAATTGATGGGTTATAATTATAGTGTGGATTATAAACCTAGTGTTAATAATAAGGCAGTAGATGCCTTGTCTAAGCTTGGTGACGAATTTCAAATGTTGGCTTTATCATTACCATCACTTGATTTCATCACAATGATTAAACAAGAATTATTGAACGGTCATGAGTAGTTAGCACTCGAATTCAGTATGAAAACGGGTAGTTAACTTCAACACCATTAGTATTTAAAGATTATTTACTATACATAGGAAATAAGATATTTTTACCCTCTTCATCTTCTACGACTCCAACATTGTTGATGGAGTTTCATGCTACTCCTAATGGTGGTTATGTTGGGGTATTGAAGACATTTAAAAGATTGAGCTCTTCTTTTTATTGGAAGGGAATGAGAACAAATGTGGACAACTTTATGAAGAGGTGCCATGTGCACCAATAAATTAAGTATTTGACCAGTGATCTCGATGGCCTCTTTTAGACTTCACTTATTCATTAAAGTGTTTTTGAGGATACATCTATGGGTTTTATAACTGGACTACCACTTTCTATAAGGTATTTAGTTATTTTAGTGATTGTAGACCAATTCACCAAGAATTGTCATTTTATGCCACTTACAATAGCTTATCTAACCACTATAGTAGCTCATTTATTTGTTGATTTGATGGTCAAATTGCATAGGATACCCATATTGATGGTATATGACAAGGATAAAGTGTTTGTGAGTCTCTTTTGGTAAGAGCTTTTCAAGCTTAATAGGACATAATTGAAGTTGAGTTCAGCCTATCATCCTCAAACAAATGGACAAACAAAAGTCCTAAACAAATGTTTGGAGCATTATTTAAAATCTTTTGTTATGGACCAACCTAAAGAATTGCTAAAGTATTTACCATGGGTCAAGTATTGTTTCAATATCAGTTTTCACACCATCTCTCAAATGATACCATTTTAAGTATTATATGGAAAGGAGCTGCTTAAGTTACTAGATTATATTTCCGTTCTTAGGTCTATGGAAGCTATAGATCATGATTCAATTAGGAGAGTTAATATTATCAAAGTATTAGAACAAAATTTGGCCAAAAGCCAACAATGGATGAAGAATTGTATGGATTAATACAGAACTGACAAAGAATTTCATATTAGGAATATGGTTTATGAAAAGTTGTGACCTTATAAGCAAACTTCTTTGGCTAACAAAATGTCCTATAAGCTTTCTTGGAGATATTATAGTCCTTTTCAGGTACTAGAAAGGATGGGATATGTAGCTTAAGGCTTGCTTTACCTGAAAGCTTCAAGATACGTCCAATTTTCTATATATATTTGCTAAAAAAAGTTTAAGGTAATGGGCAAGTTCATAAAGCCTTACCACCAAAAGTTATTACTAACAATGTTATGGTAAAGCCTCTAGCTATTCTGGATAAGAGAGAAGCGGTTAAGCATGTTTAGAAGGTCTTCAATTTTTGGTTTAGTAGGAGTCGCTAGATCCTTCTAGCACTACTTAGGTAGATATCACAAATTTTCAAAGGGACTTTCCTAATTTTGACTTTGAGGACAAGGTTAATTTTTTCCCAACAAGGGCAAATATTATGATAGATCAAGTTGGGCAACATACAAGGAAATCGAAAGGTGACATCAAACAAACGAGATATCTTAAGGATTACATCAGTGAGTGAATAACGGAATCATAAGGAAGAAGTCCAACTTTTACAACTACAGTTATAGATCTACTTGTAAAAATAACAGATCTATTTGTAAAAAATAACATATTGAAACAATACTATAAACGAAAGAGTTGCAATATAAATACAAATTAAAGGGACAAAAAGACACATCCCTTTCTTGAAAATTTAGCCTTTGCACTTTGGAGTTTTCTGATAACTTGATTATTAGATCCTTGAAAATTCCTTTCCATTAAACCTTACAAACATACACAAAAAAAAAAAAAAGAAATTCATTAGTAGCAATCGATAATAGAGAACATTGTTAATGAGAATTTAGAATAAGTTTAGCATTTTGATTCGTAGGGGATCAACAAATTAAAAACCCTAATTGTTGCTATGAAAGGAAGAAAATTCAAGAGAGAGATAGAGAGAGAAAAGAAAAGCATACCTTGTTTTTGTTCCAAATGAAGAGTTACATTTTGATGAATAAGGTCTAATGCTTAAGATTTGGTTCAACTTTGATTCATGCAGCTTTACTAAAGTAACAGTTTCTAAATAAGAAGATGGTCTTGCAAATATTACCTTAGCTTAGATGGTTGATTCAAGTTCAGAAAAGAAACAACTCTGGATGAAGCTATCAAATAATCCTGAAACATGATTAAGTAAGGCTTCAAACTTATTCTGATAGTTTAAAATAGTCCTTGATTATGTCAACTCAGACAATTTTCCTTGATAATATTTGAAAATTGATGGGCTAAATCTTGTTTTCAATGCTCATGCAAATACAAGCTATGTATTTAAAGATCATTTTTTTTCTAACCATTTAAATTAGTGCATTGCCTCATTCTCCATGGCAAAACAAACCATTTTCAAACACTCAACTACTGGTGCTTCATGAAATTCAAAGAATTGATTTACTTTAAAGAACCAAGATTCTGGATCTTGACTCGAAAATTTAGGTAAATCTAGTTTGATACTTCTAGTGTAATGATGCAACTGCTTATCTTGATTACGACAACATGATGATGAATCTTTTATTGTCTTCTAATTAGTTTGATTTCTCTCAGTTGATTAGAATATCTTCATGAAATTTTTGAAGTTGTCAGTCATTTCTTGCATCATATTTTCCAATTTCTCTATTCTATTCTTAATTGCAACGAATCCTACATCATGCTTTTGAACATTTTCTCATAAACTTGAAATGCCATAAGTATTAGTTGCCATGATTATTGTTCAAAAACAACGAAAACACCAATTGATAGGTCATCTTATGGAGGACCAACCCACTTACTTATGATATACACAAAAACCTCAAAATGTAACTCTTCTTCTTACACAAAAACAAGGTACACTCCTCTCTTATCTATATATCTCTCTTGAATTTTCTTCTTTTCAATACAACAATTAAGGTTTTTAATTTGTTAATCTTCTATGAATTGAAATGCCAAACTAATTCTAAACTCTCATTAACAATGTTCTCTACTATTGACTACTAAGAATGAATTTCTTTTTCTACGTATTTGCAACGTTTAATGGAAATGAATTTTTAAGGGGTTGATATTCGAGTTCTTAGAAAACTCCAAAGCACAAAGGCTAAATTTCCAAGAAAATGCTATGTTGTTTTTTCTCTTCTATATCTATTTATAATGTAACTCTTTCGATTATAGTACTTGTCATGTTTCGAAGCGGCAGAGTCGTAACAGTCTCGCTATGCAAACCATTCTAAGATAAAAGTTGACCTTACAACCGCTATCCTAGACCTGGTCTACACAAGGCATCTACGACTAACACGCTTTCTAACTCGTTTTGAAGTAAACGGTTCATAAATTAAATAAATTGTTTACTTGTGAATTTAAGAAAAATAAATATTCACATTAAATTAATCTAAGTGTATTTATAAGATTTAGCAATCCATTCACAATCTAATTAAGTAATTTGTAATCTAATGTTAAAAGCTTTAAAATAATTCTAACTAGAGAATGAATTTAGTCTTCTGTTTATATCCACACTCCTTAGGATCCCACAGTTGCTACCGTCAAGTTGATTATAGGCCACTTCATCGCTAGTACCTGCAACAACGGCTATAGGGATGTGAGCAACCATAGCTTAGTAAGTCAGGATGGAAGACTTAAAACAATACCACGAACACAAATAAGGTTATCAACTAACTTATTAGGTGTAATACATATTCAAGCAAATGTTATTGCACGACGTTGTCCGGCCCATCATGAGATTAGAGAAATTGTGCTCACTCTAATCCGAGTTGAGGAGTTACCGTTAATGCAACAACTTATGACCAAACCCAAGCTTGTGTAATGGAGACATCACTCCTCTCACGACTACCTTCGAACCATTGACTTCACCCTTACCGCAACCTCCTCACTTATCACGTAGTTCGACTAAGGATGAAGAAGAGACCCAATATACTATCCAGTGCTATCCTTTTCGAAGGGGTTGGTATTTGGCCGGAGAATCCTAGATTTCCCCTAATGGGTTGTAATGCAGGTCCGGTTTATGGTTACAAGTCATATCTATGTTAACTCTAGTTTAGGGTAATCAATCATCTCATAGAATATAAGCTAAAACAACAAATAGAATCATAGCATCACTCATAATCAAGCACGTACACATAGCCAACTATTTAACAAACACAGCCAAATATAATCTCAAGACTCCAAAATACAGCAACGTATTAATCTCAACTTACTTGGACTCCTTGCTTGCTCACTCGAGGTCTGACTCGCTTAAGCCATTACTGATCATTCCTATAATACCAACATTGTCTTAGTTTTCATATAACTGTTATAGATTAGTTTTTATCTTATAACACTTATTGTTATATTTGGTTTAAGGTTTAATATGTCCAATTATCCAGGTTCTCAAATCTTTTACACTTATTTTGGGTTTGGGGCAAGGTTCGGGTTCAATTTCCGCATTGATTTCTCAATTAGGTTCTAGTTCAATTTCTAAGTACTATTTTATATACGAATCCTACAAACTCGTTTCAACTCATAATGTGAAATTAGTCACATTACTTTCAGATATCATAAATACCATAATTATCCCTAGTCAGTATTTTATTTTACCCGATATACTTAAATCCTTTTTAATGTACTGAATTTACTCCTAATGTGAGAAATTTTTACATTTTTCATATAATTACATAAATTTAAGTTTTCTATCAGATTTATTATATATTCCTATTATTTATATAAAATCAATTTTTATCCTAATATCTTCTATTTATTATATTTCCAATAATTACATATTATATATTATCACCTATTATGTACATAATACATATCTAATATTTTTATCACTCTAATTACCATCTCCGAACATCAATTAACATTTTAAAATGTCTAAATTCATCCTAAATCAGATTTTGAACCTAATTACCCTAAATTACCAAATTAACATAAAATTTCTCATTTTTGCCTATTACATATTTATTACATAATATGCTAATAATTACATCTAACGCTCCAAATGCTACAAATAGCATACTCCATCAGATTTCAATATCCTAAAACATATAATTGTGTATCAAATTAGTAATTACTCATTTAATTACTTAATTAACCCTAAATTACTTATTTTATACATCATTTTAAGGCCTAAAAATTATCTAAAAATTTTTAAAATTAACTTTTGAAAAAGGGCTTTGTGGAACTATTCTATATCACTTAAATAGTTTACACAAAAATTTTGGGACAAAAATTTTGAGCTCAAAATTACACTCCTAAAGTAATTTATTTCTAAACCGAAACATGCTCAATTTTGCATGATTTCTTAAGGACCATATATCACGGGACATATTTTCATCAAAATAATATTTTTCCTAAAAACTACATACTAAAATATTTAAGAATAATAAAATTCATAATTTTCTAAGAATATTTACTATTTTTATAAAATTACACAAAATTAAGATGGAAATCGAACTCACCGGTTTAGGTAACTCTACCATCGTCGATAGCCATGGGTATGTCGAACCACCTAGGGCGCTGTCACCACCATGTGGTGGTGGTGGTGGCCGTCCACTCCTAGTTGCTTATTAGGTCTGGGTTTGCCTTAAAAGCCCCAATTGCAAAGTTTTTTTGTGATTTTTTCTAAAACCTTAATTTACTCTTAGTTTTGTCTCTCTCTAATTTTTTAAACTTCCTAACATTCAAAATGAGCTTCTAAAAAATTTGGGGTATTTATAAAAGTCTTGGGGAATTATTGTGTATTAAATTAATTTGACAATTGCCTTATCTCTTCTTTTTCTTACTTTTTATTTATTGTAATTTGATTAGTTGCTTTTTTTTCTTCAATTCTAGATTGCCACGCCTTAATTTTGGATTCTTTTCTTATTTTTCCTTAATTAATTATGAATTTTCTTTAATTATTTATGATTATTTTAGCACATTTCACATATTTTAAGTAATTACGTCTATTTCTACCTACATGTAAATTCATACATAGTACAAATAAATATTCCTAAATATTATTTGGGTCATTCTATAATTTTTAGTATATATATAATTTATCTTTAGTGATTTGTTAGTTATCGGAATGTATTTTACATATTTTTGATAAATAATGAGTTATATACTTAAAATTTAAAAATTTTATATTATTTTATTTTATTTCCTATTTTCTTAAATTCAAACTTACGATATCACTTTTGCTAATATTTCTAATTTATTTGATAAGTTAGGTTCTATCGTATCCTTAAACAGATCGCCTTAAATTTTACAAGCCAAATTTTGGATAGTTGATTGTGGGTCTTACAGTACTGTTACAATCCGTTTCTTTTTTCTTTTTTTAAGTAGATCTATAACTGTTTCTATTGTAAAAGTTCGACTCCTTGTTTATGATTCCCCTATTTACTTGTTGATGTAATTTTTAAGATGCTTCATACATCTAATATCTCTTTTCGATCTCATTGTATGTTGTCCCTCCTAATCCATCATAACATTAGTCAAGTGAACAGTCATGGATTTGTCTAAAGAGTGAAGTATGGTTGGTGCTAATGAGATATGTCTCTCTTGAGAACTTTTTTGTTTTATACTTTTCCTTTTTTACATCAAATAATGTAAAAAATAATTATCTATATCTTTTATTTCTTAATTATAAGTGACGTATAGTCACCATAGCTTTATTTATGTCAAATTAATGGTATTTACCTTATGGCATGCCATAATTGGTCCAAAACATACGCATATATTGATAACACTTAATGAAGTTAGTTTAGATTATATAAATGATTTTGAAAATTTTGCTCAAGTAGTAAATCGGAACATTAAAACTTTAGATAATAGATTGAAAAATGAGCAAAGCTTATGTGCCAAATTTAACAATGTCCCTATAAATATTAAAGCAAAAGGGGAAAGAGATAACTATTATGATTTTTTAGATTAGTTAGATAAGTTAGCAAAATCACTCTTAGTAGGATTAGTTAGAAAATTAACCGTTACAAAGAAATATTATAAATAGCATTTTATGGGAGTCAAATGTATATGAAATGAATCTAGTTTCCTTTCAAGAATCCTTCTAAGAGTACATTTTTAATTCAAATTTCATTATTTTTCATTCGTTCCTACATATATGATTACTTTATATTATTTTATTATATTATTTACAATTGAAAAAATATACATATATACAAATCTACGTTTGTATAAAGGGACATATATGTAGCTTAAAAATAATGTCTTTATTTGTTTGCGATGAGATTTAAGAAGAAATCTCACTTCTTCTAATATTGATGTGGTACTCACACATAGGCCTTTGGAGAGGAAATCGTGATGCTATTCATTTTTAACAATAGATTTTTCTCCCTTGTTCATTTTGATAGTTGTGAATAGGGATGAGCGCAGTTTGATTTGGTATAGTTTGCTCCTCTTGTTGAACCCTATCTAATATAATAATTTGGCTTTCTTTATGAAATTGAATCTAATCATATGATTTAATTCGTAAATTTTTTTAATCTAATTAAAATTAGTTCGATTAGATTCATGATTCGAATCATCAATATTAAATTTTTGTTAAATATTTTTATCTTTAATAACATATCTTCTTTTCTATTAAACTTTCATATATTTCTAATTAATTTCAAATACATTTATCATATATAATGATACTTAACAAAAAATTACATAATATCTTAATAAACCCAACTTGATTATACAAAGATAAGAGACTCTATTTTTATGAACAATAGTAAAGAGGGAAAAGTAGAGTTATCCATCTAAAAACAATATGAATAAAATAAAAGAAACATACCAAATATTGAAGAAGAGATGAGAAATATGTAAAGAGTACTAAGATTAGACTTTTAATTCAAAAATATATAAGAAAGGACAATTTAGAAAAGGAATATTTTTAAAAGTGAAATTTCATATAAAACTCACTTAATTTAACCTTAATAATTAACTAAAAAATAAGACAAAAAAGAACAAAATATAAAATAAAAATTTTGATTAAATCTACGAAAATTGACCAAAAAAAAACACAAAGAAATTGTATAAATTTTTTTATTTAACCAATAGATTTAATTCGATTTAAAATGGTTCAATTCGAAACCGAATGACAATTGAATTATTTGAAAAAAAAAAAAAAAAAACCGATTTTTTGCACGGTTTACAGTTTCTTTCTCACCCCTTATTATGCATGCTTGTATAGTTTCTACATTACATTTTTGTCCCACGTTCTTGGTCTGACACGTGTTAGACTTTGAAGACTTGAAAAGATAAATATACATAATTTATTTTATTGTTCGACACATTTTTGTCCTTTGAAAGTCGCGCTAGCGAGAAAACTTGAAAAGTTCTAGCACAGGGCTCTCGCGGCCCTTCCTTGGACCTCGCAGCCCTTTCTTGCCCACAGGATCATGGGCTGCAAGACAACCTCCGGTTAATTTTGGTTGGAAATGTCAGGCGCGGAGAAACAAAGTCTTTAGGAAAGAGACAGAGAATCCAATAAGGAAGGAACAAAAACACTTCCTTGACGACTGGAGGTAAAACTAGAATACTTTTTTTGGATAATGAAAAACTAGACCACGTTTTGAAGTGCGTAAATATGGATTCCCACGTCACATTCCACCAAGAACAGTGACTTGTTATGAGTCATTCCCACCATAGATACTTACAAATATATATATATATCTCGAGATAAAGTCAATACTAATACTTAAATTTTATATTATCTTATATTAGTATATAAATTTTAAATTCGTTCATTTTAGTATCATAATATTTTAAGTAAGATAAATTGATTGTTATTATAAAATATTGAAATAATAATATAAGTACATCAATTTTTATTTTATTTCTATTTTAGTACTTTAACTTTATTTTTTAATTTATTTTAGTATTTCAACTTTTTAAAATAAAATAAATAAGTATTTTTTATAAAAACTATTATAACAAATACATTAATATATCTATATATATATATATAATGAAATGGGTTTGGTATGATTCATTATTAATGTCCTCTTAAATTGTGATTCTGCATGTCCATGATCTTAGACTTATCTGCTTGCTCATATTCATCACCAGTAGCGCAGCCATCGATAGTTGGACTGGATTTCTTTACTTCAATGTGTTGGATTTTCTATGCTCTGTGCCAGTATCCTGTGTCTTGGTTTTTAATGGGTGCCAACTTCCCTCCACTCATCTTTCAGCTGCTTTATGTCATTACATTCTTGTACTACTGTTTTCAAAGTCCTCAATTTTGTTGGCCGGTATGTATAGCCTAAATTCATATACGCAAGTTGCGGTCTACGTCTTTTAAGTTTGTTTAAGCTCGATGTTTTTTTTTCATCCCCTCTTTCAGTCACTTCGTACGAGAATAGCACTTGGGATCCATCTTCTTATCTTCATTGTTGTCGGCTTATTATGGGTTTTTTTATGTTGGAAGCGGTATTTGCTTCGCTATATCAGCCATCGTTACAGGAATTTTAAGCTCCTCCCTCACCGTTGTTCAGTTGGTACGTAAAAGAATAGAAGAAAACTATTTGCACGACCTATAGAATATGGAAACATGTTGCCAAACGGTTGGCATTATTTTATTTAAATTTTTTCTTTTATATTACGAATATACTTTCTTATATTCACTCAATATATATGCTTAATTTCTTCACCTTTGAATATCTCATGATTGAAATGCTTAAAAACATGTGTCCACATTCTATTATATATGATCATTTTGTGTGTGTATATTGTCTGTGTATATATATATATATATGTAAAATAGCGTATATAGTTTATACTTTATTTAGGGAGGCCTCAGTTTTATGAATAAGTTTGTCCTTTAATTGTCACCATATTTGAAACTGGAATTTTCATATGTTTGTCACTATATGCAGCATATGTTTCTACTCATTTACGTTTTTTCTTTTACATGATGGTAAATTACAAATCCATTTCTATCTGTTTCTTTTATATATACTTAGCACTTTTATTTTTAAAATTAAGCATTCAAACTTCCAAATATTTGAGAAATATGCTTTTAGACCTTATTTCACAATTTTTTTCCTTTAATAAAGTAATAAAAAAGAACAACCAAATTTTAAAAAAAATGAAAAGGTATAAAAAAAAAACCCTTAACTTTTGCATGTTTTTCTATTTAGTCCTTAATATTTCAAAAATTTCATTTCACTCTTCAATGTTTTCTACTTTTGTCAAATAGATCCTTTCATCAAGTCTGTTAGCTTTTTTACCATAGTTGACACATGGGAGCACGTCATCAGCCATGTGTATTTTTATAAATAGAAAATAATAAAATACTTTATAAAATAATAAAAAATATATATAATTAGAAAAATGAAATAAAAATCTACAAATTAAAATAATACATAGATACTTACATATATTAATAATATTTACTTATATAAATATTTATATTATTAATATATTATTAAAATTTGCCAAAATATGGGAAAATAAAAATGAAATTCAACCATTAAGAAAGTTCACATAACCCCACAAGGATACTTAAGGGCTTGAGTCATGACCCACCTGATGAAGTAGGTCATGTGACTTTTAGATTGACTGTTGGTGACCGTTAATCACCCCAAGANAGAAGAGATGAGAAATATGTAAAGAGTACTAAGATTAGACTTTTAATTCAAAAATATATAAGAAAGGACAATTTAGAAAAGGAATATTTTTAAAAGTGAAATTTCATATAAAACTCACTTAATTTAACCTTAATAATTAACTAAAAAATAAGACAAAAAAGAACAAAATATAAAATAAAAATTTTGATTAAATCTACGAAAATTGACCAAAAAAAAACACAAAGAAATTGTATAAATTTTTTTATTTAACCAATAGATTTAATTCGATTTAAAATGGTTCAATTCGAAACCGAATGACAATTGAATTATTTGAAAAAAAAAAAAAAAAAACCGATTTTTTGCACGGTTTACAGTTTCTTTCTCACCCCTTATTATGCATGCTTGTATAGTTTCTACATTACATTTTTGTCCCACGTTCTTGGTCTGACACGTGTTAGACTTTGAAGACTTGAAAAGATAAATATACATAATTTATTTTATTGTTCGACACATTTTTGTCCTTTGAAAGTCGCGCTAGCGAGAAAACTTGAAAAGTTCTAGCACAGGGCTCTCGCGGCCCTTCCTTGGACCTCGCAGCCCTTTCTTGCCCACAGGATCATGGGCTGCAAGACAACCTCCGGTTAATTTTGGTTGGAAATGTCAGGCGCGGAGAAACAAAGTCTTTAGGAAAGAGACAGAGAATCCAATAAGGAAGGAACAAAAACACTTCCTTGACGACTGGAGGTAAAACTAGAATACTTTTTTTGGATAATGAAAAACTAGACCACGTTTTGAAGTGCGTAAATATGGATTCCCACGTCACATTCCACCAAGAACAGTGACTTGTTATGAGTCATTCCCACCATAGATACTTACAAATATATATATATATCTCGAGATAAAGTCAATACTAATACTTAAATTTTATATTATCTTATATTAGTATATAAATTTTAAATTCGTTCATTTTAGTATCATAATATTTTAAGTAAGATAAATTGATTGTTATTATAAAATATTGAAATAATAATATAAGTACATCAATTTTTATTTTATTTCTATTTTAGTACTTTAACTTTATTTTTTAATTTATTTTAGTATTTCAACTTTTTAAAATAAAATAAATAAGTATTTTTTATAAAAACTATTATAACAAATACATTAATATATCTATATATATATATATAATGAAATGGGTTTGGTATGATTCATTATTAATGTCCTCTTAAATTGTGATTCTGCATGTCCATGATCTTAGACTTATCTGCTTGCTCATATTCATCACCAGTAGCGCAGCCATCGATAGTTGGACTGGATTTCTTTACTTCAATGTGTTGGATTTTCTATGCTCTGTGCCAGTATCCTGTGTCTTGGTTTTTAATGGGTGCCAACTTCCCTCCACTCATCTTTCAGCTGCTTTATGTCATTACATTCTTGTACTACTGTTTTCAAAGTCCTCAATTTTGTTGGCCGGTATGTATAGCCTAAATTCATATACGCAAGTTGCGGTCTACGTCTTTTAAGTTTGTTTAAGCTCGATGTTTTTTTTTCATCCCCTCTTTCAGTCACTTCGTACGAGAATAGCACTTGGGATCCATCTTCTTATCTTCATTGTTGTCGGCTTATTATGGGTTTTTTTATGTTGGAAGCGGTATTTGCTTCGCTATATCAGCCATCGTTACAGGAATTTTAAGCTCCTCCCTCACCGTTGTTCAGTTGGTACGTAAAAGAATAGAAGAAAACTATTTGCACGACCTATAGAATATGGAAACATGTTGCCAAACGGTTGGCATTATTTTATTTAAATTTTTTCTTTTATATTACGAATATACTTTCTTATATTCACTCAATATATATCCTTAATTTCTTCACCTTTGAATATCTCATGATTGAAATGCTTAAAAACATGTGTCCACATTCTATTATATATGATCATTTTGTGTGTGTATATTGTCTGTGTATATATATATATATATGTAAAATAGCGTATATAGTTTATACTTTATTTAGGGAGGCCTCAGTTTTATGAATAAGTTTGTCCTTTAATTGTCACCATATTTGAAACTGGAATTTTCATATGTTTGTCACTATATGCAGCATATGTTTCTACTCATTTACGTTTTTTCTTTTACATGATGGTAAATTACAAATCCATTTCTATCTGTTTCTTTTATATATACTTAGCACTTTTATTTTTAAAATTAAGCATTCAAACTTCCAAATATTTGAGAAATATGCTTTTAGACCTTATTTCACAATTTTTTTCCTTTAATAAAGTAATAAAAAAGAACAACCAAATTTTAAAAAAAATGAAAAGGTATAAAAAAAAAACCCTTAACTTTTGCATGTTTTTCTATTTAGTCCTTAATATTTCAAAAATTTCATTTCACTCTTCAATGTTTTCTACTTTTGTCAAATAGATCCTTTCATCAAGTCTGTTAGCTTTTTTACCATAGTTGACACATGGGAGCACGTCATCAGCCATGTGTATTTTTATAAATAGAAAATAATAAAATACTTTATAAAATAATAAAAAATATATATAATTAGAAAAATGAAATAAAAATCTACAAATTAAAATAATACATAGATACTTACATATATTAATAATATTTACTTATATAAATATTTATATTATTAATATATTATTAAAATTTGCCAAAATATGGGAAAATAAAAATGAAATTCAACCATTAAGAAAGTTCACATAACCCCACAAGGATACTTAAGGGCTTGAGTCATGACCCACCTGATGAAGTAGGTCATGTGACTTTTAGATTGACTGTTGGTGACCGTTAATCACCCCAAGAAGGCTACACAACCCCATCAGCTAATAGAAGACCAAAAACCTATTAGGTAATAGTCAAGTAACATGACCCAACTTTAACTTAAAGGGTTTTCCCTCGTTTACTTTTATTTTTATTTTTACTTTTTTAGCGATCACACCTAAAAGGGGTCGCACAATCCCCCCTTAAGTTGTTGGTGGCCATCCCAAGAGTCGCATAACCTACTTTAACACCAAATGCTCTAAGCAGCAGAAATCTAGCCACTTAAGGCAAAGGGTGGTCAACGACCACCTATAGAGGGATAGCGCAATCCCTTTGGTGACCATCGACCACCCTTTACCTTCGATGGCCAGTTTTCTATTTTCTTTGATTTTTTAAAGTTTTTTTTCTCTTTTTTTATTTTTCAAATATATATACATATTTATTTATATAAGCGTATATATATTATGGTATTATTTTTTAGCTTTAGCAATTTTTTATTTTTTTTTATTTTTTGATTTTTATTAATTTTCAATTTTTTTTTAAATATTATTCTATGTATTTTTATGTTTTCTTTTATTTATTTTGAAAATTACATGTGAACCAATGTTATGATGTCACATGTCCATAATAACAGAAAATCTAACGAGATCTAACGGAAGGACCAATTTGATAAGAATTAAAAACATTAAGGACCGAAATGAAATTTTTGAAACTTCAGTGACTAGAGTAGGAAAAAAAAAAGGCAAATTAATAATAAATTATAATATTAGTTCTTTTAGCCAATAAAAGCTTTTAGTATTAAAAAAAAAAAAGAGCTCAAGCGCATAATTTAATAACTCTAAATAGCTAAACCTAATGTCACCTTGCTCAATTTATGTTTTCATCATTTCCCTTATTCTTTCCCTTTTTCCTCTCAAATTATACGTTTTTTCATTCTTTCTCTTTGTTCTTTCTCATTTGCTATATAGTAAGATCACATAAACTTGAAATAATGAAGATAAGATAATTTTTTTTTATTTCACTTATTTACATATGAAGAATATGTAACACCATATATAGTTTTTTTTTTTACCTATACATATAAATTATTTTTTAATATCACATAAATTTAAAATTTATTAAAAAATAATAAAATTTACAAGTTTTAAGGATACTTTGTACCTCATAGGTTTAGGAATATAAGTTTCAAGGTGATATAGGGTAATTTTGATTTTAAAATTTGAAAATTTATATCTTATTAGGTAGGATATGGATAAGTCCTTGTTCCTACCTTAATATTGTGTGGTATCTATAATATTATTTTGCCCCATTTAGCGAAATGGGATATATGAGAATATACACTATATCCTACGATCTCTCGTTAGAATATAAACAAAAGAAATGGTATAGGTGATAGACAAAGTTTAAGATTTAATTGATCCATAATAATGTCTATTTAATCGTTTCATTTAAAGTTTACGTACCAAATTATTTATCACCAAAATTCAAAGAAACGAAATTGTTTATTTTGGCCGTAAAGGACGATCAACTTGAAATTTGTTACTCTCTACATTGATTTTCAGATGGAAGAATAAATAAAGTCTAACTCCTATATTTTGCTTACACTTGAATCAGCTCAACTGTAAATAAATAAATAAACCTACGTACTATACCAATTAGGGAAAAAAAAAATTATTGTTGTAATATATAAAAGTAATTGCTCTATAGAAGTAAACAGTAGACACACAAACATTGAGTCAAAAGCTACTTAATACGTATTTCTCCAATTGGCCCCACATAGTAAAATAAAATCTGGGTATTATCTTCTTATATCCGAATCTGAAGGTTAATCTTAAATAAGAAGAGTTTAAGGATTAAGAGAGTCAAATCGTAATCGAATAGAGATCGAGCTAAGGTCAATGAAAATATTAGAATATAAGTTATATTTGTTTATTAAATAATAAAGTTATTTATATTATTAAGATTTGAAAATTAAGTTTTTTTATAATTTATATTTATTTTTCTTAAATCTACAATTATTTCTTAATAAATTGGTGTATTCTCTAGAGAAAAAATATTATATTCCTTTATGAAATCCATTTGGATCCTATAGATACGAGATTAGAGCAGCTGATTTGAGCCATGGTCATTGTCAACAAAGATCAAGGAAGTGATCTAAACAGGTTTTACCAAGTGGATCAACCTGGTCACATAACAGCATATGCAACTATTAAATATTGCTAAAAGTAATATCTGATAATAGAAAGTGGAAATGAACCTTGGAAAAAAAAAACGACAAAGAAAGAAAAAAGGGGAGAATCCGGCCATAATTGGATTACCCTATTTCATTAAGCCTAAGAGAACAACATTATTTGAGTAGGCGGAAAATGTAAGAACAGACTATAGTAACATGGGCGTTTTGACTCCTTTTCTTATTTTGACCCTTTAGTAGTGGCACGATCCTAATCTTAGTGGTTGGGTGATCATAATACGAAGTATGCTCGAGCTAGTCGGTGGAGTAACTAGGCTATTTATGGGCATGCTCCAACATGACACACTTTCTGAGGTATCTATCATATATTATATTGTTTTTGCTATCCTAGTAGTAGAAGCAGAATTACAATTACTAATTATACAACCGGAAAAGGAACTTAGAAGGTCCAATTTTTCTTTGAGTTTTAAAATTTTTCAAAGGTATACTTACCCATTCAATTTTTATGTCTTGTATATATGCAATACGTATATGACTATTTTGATCGAATTCATATACCCATAATTGTACATCTATTCTCTTTTTTATGTCTTATTAGATTCCTAAAAGTTTTCGAAAAATATATAAATACTCCTTAGATAAGTTTTCATAAATATAAAAGTACTTCTTGATAGCTTTTATAAATATAGGTTGTATATATATCAAAAGGAGGTAAGTATACAACTGAAAAAAAAAAAAAATTAGAGGTGTCAATATAATTTTAAAAAATTATAGAAACCATAAGTTGAATTTATTGCAATACATATCAATTTCATTATTGTATCGCATATTCCATATTTAGGTTCATGGGAGGGTGTACACTTTGAATAAAACTTGCAAATTTCAAGTTATAATAACTAGTCAAGATGGTTATAGTTTAGTGGTAAGAATATTGGTCTCCTAACAAAATAGGCCAAGTATGATTAACAAGATTGCAAGACGATAACCAAATTGAAAATATCGTATTTTTCTAGTTCGGTTTGGAAAATTCCTAACTAGAGTTGACAATTGATTTTAGAGAAACAAACCAAACTCAAAAAAATCGTTTTAAGAACCAAAGTAATGTCTCATTTGTTTTTATGAATAAAATTATCGTGACACCTTTGAAATCCTTTAATTGTCTACATATTGACTTCATTAACCCCTTTTATAGTGACAATGCAAGTACTTGAAAAGTGAAATTACGTATGGTTTACATAAATTTTATTATCCTATAAATTATGGCTTAATCTATGAAGTAAATCAAACCAAACCAAAGTTATATTGTTTAGATTAGTTTGAAACCTAAACGGCATGCCTCAATTCAAAATGGTAAAATGAACTGATTCCTTTGAATTTAATTACAGTGATCAAATCATCATTTAGAAAATCAAGTCTTTCTAATGGTATTGAATAAGTGACTATTAGAGAAATATCTATCAATTATATAAAGAGTATATTTAGGATATTTTCTATGTTTAGAAGGTATTAGAATATTTTAGGATCTGTAAATATCTATCAATTGCGTAAAGAGTATATTTAAGATATTTGTTTTCTATGTTTAGAAGATTGGTTAGTGCGTCTATGTTATATATATATTGGCCCTCTTTAGCCTGTAATATGAATATACACACACAGAAATTTTCTTCTCAAAATTTTATATGGTATCAAAGCCTGGTTTAAAAAAAAAAAAACGCTATGACTAGCGAGGGAAAGAAACCAGCCTCCCCTTACCTATTGACTTCGAGTGATAATCCTAGTAATATAATTACTCAGGTGTAATTAAAAGGAGACAATTATGATGAATGGGCTCGAACGATGCGAACGTTGTTGAGGGCTAAGAAGAAATTCGAATTTATTGATGGAACGATTAATCAACTTGCTGATGATTCCACTGAATTAGAGGATTGGTGGATTGTGAATTCAATGTTGGTTTCATGGATGCTCAACACAATCGAGCCAACACTGCGATCTACCATAACATATATGGAGATTGTAAAGGATTTATGGGAAGATATCAAAGAGCGATTCTCTATCACTAATGGACCTCGTGTTCAGCAAATCAAGGCAGAACTTACCAACTACAAATAGAGAGGTATGTCGATTGTGACTTATTATGGGAAATTGAAACAACTCTGGAAAGAGCTTGCGAATTATGAGCAAATTCCCATCTACCGTTGTGGAAGATGCAATTGTAATATTGTAGTTGAACTTGACAAGAAACGAGAAGAAAAGAGGCTTCATCAGTTTTTGATGGGGTTGGAAGATGCATTATATGGAGCAGTTCGTTCCAATATTTTGAGCATAGAACCATTGCCAAACTTGAATAAGGCATACTCGTTGGTGTACCAAGAAAAACGTGTTAGAAACATCTCACGAAGGAAGGAGGAACATGGAGAAGTTCTGAGTTTTGTAGTGCAGACCAATAGAGGAGGGTGAAAGTATAAAACAGAAGTAAAAGACATATCTGCCATTGGCTCAAACTGCAAACGAGAGGGACATGATTCTGAAACTTGTTTTCAGCTCATTGGATATCTGGAATGGTGGGGTGACCGACCCAAAGGGGTTGGACGTGGACGAGAGGGACAGAGTACAAGGCGTGGGCAAAGTAATATGCCAAAAGTGAATACAGCCCATGTAATTGGGCAGCCATCATTATCAATGGCAGCAACGGAAGAAAATACAGCTTCTGGGACCTTGACAGCAGAACAATGGTCATTCTTTCTCAATTTGTTGAACACGTGCAAACCGGGTACTAGTGAGAAGATGAATGGTAAGGATAATCTGAATTAGATTATTGATTCCGGTGCTTCACAACATATGACAGGTACTTTAGAATGTTTAACAAATTTGAAATAAATTGTGGCATGTTCAATTGGATTACCTAATGGAGAGCAGGTGATGGCATTGAAGGAGGGATCAGTTTGTTTGGGAAAACATATCAAACTAGACAATGTTCTCTATGTTCCAAATTTGAATTGTAATTTGATATCTGTGTCGCAATTACTTGATGGCTCTAATTGTAATGTCCAATTTATTGATAAAATTTGTGTTATACAGGACCGCACCTCGATGATGGTGATTGGAGCGGGTGAACAGTACAAGGGATTTTATTATTTGAAGTCAGCAGTATCAGTCCAAGCATGCAAGACAAGCTATGTAGATTCTTTTGAATTATGGCATAGGAGGATGGGGCATCCGTCTGCAAAAATTGTGGAATCTCTTCCTCAAGTTGAATTTAGTAATAGTTCAGTAAAGAATAAACCATGTGACATTTGTTTTGAGAGCTAAACAAACAAGAGAAGTTTTTGTTTCTAGTGACACTAAAGCAAATGAAATTTTTGAATTAATTCATTGTGATTTGTGAGGACCTTATCGTGCTAATGCTTCTTGTAGGGCCTCGTATTTCTTTACCATTTTTGATGATTTTTCTAGGAGTATATAGATATATTTGTTAACTGAAAAAATAGAAGTGGAACTTGTCATGCATAATTTCTTTGCCATGACTAAAAGACAATTTCAAAAAGATGTGAAGATAGTTAGAAGTGATAATGGGACTGAATTTGCTTGCTTGCATAACTATTTTTCTGAAAATGGAATTTTACATCAAACCTCATGTGTAGGAACACCTCAACAGAATGGACGTGTTGAAAGGAAACATCGTCATATTTTATATGTGGCTAGAGCTTTAAGATTTCAAGCCAATCTTCCCATAAAATTTTGGGGAGAATGTGTTCTCACGGCTGCATATTTGATCAATCGGACTCGTTCTAAGTTATTAGGAGGAAAGACTCCTTATGAGATATTGTTTGGTAAACTTTCTAGTTATAATCACATTCGAACTTTTGGGTGCCTGTGTTATGCTCGGAACTTAAATAGGGAAAAAGACAAGTTTGCTAGTAGAAGTCAACGTTGTTTATTTGTAGGATATCCTTTCGGAAAAAAAAGGGTGGAAAGTTTATGATCTTGATACAGGAAAATATTTTGTATCCAAGGATGTTGTATTCTCTGAATCTGAATTTCCATATGCTGATAAGGAAGGTGTGCAACCAGATCTTGTACAAGATGCTTCTTTCGATATCACCAATCATTTTAATGGTGAATTAAATGAGGAAGACGAAAGTGAGGTACCTAAGAATTCGACTGTGACTCAAAGTGATAATAACGATAAGGGGGGTGTAATTGAAATCTTGGGTGAATCTGTTTCAAAACAACTTAGACGGGGTCATAGAACAAAAGAAGCTTCTACTTAGCTGCGAGATTTTGTGACATATACTGCACAACAAATAAGTCCCTCTGCATGTTCCTCCAATCTAATTCCGTCCATAGATACCTCTTATCCTATAGCACATTATGTAAATTGTGACAAATTTTCTCCACAACATCATTCTTTCTTAGCAGCTATGACAGCCGAAAAGGGGTCTGTTTCTTATATTCAGGCCATCAAAGACATTCGATGGAAAGAAGCCATGATGAAAGAAATTAAGGCACTTGAGGCTAATGGGACATGGACTGTAGAAGATTTGCCATAGGGAAAGCAAGCTATAGGGAGTAAATGGGTTTACAAGATCAAATATAACTCAGATGGTTCGGTTAAACGTTATAAATCTCGATTGGTGATTCTTGGCAATAATCAGATTGAAGGAATTGACTACAATGAGACCTTCTGATATGAGGCAAGTGCACCTATCAATTTTAATATAGCGGATGTGAGTCCGAGTCGATCCCTCAGAAATTTTGAGTACTAATATTAACCTTAGCTCTATTATCTAACCGGAAAATTGTGATAAATTGAATGAATTAAAAATACTGAAATTAACCATCTAAACTAATTATGAGACTTGATTAAACAAATTAGAAAGTAATAAAACTACGAACGACTTCAAGAAATTAATAACGTATTTAGGAATTATTTCCCCTAGTGCTTAACATGTGATCGCTTAAAATATATTCAATTCAGTTTCTATTATTCTTGACCGGAGGGATTCACAATTAAAGTTAATACCTTTCTCAAGCATATTAACCCTAATCCTAAATTATTTACCAAAATCTCTTCACCCAGTAATATAACTTAGAATTGCATTAATGTATAATGAATTCCCACACAAACAATCAACTTTCCGGAAGAATCATGTATCTTATCTCTAAGTATACATGTAATTCTCTTCAATTATGCTAAGATCTAATTACACATGCAATTTCTCAATCAACATGCATAATATCATATATTGACACTCTAGAATTATCAATCCATAACTAAACGACATAATTGAATCAAGAAAAGATAGAAACTTTCTTGAAATTATAATTCAATCCAAGAATCACATGAAACCCTAGGTTCCATAATCCTAAATACTCGAATTCTAAGCTATCATAATGAATCTAAAAACGAGTTTCATCAAAAACATAAAATAAAACATGGAAAACCCCTTTAATTGATGAACAATCTCTCTAATCTTGAAGTCGATGTTGTTCTCGCCTCTTTCTTAATGTTCTCCTTAAGTCTCTTCTCTTCTCTTGTATCTTTTCGTTTCTATAATGTCTCTCTTTCTTTAAAACGCTAAGATATCCTTTTATATATGTATTACAATGATTCTATTTTCGTCACTAGACACGGCCTGGGACATGGCCATGTCCCTAGGTCGTGTAACTTTCTATACTAAGGTAAAATTTTCTACATAACTTCAAAACTTCATAACTTCTTCGTTTAAACTCGGAATTGAGTGAAACTTGATTCCTTTTCTTCATTTTCGATCCTAGAACATGTTCAAACCTTGAAATCAAAATTCTACTCAATTAAGTATCAATTTATTTAAAGAAAACAAAAAATGTGAGGGAAATACTATAAAATCACTATATAAAATATGTTTAAAATCAGAGTTATCAAATTTCCCCACACTTGAGTATTTGCTTTTCTTGAAGCAAATAAATCAAAACAAAACTTTCGGGACAAGAAACGCTAATCAAAATTTATCACTATTTAGGAAACCGGTGAACGAATATACTTAACCCGAAGAAAGGTAAAAAAATCATTCTCAACTAACTTGCAATAATAAAGTTAACCAATTTCATTTGACCATATTCGAATGCTCCAACCATACTTAATACTAGAGTTCACTAGTTAATTTATGAAAATCAAAGTTTACTCGAGTCATTTAACCAAGGATTCTTAAACTAAAAATTAGATTTAACATCTCGCCAACCGAGAAAGAGTCATAAAAATTTTATCCATTTGACTAAAATGTATACAATTCTCTCTTCCATCTCACTAAGCATCATAATCTAAAACAAACATATTTTATATCCACTCATCCTCTGATTATCCCCCTAGTTCATGATTTTGTTGAGAGGTCTTTTGAATTTACTTTATTTAAGCACAATTGCGTTGGTAGAGGGAAAAAATCTCACTCTTCTGACGGACCAAGACAGATCCATACCAACTTATTCCTTATATTGATAGCGGGAAAGAACCTTGCTCTTCTGACGGACCAAGATCGATCCATATCAATTTTTTCATTAGAATTGGTATTGGGACTCAATCTCGCTCTTCTGATGGACCAAGACAAATCCTTACCAATTTTTTCTATTCATACACTTATTATTACTTTTGACTTCCAATCATTGTGATTTTTCAAGGGTTTCTCAAAAGAAGAATTTCATTTGTTTGTTTACTAAAAATTATAGGGCTCTAACAATTTCTAAGAGAAAGGTATACGAAAAAGTAAATTTAAAAATAATTATGACTAACTCTCAACTAGTGATGTTGCTCCAATCTCAAGTCTTAAAATCTTAAGCTAAATAATTCGTAACTTTGCCTTCCAAAAATTTGACTAATCAATTTTAGTAAAGTATCACAAGATCAATAATGATCAACATGACATAGTTGATTTGGCTTAATACCAATTAATCACCTATTGCAAGTTAACTTAAAAAGTAATTGGGTCAAATATGAATAATTGGTCTCCTAAACAGTAACAAATTCATATATATCCCTTCCCCACACTTAATAATGTACATTGTCCCTAATGTACGACTAAGAAAGCATAATAACAAGATATCAAACAAGAAAAAACATCACAGGGGAAAAGGAAATACATGTATTGAAAAAGAAACTAATACTTCCCTACCTTGAAGCATAAGAGATTCTAGTGGAGAAAGGGTGGCTGGTAGCTCAACAAAAGTGCCCTCATGATTAGAACATGATGTAATAGATGTGGACCTCCTTCAAACAATCTACTTTTCACAATTTTCCATTGACGACCTGAGAAGAAACATTGAATCGGGTTGGATTTGATGAAGAAATGTGTTGATGAGAAGTAAATCGTGAGGACAAAAAGAAGATAAGAGAAAAGAAATATGTGTTGATGTGTGGAGGTGTGTGAGAGAGTGTGTGTGTTGAAATAAACCGAACGTGTGCAAAATCGTGTAAGGTTGGGTCGACACGGGCTGGGACACGACCGTGTCCCTTGCCCGTATAACATTCTGTGTATGTCGTGTGGATTCTGGACACACACGGGCTAGGACACGACCGTGTCCCATGCCCATGTAACTTTCTGTTCCCATGCATGAAAACTGGACGGACACGGGCTGGGAAACGACCGTGTCCCACGCCCATGTAACTATTTGTTCGCGGGTAGGAATTCTGGGTGCACACGGGCTGGGATACGATTGTGTCCCTCGCCCGTGTAACTTTCTGTGCACATATAGTGAAACCAAAATCTGGGCGGACACGGGTTGGGACACAACCGTGTTCCACGCCCGTGTAACTTTCTGTGGGTGGGCAATTTTGAAGATCTGGATGGACACGGGTTGGGACACAACCGTATCCCTTGCCTGTATAACTATTTTTTTTTTTTAATTTAAAGATAAAGGAAACTTAAAGAAATAAAAATAATAAAACTAAAGTGAAAAAGCAACAATAAAATTAAAAGGGAAAAAACTATGACGAAAAATTAAAAGAAAATATAAGAAGCAAAGCAAAGTTAGATAAAACGAAAAATAAAATGAAGAAAACTTAAAGAACTAAAGTATAAGCAAAGTTAGACATGGGTTACCTCCCAAGAAGCGCTTTAGTTAACGTCGATAGCTCGATGGGATACGTCTTGTCATTCATGATTCTTCATCCAGGAGGAGTCAGGTGGAGATAGGACTCCTCCTGTATCTCGCTTTCAAACTCTCCATACAAGCGTAAATTTACCCTTAGGCCATCGACCTTGCCAATTCCATTTCATTGGTACATAACTTCAATAGTTTCTCTCCTTATCATGCTACTTATAAAATTCATGTAGCCTAAACTTCTTCATCTTGTTCGCTTTTACCTTAGATGCGGTTGTCATTGGAAGTTTTGAACTTTTCACCACAAAGGCATGTTTCAAATGATTTCTTGACAGTTTTGGTTCCAAAATTAGTGGCTTCTCTTTAAAGGATTTTGACCTAGGATCTTTTGACTTATCGAGTTGATCAACCCCCTTCTTGTCTATAATAGATTCATGAACTTTTATTTAAGCTACCATTTCTACACAATTGCGGTTAGTCACTAAATTTTCATCTCCCTTTTACAAGCAATAGCTCGAAGAATCCTTAGCAAGCATTTCCTGCACACATGTAGATATAACAACATTAGTGGCATTAACATTGTGACCTATGTCCTCTAGGTCAAGAAATTTGTTTGTTGCCTCTAGAGTTTTAAAAATTATTTCATCATTCCCGACCCGTAATATCAACTTATGCTCACTAACATCAAAAACAGCCCTAGCAGTGGCTAGGAAGGGTCGACCTAAAATGATTGGCACCTCAATATCTTCATCTATATCAAGTATAACAAAATCTACGGGAAAGATGAATTTGTCTACTTGCACTAAAACATCCTCTATGATGCCTCTAGGGTATGTGATAGACCTATCAGCTAATTGAAGACTCATGTGCGTTGGTTTAGGTTCTCTTAACCTTAGCTTTTTGAACAATTTATACGACATCAAATTTATACTGGCTCCTAAGTTTGCCAAAGTATTATCTACTAACAAATTGCCAAGCATACAAGGAATAGTGAAACTCCCTAGATCATTTAATTTTTGTGGCAGCTTTTTCTGAAGAAGTGCCGAGCATTCCTCGTTCAATGTAACGGTTGTAAGCTCCTCTAACTTCCTCTTATTCAATAGAAGATCCTTTAGAAATTTCGCATACTTTGGCATCTGCAAGATAACATCAATAAGAGGTAAGTTAATGTGTAATTGTTTGAAAATATCAAGCAATTTACCAAATTCCTTATTCTGATAAGTGTAACTTTGCTTAAGGCGCTGTGGGTAAGGGATGGGAGGCTTGTACTCCTCCACTTTCGGTGGTTCCATACTTTTTTTTTATTTTAGTGGCTTTGCATCTTCCTCACAGTTGACCTTTACTTCTTTCTCAACTACTTCCCCACCATCCTTCTTCTCCGCTTGTAGTTTTCTATCACTTCTCAAGGTCACAGCATTAACATGTTCCCTAGGATTGACCTCAGTATTCCCTGGGAATGTTCCCTGTGGTCTTTCAGAGATTAGCTTCGCAAGTTGACCAATTTGGTTCTCAAGGTTACGATTGGACGCCTCTTGATTCCTCAACGAGGATTCAATGTTGGATAAGCGAGCCTTATTGCCTTAAATATATTTTGTGAGAAGTTCTTCCACATTAGACTTCTTTTCTTGAGGAAGAGGAGGTGGGAATGGTCTTTGAAATCCAGGTGGGCCAAAGTTGGTCTTTTGCTGGCCTTGGTTTTGATTTCCCCATGAGAAATTGGGGTGATTCCTCCATCCTGGATTGTAAGTGTTGCTGTAGGGGTTATTTTGTCGCATCGGTGGATTTCCTAGATAATCTACCTATTCCAGTTGTTCTTGTGCTCCATACCCCTGCATACTAAAGTCACTTACATCCGATTGCACTTGTTGAGGGCCAACAGAAAGTGCATCAATCTTTTTACTCAATAAGTCCACCTTGGCTGCCAGAGCAGTGGTCGAGTCCACCTCATAAATTCCCATGGCCTTTTGCTTAGCTCTAGTGCTTTCCCACTGATAATTGTTCATCGCTATTCCTTCAATTAGGTTTTGTGCTTGCTCAGGTGTCTTTGTGTTCAAAGTACCTCTTGTGGATGCATCAATCATCTGTCTAGTAGATAAATTGAGACCATTATAGAAGGTCTGAATCTGCATCCATAGTGGGAGGCCATGATGTGGGCACCTCCTGAGCAAGTCCTTAAACCGCTCCCAAGTGTCATATAGTGTCTCCGCTTCCAATTGAGCAAAACAAGAAATATCATTCCGAAGTTTAGCGATCTTAGCAGGTGGGAAATACTTCTCCAAAAATTTCTCTACCAATTCATTCCAAGTTGTGATTGAATTTCTTAGTAGGGAGTTCAACCACTGTTTTGCTTTACCCCTCAAGGAGAAAGGAAATAGCCGCAATCGAATGGCATCATCCGTGGTTCCGTTGATTTTAAATGTATCACAAATCTCTAAAAAGCTAGAGATGTGGGCATTAGGATCTTCATCTTAGAGACCATCAAACCGAACATATTGTTGCACCATTTGTATAATGTTAGGTGCAATTTGGAAGTTATTAGCCGCGACGGTTGGCCTTGCGGTACTAGAGTCAGCTCCAATAAGTGTAGGCCTTGAATAATCGGACATGGTCCGATTTGCTTCATTCCCGTTGTTAGCCATGTGTGGTGGATCTTCCTGCTCGATAAATTGAGTGTTGGCCTCTTCATCTTCTTCCTTGATTTCAACGATTGACTTGTCGTCTATGGTCGCCACAATTTGTCTAGGTCGCGATCTCAAATTTTGAAGGGCAGTTCTCTCAATTTCAAGATCAAGTTCTACCAAATCTTCCAAGTTGCTTCGGGTCATGTACTACAAGGGCAAGAAATATAAAATCAATTGCAGCTCTAGGTAATAAAAATAAACAATGAAAACAAAAGAAAAAAAAGAAAAAAAATGGTCAAAGTAATAAAGCAACTAGCGTTCTTAATATCGAAAATCCCCGGCAACGGCACCAAAAACTTGATATGAGGCAAGTGCACCTATCAATTTTAATATAGTGGATGTGAGTTCAAGTCGATCCCTCAGAGATTTCGAGTACTAATATTAACCTTAGCTCTATTATCTAACCGGAAAATTGTGATAAATTGAATGAATTAAAAATACTGAAATTAACCATCTAAACTAATTATGAGACTTGATTAAACAAATTAGAAAGCAATAAAACTACGAACGACTTCAAGAAATTAATAACGTATTTAGGAATTATTTCCCTTAGTGCTTAACATGTGATCGCTTAAAATATATTCAATTCAGTTTCTATTATTCTTGACCGGAGGGATTCACAATTAAAGTTAATACCTTTCTCAAGCATATTAACCCTAATCCTAAATTATTTACCAAAATCTCTTCACCCAGTAATATAACTTAGAATTGCATTAATGTATAATGAATTCCCACACAAATAATTAACTTTCCGGAAGAAACATGTATCTTATCTCTAAGTATACATGTAATTCTCTCCAATTATGCTAAGATCTAGTTATACATGCAATTTCTCAATCATCATGCATAATATCATATATTGCTACTCTAGAATTATCAATCAACAATTAAACAACATAATTGAATCAAGAAAAGATAGAAACTTTATTGAAATTATAATTCAACCCAAGGGTAACATGAAACCCTAGGTTCCATAATCCTAAATACTCGAATTCTAAGCTATCATAATGAATCTAAAAACGAGTTTCATCAAAAATATAAAATAAAACATGGAAAACCCCTTTAATTGATGAACAATCTCTCTAATCTTGAAGTCGATGTTGTTTTCGCCTCTTTCTTGATGTTCTCCTCAAGTCTTTTCCCTTCTCTTGTGTCTCTCCGTTTCTATAATGTCTCTCTTTCTTTAAAACCCTAAGATATCCTTTTATATATGTATTACAAGGATTCTATTTTCGTCACCAGATACGGCTTGGGACATGGCCATGTCCCCAGGTCGTGTAACTTTCTGCACTAAGGCAAAATTTTCTACATAACTTCAAAACTTCATAACTTCTTCGTTTGAACTCGGAATTGAGTGAAACTTGATTCCTTTTCTTCGTTTTCGATCCTAGAACGTGTTCAAACCATGAAATCAAAATTTTACTCAATTAAGTATCAATTTCTTTAAAGAAAACAAAAAATGTGAGGGAAATACTATAAAATCACTATATAAAATATGTTTAAAATTAGAGTTATCACCTTCGCTCCTGTTGCAAAAATGGTTACTGTACGTACCTTTCTTTCAGTAGCAGCAACAAAGGGATGGGAACTCCATTAAATGGATGTTCATAATGCATTCTTGCATGGAGATTTAGAAGAAGAGGTGTACATGAAGATGCTACCTGGGTTCTCTACTCAGTAGCCTGGCAAAGTTTGTCGATTACGTAAATCACTTTATGGGTTACAACAGGCCCCCCGATGTTGGTTTTCCAAATTGACAACTGCATTAAAGCGGTATGGATTTCTTCAATCTCAATCTGATTATCCATTGTTTACTTTAAATCAAGACAAGATACATTTGAGTATACTAGTGTATGTCGATGATCTTGTTATTGCGGGGAATAATGGAGTTGCCATTCAGAAGTTTAAAGACTATTTATGCCACTGCTTTTACATGAAAGATTTGGGAATATTGAAGTATTTTTTAGGCGTAGAGGTGGCTCGGAATCAAGAAGGAATTTTTCTTTGCCAACGCAAATATGCTTTGGATATTATCAGTGAAGCTGGATTATTGGGTACTAAACCATCCAGTTTTCCCATTGAACAAAATCATCATTTAGCCTTAGCAGAAAATGCATTGTTGGCAGATTCGGAGAAGTATCGGAGATTGGTAGGAAGACTGATTTATTTGACTCTTACTCGACCTGAGTTGTCTTACAGTGTTCATATTTTGGCACAATTTATGCATCAACCAAGGGAAGCTCATTGGGAAGCAGCTTTGCGCGTGGTTCGTTATTTGAAGGGCAGTCCTAGACAAGGAATACTTTTACAAGTTGATAGTGATCTTTGGTTGTATGCTTATTATGATTCTGATTGGGGGAGTTGTCCTTTAACTCGACGATCTCTTACTAGATATTTTGTTATGTTAGGGACTTCTCCCATTTCTTAGAAGACTAAAAAGCAACATACAGTGTCGAGATCTTCTACTGAAGCAAAATATCGTTCCATGGCTACCACTGTATGTGAACTGAAATGGTTAAAGGGTCTTTTGCTGTCTTTCAGTGTTGTACACTCTCATCCTATGTTGTTGTATTGTGATAGTCAAGCAGCTTTACACATTAGTGCAAATCCTGTGTTTCATGAGCGCATAAAGCACATTGAAATTGATTGTCATTTTATTCATGATGAGATTCAACATGGACATGTTCAGACTGCTTATGTACGTAGCTCTGAGCAACTCGCTGATATTTTTACTAAGGCATTGGGGACACAGCAGTTTGGGTATCTTCTATGCAAGTTGGGGGTTTGCAATCTTCACGCACCAACTTGAGGGGAGGTATTAGAGGAATATCTGTCAATTATGTAAATAGTATATTTAGGATATTTTCTATGTTTAGAATATTTTCTATATTTAGAAGGTATTAGAATATTTTAGGATTTGTAAATATCTGTCAATTGTGTAAATAGTATATTTAGGATATTTGTTTTCTAGGTTTAGAAGATTGGTTAGTGCATCTATGTTGTATATATATTGGCCCTCTTTGGCTTGTGATATAAATATACACACACAGAAATTTTCTTCTCAAAATTTTATAGTAACCTTACATTAACTTGAGCATTCATCAATTATATCACATTTAGCATTACTTGTTTTGATAATTATTTTTCCTTCTTTTTTCACTGTGTAGGTAAACTCTGTGGCTCTCTTTATCTTTGGGCCTGTTCAGCTAAGAGTTGCTTTTTTCGCGCGCAAAAACCATAATGTACCATGGTTTTCTTGTCAAACCTCAAACTCACTCCCTTCTGAATAAGTGGAACTAAGTTAAAGTTGAATATCGATTGTAATGCCTATAAGTGGGAGTGATAATACTTGAACACTCTATTTAAATCATCTAATGTATTATTATAGTATTACTTCTTATAATTTAAGGCTTTCTTTAGTTTATTTGTAGTTTATCGAGGTTTGGATAATTACATGATGTTGCTACACTTTTATATTGTATAAATATCACAAGAATTTCTCTATTTTATATAAATTTTACAAATATATTATAGTAGGGTTATTGTTGATGGTCAATTACGTGCTACTCATAATCAAGTCAATTTTGGAAATTACTTAATCTAATACATAAGTATGGATGTGTGGAGAGATATATGGGAGAAGGAACAAATAAGCTTGCCGTCTCATGATGCGCAGAATGATAGAGGATTATGATAAGTAAATTCATTAGTTTCTTGATTTAGTCTTGAGTAATTTGTTGTTGTTCTATGGAGGGATTTCAGTAGAGCTTTATCTTAAACCTTACAAGTAGAATGTATTGGAAATGAGAGTATTAGCCTCCTATTTACAGGTTTTGGAGGTTAATTTCGATCATTGGATCATTCTAAAATGGATGGCTAAGTTTTGCTATTGTTAGCAATTGTTGAAGCTTTCGTAATGATCCAACAGCTCATATCGATCTCCTCTTTTATGTAGACTTTACATTATAGTGGGTTTCTATCTAATTTTAGAACTTTAGAAATCATTATTGAGTTTGCGAAAATGGTTATGTAGAAACCTCGTGATCAGGTGACTATCACAGTGACTATGCTTGTTTCGTGTATTTAGTTTAGTTGCACGATTAACTAAAGAGAGCTAATTTGATTTCTTGGGATATATGAAATTCTCACATGTGATTGTTACTTGTTTGAATATCATGCCAAGAGAATTTAATTACAAGAAAAAAAAATGCGTCTGATATTATTGATATGTTGCTTTTTGTAAGTACCTACGAATTGCTTAATCACTTAAATGAACCAAACTTAATTATGTTGGGCTTAATTAATAAAATGAGCATGCATGAGCATGACATTGTATTTATTATTCCAATCATCACATTACATGAGAGATAAAGAAGGGTTTTGCGAGGGTTGTCTTTATTAAAAGTGAAAACTATTTTGTATAGTGTGGTGCACTCTTACAACAAGTGCCCTGTAAATCCCATAAATTTTAATAATACTTAGAGTCAAACTTAGATGGTCTCGATATTCCCTAAAGTTAATAAGCTAAAAATTTGAAAATTTCAACTGATAAATTGAATTTGTAATCGTAGAAAAGGATGACATATGAAGTCACAAAATATAACTAAAACCTACCAATTATAAAACTTCAAATCCTTAATATTTTAGCATTCGAAATCTAAGAGATGATTAAATAAAATACTAACTAAATAAGTGAATAAATTTCATTTCTATAAACCCCTACTTAGAACCTTAATTTGTAACCAAGTAAATAAATTAGTAATCTTTACCTAGAACAAATAAGACGAATGAGTAAACAACCAAATAAATTAATGAATAACCAACTACATAAACATTTAAATGAATATATATATATATATATATATGTGTGTGTGTGTGTGTGTGTGTGTGTTATAAAAAAGGAAGAAAATTCAGATATGTCCAGTGAAGCATCATGCTAGGCTTCTTGAGTAGTGCTCTTTGTCTAGCTAAATTATCCCTTATTTTTGTGATGCAATATATCTTATGTAATCTAGATTTTGTAGGCTAGCTTTAGGGTATCATATCCCTCATCACATCAAGGCTTAGGGGTTGCTATTTAAGGGAAACTAGGAGTACTTTTGTGTAGTATTTTTTCCTAAGGATAGGGGCTTTTGCTTGGAGTAGTATGTGAAGAGACTTAAGCTCTTTTTCAAGCCCCTAAAACTAGCTACAAATCCAATCCCTTGAGTAGAAATCTTGACCCATCTTTTCACCTCAAACCATTCAAACTTTAGGCATCACAAAGACAAGCCAAACCCCTACCAACAAAAAGCCTTCCACCATCGATTCACTTCCTTCCCTCATTTCCATTTTATTTCTCAAACTTCCACTTCATTTTTCCTCTCAAACACAAACCACAACACACCAATCCCCCATCCTTCAAGGTTACAACCACACACTCATACACATGCAAATTATTCCTACTTCAACACTTACCTCATTTACATCATACTATCCCCAAAAAAAAAAAAAAAAGAACCTAAAGGCTTTTCTTTTGTCATTTCCATCAACATCTACCTTACTAAAAGGCCACAACACCACTCTTGTACACACTTAAAGGAAAAAGCCCTAGGAGACCAACTTGGGAAAGAAAGCTCTAGACACCAAAGGAATAAGGAGACAAAGTAAGAGGAGCTATCATCTAGGCACCATCCATCCCTTCTACCAAAGTGTAGTAAAGTTTCCTAACTAGTTTTCTTTCTTAGTATTTTCTTTTAGAGTGTTGTATTAAGATCAAAATGAGAATGTAAAAATGTGTATGTACATTTTCTTGTGATTTTCTAGTTTTTAAACACTTGTAGAAGTAGCTCTTGAAGGATTCGTTTATGTAAAATGTAAGGACTCAAGAAATATATCTTAGTAGCAAAAATGTAAGCTTGTATCTTATAAGATGATTAAACAAAACCCCATTTAATTCATGGAAACATTCTGGAAGTAAAGAAATTTAAGGATATTTCTAAGTTTCCTTAGTCCTTATCTTGTTGTTTTAATTTAACAATGCTTCCCCGAACCTCTTTAGTATGCATATAAGTTGTTTAGGCAAAAATCTTAGGGAAAATGCTCATTTGGAAGCTTCATAAGATCTTTAAAAATTTGACCCCATCCTAATCCTTGCTTATAATAATATTTTGGGCAAGATTAAGGTGATTGAAAACTCAACCAAGAAGTATAACCATCATACTAAAACACTGGGAGGTAAAAAAACCAAGTCAAAAACCTATTACAAGCCCAAAACCGACCTAAGCAAGCCCTAAAACGCCTTGGAAAGAACTAAATCCAACTTGAAAAATAATTTAGAAATGTGTTGGAGTAATTTTAGGCCTAAACAAGCAAGTCGTATTTAGGCTCTAAGTTCTAAATGACTAAAACAGGCTAAAAGCTATGCCGAACCAATAAAAATTTGAACCAAACAAGCAAGATGACAGCATCTTCCAGATTTTGAATATAAAACTTAAGGCCTAACTTGATGATCCAAAAGCCTAAAGAATGAATAAGAAAAAGCCTAACTAAAGAAGCCTTAGCAATAAGGCCCCAAAACCTAACTATGAGAACATTAAAAGTAAAAGACTAAGGTCAAGCCAATAAATAAATATAGACCCATAAAGAATTAAGCCTAAATACACCCCTAAGGCCCCATAAAGAAGTTAAAACCTACTAGATATTGGAAGAGTCTTAAATAAAACCCAAAACAATGTGAAATAAAACCATCAAACCTAACAACTAAAGAGGTTTATAACTTTCTGGACCTATACAAAAAAATTGCAACTATAATTTGCCAAAAAAGACTACACCATGATAATCTACATCTAAAAACAATAGAAAATAACTATAAAAAAGAAAATTGGAGTTAAAATGAAAAAATTATGACAAAAACAAATTTAAGTCAAAACCAGAAATTATAGCGAAGATAGTTAGCTTAGTAGGCAATTACCCACTTTCTTATTTGTACTCCTTCTTAGTTATTATAGGCGATCCCAATGTTGATCAGGACCTACTTGCAGATTATTACGACCCTTAGTACATCATGGCCGAGTAAGTATTCCAATGATTGCTATACTTGTATTTGCTCATAGAATAGTTGCACTAAAATTTAGATAATAATTGGTATGCTTAGGGATTTAGGAAATTGCATGTGTATGATTACGTATGCTTACTATTTAAGACACCTTAATATAAGATAGTGAACTGTTTGTTATTTAGCTACTCGTAGTATACCTTGCAATTGTCTAATAATATTGAATGGTCACTCACATAAAATGAACCTAACGATATTTGACCTTAACTAAACCGGATCATGCATGGCACGATTTGCGCCATTTATATGTTGGTTGTCACATCACGTATGTAGGATGGAGGGTTCTTACGAGGTTGTCATAATCATTATATGAGTTTTCGTATGGTACACATGTGTAACATAGCCTTACCTTTACCTACAAGCTTACTAGGTTAGAGATGCCAATTGCATATTTAAGGGCCTAATCTTAGAGTCCACCGCCTATGGGTGAGTAAACTATGTACGGCTACTCACATCCATACTCTTGACTTAGGGATTAAGAATTTGAATTATATATATATATATAAGTAATGGTAAGAGAAGAAAGAATAGAGAAAATGTGAGATAAGTGTGATAAGTAGCCAAGGGTGCTTAGAACTCAAGACTAATGATTCAAGTTACTATAACCCTAGCTTCGAGGGTGAAATTTCGAGTTATATACAGTTACCAGTTCGGTTGTATATATTGTTGGAGCGTATGATGGTCTATATTCATATGATTACATAATTTAACTGTTGGTTGTTACGTGAAAGGTATAGTCGAAGAGATTATTTACTAAGCTAGTTGAAAGCTTGTACCCCTCCAGTCTTTTTATGCAAGACGATCTATGGCTTGTACCAAGGCATGTTATGCTTGAGGTTTGTACTAAGAGCTAGGATGTAAGAGATAAGAAAGAGTAACTGGGAGAATTCTTATTATTCTTCTTAGTATAGAATCTTTTGAAAACATTTGATTATAATATGCAATGTTTAGCCGAAGACTCCCTAGGACTTATTTTTATATTTTATATCATACCTGTTGTATTTTGATAGGTTGATATCTCTGTTTATGCATACTATAAATGTTGATCTTACAATTATGTTATTTAATTAAATATTGAGTGTCCTGATCTACTTGAAAGTGTACAACTAAGAAGTTACCTGGTACTAGAAGACGTCTTGTATATCGTGTCGAGGGTTTTGGACTTGCTGTAAGGTTAATTTAAGATGCTTAGGGTAGTATACAACGGGTTGCCATGATAGAGGCATCTCTTAGTGCATGACATGCTCTATCCTTACCTATGGGCTTATGAGGCACCAGAGATGCTAACCATATGACCAAGGATCGTATCTTGAGATCTCTGCTTAGGGCTTGAGCATGAATTGCAAAGGCTACCTCACAACCACACCTAAGGCTTCATTTGAAATCAATTTATGGAAATAAAAACCTCTTTTAGAAATGAAATATGGAATTTCATATATGGTAAGAATCCCAAGTGTTGGAACTTAGATCTGATTAGTGCTAATGAATCTCCAACTCTAACTTTGGAAGGCGTAAAGCTAAGTTTTTTAGAATACCACTTGTACATACTTTGATATGGTTACTTAATGAATTATTTGACAACATGCTTGGCGATATAATAGGAGTAGATATCTTACTAAGTTGGATATAGCATATCTCCTAGTAGTTTATTTTGCAGGTCAGACAAGCTAAGATTAGGCTAGGATTTGAGTGCCAAGTGCCCAACCAAGCTGTGAAATAGAATGATAGGTTTAGAAAACAAGTTATGTAGTTGAATAGAACTTTTAGAATATCTAGTAGCTTACGTGAATTTCAAGATTAAATTGCTCTTTCTTATTGTTTGGTATAAGATATCAACTCTTTATGTTTTAGTAAACTGTAGATCGTTGGGTTATTCATAGTTATATTGTAATCAAACATATATGTAATAAGATAGAACATATCTTGAAATTTACTACCTTATAACCTCTAACTTACAAAGCGGTTCTTATGTCATGGGTACACACGTGATATGAAAATTTTAATCAATCTTACCAAACTCCTTTTACGGCATTATAGGCCCTCTAGGAATGAACCCCTTAGCAGAGTCATAAGTATTTCCATGTTGCATTTTTCACTCTAATGCTAATATATATTACATGGAAATTGCTTACTATATTAGAATAGGCTCATGTGATGTACAATGTGTTGCTTTTAGTTGCTAATGTATTAGGTTTTTTGGAGCTCATTCTCTCAAAATCTTTTTAAGGTGAGGACGATCACTATGATGATGATTTAGAGAATTTTGGAGTTGATGAGGGATTGGTTGACTAGTGTTATGATCATTTTTCACATTATGATTTACTTTGATAAATTTCTACTTTCAACTGTTGTCATGATTATATTATCGTAACTCTTTTAAGATTACTATGATAGAATCTCTTGGATAATTGTATTAAGATATTCAAGATTTCACTTTAGGCCTTTGTTGATATTCCAATGTGAGTTTATGTTGGTGGGCCTTTGAGCCCTTATGTTTGTAGAGCTTCATGGGACTCCATCATGATATTCAATATTCATATATGATGGTATTTTGAGAAATATAATACGTATTTATTATGCAAAATGAATAAGAAGGCATTGAATATCACCTCGACAATTATTTTTCCTTTGTACGTGTCATCTTCAAGTACTATGTTGTATGGAGTTGGTTTTACTTCTACCTTTCTGTATTGAAGTCCTCCATAATAATTCCACCAAGGTATATTTTGACTTGTACATAAATGTGGCTAGTTAATATGATATGTCAGGGGAAATTAAAATAAAAAAAAAATTGTAATAGCTGTAGAAATCTTTGGGTGCTTGGGGATTGATTTCAAAGTCATCTGGTAATTAAAGTGATGATAACAATATAAGCTCATGGTGAAACTATTTAATTATCTAAGTTAAATTTACTCTATTTTTCCAATTACGGCTAAATCTTGTCTAGGTCATAACCTTCTTCATTTTAAATTCGATTTTTGCATTCTTATAGTTGATTTCATATGGTTTTAAATGTACCTTCACGGGGTTGGGACTAGCAACCATAGGGTTTGGTAAGGTTAGATTTGTAGGCCATAAGTTACTCTATTAAGCTTAGCTAGTTTTGGGCTCTATTGTGGGCCTAACTGTATAATGTCTAATTTTAGTCAATTTTTAATGTTGATTGGGCTTTTACTTAATAATTGGGCTTAAGAAGTTGAAAGGTTACATAAGTCTTGACCCATGAGCTTCTTTGAGTTCATTTTGTGTCTTTAAGGCTTAATTTAAGGTGAATTAGGCTTCAACTTAGGCCTAAACTTATTTATTAGTTATCGGGCCTCTTTTATTAGTTATTGGGCTTTCATTTTATCATTCTAAGGCTAAATCTTTAGATAATCCACTAAGAAGTGCGCCCATGTCTATTCTTTTAAGTTTAAAGGCCTTGATGGCCTTAAACTCAAGTTTAGGTCTATTATGGGCTTCCTAAACCACCTATTAGGTTTTGTGAGATTTTTATTTGGAATTTTATTTTATGGTTATAGCTCTTGGTGTCACACTCAAAAGCCTCAGATACATGATAGATCACCATGTGTAACCCTAAAGTCTATGTGCAAAGACTTACTACTTTCGCATGAGTTTCTAGCCAATTTTAATTTATAAAATCGTTCGTTAATTTTAGTAAACATTTGTGATGGTCGGATACTTTGGAAAAAACTTTACAAAGAGATAATTATTGGAAAATTGATACATATATACGCACATGCTCCATGGATCTAATTTTAATATAGTAGCCAATCTATTTAATATATAAACTTTAAGCATAAATAAGTAGCATGGGAGTATTCATGATTATGGACACTCAAGGGAACAATGGGGTCTAATGATACCACAATATCTATTAAGGGTCGATGGGCATATCCAACCACCACATCCAATACCAAACAATTACGAAATGAAACAATACAATACAATGCGATGTGAAACGATATCTAACGTTACAATGCCTATGGAGTCTCCTAACAAGTCATCAAGCTACCAAGGTCGCAATCTATCCATGTATAACCTGTCGAGTCCATACCACCAAACTACCCTTGACATGACTTCTCTCTACTTCCAAGGTCATTTAACATTGTTCTCTCCATAGAAATAATACCATTTATTACCCTCCTTGTTGCAAATCGTAACAAAGAACAGATAAGGCCGCTCGTTGGATGGATCCAAACTTATAGAAAGCTCAAAAAGGGTTAATGAGGATAGGTATAAAAGGGTGAAAGCAAAGAATGAAAACAATAAGCAAAACCTATGAATAGCTCTAGAGAATATGATGCATCAATAAAACTTCTAAGGACTTACGATACAATTCGATATGACACACGAATTGATCCAATGAGGTTACTTACTACCTAATTTTGCTTAAGGGAAAGGATAAGAGTGATGCCGAGAGTAAATAAACAATGTTTATGCAAAGAAGAAAGTATTAAAGTACTAAAGTATATTGAAGGTAATCTACCTATTATAGTTATAAGTACAGGGATATTTATACTTGTAAATTAGGGCAACTTGCCCAAAAAGGAAAAAGACAATAAGGAGATTTCTTAAAGAAGCAATGTATATGATACAAAAGAATAAAAATAAATATACAAGAAAAATAATCATTGGTGCTACAGATTCTACATGAGATATTCTACATGTAGCAATACTGCACTGGCGAGGTTGTTAGGAGATGCAGACAAAAAGTACAGATAAATGGACTTATCTGAGCAGTGATGGCTTAATCAATCCGAATTCTCTACCTCTCTACTACTCAGCATCTTCTCGACAAGGATGATGTCGAATGATAGGTCGGCTTGGCACCAAAGTGTAATTATCAACTCGGCATACTACAGAATAATGGGCAGTTCTACGATACGGCATTAAAAGTGCCTCGGCAAGGAAGTACTTGGCCTCGACAAGGAAGTACTTGGCCTCGACAAGGAAGTACTTGGCCTCGACAAGGGTTAGTTAGAACATAAAGATTTGTCGTGCCAACCCTTCTAGTCCTTGGACTCAGCTACGGGTTAAGGGTCCCATAGCTTGATTCCTATCACTCCTAATTGGGTAACCAAGCACAAGCAGCATACAATTACATTTAAGAACAAGTTTATATTAGTCCATTTTCGACCTAATACTAACATGTAACATGAAAGATCATCCCATACATATAAGCAAAGCAACATGAACCAAAGCTGAAAGCTGACACTGGATCATGAGTCTAAAGACATGAAGATACATGTTACTATAGAGTTAAGAAGTTAAAAACTTTTATTTAGTTGATGGTGATTACTTAAGCCTATAACTTAGGTCCATTAATTGGCCAAATGGACTTTAACTTAGTATATGACTAAGTAGGCCCATTAAGCTTGTAGGCCCATATACTAAATTGACCCACTTAATTAACTGGATGAATTAATCTATTTTGTTGTCTAAGTCTTTTATATTATCATGGCCCATATTATAGCCTCAACTTGTTAATTGAACCGATTCATAAGGTGATGAACTGATTAATGGTTTGATTAAATCAACTTAGGGATAATTTTGGAATTCCATTCAATCATGGAGGTTTGTACCTAATACTAATCAATTAAAGTCAATTTATTTATTAATTAGTCAAACTAAGCTGGAAATTGGTTTGATTGAATTGATGGATGCGGACTAGTTCAATTCTCTTTGAACCAGGTTTGGACCAATTTGGTCTAAGGGAATACCATTCTAAATCACATTTTATTAATATTTAATTAATTTGTCCGTTTATTATCTAGTTATGCTAATTATAATATTGGATACCGTTATAAGATCATTAATCACATACTTACATACAAACTTTTTTAACTTAGATTTTTCTCATTGGCGAGACTCATAAGGTGCTATGCACTTAACATGCCAACCATCATTCTCAAATATTTAAGACACTATACTTAAATTAGATAACAAAATAAACTTATCTAAATACTTAAATCATCAAGATAGATTAACGCTGTCCAATGTTTACTTCCATCTCATGTAACTACTTAATCCTTTTACCCGTTTTTCACAGGCCATGTGCCCATGTGAATTTTAATAAAATTTTCTAATTGGTAACTTATAAATGCACGAAGCATTGCCCATATATCTGTTTCTCCAACGTTGTACATTAGTTTACTACTGTTTAGAATGCAAAATACAACCCAAAAAAAAAAAAAGGTGAACTTACACGTAAATATCCATTATTAATGGTATCATGGCCAAGGTTCCTCAACCCTTTACTCAAAGCTTGTAAGCACAAAATCCCGATCACTCAAATCCATGCCTTCATATTAGTTAATGGTCTTCTAACCAGTGAATCCTTAAATGCCCGCTTAGTCTTACAATATGTAAGTATCGGTGATTTATCATCCGTCCGCCAGGTGTTCGACGTATTGCCTCACAGAGGGGTTGCAACATGGAATGCAATGGCAATTGCGCTTTCTCGTGGCGGTTGTGCGATTGAAGTTTTGAGCTTGTTTGATCAGATGGTTATGGATGGAGTGAGGCCTGATAGCTCGAGCTTTACACTTGCAATCAGGGCGTGTGTAGAGCTATCTGATTTTGAGAAAATTAAGGAGATTCGGTGCAAAGTAGAGGGGTTTGGATATGAGAATGACCTTTTTGTTGTGTCGTGTCTTATTAAGTTTTATGCAAATTTTGGGTTGATGGATGAAGCTGTATTGTTGTTTGAAAGGATGCCAAGAAGGGATATAGTTTGTTGGACCACTATGATCACTGGGTTTGCACAAAATGGACATCCTGTGGAAGCACTTGATATGTATAGGCGAATGCAGGAAGAGGGAATTGCTGGAGATGGAGTTGTGATGTTGGGATTGCTTCAGGCTTGTGCATGCCTTGGGGAGTTGAACTTAGGACGTTCTGTTCATGGTTATATGATTCGGAGAGTGATTCATATGGATGTTGTGATTCAGAATGGCCTAGTTAATTTGTATGCTAAGCATGGGAACTTGGAGGTTGCTTCTCGCGTATTTGCAAACATGTACCACAAGAATGTTGTTTCCTGGAATGCTATGATGTCTGGCTTTGCTCAGAATGGTTATGCAACTAGTGCACTCGAATTGCTGGTCGAGATGCAAAATGTTGGATTAAAACCAGATCAGGCATCACTTGTTAGTGCACTCTCTTCGTGCTCCCAAGATGGACTTGTGAAACTTGGCAAGTCCATACATGGATATATCATAAGAAGATTAGAGTGCAATCAAGTTCTAGGCACTGCGATGATTGATTTTTATGCAAAATGCGGTTCACTCTCTGCTGCTCAAACTCTCTTTGACCTACTAAATTATAGAGATCCTATCTCTTGGAGTGCAATGATCTTGAGCTATGGTATCCATGGACATGGAAAGGAAGCTCTTGCACTTTTTCTTCAAATGATAGAAACAAACCAGAAACCAGATCATGCAACTTTTTCTAGTCTTCTTTCAGCCTTGAGTCATTCAGGTCTAGTGGAAGAAGGTCAACATTGGTTTAATATCATGATAGAAAAGTACAAGATCCAACCAGGGGAGAAGCATTACATTTGCATGGTTGACCTCTTGGCTCGAGCAGGATTAGTTGAAGAAGCACAGGACTTGATAGAGTCAATGAATCTTACACCAGGCCTTGCTGTATGGGTTGCCTTGTTGTCGGGTTGCTATAGTCATAAAAAGTTGTTGATCGGCGAGGTGGCTGCAAAGAATATCCTCGATCAAAATCCAGATGATTTGGGTGCTTACACTTTGGTTTCAAACTTCTTTGCCTTGGGAAGGAAGTGGGATGGAGTGTCTTATGTTAGGAAGATCATGAAAACTGCCAAAATGAGGAAAATCCCTGGGTATAGTATAGTGGATACAAATGGGACTCTTCAGGCATTCCTCATGGAAGACAAAAGCCACAATGAATATGGAAGTATTCTACATATTTTGGATTTGTTGGAGATTAGAGCAGTCAGAACTGTCCCAAAGCTGCAATCTTGTGTTACATGATCTTTAAGAAAACACTGCTGGAAATTGTGATGCTATCCTCACACAAACTCCCATATAGTTCGGACTTGCAACCTCAGGATAAGATGCTGGTTGATATGAAGTCATGGGAGAGAACACAAGGCCATGCTACAGAGACAATGTACTGCTGAAGAAGGTGGTTGCTGTTGGACTTCTGCGAATTTTTCTGTTGTTTACTATCCGGATTCTGGAGGAGCTACAAGAACAATTAGTCATAGATTTGGCCTCAAAAGTGTGGGGAGTTCTAAATGTGAATGGCCTATGCAATATGAGAAGCCTTGCTTAGTTGTTTGCATGCCTTGCAGTTAGCTGGCTTCAATTGGAACCGCTTACCTCTTAATTTTTATTTTATATAAGCGGAAAAAGAGTGACCGAGCAGCACGAGCATGTATACATGTGTCTAAGGTGCAAGTTGATTAAAATGAGTCTCCATTCTGAGTTGGATGTTGCTAACCCTTCTACTGTTCAGAAGGAAATTGAGCATTCCCAAACCATGTGTCATAGCAGAAGCTACAAATTTTGCTGCTGAAGACACCATGGTAAATTTATCTTTGGGCCTGCTTCTACCCTAATAGATTTACATCATGTTGGATTCTTATACATGATTATAATTTCTGCATTTTGTTTATTTCACATGTCCATTTCTTGGCAGGCTGCTCTCTGCCATTCATCATTTGCTATATCTGAAGCTTATGAATTTTAAAGGTAGAGCTGTTGCAGGAAAATTTTCATGGTTTCCTGCAAACAGTGTCCATCTGTTGCTGCCTATGGACCTGAATCAATCCTTCAATTGAAGGTCAACCTGATATGTGTAGCCTCTCTTGACAGTAACTTCAATTCCTTCACAGTATCAGAAACCATGGTAGTTGCCCTGCACTTTGCCTATCCTGGAAATAGTGTACCGATGACATTGAAGATGCTTCTCGATCAAGGGAATTTGATCTTGCTGGGAGCAAGTTAAGAAAGAAATTTGTAAAAGATAGTGGAAGACAAGACATTGAGGACATATAAGTTCCCCATTCGAGTGTTCTTGGCAATGATCATGCAAGACTTTCACGTTGGAAGTTTGGTAAAAATAATGTGATCTCATTCCATTTAGAAGAGCAACAGGGAAGTTGGAATAATTGGGCAGAAGATTCTAGCAAATAACCTAATTGCTTCTAGGTATAGAAAATAAGACTTTTCTTCAGGATAACATACAAAGATCCTTGAATAAAACTAGGCACCAATTGCCATGAAAATTGCTAATTGGTTGATTTCTGAGATTTGGCACCTGACAATATTTTCCATAGCATTTTATGTTATATCATTTGTATTCTTACCGAGCATGTCACTTGCTGCAGTAATTTTTTCTCAGTTTGCTGGGTGTCAAGGTTTTCCACTTCTGGTCGCATGGCCAATTTTTGAAAGTTTTGTTATCGAAGTGAGAGTTTGGTTGCCATATCACCATTAGCTATACACTCTTACTCTAATTGATGAGAATCTTCTATAATTTTAGCGATAAGTTATGGCTTTCTTTTGGATTTATTATAACATTTATAAAGGGAATTCATGTTTTTAATGTTGTCTTGATTTATTCTATTGCAGAAACAATTCGGATAGAGTGCAGTTAGGGTTAGGAGCTACTAGTGATGTGATTCTATTAGCTCACCGATTGAATTCTCTCAATTAATAACAATAGAGAATGAATTAGAAGTCTTTAGAATTATTGCATATTAATTCCTTGGCAAAATAAAGCCCAGATATCCATGTAGTTAATTAGGGTTTTGCTTAATTGTTGCTTTGTTAAGTAATAGTTACATGATTTTATTTCTTTTGATTGTTAATTTTTATTTATTCTTTCATAATTAAATTCTAATTATTTCTTCAAAACTATAATAATAGAGCGAGGGTGAGTGGTGTATGCAGTCCTTGTAGGATCAATAACCTAGACTTTGTTAGCTCATTATATTATAACTTAATAGGTGCAATTGCTAACCGATCAATTGTTCAATCACTTTGGTGAAAAGCTTGACACTTGAGTTGCTAAAAGATGTACACTCGATCCATGAGAGGTGTACTACCTATAGAAGAGTCAAGAGCTTAACTAAACAAGAGCCTTACTTGCTACTACCCATCTTGATAGAGCCATGGTCCAAGCTAAGCATGGATTTCATGCTTGGCCTACCAAGAATCTTTTAAGGGAAAGACTCAATCATGATGGTTATTAATCAATTTAATAAGATGATACACTTTGTGCCATATAGTAAACTAATGATGCTTTAGCTATCTACTCTTTCTTTTTACAGGAATCAGTTAAGATGCTTGGAGGGTCAAATACCGTCGTATCAAATAGGGACCTAAAGTTTCTCAACCATTTCTAAAAGACATTTTTTAGATGCTTCACAAAGCTACTATTCAATACATCATGTCATCTCCAAATGGATAAATAGACTAAGGTTGTCTACTAAATATTAGGTACCATACTCTATGTTGCAATTGGAAGAAACTTGACAGATTGGGACTTATGCATGCCCATAGTTGAATTTTCCTATAATAAGACGACACATAGTGTCATGGGTAAGTTGCCATTTGAAATTATCTATGGGTTCAATCTCGACGTTCCACTTGATCAAATACTATCCACTAAACTTCTTAGAAGACCCAACAATTGTCAAGTAATTTCAAGCATGCATTAGAACATAGTAGATCACTTGATATGAGTTACCTCTAAGCTTAAACGAAGAGGCTAAGGATGAAAGGTCAAAGAGTTCAAGCCCAGTGACTGATAAGCTCTAAATTAGATATATTTTATATAGTGATTTTTTTATTATTTCCCTGTGATTTTGGGTTTATTTTTAGATAATAAAACTTAATTGAGTAAATTTTTTTTTTCTAAGTTTTGAAACAACTTACGCAAGAAAACGAAAAGATAGAAACAAGTTTCACTCAAATTGGAGTTAAAATGAATAAGTTATAAAAGCTTGAATATCGACACAATTGAATGACATGATTATATCATTTTTAGGTGAATTTGGAGCTCATTTTTTTAATATCATAGCCCAATACATGATCGGGGGTATAATCATGTCCCTAGTCATGTCTTTTCCTACTAACCTTCTTTTTATCATTTCCTATATAAAGCCTTGCTAAGGTTTATATTGAGAGAGAACTTTTACCATGAGTTTTTGATAGTTTTTCAAGTTAAGTACCTTTAAGAGAGTGAGGAAAAGAGAAGACTTCAAGATTTAACCTTTTTGTAGATTTCATGACTCCTACTTCTAATTCTTTCTACTCTTTGTTTTTATATTATTATTTTACAATATATAGAGAACAGATCTTTAGTATTTAGGCCTTATAGAACCTAGATTTACTCATGTGATATAATTATTATTTGATTAATTTGATTCTTTAGTCTTTTCTCGATTCAATTATGTATGCTTCATGACTTAGATTATTATTTCTATAAGTAGCAATCTAGAATTTAATATCTTATAAGAAATAGATTTCTTAGAAGATTAGATCCAGGCATAGTTGATGAAGATTATTGCAAGATTAAAGATAATTTGCAAGATCTTTCTAGAATCTTGAATTATATCATAGAGAATTCGTTGTATAGTAGTATAATCTTAGGTCATGCTATTGAAAAGAGATTCAAATAAGTGATTTTAGGGTTAAGGTTAATTGGTTTAAGAAAGTAATTAATTTTTGAATTTTAGTAAAGAATTCTTCTGATTAAGAAAGATTAAAGAATAAATTAGATTATCATTAAGAAAAATCACATGTTAGATATAAAGGAATCAAAGATTTAGATACGGTTTGCAAATCTTGAAATAGTTTACACTTTTATTTTTTTCTTACTAAGTTCTTGAATAATTCTTCATTAGTTGTTGATTTAGTAATTGCTGCAATTGATTTAGATTCTTTAAATTATCAAATCGAACTTATAGGTTATATAATAAAAATCTAATTAGTATTAGTAGTCAAAGTCTTTGAGGGGTCGACATTTAGACTCATATCCGTTGTATTATAAATTGATAGGTATACTTGCCTAATATCAATGACCTAGTATGTGTGCACCTAAGCAAAGACTGATTTCTTAACTTAAAGAGGAGCAAGTTATTGCTTAGGGTTGACAAGCCTTTTAAGATAATAGAAAGGATCAATTAGAATGCTTATCGAGTCGACTTACTGAGCCAATATGGAGTTTCAGACGCTTTTAATGTCACTAACCTTAACCAGTATGTCCCCATAGGAGAGCATTGTCAAATTGAACTGGATCTAATCCCAAATCCCAAATGGCCCGGTAAGGATGATAGAAATCATAATCTTTTGACACAATCCCAAGCTAGTGGTCTTGCTACCCTAGTTTGTTAAGCTCTTTAGCATCAATTCATAAATGAAGAAGCTGAGCTCCTACAATCTAACTTATTTAATTTCTTGAGCTCTTACCAGCAAATGACTATCTCTTAGGTAGGGGAACTTAGAGCTAGTCCAAAGCTAAGACAACAGAATGGACCTATCCAAGACTTAGATAAAGTGAAACAGATAACTTGGTGTACTATCATAATAGCTCAGTTAGGACAATGCTAAGCTCACTAACAAAATTTCGATCTATTCAAACTAGCTCGATTTAGGACCTAAAAAGCCTAGCTACAAGTGGGACTATGGAATGAGATGTTGACACATGTCCTTTGCTTTTCTAGCGTTGTACTATTTTAGTGAATGTTCTCTTTTGTTTCTTTCTATATTTTCCCCCTTACAATTTCCATATAGTCTATATTACCTAACATACCCATTTTTATAAATCACGTAGCTTGCGAGTTGCCCCAAATAGGTAATATAAAAACTAAAGTTATGCAAGCATGTTAAATGAGCCAACCTACCCCACCCCTCATTAACTCATGGGTTAATCAAATCAGCCCACTTTAGCCTATTTATACATGTGAGTTAGAATTTCCAACCCAACCCACCCCATAGCAAGTAAGTCGGTCAAAGCGGTTTTTTTTTTTTTACCCCTCCATTTCAATTTCAATTTGTAAGCATTTTCAAAAGCTAAAAGATAGTCATGGTAAGCCATTACATTAATCAAACTTCAGAGAAAATTTTATTGTGGGATTTTTTGAGATAAGTGTAATAAAAATACTATAGTATACATTTCTTTTTTTCCCTATTGAGTATTAGGCCTTATTTAAATGTTCTAGTCAAGCCTTTAAATAGCTTTTTAACTCATGATATGTGGACAACATACTGTTAATTATTAATTATATATAGACCTACTGATAGTAACATCATGATTTGTTAATTGGGTCCATATATAGGGATAGCAAATTACAAAATATAACGAATTATTTTAGATTACAACTTTCCTCTATTAGATGTAATATATAAAGGAAATTTTCACATCTACACCTTGCAATAGTTTTTTATGTATTTCTTCGTCGATAAAATGTATAATCAATATTAAAAAATATAAAATATTTTTGTGGGATTTTTTATAAATATCCCTTAGATATCCATCAACAAGATCCAAAAATATAAATATTAATGAAGGATATCATAGAGTTTTTGTTTCTATGAAACATTTTCTTTTATTTTTCTATTCCAATAATATTACTATTTTGAAAAGAAAATAGAAGAAGAAGATAGGTGTATATAAGATTAAACTCGATATTTATCTTACTCTAAAAATTGATGTATGTATATATTATTCTTTAAAAAAAAGGAACATTTTCTTAAATATGAGTTAATATATTTAGTTGTCAATCATACTTTCTACCTTACAATTGATATTAATTAATTTAGGACTACCTTTTTTTTCTCCTCCTGTTCATATCATATTTACTAATTTTCTCAAAATGATTAGAAGGAAACAAGCCATTTAACACTCTTGCATAAGTATTTTAGATCTTAAGGCCTCTTAAGTGGAAGACCTCATTTGCAATAGCCTTTTGAGATTTTCCCTTCCTAAAAAATTTACTAGAAACCTCATATGCATTAATTCCTCGTTCTTTGATCCAGCTTAGTGAAATAATGCATCTTTAGATATGGATTAGTTAGCTTATTTAGCTATTCTAGTAGACGATGAATCATGATTCTACAAAGTCTTATGTCTACCTTTCTGAAGCATCCTAAATGAATTCAAATACCTTGGTTGACATCTAAAACCTTTTTCTTTTTTAAAATTCTTGCTTGTTAGTAGGCCAACCTGCCTTATAATTGGTTAGCCCGTATTGAACCGTGTATTAGCCCAACCTACTTTTTTTTTTTCTTTTTTATTTATTATTATTATTATTATTATTATTATTATTATTTTTGCATATTAAGTAAGCTAACCTATATAACCTAGCCCGTTATACAACTCTATTAAAAACCCTCATGATGCAATAGTCAAAACATCCTTAGCAATAGAATATTCATCCTTCCTCCTCATTGAGCATATGTTCTCACTGTGAACTAAGTCCAAACCTTACTCTTATCTAGCTTCTTGGGTGAGAGTTAGTGGCGAGTGACCTTAGGAAGAACTTGTGCATAACATCAAGTCATTCCTAAGTTTGTGTGAGGCATCTGGTGCATCATATCCTAGTGTTTGTGCATGAAACTAGCTCAAACATCAACTGCCATTTACTTTTCTAACAATTCTATGGTTGAGACCCACCACTTAGTTCGTAAGATGGGCTTACGTATGTTCATTCACTTCGAGACACATATCACATCCTGTGAGTTTTGCTCACATTTTTTTTTTTATACAAAACTCATGTTAAAAGCTTTTAGATTGCCATTTCTTATCATCAGAAATCCTAAGTAGTTCCCAAACTCCTCATCCTATTTTATCCTTACTAGTTGCATAATTGTGGTCCTTAGCTCAGTAGCCACATTTGCTAAGAAGATAAATTTTGATTTATCTAAATTTATTGGTTAGACAAATGAATCTTGAAATGTATCCATGTCCTCCATCGTGGTTCTTGTGTTTTCAATAGTTACCTCACGAAGAAGTACCAATTCATCACTAAAGAATAGGTAAAATACTTGTAAATTCTATCCTCTTAATTCATTTGGCTTCTACTTGTGCAAATCTACATGATACTATGTGAGTTTGCTTAGATACTCCATTATGAGAATAGATAGATATGAGTATATTCGATCATCTAGTCTAATCTCCCCAATCAATTTAAAATAAGGAAATTTTCCCCCTTTGAAAATGGTTAAAAAACTCACTCTTGATAGGTAGGATCTTAACAACTCTATCCATTTAGGAGGGAATTTTAATCCCAACAACTTCACTCCTAATAAAATAAGCTTGTTTTAAGGAATTTATTATGAGTAGTGCAAGCCAGATGTACGCTCTTCCTTAGTTATGTTGCTTTTAAGTGCTATAAATTACATTGTAAATACACTTAGATCAAGAGATTCTATATGGCCCCTCCCTCTTTTATTATATAAAAAATATTAAAGAAGAAACTAAAGATAACAAATATACTAAATGGTCATAAAATTATTTGTAATCTGACTAAGGGAGATACATAAGTAAAAATCAAGATTTAATTTTTGATCAACCCTATGAATGGTCAAATAATTATAAAACATTAAAAGCGTTTGACAAGAACATAATTTGATCAAAAACTAAATGAAACTTGATCATAAATATGGTCATGGAAACATAAAAAGAATTTTGCCCATCTTGCTAGCTAATACAAACAAAACAATAATAATAATAATTGTCATGATGTATTTATAACTTTGTTGGTTATCTTACATTTAAGGATCTATCAAGGGTTTTAAGTGGATAAATTCAATAATTAAAAAATGTAAAGCACATTTTCTTTTTTATTTTTTTTAAAAGCTATTTTGATGGGGAAAAGAAATAGGTTAACGTACAATGTAAAGGCTTTGCATTAACAAAAGATAGATGATATTGTAAAATGAAATTCTAAGCATTCCATAAGTTCTAAGTTTTTGTAAGTTAAGATAAATAAATAAATAAATATATATATATAATGCCAACATAAATGTAAAGGAAAAACAACTACATTTTATCTTAAGATAATAAAGATAAGGCTATAAGTGCTTTCTAATTGCACTTTTATTATTGATTATTTAAATTTGCATATTCCGTTTACATAGTACTCTTGTCTAGATTTTTTTCACTTAACTTACATTCTCATGTGACCATTAATAAGAGCAAAAAGAAATATTGACTGTATTTATTGGAGATATCTAAGTCTCCACTAGACATATTTTAATATTATACAAAGAACATTAAGTGAAACCAACATGTTGGATCAAAAAGTTGTTACTATTTAACACTCTAGCAAGGAGGTAAATCATGAGGAGGAGGAAGTAGAGTCTCATCTGGGCCAAACCCATCTTGAACAATTAGTGCTGTGGCTAAACCCCATGAAGTATGCACTTCAAGATGGCAATGTATGAACCAAGCACCAGGATTATCAGCCTTGAAACGAATTGCTGCCCATCCACCTGCTGGGACAGCAACAGTGTTCCTTTCAGGAGGATCAACTAGGTTGTAACTTGTAGGATCCACATTAACATCAAAGTTACCAAAGCCTGATCCAACAATAAAGAAGTTGTGCCCATGAATATGAATAGGATGATTTTCAATGTTAAGGAAACTGGTGTCCTGTAGTATTATTTCAACATTCGTTCCAAACGGCACTGAAATAATCTTACTACCAAAATCCATGTTCATGTTCAAGGCAAATGGATTAACTCCAGTGAAATTAAACATATTTGGAGGCCTATTTGGAAAATTTGTAGTAAATTGACTACTAGCAACCTTATTGTAGTAGTGGCTTTCAAGGATTGCCCTATAAGGACGAATAAAAGACTGGTTGTTCATGGATGCAAAAAATCTTTTCCCATCTAATCCCATGCATGTCTTGTTTATTGGACAATCTTGGAGGTTAAGCCCAATTGTAGATATGATTCTCCTATCAATTGCTTTCGGCACTTTGCAAGGATACTTGTTTGAATTTAGGCTCTTTAGTTTTTTAGAGAATTTCATAGCAAAATTAGTGTTGATCATTTGGGGTAAGTTAGGAACATGAAGGCTAGGTTTATTTAAGCTATTTCCATAAGGTTTGCTAGATTTATATTCTAAAAACCCTATGGTTGTGGAATTGTCAAAGGGGAAAATTGTAGTAAGGTAGGGTGCTGCTGCCATTGGAAACATTCCTGAAGAATCAGGAACTTGATTTGCAGTGATTAAAACATTTGTAGTTTGTCCAGGACCAATCATGATTGCTGGAGTCTTAAACGGTTTTGTGTAGCTTGCATCAACCTCTACAACAATCATGGTGTGATTTGCTATAGCAAAGAAGAGCTCTTGATTAAGTGCTGTATTTACAATCCTAAGCATATATGTCTTGCCTCTTTCCACTGCTTGAATGAAAGTGTCTGAAAAATAAACACAAGAAAAATTATTAGGTAATCCAATTACTTGAATTAATATATCATATTGTAATGTATATGTGCCACCTTCTATGTTTCTTTGTTTATATTTTCAATAAAATTAAGAGATTTCCTTTAAATGAAAAAAAAAAAACTTAATGAGGGGAAAGAAAGAAAAAAACAATTAAAGAGGGTGCTTATGTAATTGACTAATATTACCTTTGGTGGAACAATTGTAGAGAGGTCCTGGGAGGCCATTAATAGTATAAGCATCAGAAGAATTAGGTCCGTTTCCTGTTAACATCATTTCATCCTCTACCGCAATAGGATCAGAATTCCACCATTCACCTATATCACAAGATCACTCATTATGGATGAAAGGCTTAAAAATCACAATATAATTTCCAATAGAAAATATTGTAAGTAAATGAATTAGAGGATTATAAATTAATTACCAAAAACAATGGGAATTTCTGCGTGGATTTTGGTCTTGGTTGAAAAGGGATAAGGCATGCGTGGATAGATGATTATGGCTCCCGTAACAGATGCTCTTTGCCAAGAGTAATGAGCATGCCACCAAAGGGTACCTCTTTGGTCTTCAACCTTAAACTTATATGTATAGGATTGTCCTCTTCTAATAGGGCATTGTGTAATGTAAGCTGGCCCATCAGCCCATGCAGTTCTCTTTTGCTTTACTCCATGCCTAGCATCAACCGGCAATAACATTATATTTTTCATTTGAACATCTAAAATATAGGAAATCGTCTCATTTGAGGGGAAAATAGAGAGTGAGGAGAAGAGGAAAAGTGGGCAAACAAGATGAAGAAATATACAAAAATTCATTGCAAATAAATATTTATTATGATTAATCATTACTTACATGTCTACTAAACCGATTTATGTACAAATGTTAGGATATGTCATTTCTATAAGATTCTTAAGGAAAAGCGAATGTCTGTAATTGTGATAATTCTTATAGAAGTTATCTTAAGGAAAAGCCAACATTTAGTAATTGTCATGATACTTGTAGAAGTTATGAGAGGAAAAAAGATTCAATAGATAATACATGCTGCGTATAAGTGTACGTATTGTATAACTACCAAATATACTTATAGATGTGACAAAATGGATAATGAATTTTTAAAAAACCACTCACTATGAATCCATATGCTCAAATCCGATTGGTAATTTTATATCACGTGTATTTTCACATAGTGTGTATTGCCCACTGAATCCTTTCTTATTATGAGGTACTGTAATAATGTTGTATAAAGAAAATTTTGGTCTATATATAATTTTTTATGAAGTGCATAATTAAGGTTGGAGAAATGTTAAAAAGTTTCTTTATTAAGATTTAACAAGTATTTTAGGATATCTCTTAACAAAAATCTAGTTTAATAGCAAAATGAAATGAACAGAGGCTTAATTTAATGCAAAAGTTCTTTATCGAGCAAAATCATTTATTTGAAATCCTTACATCGAGGAATTTTATCTTTGAGAACTTTGGGTTGATTTGTAACAAAAGTAATGCACCAAATTTATCGTGTTACACTTGCTAGGTTTTTTACTATTGGTTCATTAATGCTTAATAAAGATTTGCAACCACTAAATTTAAGCTTAACTGGGTCCATCGTTTTCAACTACAACCTCGTCGCCCTCATATATGCGATAGTCCCATTGAAAGTTAACATATAATTATAAAACAACATGGACGGCAACAAACAACTGGACAGTTACTTGCTTTGGTTATGAGCTTCCCAAATTTATTTTAGGGAAAATTATGAATACACCCTAAAATATTGATTTGGTATAAAAGAATCTTCTAAACATTCAAAGCATAGTTTTCTGTTCTAATAACATTGGAAAAAACATAAAAGATTGCTAAAGCCATAACTTTTAGGACTTTAAGGACAATATAGGTGTTATTTTCACATTTTTAATGGGATGATAAAACAAATATTTTGAATGATTAGGGATCCATCCATACCAAATCAATAGTTTAAGGAACTGTATTTGCATTTCTCCATTTTTTTTTTTTTCATTTGCATTGTTTACTTTGAATAGAATATATACTATTTTCCTTGAATTGAATGTCATGTTTCTAAGTATAGTGTTTAATTTCCATCTATGTCCCATCAATTATATGAATTCAAAGTAGTCCTCACATTTGATAATTTGTACATATAATAATATATGAAACCAACAGTGATAATAGTTAAACTCTTTTTCCTTTTCGAAAGTAATTATTGTTTTAATTTATTGAAGCTTTTTGTAAATTCTAGCAGTTAACTATAGACAATATATATTATTAATTAGTCTAAAAAGCCAAAATCTCTCATTAAATGAATGAGTAGCTCAAAAACTAAATTGATAATAATAGCATTTTAATTTTTAAATAAGGTCATCAAAGAAGGAAATAGCCAGTGATAGAACTTTCCAACATATATACTCATAACTCATAAACATGCATGATTTTCTTACCAATGTAATGTGGTGTTGATGGGGGCAATGTTTGTGACCTTAATCTCAACATCATCACCTTCGTTCACCGCGATTATTGGACCAGGGTATTGGCCATTCACCGTGAGTAGAGGCTTAGTGTGACATAGTCGAGTAACTCGCGTATATCCAATCTAATAACATACAATTGTCATTATAACCAATGTGTGAAGTTTACTCGATAAAAATATATTCATAGAAATAAGTGTAATATTCATGTACTAAAATTCAAGGCTTGGGATATGGTATTATTAGTGGTCACATACCATATGTTTTTGTTAATGATGAGTAAGTACACGAATACCGTTAGTAAAATTTTAATACATGATAGGTTTGTAAAAAAAGTATAAAATTGTTAAAAGTCAAGGTGTGCATTATAGGAGGTGAGCTTATATGAGTTACTAAAAGGTAAAATAAGTAAACTTAAGAGTAGATATGATTTTGTAAATATGAAAATGAATGATTGTAACTAAAGTTGATGGCATTTAATTAAGTCTATTAGGAGAGGTTAAGATTGTGTAAATATCGGTCAATATTTTCATTTTTTTTTTCTTTTTGAGCATACCAATCTAAAGCCCATCGTATATATATATATGTTTTGATTTACGAACCATTAGCCGTTTTCTTATTTAATCCTGGGGGAAAAAAGGGAACCTAAAGAGACTAACCTTGAAGTGATATCGCTTTGTTGGAGCTGAGGTTGATGCCGTTGATAGAATCCCAGCAAGAAATACAAGTGAAACCAGAAGCCACTTGTAATATTGGTGGGAACAAGAGTAAAATTCCATCTCTACTAGCTTTTAATCAAGAGACGCACACAAGCACACCAAAGAAACAAGTTACTATGAGACTTGTTATTTTGTGAGTTGAGTTATGTCAAAGAGCCCTACCAAGGATCTGCTTATATACACAATGATCCTCCATTACTTTATTCATTGGATGTATGGGATCACGAAATAATATTAATTAGAAAAACAAGTTGATGTATTCACTTTGTAACTATTTGAGCTGGACTTGGTAGGTGGAGACGATAACTGACAAACGGACTTGTCCCATCTTATTTGAGTCAAAATCTCTTTGGGGGCTAAGGATGCTGGTAACATTATACTTGTAATATATGCCCCCAAAAAGACTACTAAAACCAGTCAACACTATCATCCTCGGCCACTTTATACGTAGACCAACTTAACTTTTAAGTAGTTGAGATTGAAACACTCAAATTTTTTGGTTTTATTTTGTGCCGATTATGTTAGACTCTGGTTGTTTTTTTTTTTTTTCTTTTTTTGGGTGGGTAGTATGGATATTTACTTAAAACTTTTAAAATATGACTTTATATAGTTCCTTAAACTAATAGTTTTATGGTTTTAACAATGATACTGAGACTTATAAATAAATTCTCAAAGTTACAAGAAGATAAAGATAAAGTTGAAAGCTTAAGTTGTTTTTTTAGTTCTGACCAATAATTTGAGAGATATGTTTACCGAAAAAAAAAATAATAATAATAATTTACGAAAAACAAAGCTTTGCAAATTTTACATTGACTGAGAAAAAGTTTTCATTTACTTATGGGAACCTAACACATCAAAAACATGGAAACGTTCACCTTAACAACTACCGGCCTAAAATTTGCATCATTAAAAAAACTCTCAACATCCTACAGTTGAAGATTAAAAAGATTATTCCATGGCATGCAGTGTTGAATTAGCAAATTATTGGGCGGAATGATGGATGGAGATCACGGTTCGACTTTGTAATTTTGTAATTTTGGTTATACTTATTTATGAGTAGCATTGAATTTCAAAGCAAAATGTATAATATATTCATTTTGTATTCCTGTACATTATGAGATTTCGAAAAGCCGTATCTGTTTCGATCTATTTTATTTAAGTATAATGGAAAATGTACCACTTATTCGGTTGTGCGTCATAACAGTGCAGTGATAGCACTTGATTCTCATCGGTCTCGTCTTACACTTACACTCTAGTAATGGTTGGGATGTCAAAAATGCAAATATATTACCTAGTTATTTTCGTTTTTTACCGGTATTTAGTTTTTTTACCAGAGCCCGAGGGTTAGTTTAAGAACCTGAGTTTAAGTTTTAAAATTTAGTTCAACTAATTTGAAAATCTAATTATGTTAGAGTCAAGTTTAAATATCATTTTAATTCAACTGGAGTTTGGCTATTAATATTCTTTAATCAGAGAGATTCTTTTTTCCTTTTTCTTTTTCATTTTTTTTCCATAAAAAAGAGATTTATACAAACCCCAATAAACTTAATAAAATCAATCTCAAACTCATCAAATGCTACTTTTAGTTATAGCCAAGGTTGTACTCAATGCAATATCATCTTGATCATTTTGAATCTTAAAATAGTATTAATTTTTATAAGATACTGTAATAGAATTATTTAAAATTGTCACCTTGAATCATATCCATCCTTACATTTTACATGATGGATATATAAATAAAAATATAATACATAAATTTAATGCCAAAATATTATTTAATGTATATATAATTAAGTTTTTTCACGTTATATATATGTTACCGAAAACGTAAGTTCATATTCTGATACTTTGGTAAGGAAAAACGAAATCGACAATGAAAGTGGGTTGGTATAAGTATTGTTCAAGACAAAGTTGGCCTGACCCATTATAATAGTATTATTGCTAAACTTTGGAAGGAAAATAAAATTCGTTGCCTGTGATGGTAACATTGATTTTTCTTTAATCTCATTCCACGTTGCTGTATTATGGAGGCTCCTAGTATGCCCTGGCGTGCGTCTGGGTAGTTAGAATGAAAAGAACAGATTCATGTCCTGTACCAAATTGCAGACACGTGGATATCTATTATACTACTTGGTTCCACCAACCCAAAAGGATGGTTGGTTTTTCCCTCTCAAGTAAACATGATAGGTTAAGATGTGTTCAGCAGTGTAGCATGATATAAATATTGATTTTTTAATAGAATGAATTAAGTTTAATTATTATATTTAAAAAAAATATCATAAAAATTTATGGTTACATGACTCTATTAGCTTGATTTTTAAAATTCCAATATAGGGAGAATGGAGCAGTTTTAAATGCAACATTGTAAAATCGAATGTTTTATTCAAAAGTACAACAACACTAGGTAATTAAGTATTGTGCTTAATATAAAAGTAATACATTTATATACTTGGCTCACTGTGTCGTGTTATACCTAAACTTATCTTAGTATATATTTTAATTATTCTATTTAATTCCCTATTTGTCAAGTCCCTTTGATTAATTAAACTGAGATAGTAATTAAAGAAAAATAATTAAAGAATACTTTATGAACTTTAATAAAATGAATGTAATTAATCATTGGACCCATAACGTAGCTTGATTAGCGGTATGATTTAGTCAATAATAAATGGACCTATTAGCTTAATGGACAAAGCCTAATGAATAAACTAAGTTAAGCCTATTTGGTCTAAACTGTGGATTTGTGTAATAGACTTAAGGAATGGGTTAAACTAATAGATTTAACTGAGGAAGCTTAATTTACGATTAAGTAATTAGCTTATATATAAATTAATATTTTATAGGAAGTTCTATTTTAATTAAAATACAATTCTTATTTTAATAAAAGTACAACTCTTATTTTCTAATTACTATTTTACTAAATTTATCTCATTACTTCACAAAAAATATATTCTTCGTTTACAAAAATAAAACTTTTATAAAACTCTTTTACGACCATATTTATTGAAATGTAGCCACTAAGTGCTACTTTATTCAAAATAAACATTTTCCCATATCAGTGAAGTACTTTTATTAGTAAACATCTTAACTTTTGAAATATCAACACAATAAGGAAATTGTTTAGCATTCCAATGAACAAGGTATCTCTTTTCGCATATGAAATCAAATTTTGATTTGATATATCCTTTGAGGCCAATTTTGGAGATGGCTTTAACTAATGGTTCGTGAATCTAATATATTCATGTACAAAAAGTCTTGCATGTTGCGTGAGATAGAATAGGCCAGATTTATACGTAAACTTGATTAATAATAATTAATTTGTGCTACTTGTACTTGGTCGATTGATGCAAAAGTCCACAATTTAAGATAAGCTCCCCATCCACTGTAGTTAGACACTTAGGCTACCAATGGTGGCTTAATGAGTAGTTGAAAGGAAGGAATTGCATTTGATAACAATCATAGATTGCGAAAGGAAGATATGCCAAGCATATAGTATAAGATTATGGGACTTAGTGAACTACACAATATAGATGGACTGCAATCTTTTGTGGATAAATAACAATGTTAACCTTCGTAAGAGACTCCTTTTAGAATGATAATGATGATGATGATGGTAGGGGTAACTAACAAGATATGCTTGTCGGTCCCCAATGCTTGCTATTGTTGGTTAAACTTAGGTTAGTACTTAGGATTTGCAAGAAAGCAAATGTTAGGCTAAGGGGGAGTTAAGTTTATATAGTGTTGTTGCTCCGATATCTAAGTCGGTGATTCATATAAAGTGTTTAATATGTGGAGAGAGTGAGTAAAATACTTAAAGTGTTAAGAGAGATCTTAAAATAGTGGTCTACTCGTATTTATAGAGCCTTCTTCAATAATGCATGGGGAGCCAATTGAATTACCATTAACACATGGATCTTTCTAAATTTAACTATGTGCAAATCGCAGTGACTATGGGTAGTTGAGCTAGTACAATTATGGGTAACTTTTGAACTATCCATACCCTTATCTTGTTATTTGAATGTTTCAACTTAATGGATTGGACCTTAATGATTCAGCCTTAATAAATCTTAGTCAACAGAAGTGTCACGAGCTAGTAAAGCTTCCAAGAATAGGTCAGTGATTAACATGCCGACCTATTAATGCAAGTCAAATAAAGATCATCATAAGATATGATCAAAAGCATAGTCATTAAATTTAGTGTAACTCATGATCTAGAACAAGAGTGTAGTTTAGTGCCATGAGTACTCTCATATTGATTCGTTATACTTTAAATTAAAACTCGTTGATCCTTACTTGTTGCATTAGAAATAGGAACGTATGTGATTTGGCATTCATGTGTGCTTGTGGTTGGTATGTATAGAGTTCTTACATCTCATTCTTTTTTTCTTTTCTAGGTGTTGATATGTTGGTTGATAGTTTGTGTTAAGTGTACATTTGACTTTAGTTTCAAAAGTTGGATATCGCTAGATAGAAAGTCCTCAAGATAACTTCTATTGTTTCTTGTAAAGTATAGATTTCTTTTTGTTGTAAGGAAGTTTATGAAATATAGATATTTTGAGTTTTGTAAAATTATCTTTATGTTTATTAACAAAATTTTTTTTTTCCAAATATATATGGATTTCTAAAATCAACTTTGAAAATGAAAAATATTTTTAAAAACTAATAAAGCAATTTTAAGAAAAAAAATTGGTTTAGTAACTTGCTCAATAAATAGTTAGTCTTAGCATATTCTAATTTTAAGTCGAATAGATGGCGAGCTATCATTGCACTTTAGGTTATTAGGCATGACATTAACAAGTCCAAAAGACTAATTTCATAAAGTTTCCTAAAATGTTGTTTTATATGAAAAACACCATGCTAGTTGAAAAACTTGTATTGTGTTTGAATAATTTAGAGTATTTTGCTTTGTATTATGCAATTTAGATCAACTGTTTACGGATTTAGTCACAATTTAATGCTTAGGATTAATTTTTCCAATGATCACAACCCGTAGCATTGTTTTGAAAGGTTGTAACAATCGAATTTACACTAATTGAATAAATTCTTTGTTTGTATAGATTTATATATACATGAACTATTCATCTATTATTCTCTCTCTCTCTCTCTCTCTCATCTCATTTTTCTATCCCTAATGTGTTTTGGAAACTTGGAAAATTGTTATCTAAGTTTCCAAACACGATTCTACCTTTGGAGAATCCCTCTATATGTGAATGCCTTAGCAATATCTATAAATGAGGAACTAAAATCTAAAAGAATTGATCATACCTCTAAGTCATCAATATTCTTAATTTTATATTCATTTATTCAAAGCCCACTTTTGTAGTCAAATTTTCACTTTACTTACATCATTTTATATCAATATATGTGTATATGTAAGATTTCCATTTTTAATATATGTGCAAGTATTAATTGTGTGTCAACAAAAATACATCTTTATGATATTTCATATTTTTGCATTATTAATAGCCCTTGTATTTCTTTTATCAATTTACAAATCCAATTTAACTTATCTATTCAAAATTTATACTTCACTGCTTCAACAATCAAACATTGTATTAATTCATATGGAAGATTCAATTAATAACATGTTCCATGAATGACTTGTTTACCTTATAGAATGGAATGAACAAAACAGTAATGTTATTGCAATGAGTAGGCTATAAATTTTTATTCTAGTATTTTCTTTGTGTAAATTTTTATTGTAGGTTTCAATGTTCATTTTAACTCATTATTGTAGTACTAAGTTGGGAATGTAATTATAATTATCATTCTTTGGTCATTATGGAAAATAACCAAAAGTTATTTAATTGCAATATTGATAAGGGTACAATAGTCACACTATTTGAACTTTTGTTTCCTTTATAGAGGGAACAAAAATTTTTACTTTTTCTTAGGTAACAACTATTCTGGACAAAGTAAGAATAGAAAAGTCTAAGAAATAAAATTCCTTACCCTTTTTTTTTTTTTGAGTAAATAAGCTAATAGAAAGTTGAGATATAATAACTACTCTATTCACTCTCTATTGCCTTCAAGTAAATATGCTGTACTTTGAACCATTTTGACCTTAACATACATTTATATATATATATATATATATATATATATATATAGGTATTTTAGTCTTTAATTTATTTGTACGTAGAAAACATCTAACAACAAATATACATCTATGTAATGCTCCAATTTGTCGATGTTTAAAGATCTATGTACTTTAAAAATATTATAAATAAATATCTCAATTGAAGTTGATTAAAATAAGTACTAACCTCAAAAGATCCTTCTATGTAATTGAACATTTTATTAAATTTTTGAAAATCTATTAGTTGAATAAAATAAGTACCAACCTCAAACTTTACTATTTTTTTCTAATTAAGTTATCAAATTTTTATTTTTTTCTATTCCAATCCTTTGGCTAAGATGGACATTGATCTTCACTTCTACAAGGCCTGGTCCACTACTTTCCAAAAATTTACAAAAGAATCATCTACTAGTAAGTTGTTAATTTTTCTATTAACAAATGACTTTTTTACAAACCTTTGGAAATTGTGAGGATTGAAAAAAAAAAAAAAAAAGAAAGGGCAAAGCTCAAGGACTAAGAGTAAAAAGTATAATATCCCCTTCTTTTAGGATCTATATTTTCATTTGTTTTTCAATTACGATCTATGCTTACAAACACACACACACACACACACACACACACACACACACACACACACACACATATATATATATATATATATATATATTGTTCTTTTAGGAGATAGTTTTTAACTACACTTGTAATGCAAAAAAATAAAGATCTTACTTTTGGTCATTATTATGAACTTAGGTCTTAAAATGGAGAAAAAAAAAATAAGAACATAAAATCTTAAAACAAAAAGGTAGAAAAAAAAATTTTACTCCCTTCGATGTGATTTTTCCATTTCAATTGATAAATACTTTAAACAATCAATAATCCGATTTGGTACTCTTAATAAAATCAAATCACATTTAATTTTATAATTTTTCAGATTTACATATAAAAATATATATATATATTTTTTTGCCTGCCACATCACATATTACAGCAATTTAGTAGAGGAATGATTCAAACTTGATCCATTTTTCTAAGAAATTAACATTAATTAAGTAATTATATAACTTATTTGATACTTATTCTAACTATTAAATTAAATAAATAATAGTGAAAGCAATTAATTATCATTTAATTTATTGATACTATGTAAAATTAGTTAGTATATATTTATACATTTATAAATCGAAAAAGACAAATAATAATTATATTTATAATATGATAAATAATTTATTTACTAATATTTTATGTAATAACACAATTAACTATTTTGATTCATTTAGTTGTAACTCATATTTTTTTGCTAAAAAAATCAACAAAGGATTAAAAAGGAAAAAAATGAAAATTAAACTTTTAGTCCTCAAAGTTTCCAACTTTTCTAATCGAGTCCTCAAACTTTTATTTTTTCAATTTTAGTCCTTAGACTTTTCAAATGTTTGCAAAAGAGTTTTTGTTAACAGAAAAACTGATAGTTCACTAATGAAGAGCTCTTTTGCAAACTTTTAAAAAATTTTGAAGACTGAAATAGAAAAAAAATAAAAGTTTGAAAACTTAATTAGAAAAAGTGACAAAATTTGAAGTTTAAAATTATAATTTTCTCGTTGAATAAAATAGCATGTCTTTATAGTTTCACGAATTCAAGTTTCCCATTGTCTTATAGTCCAATTTATCTTGTCTTACATGTCATTAAAAACCATTGAAAGTGATAAGTATAGTTGACAATGATAATAATCTATATCCTTTCTCTCTATTCCAAAATAAAAAGAAAAAGAAAACTAACTAAAATTGATAGAGATACCAATGAGCTTAACAACTAAGAAAATTCTACTAAAACAAATTTCATAATTAAAAGTAATGACTTTATTCAATGTTGGGTATAATAAAAACTTAGAACTATCTTATATTGTTGAAGTTATCTAATGCTACTATAGATAGTAGTGGTTTTAATGATACTGAATGGTCTATACAATACTTACTATCATGCCTTTACAGTAATAAGCAAGATAAACTCACACAATAGTGGCCCAAAGAGCATTAATCTCTTAAGAAATAGATAAACAAGAATAAAAGAGGCAATAGTAAGTAAATGGAACACAAGCAAGACTCATAAACAAATAGCAACACACTTTTATTAATATGTTGTTGTATAAGGCTACAATAGTGTATGCACGGGGAATGATGTGTATAACAAGATGACCTTAGTTGTGATTAACTAAAATGGTAAGAGTTGCGATCCAAAAGAGCACTCACATCCCAATAAAGAGCTTTACAAATATTTCCTACTCTGGTAAGAGAAATGATTAGAATCATTAAAATGGCCATAGCCAAAAATAGAAATGCATAGAAATAGTAAACATGTCTAAGCTAGAAGTTATAAAATGTTCCCCTATATTCTAATAATGTATAAGAAGGAAAGAGCTCTACTATAAGAAATGTTCTACAAAAGGGACCTTAACATCCTCCCCTATATACCATTGACATTCTAAGCAATGTGCACAAGAGCCTAAATTTAGCGATGGAGGTCTCCTAAACAAAGGTCTTTTAGCTGGCATGATAGACTTTCTCTCAAATAATGGCATAAGGTTTTCTTCAATTTCCCAGTTGTTTTCTTCTTCTCCATAATCTCTCTACTTTAATAAATTCTTCATGTGCTCTTCTCTAGTGGGGGGATCTTTGACACTTCTCTGAGCAAAGATGTCTTCAATGGCTTTAATGATGTTGAACATGATCTTAATTTATGATAGCTTTGACATGTTGTGAGATGGGTCTTTCATATCGGGATAATATGGCTTTAAGATGTTGACGTAAAAAATTAGATGAACCTCGAAGTACATAGGAGGCTTTATCTTATAAGCTACTCTTCCAATCCTTAAATTGATCAAAACTAGACCAATATACTTATAAATTAATCTTTTATCCTTGTTTCTACAATGATTTAACCTATTTAGGATAATACTTGGTTGTTGCTGCATCACTTACATTCATATCATGACACAAAAATGGTGTAAAGGTCATATTTTTATAAGCCTAGTTTTTGGAAGTTAGACCTAAGGGTCTTATTTGTAAAGCTCAGTTTTGAACTTATCTCGAAGGGTCCCATTTGATAATCTCAATTGAGCCACCTAGTGTTGCTCTTTATGTCTCGGTTGAGTCACCAAGTGTTGCTTTATATATCTCAATTGAGCACTCAATTGCTACTCTTTATCTCAATTAAGCTGCCTAAAGGCCACTCTTATATCTTGGCTAAGAAACTACATAATGCATGTATGGTGCATTAGTATGGCACATTATTATATACATAGTTGCAAATTTGATAGCTTACTTGACTAGTATATGATATGCCTTTATTGCTATTCTTAGATAGCTCTAAATGTTTGAAATGCACTTGATAATGGCTATATGATTGTACGTTATTTAACTGCTCACTTTATGATAAGCTAAGGGCTTAGTTTCTTAAAGACCTAAGGTCATGAAGAAGAACATGTTTCCAAGAGATTAGCATCAAGTGGCGAATGTCAAGGAGTGAGGAAGTATATATATGTTGGTCTTATAAAATATATCACAAGGTAGGGGTGGGATGGTTGAATTTACATTTTTAAAAATTTTGAAACTTTTGATGTAAATAAAATTATCCCTCTTAATAACTTAAATTGGTGAACAATGGTACTCTAATAACCCAACACAAATAACATGATTAAATAGCGCAAATTAAAAGAGATAAGGAGGAGAATATCGGGTTCAGAATTTATAAAGCTTCAATCTTTTGCTTATTGCTCTCTTCCAGTTCTACTGCTGGGGACACAATTTACTTCACTAGTGTCATTCCACTTAATCCACTAAATCAAAAACATGAGAAGTTTACAGATAATAGCCATACTTAGCCTCAACAACTCTCTGCTCTACCTATATAGCCTCTCTACAATTTAGGCTATTTACAAATCTACATAGCACAATTAAACTTCTCTTAACACTCAATCAACAAATAAAGTTTACAAATTACGAGTGAGAACAACAATATAAATGTCAAATAATTTCACACAAAAACAAAAATGAAGATTGATGAATAAATTGCTTCAATTCAACTTTCTAAAGAAGCATTTGAAAAACGTTCTGTACTCTTTCAGACAATAGAAAATGTCTACAATCAGAGTATAAAGTATATGTATTTTCCTTCTCAAAATTGTATGTGATATTTTTTAATCTTTTCTCCTTTTATACTAAAGTCTTCTAACAACTAATTTGTTAAGAATTATCTTCAATTCATGTTTATCTATTTCAATGTCTAAGTGATAATCCGTAGATATTTTTATAGAAAATCTTGGAGCTTGAAATTTAAACCTGACCTTATGTCTTATTTCGACCAGATATACTTTGATCAGTAAATCTCAAATAAGCTTGAAATTTGAAATTAAAATCTCACAAAATTTGAAATCAATCTTATTCTTATCCAATGTTAGATATTTTCTTGTGATTTATCTAAAGATAAATTCGCTTAAAAATAATCCCCATAGATTTTAATTTCAACTTAAGTGAAATAGGATTAAGTGTATTTCCCTAATACACCCAATCTAGTAAAGCTAAGTCTTGTTTGATTAGAATCTGATAATGTGTTAATTTTTAACATTATTCTTCCAAATCAACTATCTGAATAACCTACTAAAGAGTGTCAATTTGCTATTCTTCAAAGTTTCTGAATTATTTTCTAAAGTACTTATACTAACTCTTCTTATAAAAGCTTTTGAAACATTCTCTAAAGTTTTTCAAACTTATCTCTTTTTCAAATGATTCAGACTTTTTGAATAAGTTTCTGAATGCAACTTAATTTGTAATTTTAAGCTTTCTAAAATACTATCTAAATACCTGCACACGTGTTATTACATTAGCATTTTTCTTTTTTTTTTTATCATCAAAATTCATGAGAGATGTCTAATATTCTCTCCCTTTTTTATGATAGCAAAAATCCTTATAGATCCAAAAACATAAAGTAGATTGAATCGATAAGAACATTATTCAAAAACAATGAAAGTTTACAAAAATAATTATTATAATTACTTGCGATACTGTCATTATTATCATAATGTGCAGTACATAAGTGTTTTTGGTTTTTCTTCCCCTTTGTTGTAATCATTATAGATTATTTATTAACTCCCCCTTGATACTCATAATTAGATAATATGTGCAAAACTAAGAAAAGATTCCATTGATGAATGAAGAGTACACAGCTAAGTCCATAGATGGACTTGACATCAGAAAACAAAGGACTAAACCATAACTAAAGTTTGATTGAAACAAAAGAAACTAACACTAGAACGAAGTAAAATTCTTTTTGTTTTCTTCCTAGCATAGAGCTTCATTCTTCCATAATATGTTGGAACTACCTTACTAAGAGAAGGTTTCTTTACAGAGGAGGTTAGTTCTTATTGTTTAACAGAAGTTGGTGTGGACTGAGTAGGAGCAAATGTACTACCATCTTTGTTGGAGCCAACGAAAAGGTTTTCTGCGTTCCCTTCTAGTGGGGTTTGTTCTGCAAGATTAAGAATAGGAGTTTGAATTGGAAGTTTTAGAGTTTCTAAAGGTAGATTCTTAGGTTTTGAAGATTATAGGGGGATAATTGGAGTTTTGTCAGATGTTTAGACAAGTAGGTAATCAATTTGAGCAAATGGTTGAGCAGTAATCATAGGGGAGTGAGGTTTAGTTATTATGAATAGAGGATTTGATTTAGGAATACTTAGTTTAGCTAAAGGAACAATAAGATGAGTTTGATTAGGGAGTTCAGATGGTGGATCAATAGGATGAACTTCTTCATCAAGATTAGATTAAGTAACTGTTTCTTTGACCTAGACATTAAATAAGCCCTTCATACCTATAAGCTAATCTTTCACAATTTTTCCAAGAACTTCCATGATTCCCTCAAATATTTGTTCCACAAATTCAAAGCTTTCTCCTTCCTTGGAGGGAGGAAGTTACATCTCTGTACTCTCTAAATCAATACTAAAAATGATCTAGTTACTTCTCTAAATTCTATTCCATTAGTCCTCTTGACCAATTTCCCTTTCTTCTTTTGTTTTTCTACAGCAGGTTCTTTACCTTTCTTTCCACCATCCTTTTCTTCAACAATGATCACTCTTTTCCCAATGTTGGAAGGGTGAACAAAAATTCCCCTATTGTGAGAGTGCTAAAGTTTGTCACTCACTTAAATTCCCATTTGTTTAAAGATTTTTTATCCTAGTTTAGTAGGGTATTAAGGACAGTTTGCTTCTGCTAGAATTTTGAGTTTTTTGAATTTGAACAAGGTCATTAATAAACTCTCATTTAGCAAAACATCTAGGTATTGCCATATGTGCCGCATCATCAATTTCATAACATCTACTTTTCTTTTGCTTAACATGGTCAGTACAACCAATGTATCTTCCCTTATCACAAACATCGCATTACCTCTTCTAAGTAGCACAAACTTGTTAACAAACTTGTATAGAATTCGAACTAGCAATTCAAATTCAGTACTAAAAATGTCTCTACCAACTCCCAACTCAATTCCATTATATAATTCAGTAAAAATGTTCTCCTTATTCATTTGTACCAGATTCTCATCTTCTTTGATTTCCATAATGCTGAAGCATTTCAAGATATCTTTCTTTCAAATCTCAACCTTTTGATTTAACACTTCAGATTTCTAAATTTCTTGATTTTTTCAATCTAACTTTCTATAAAATTTATCTACTAATTCTCTATATACCATACCTCTCGAATTAGCTAAGTTACTCAGCCATAGCACATCCACATACTCTTTCCAGTAAAAAACCATTCTTTTCAAAGAATTCCAAATCTAAATAAAAAGGATTCTTTAATGGATAGATTTTTACCTTTCATGGTGCACCTTTTCCTTAGTTTGTCCTTTTGTTTAGATGGAGGTTTTAAGATCATGACTTTTTGAGATTTTTGTACAACTTAAGCAATAGACTTTGAAATCTTCTTCAGAGGATTTGAAGTCTTAATCTTACGAGGCGATTTCTTAGGTTCATGTTTAGAGGGTTGCCTAGGGAGATCCTTCTCAATTGTAGCTTTTTCTTTAGATGGATTTTCTAGAGAACCAGAGTCCTTAGATTCAGCGACTTCTTCAAATGAAGAAGATGAACTAGACTTCTGTATATCTTGAGAAGTCTTTCGATTAACTTCTTGGATTGGTTCAAAATGTTGATCAAAACCATTCTTTTGATTTACTTCCTAAATAGGCTCTTTCGAAGGTTCATCACGTAGTTCTAAAGTTTAGGTTTCTTAAAAGTTTCTTGATGAGGTTCTATAGGTGGAATGGATTGTAGTTCCAAAGGATTGGTGATGTTGGTCTCTTCCTCAATAAGATCAACAAGGTTATCGGGATTGTTTGGAGCTATAGTTCTAGTTTCTTAGGCAACAATGCGGGTTGATTTCCTAAGAGCCATGATTTCTTGAAAGAGAAAAGAAAAAGAGGAAAGAAGAAAATATTTATACTCGAAAGGAAAAATTGATGAATCAAGTGGTCCTAATATTCACACAAGTGTAGCCTAATTTTTTGGACCCATGTCTAAGTCTCTTTAGGACTCAATAGAGAATTTTTAAGACCCACTAAGCACTTTTCCTTTAGCAGCACACACAATAAAAAAAAAAAAAACTCACTTTTGGACTAAAAGTAATAAAAAAATTTCCACACTTGTTACTAAATTTTTAGCTTAAGGGGAATTAATTAAATATTCTCTATGTTAACAAAAAGGATTACACACACCAATTTTATTATGAATAAATTCAAACATTAGTTTATCTAAAAGTTTTATAAATATATCTGCAAATTAATATTTAGTCAATACAAAATCAATACTCACATCATTATTTACAACATGATCATAAAAAAAAATGATGTCTTATTTCTACGTGTTTTAACCTTGAGTGATGACCGGATTTTTTGTCAAATTAATAGCACTAGTATTGTCACATTTTATAGGTCTATTTTTATAATTTATCCCATAATCATCTAACTACTACTTTAACCAAAGTATTTGAGCACAGCAACTTCCAATAGATACATATGCAGCTTCCACAATTGAAAAAGCAATAGAGTTTTGTGTCTTGGAAGACCAAGAAATTAGCTTATCCCCTAAGAATTGACAAGTACTTGAAGCACTCTTCCTATCCACTTTGCAACTTATATAATCAACATCTGAATATCCTATGAGATAAAAATTTTAACTCTTAGGATACCAAATTCACAATTTTATAGTGCTTTTTATATATTTAAAGATCTTTTTAACTACAACTAAGTGTGTTTCTGTTGGTGAACTTCGAAATCTAGCATACACACAGGTATTAAACAAAATATCTAGACATGAAGCTATTAGATATAGCAAAGATCCAACTAAGCTTCAATATAATTTTTCATTTACCTTTTTGCCATTACTTGTGATGTCAAGTTTTGTTTGAGGTACTTATAGGAATTGAAAAATCCTCGATGTTCTCAAAACCAAATTTCTTCAAAATCTATCTAGTGTACTTCTCTTGGTAAATAAATATTCCATTCTCTAATTGTTTGATTTGTAATCTTAAGAAGAAGTTTAATTCTCCCATGAGTAACATCTCAAATTCGGCTTGCATCAAGCTTGAAAACTCTTAACAATATTTTTCATTAGTTGCACCAAAAACAGTGCGATTACATAAATCTATACAGCTAACATATATTTTTCATGATGTTTCATGAATAGTGTAGTATCTATTTTTTCCCCTTTGAAAGTCATTTTTAATTAAGAGTTGACTTAGACTTTTGTACCAAGCATGAGGAGCTTATTTGAGTCCATATAATGCCTTTTTCAACTTATACACATAATTTGATTTGAAGGGATCTTTAAATCTTAGGGGTTAATCAACATATACTTCTTCTTTTATAAAGCTATTCAGAAAAGCACTTTTTACATTCATCTAATACAATTTAAAATTTTTCAAATAAGAAAATGCTAATAGTAATCTTATAGCTTCTAACCTACCTACAAGAGTATAAGTTTCATCATAATTTATTCCTTCTTTCTAATAAAAACCTTAAGTAACTAACTAAGCTTTATTTCTTACTTTTTTTTCATGTTTATCCAATTTATTCTTAAAAACCTATTTAATGCCTATGATTAACTTATCCTTAGGTCTTGGAATTAAACTCAAAACCTAATTTCTCTAAAATTGACTAAGTTCTTATTGCAAAGATCTAATTATTATCATTTAAAGCTTCATCAATTGAGTGGGGTTAAATTTTAGATATTAGTACAAAATGATTTTCACAGTTTTGTAAGCTTAATCTTATTCTTATTTCAAATCTAATGTTACCAATTACAAGTTCAAGAGGATGATCAATTTTAAATTTACGAGATGATGGTAGAGTATGAAAGTGTTCAAAACCTTTTGTCTTCAATTATGGACATGTTTCAACAAACTCGATATTAGTTTCTGAAGAACCTTCTGATCCTAGTTATGTTTGGTATACATCAGGCATTCTTAAAGTTTCTGATGTTTCGTTTGAAGAAGGTTTTGACGTACCGTCTGAATAAAGTCATATTGGATTTCTTTTATTTGAGGTAATTGGAGATTCATGATCTGATTCTTCATTGCATGTTTCTTCAACAAACTTGATATTTATTTATTCCTCTACCACTTTTGTTTCTTTATTGTATACTTGGTATGCTTTTGAGTTTAGAGAATAGCCTAAATAGATGACTTCATCAACTCTCTCTTCAAATTTTCCCAATACCTTTCCTATTTTCTTTACAGAATACTTATAACCAAATGTGTGAAAATATCAAATAGTAGGTTTTCTAACTTTGTAAATCTCATAAGCAGTTTTATTTGTCAGAGGTTTAACATATACTCAATTTATGATATAACTAGCTGTTGATGCTACTTTTACCCAAAAATGATCTACTATGTTACTTTCATTAAGTAAAGTTCTCGTCATTTCTTAGATGGTCTTGTTTTTACGTTCAACTACTCTATTTTGTTATAGAATATAAGGTACTGAAAAGTTATGAGTGATGCCCTTAGATGGTCCTATTTTTGCGTTTAACCACTTCATTTTACTATGGAGTATAAGGTGTTAAAAAGCAATGAATGATGCTATTTCTTCACAAAACGAGATAAAATCAAAATTTTTTAATTTCTTTCCATGATCAATTTATTGACTAATGATGGAGAGGCCTTTTTCATTTTGAACTCTATTGGAAAAAACTTCAAAGCTTTTAAATGCATCATTTTTATGATACAAAAACAAGATCTAAGTAAATCTAGAGAAATCATCTATTATGACAAGTCCATACTTATTTCTTCCAAGACTTAGAGTACAAGTTGAACCAAATAAATATAAGTGCAATAACTCTAAGGGTCTTTGAGTAGATATAACTTTCTTACTCTTAGGTGATGATGAACTCATCTTATTCTTAAGATAAGTAGCACAATAAATATTTTCATGAGCATGCGACTCCGGTTAGCCTTGAATTGAGTTCTTTTTAGACAAATTCTCAAGTTATTTGTTGAAAATTCACATGTCCTAGCCTTTTATACCAAAGTATAGTGTTATCGTTTATTGATATGAAGCAACTTTTAGATGAAACTTCCGATGATTTAATTAAATAAACATCAAATTAAGTCCATCCTTATTAAACCAAGCACATTTGTCATGTTCAAATGTTATTCTATATCATTTGTTACACAACTGACTTATACTTAATAGGTTATGTTTTAATCCTTTCACCAATAATACATATTCAATTGAGTAGGGTGCTAAACTAATTAAACCTACTACAATTATTTTACCTTTACCATTGTCACCAAATTTCACATATCCACCTTCCTTCCATTCTAAGTTTATGAACAACAAAGCATCACCTATCATGTGTCTTAAACATCCATTATCAAGATACATGTTCCTTTCAACTTAGCTTTGTGTTCTTGCACACATCACAGCATAATCAAGTCTGTTTATGAATCCAACTAAGCTTAGGTTCATAAAAATTGAAGCTTGACTTTTGAATTGAACCTTGATTATTGCTAAGCTTGTATTTTTTGTAAAAACAATATTTCTCTATGTATCTTAGCTAATTACATGGAAAACAAGCATAAGGTCTTTGCTTAGTATACCTGTTACTTACCACTTTCCTTTGACTCAAATCCTTTCTCACATACCTTCTATTGCACCTTCTGAAGGGATACTTATTGTTGTTTTGAGAGTATTGTCTATTGTACCTTATGATAGGTTCAATTGTTTTACCTATGTCATTTTTATTAATTGTTTCTTGATTTTCACCTTTTGATTTAACAAATACTATTTCTCTCTTTATTTTAGATGTTTCTCTAAATTTGAAATCAAGTATTTTGAATTGTCCATCTTTTGACTAGAAATCAACATTTGTAACTTCTTATCACTTTCGTCAAACTTTTGGAATGTGCTTTTGATTGACTTAGATAAGTGATACGAGGCAAGCGCACCTATCAATTTTAATATAGCGGATGTGAGTCCGAGTCGATCCCTCAGAGATTTTGAGTACTAATATTAACTTTAGCTTTATTATCTAACCGGAAAATTGTGATGAGTTGAATGAATTAAAAATACTGAAATTAATAACTAAACTACTTATGAGACTTGATTACGCAAATTAGAAAGCAATAAACTACGAACGACTTCAAGTATGCAATGATGTATTTAGGAATTATTTCCCCTAGTGTTTAACATGTAACCTTTTAAAATATATTCAATTTAGTTTCTATATTTCTTAACCGGAGGGATTCACAATTAAAGCTAATATCTTTCTCAAGCATATTAACCCTAATCCTAAATTATTTACCGGAATCTCTTCACTTAGTAATATAATTTAGAATTGCATTAATGTATAATGAATTCCCACACAAACAATCAACTTTCCAGAAGAAACATGTATCTTATCTCTAAGTATACATGTAATTCTCTTCAATTATGCTAAGATCTAATTACACATGCAATTTCTCAATCAACATGCATAATATCATATATTGATACTCTAGAATTATCAATCAACAAATAAACAACATAATTGAATCAAGAAAAGATAGAAACTTTCTTGAAATTATAATTCAATCCAAGGGTTACATGAAACCCTAGGTTCCATAATCCTAAATACTCGAATTCTAAACTATCATAATGAATCTAAAAACAAGTTTCATCAATAATATAAAATAAAACATGGAAACCCCTTTTGATTGATAAACAATCTCTCTAATCTTGAAATCGATGTTGTTCTTGCTTCTTGATTGATGTTCTCCTCAAGTCTCCTCCCGTCTCTTGTGTATCTCCGTTTCTGTAATGTCTCTCTTCCTTTTGAACCCTAAGATATCCTTTTATATATGTATTACAAAGATTCTATTTTCGTCACCAAACACGACCTGGGACACGATCGTGTCCCCAGGTCGTGTAACTTTCTACACTTAGGCAAAATTTCTGCACAACTTCAAAACTTCATAACTTCATAACTTCTTCGTTTGAACTCGGAATTGAGTGAAACTTAATTCGTTTTCTTCGTTTTCGAGCCTAGAACGCATTTAAACCCTGAAATCAACATTTTACTCAATTAAGTATCATTTTCTTTAAAGAAAACCAAAAATGTGAGGGAAATACTATAAAATCACCATATGAAATATGTTTAAAATCAGAGTTATCAAATTTCCCCACACTTGAGCATTTGCTTGTCCTCAAGCAAATAAATCAAAACAAAACTTTTAGGACAAGAAACGCTAATCAAAATTTATCACTATTTAGGAAACCGGTGAACGAATATACTTGACCCGAAGAAAGGTAAGAAAATCATTCTCAATTAACTTGCAATAATAAAGTCAACCAATTTCATTTGATCATATTTGAATGCTCCAACAATACTTAATACTAGAATTCACTAGTTAATTTATGAAAATCAAAGTTTACCCAAACCATTTAACCAAGGATTCTTAAACTAAAAATTAGATTTAACATCTCGCCAACCGAGAAAGAGTCATAAAAATTTTATCCATTTAACTAAAGTGTATACAATTCTCTCTTCCATCTCACCAAGCACCATAATCTAAAACAAACACATTTTACATCCACTCTTCCTCTAATCATCCATCTAGCTCATACTTTTGTTGAGAGGTCTTTTGAATTTACTTTATTTAAGCACAATTGTATTGGTAGCGGGAAAGAATCTCGCTCTTCTGACAGACCAAGACCGATCCATACCAACTTATTCCTTATATTGATAGCGGGAAAGAACCTTGCTCTTCTGACGGACCAAGGCCGATCCATATCAATTTTTCATTTGAATTGGCATTGGGACTCAATCTCGCTCTTCTGACGGACCAAGATGAATCCTTACCAATTTTTTCATTCATTTATTATTACTTTTGACCTCCAATCATTATGATTTTTCAGGGGTTTCTCAAAAGAAGAATTTCATTTGTTTGTTTGTTAAAAATTATAGGACTCTTAAAAATTTCTAAGAAAAAGGTATACACAAAAGTAAATTTAAAAATAACCATGACTAACTCTCAACTAGTGATGTTGCTCCAATCTCAAGTTTTAAAATCCTAAGCTAAATAACTCGTAACATTGCCTTCCAAAAATTTGATTAATCAATTCTAGTAAAGTATCATAAGGTCAATAATAATCAACATGACATAGTTGATATGGCTCAATACCAGTTAATCACCTATTGCAAGTGAACTTAAAAATTATAGGGTCAAATATGAATAATTGGTCTCCTAAACAGTAAAAAATTCACATGTATCCCTTCCCCACACTTAATAATGTACATTGTCCCCAATGTACCACAAAAAATCATAGTAGGAAGAAAAAACAGCACAGGAAAAAGGAAACATATGTAATAAAAAGAAACTAATACTTCCCTGGCAGTCGAAAAGAAGTGCAAAACGAAGAAGCAGCATCATTATATATAATGGAGTTCACAAGTCTTGATCAATAAAAGAAAACACAAAAAATGTGAAACTAAGAAGAGTGATCAGAATCCGTCTCCTTAGCCTCCTCATCAGATGATGCCTCAGCCATAGTAGCATCATCATCGTCATTACCCTCCTCATCATCCTCATCATCCTCCTCACTTTCTCCAACCTCCTCGTCATCACCCTCCTCATCAGCCTCTTCCTCACTACTCTCATCCTCCTCATCCTTTTCCTCACTCGCCTCTTCAGTAGTAGCCGACGCTTTCATTTTGAGAAATTCTTCCATTCTGTCCTGTCGGAGATGAAGTTTATCCATACTCTTTCGTATATAATGAACCTCAAACAGCAACAAATCAAATTTATCGTCTAAGCTGGCTGAAGACGTTTGGCCCCGAGATGTGCTGCTGCGAGAGCATCGACCTTGACTTCTTGATGGTAGGAGGTTCATGAGGCAGAAGGAATTGAGGCGCATAGGAGTGACTTGGCTAATGAAAGTCAGTGAGGGCCAAGCAACAACCTTAGTTCTCATAGCTTGCACTAGTAATGTAATATAAGGGCCACAGCAAATATGCCCTTTCTTCCGAGTGGTGGTGGCTTGATGGCTAAAGAGTTCGGCAATTTCAACGGCTAGATTGATGGGGTGCTTATGGATGACACTGTAAAGATAGAGGCAATCCTTGTTAGACACCACCCCGGTGCTAAGGCCTCTACCAGTCAATGTATGGGAGAAAAGCCAGTGAAGAACTCGGTATTCAGGCCTGACTAATTGAGAGGCCTTACTCCTGGCGGGATCATAGGCATCGCCAACCGTGATCTCATTCCAAAATGACCCTGCCATGACACCACGAGGAAAATGACATGAGAGACTTTAGAATTCTTCCGTCCGTGTATATCTGTCTGCATATAAACCAAGATATCGGCCCAATTGTGCGATGGACATGTGGAATGGATGGCCACTCAAGGTAAAGTGTAATTGGCGGTTTGGGCCCATGCGAGTAGCACTATCTTTATCCAGCTTATAAGTGCACAAAAATTCTAGGGTCAGCTCTTTATAAACTGGAGCTTCAAAGGATAATAGGCGCTCCCAAACGGTACCATCCAAGAGCGCCTTCATCTCAGTGGTGAGCTCTAGTTGAGCAAGAACATCCCAATCCAACCGAAGGGTCTCGCTAAAAGGCTTAGACTGAAGCAATTGGTAGCGTTGTACTTAATAGTCCTCCTTAAATTAGAGCATTGGGTGCTCCATAGGAAGAAGAGTCGCCAATGGCTCAGCAATTGCGCCGGCTTGTGACGAAGAGGATGCTGCAAATTTGGATTTCCGGCAAACGGAAAGCTTAGATCGATTAGCCATTGGAATACCTGAAAAGAGGCAACAAGCCAAATCAAACACGGACATCCATATCGCACATAGTTTGAAGCAAACAGAAAAACAGGAATAACAATGGGTAAGATTGTGAAAGGAATGCTCATTGGGGCATTTCATCGAACATATAGAGTGCAGCGAGAAAATGAGGTGGTGGAAAAGAAATGAGTGGCAAATACTTCCAGCGAATTCCACTTCACACTAATTAACGAGGAAAAACAAGTGTCTATACATATAAGAGACGCAAAATGACCCAGAATAATGATCGCCCATTACTAACCCTAACTAGCATGAATGGAGAATGACAGCAAATTAACTAATGATGCATAGTCATGATGCATATAAGATGAGCAATAATGAAATCTAATTAGATGAGGAAGCATGATAACATATAAGATCAAGAAACTAAAAGCAATGATGCATAGTCATGGATGAAAAATCAAAAGAAAGCAGCAGGGCAAAAACAATAAGCATAAAAGGCAGAACACATGACCCAATTGCTGTAGCATAAGGAAGAGAAAGGAAAATTAAGGAGAAAGACTTACTTGGATTAAAGTGCGGAATGTAGGAATTGTGGAGAGAAGAGGGAGAATGAGAGCAAATGTAAGAGAGATATGTGTGATTGTGAGAGTGTGAGAGGGTGTGTAATTTAAATAAACCGGTCGTGTGTAAAAACCGTGTAATCTGGGTCGACACGGGCAGGGACATGATCGTGTCCCACGCCTGTGTAACATTCTGTGCCATCGTGTCTTACCTGGACGCACACGAGCTGGGACACGACCGTGTCCCCTGCCCGTGTGACTTGGGCTTCCCGTGTGTGAAGACTGGACGGACACGGGCTAGGGACACAACCGTGTCCCACGCCCGTATAACTTTCTGTTCTCGGGTGGTGTCTGGACGCACACGGGCTAGGACACAACCATGTCCCACGCTCGTGTAACATTCTGTTAACTGGTGAAAATTCTGGGCGCACATGGGCTAGGGACACGACCGTGTCCCTTGCCCGTGTAACTTTCTGTACCCACGAAGTAGGATTAAAATCTGGGCGGACACGGGCGGGGACACGACCGTGTCCCACGCCCGTGTAACTTTCTGTGGGTGGCAATTTTGAACGTCTGGATGGACACGGGCTGGGATACGACCGTATCCTTCTCCCATGTTAAAATTTTTTTTTTTTAACCTAAATTCATGGATTTAAAAATACAAGAAACTTAAAATAAATAAATAAATAAATCAATAAAGAATAAATAAATAAATAAAAATACTTAAACTAGAAAAATAAGACAAAGAAAACTAAAGAGAGAAAAAAAATGAAACTAAAAAGGGAAAAGCCTATGACTAAAATTGAAACAAATAAAAGAAACAAAGCAAAACTAGATCAAAGAGAAAAATAAATAAATAAATAAATGAAAAAATAAATAAATAAATAAATTGAAATAAACTAAAAAAAACTAAAATATGAGCAAAGTTAGACATGGGTTGCCTCCCAAGAAGCGCTTTAGTTAACGTCGATAGCTCGACGGGATACGTCTTCTCATGATTCTTCATCCAGGTAGAGATGGGACTCCTCCTGTATCTCGCTTTCGAACTCTCCATACGAGTGTAAATTTGCCTTTAGGCAATCGACCTTGCCAATTCCATTTCATTGGTGCATAACTTCCATAGTTTCTCTCCTTATCATGCCACTTATCAAATTCATGTAGCCTAAACTTCTTCATCTTGTCCGCTTTTACCTTAGATGCAGTTATCATTGGAAGTTTTGAACTTTTCACCACAAAGGCATGTTCCAAATGATTTTTTGACAGTTTTGGTTCCAAAATTGGTGGCTTCTCTTTGAAGGATTTTAACCTAGGATCCTTTGACTTATGGAGTTGATCAACCCCCTTCTTGTCCACAACAGATTCATGAACATTTGTTTGAACTATCATTTTTGCACAATTGGGGTTGGTCACTAAATTTCCATCTCCCTTTTGCAAGCAATAACTTGAGGAATCCTTAGCAAGCGTTTCCTACACACATGTAGATATAACAACATTAGTGGCATTAACATTGTGACATGTGTTCTTTGGGTCAAGAAATTTGTTCGTTGCCTCTGAAGTTTTAAAAACTATTTCATCATCCCCGACCCGTAATATCAACTTATACTCACTAACATCAAAAACAGCCCTAGCAGTGGCTAGGAAGGGTCGACCTAAAATGATTGGCACCTCAATATCTTCATCTATATCAAGTATAACGAAATCCACGGGAAAGATGAATTTGTCTACTTGCACTAAAACATCCTCTATGATGCCTCTAGGGTATGTGATAAACCTATCAGCTAATTAAAAACTCATACGCGTTGGTTTAGGTTCTCCTAACCCTAGCTTTTTAAACAATTTATACGGCATCAAATTTATACTAGCTCCTAAGTCTGCCAAAGCATTATCTATTAACAAATTGCCAAGCATACAAGGAATAGTGAAACTCCCTGGATCGTTTAATTTTTGTGGCAGCTTTTTCTGGAGAAGTGTCGAGCATTCCTCGTTCAATGTGACGGTTGTGAGCTCCTCTAACTTCCTCTTGTTCAATAAAAGATCCTTTAGAAATTTTGCATACTTTGGCATCTGCAAGATAACCACAACAAGAGGTAAGTTAATGTGTAATTGTTTGAAAATATCAAGAAATTTACCAAATTCCTTATCCGGATCAGTGTAACTTTGCTTAAGGCGCTGTGGGTAAGGGATGGGAGGCTTGTACTCTTGCACTTTCGGCGGTTCCATACTTTCTTTTGATTTTAGTGGCTTTGCATCTTCCTTACGGTTGACCTCCACTTCTTTCTCAACTACTTCCCTACCATCCTTCTTCTCCACTTGCAGTTTTCTACCACTTATCAAGGTCACAACATTAACATGTTCCCTGGGATTGACCTCGGTATTCCCTGGGAGTGTCCCTTGTGGTCTTTCAGAGATTAGCTTCGCAAGTTGACGAATTTGGTTCTCAAGGTTGCGATTAGACGCCTCTTGATTCCTCAACGATGATTCAATGTTGGATAAGCGAGCCTCATTGCCTTGAATGTATTTTGTGAGAAGTTCTTCCACACTGGGCTTCTTTTCTTAAGGGAGAGGAGGTGGGAATGGTCGTTGAAACCCAGGTGGGCCAAAGTTGGTCTTCTGCTGGCCTTGGTTTTGGTTTTGGTTCCCCCATGAGAAATTGGGGTGATTCCTCCATCCTGGATTGTAAGTGTTGCTGTAGGGGTTATTTTGTTGCTTAGGTGGATTTCTTAGATAATCCACCTGTTCCAATTGTTCTTGTGCTCCATACCCTTGCATACCAAAATCACTTACATCCGATTGCACTTGTTGAGGGCCAATTGAGAGTGCATCAATCTTCTTACTCAATAAGTCCACCTTGGCTGCCAGAGCAGTGGTCAAGTCCACATCATAAATTCCCATAGCCTTTTGCTTGGCTCTAGTGGTTTCCCATTGATAATTATTCATCGCTATTCCTTCAATCAAGTTTTGTGCTTGCTCAGGTGTCTTAGTGTTCAAAGTACCTCCTGCGGATGCATCAATCATCTGTCTAGTAGATAGATTGAGACCATTGTAGAAGGTCTGAATCTGCATCCATAATGGGAGGCCATGATGTGGGCACCTCCTGAGCAAGTCCTTAAACCGCTCCCAAGTGTCATAAAGCGTCTCCGCTTCCAATTGAGCAAAACATGAAATATCATTCTGAAGTTTAGCGGTCTTTGCAGGTGGGAAGTATTTCTCCAAAAATTTCTCTACCAATTCATTCCAAGTTGTAATTGAATTTCTTGGTAGAGAGTTCAACTACTGTTTTGCTCTTCCCCTCAAGGAGAAAGGGAATAGTCGCAGTCGAATGGCATCATCCATGGCTCCGTTGATTTTGAACGTATCATAAATCTCTAGAAAACTAGAGATGTGGGCGTTAGGATCTTCGTCTTGGAGACCGTCAAACTGAACATATTGTTGCACCATTTATATGATGTTAGGTGCAATTTGGAAGTTATTAGCCGCGACAGTTGGCCTTGCGATACTGGAGTCAGCTCCAATAAGTGTAGGCCTTGAATAATCGGACATGGTCTGATTTGCTTCATTCCCGTTGTTAGCCATGTGTGGTGGATTTTCTTGCTCAATGAATTGAGTGTTGGCCTCTTTACCTTCTTCCTTGATCTCAACGATTGATTCATCGTCTATGGTCGCCATAACTTGTCTAGGTCGCGATCTCAAATTTTGAAGGGCAGCTCTCTCAATTTCAAGATCGAGTTCTACCAAATCTTCCGGATTACTGCGAGTCATGCACTACAAAGGCAAGAAATAAAATCAATTGCAACTCTAGATAATAAAAATAAACAATGAAAACAAAAGAAAATAAAGAAAAAAAAATGGTTAAAGTAATAAAGCAACTAGCGTTCTTAATATCAAAAATCCCCGGTAGCGGCGCTAAAAACTTGATACGAGGCAAGCGCACCTATCAATTTTAATATAGCGGATGTGATCCGAGTCGATCCCTTAGAGATTTTGAGTACTAATATTAACTTTAGCTTTATTATCTAACCGGAAAATTGTGATGAGTTGAATGAATTAAAAATACTGAAATTAATAACTAAACTACTTATGAGACTTGATTACGCAAATTAGAAAGCAATAAACTACGAACGACTTCAAGTATGCAATGATGTATTTAGGAATTATTTCCCCTAGTGTTTAACATGTAACCTTTTAAAATATATTCAATTTAGTTTCTATATTTCTTAACCGGAGGGATTCACAATTAAAGCTAATATCTTTCTCAAGCATATTAACCCTAATCCTAAATTATTTACCGGAATCTCTTCACTTAGTAATATAATTTAGAATTGCATTAATGTATAATGAATTCCCACACAAACAATCAACTTTCCGGAAGAAACATGTATCTTATCTCTAAGTATACATGTAATTCTCTTCAATTATGCTAAGATCTAATTACACATGCAATTTCTCAATCAACATGCATAATATCATATATTGATACTCTAGAATTATCAATCAACAAATAAACAACATAATTGAATCAAGAAAAGATAGAAACTTTCTTGAAATTATAATTCAATCCAAGGGTTACATGAAACCCTAGGTTCCATAATCCTAAATACTCGAATTCTAAGATATCATAATGAATCTAAAAACGAGTTTCATCAATAATATAAAATAAAACATGGAAACCCCTTTTGATTGATGAACAATCTCTCTAATCTTGAAATCGATGTTGTTCTTGCTTCTTGATTGATGTTCTCCTCAAGTCTCCTCCCGTCTCTTGTGTATCTCCATTTCTGTAATGTCTCTCTTCCTTTTGAACCCTAAGATATCCTTTTATATATGTATTACAAAGATTATACTATCGTCACCAGACACGGCCTGGGACACGACCGTGTCCCCAGGACGTGTAACTTTCTGTACTAAGGCAAAATTTCTGCACAACTTCAAAACTTCAAAACTTCATAACTTTTTCGTTTGAACTCGGAATTGAGTGAAACTTGATTCGTTTTCTTCGTTTTCGAGCCTAGAACGCGTTTAAACCCTGAAATCAACATTTTACTCAATTAAGTATCATTTTCTTTAAAGAAAACAAAAAATGTGAGGGAAATACTATAAAATCAGAGTTATCAATAAGTCCCCCACACAATTTTTAAAATTTTTAATTTCTTCTCTTAGAATAAGATTTTTATTGACTAAAGCTTCATGAGCAACATGCAATCCTTCAAAATCATTTTTCAACAAATCATTTTCATCTGTTAGCAATTGATTTGTTTGATTAAGAACTTGCTTTTCATTTTTTAATGTCTTTACTTCGTATTCAATCTTAGAAATCTTGTCATTCGACTTGAAAAGAGCTTTAAGCAATTTGTTGATTTCATCATATATATCATCTAGTACTTCTATGTCAGAATCATAATCAGTTTTAGAATCTAGTTCAAAAGTGCTATAAGACACAGATTTTCTTTTTCACGTTCTTCTGAACTTATTGACTCTATTTCTAAATCTTCCATATCACTCCATGTAGCAATCAAAGATTTGCATTTCTTCTTAAATTTCTCCATTTTCTTAATTAACACCAAACATTCATACTTGATATATCCTAGCTTTTTCCATTCATAGTATACAATTTCTTATTGGAACTTTTTCTCTTCATTTTCCTTGATTACCTTTCCTACATCATTAGATCAGTTTTTATTGATAGAAAATCTTTTAGTAAAGTTTTTCTTACCTTTCTTCTTAGCCATTTATTGAGTTTTCTAGTTAAAAGCATCACATCTTCATCTTCTTCTTCAAAGTCAACATCTATTTCTTTGTCTTTGAAAGATACGGCTCCTTTCTTTTTTATCCTCTAAAGTACTCTCTGATTTGAGGAAATCAATTTCATATGCCGTAAGCTTACTATGCAATTGACTTAGGGTTAGTGTCTTCAGATCATAAGCTTCTTCTATGGCGATTTTCTTTATATTCCAAATCTTGGAAAGGATCCTTAGCATCTTGTGTACCATATCTGCATCATTAATTGTTTTTCCAAGAGAAGACAATTTATTAGTTATGGCAATGAATCTACTAAAAGAGTCCTTAATTTCTTTACCAAGAAGGATTCTAAAAGTTTCATATTATTGAACCAGTGAACTAATTCTTGTGTCCTTGATTGTTTCTATACCTTTATAGGTTTTCACCAAAGTGTCCCAAATGTCTTTAGCTGTTACATATGAAGTAATTAGATAAAACTCTGAACGTACAATAGTTGTAGACTCTGTAAATTCAACCTTCTAAACATAATATCGGATTCGAGTGTCGTAGACATTTCTCTAAGTCAATAAAACTACATAAAATGAAAACCGACTAAAATTTTGAACCTGGAACTCAAAACGAACTTGAAAGACCCAATTATATAATTTGGAAACTCTTATCATGCAAGAAAACCCCAATCCCTATATACGTGTACTTTAAAAAAAATATTAATAATAATAAAAAAAAATTTAAAACTCTATAAAATTATCTTAACGCTTGAAAAACCATAAATCAATAAAATTATCATATGATATATATATATATATATATATATCTGTTGCATAATAAAACGATGTTCCTAAATAATTAAGCCAATTGATCCTTAAGCTCATAAGTGTAAGTAAACTATTCCCAAGTTGGTGAAAAACCTTAAAACATACATTATCTCACTCGAACTCTAAAACATGCATAAACTCACTCGAACTCTAAAACATGCATAAACTCACTCGAACTCTAAAACCTAGGATGATCAAGGACTTACGATCCTAAATAAATAATTAAAAATACATTTTCAATAAATTTTATTTAACTCTAAGAAACTTGAAAATTTCTTAAGAGGCAAATCACAACCTACAAATTAATTGGAGAACCAAACCCTAAAAGAATTTCATATAAGACAATTCTTTTATTTTCACTTATAAGCCATATTACGTATGGATAAATTGTAAACCCTACTTTTAGTAAACTTGTGATTCAACTAAGAACACTTCCCAAATATTCCTAAGGATAAACTAAGCTAAGAATCCAAGTTTACATTTAAAAAGGAATTTAATTTTTCAATTCGAAACCCTATTATCGATAAAACTCGAATACGAGAACCATAGACTCTAAACGCAAAACCTTAAAACAATTAAGGACTTATAACCCTAAGCGGCTAATTAAGAATTTAATTTGAATAATTTTATTCAATTTTAGAAACTTTCATAATTTTATAGAAATTTAATCATAACTTACAAATCAATTTAAGAGACAAACTCCAAAAGAATTTCAAATCAAACAATCTCCTTATCTTCATGCATAATATTTGTGTACATGAATAAGTAAACTAACTGTAAACTCTACTGTTAGTGGGCACAGGACTTGAGTACGAGTAAATTCTGAATGTTCCCAAAGAATCAACTAAACTAGAAACTTAAGTTTACATTTAGAAACAAATTAAAATCTTCCCATTCAAAAGCTAATTGTCGATAAAACCCGAGCTTGAAGAACTGCGAGCTCAAAAGCTCCTTAAAACCCTAAACCTTAAAACCATTAAGGAATTTTAACCTTAAATAATTAATCGATAATTTAATTTGAATAATTTCATTCAACTTTAGAAAATTTCGCAATTCTACAAAAATCAAATCATAAATCACAAAACAATGTAAGATAAAAATCCAAAAACAATTTTCTATAAGGCTATGCCCTTATCTACATGCATAAGCCTTACACATAAATAAGTAGACCAACCAATCATCTTAGATAACTTATCAATTGAGAGTTGGAATCATTTATCAATTGATAACTTATCAAAATCTAGTGATAAGACAATTTCTTTATCACCTCTTCACTTATACTACATATGGACAAATTTTCACAGGAATTCATAAGCTTAACTTTAATAAAGGTGACAAGACCACTCTATGACATAAAAAGACTTCCCATGGCAGATCTAAAAAGGGGAGAAAGGGGGGCCATGCATTTGTCATTCACCCATCAATCACTTCTCCTTACACATCACTATTCACCCCTTAATGCTTACATCATCAAGAGTTGCAATTGTTGACTTTTTGTAAGCTTCAAGACAACACTTCCAAGACATTTAAACACTCCTTCTCTCTCCATTTCCAACTGGCTACACTCTTCCCCATTTCTCTCACTTTCAATTTCACTTTCACTTCATCTTTCTCTCTTTTGAAACAAACAAAAAGGGGAAACAACCTTACCCCACAAAATCCATTTTTCCTCCATTTTGAAGCTTCAACTCACGGCATTTTTCCCTTTGCTCATGTGCCATTTTCTTTCATCATTTAAGATCATTTAAGACCATTAGAATCTTCCATAAACCCCTTTCCAAAAGACCAAAAGACCAAAAGACCAAAAGATTCGGGTTTCAAAGGGTAAGCAAAAAGGAGGAAGTAAAGTTAAAGGCTTAAGAGGAACCTTAGTGCACAACCACCAAACTTTGCATTAAGGATGAGTAAGTGTTTCTTGTGATGTGTGGATTAATATTTATGTTAGAAGACTTGGATTTCTTGAAGATATGAGTAAGGCTTGAGTTGTTATAGCACAAAAAAATCGTTTTAAGAAACAAACCCTAAAACCCTTACATGAAGTTGAAATATGAGCATGTAAAGTTGGTGTTTTGTATGGACATTTGTTTAATGCTTTGAATGGAAGATTTTAAGCTAAGGAAATCTTGAAATGAGAACTTTAATGGAGGGTAAGCATGCTGGACGTGAAGGTTCCATGGTCATTTGAATGTTGATTTTGTTTCCATTAAGTTAAACATGCTCAAATCTAGACTTAAGTTAAGGAAAAATCCATCACATGAAGTTTTATGAAGAAACCAACTTTGTATGACATGAGCTATGATATGGAGGTTTTATTAAGTATAAGATCTTTTATTTCTTTATGTGGAGCATGAGTTAAAGGATCATTTGATGGAAGGAAACTTAAGTTAAGATTTATACACAAGTAGTTAAGTGCATAATCTACCACCTAAACTTAAGAAAATGATGAAACAAGTTGAAAAACCAAGTAAGGACCCCTTAGGACCAACATGAACAGATCTGGAACATGGGAAAATGAGGCCTAAAAATATGATAAAAGTGAAAGAACAAAGTGAAAATATTAACTAAAGCAAGTATAGTAAGCATATAAAGCTTAAAACTCAAAACCGAGCTTAAAACTCTTAAAACAAGCCTAAAACTCTAAGATGGGCCTCCAATAAAAATCTGATCAGCATCTTAAAGTACCAAGAGAAGTTGTTTTGAAGCCCATAAGAAATCCACCTAAGGCCCCATAAGCCCACCAAAGTCATTAACTTTAGTTTGAACCAAAAACAAGCCCATTTAACAACTTAAGCCCACTAAAGGTCCCATGAAGTGGTTGTTAGCCTTAGGAATATAAATCAAAGTTGTAAATCTGATCTCAAGGAGTATTTTAAGCTTAGGATAAAATCTTAAGACCAAGCCCAAAGGATTTCTTAAGTTATTAAAAAGCCCATTTACCAAACAAGGCCCAAAAACACTCCAACACATGAGGAACGCTACTGTTCTGACCCATGGACAGAATTGTATACCTCATTTTGAAAATCTAACCTCACCACGTTAAAGTACACTCGAAAACGATGAAGATTGACTATAAGATCATAAAAATTGGATTTAAAACGCAAAAGTTATACGTGATTGAAATTTAAGTAAAAACCGGGAAAAATTTCGAAAATTAGTCAAGAGTATAACTTAAGGAAAATTTACTTAGTTTCTTAAGTGTGCTTCAATTCCTTATAAAAATTATTTCAATGACCAGGGGACACCGTTTACGGAGATGACTTGCCTCCGGATTATTTTGACTGACCCATATGGCAGAGTGAGTAAATTCCCGATGACTCTTTACTTGATTGTGCTTGTAAAATAGATGCACCTAAACATATATATATAAATTTGGATGCTTGTGGGATATGGGAAATGCATGTGTATGAATTTGTAGATGAAAACGATGACTTGTTAATTATATTTAATAATGGAAATTGTTTGCATTATATATACATGTGAATTGTATGGAATGAAATTGTCTGATCACCCTGAAAATCAAGTTAATCACTTATACGATTAAGAAATTAAAATGAATCATGCATACCCTATATTGCATACGGATAACACCGACTGCTGCTTCACGCAGAAGATGGGAGGGGACTCACAGGAATACGAGTTTCCTGTAAGATTGGGCACTAGCTATGCCATCATATATATTGAGTCTCTAACCTAAGCTGATGGGCTTACTAAGCGCTGGGAGATGCCAACCGTCGGTGAGGGGCCGAGTCTTATGGCTTCTGCTTAAGGTGTGTGTTTATGGATTGCGGAGGCCACCACACCGCTAGACTTGGGATTTTGAAAATATGATTCGATAGCGAAAGTATATATATGTAGATATACACTTAGTTTTGTTTTGACTTAAGCACAATAGTGCTAATGAATTAAAACGCAAGGTCTAGAACCCGGATTTTGGTTTGGGTCGGTTAATTATCTCCAAACCCCGACTTCAAGGGGCGTAATTCTGAGTCATATGCAGTTCCTAGGTCACTGCATGCGTTGTTTGGCATACTAATTCTTCATGTATTCATATGATTGTGCATTTAATAAATTTCTGTCATGCGGTAATGATGAGGGTAATTATCTCACTAAGCGTAAGCTTACACCCCAACAGTTCTTTTCCTTGCAGGTTGATCGATAGTTGGGAATGGGATAAGAATCAAGTGCAGAGTGCTACCATTGAATCAGTATGATGGAAAGCTTGTGTAGTTAATTCGGAATGCTCTGAAAAACGACTAATGTCTCATTTAAGTTTACTATCTTTAGTAAGTTTAGAATTTTCTAAAATTGTCTATCTTATTTCATTATTTTGGTAGGGGATACCGATTCTCTGCGGTTCTGAGGAATTGTGGAAAAATTGGATATCCATAATTATATATATTATATAATGAGTCAATAAACTAAAATTGAAGACCTTAGCAAATAACTATTTAGAGTCTTGCAATCTCTGACTTGTAAGGCGATTTTCTTATCATGGGTGCACACATGATATGGAAATTCTAGGCAATACTACTAGGCCCCTCTTAGGGTCGCTACAATAGTACTTAAAAGTAAGTTCTTGGCCTTTGAATTAAGTTCGGCTTTGGTGATATCATCATTTGATGTAATGATGGTTGGAACTTCAAGATCTCCTATTGAGATGATTTACCAAGCTTGATAATTTGATGTCTTCACATAAATCTCCATCCTAATTTTTCAATTGGGAAAGTTGGTTCCATAAAAAAAATAGTTCCTTGCCCATGATCTTAAGTTTTGGATGATACTACAGTGAAGCTCTGATACCAATTATTAGTCTTGTATAAGATATCAAAAGGGGGGGAGGGAGGTGTAAATTGATATCTTTAAAAAATTTGAAAATTTTGATGTAAATAAAACTACCCCTCTTAATAACTTAAATTGGTAAATGGTGGTACTCTAATAATTCAAAAAAAAAAACATAATTAAATAATACAAATTAAAAGAGATAAGAAAGAGAATATCAGGCTCAGAATTTATAAAGCTTCAGCCTTTTTCCTATTACTCTCTTCCAACTTTATTGTTAGGGATTCAGTCTACTTTACTGCTGCCGTTCCACTTAATCCACTAAATAAAAAATATTAGAAGATTACAAATATTAGCCACACTTGGCCTCAACAATTCTCTACTCTGACTATCTAGCCTCTTTACAATTTTGGCTATTTACAAATGTACAAAATATAATCAAACTTCTCTCAAAAGACAATCGACAAACAAAGTTTACAAATTATGAGTGAGAACAAGAATATAAATCTCAAATAATTTCGCACGAAAACAAAAATGAAGATAGATGAATATATTTCTTTAATTCAACTTTCTGAAGAAGTATTTGAGAAACATTTTATGCTCTTCAAAACAATAGAAAATGTCTATGATCAGAGTATAAAGTATATGTATTTTCTTTCTTAGAATCATATGTGATATTTTTGAATCCTTTCTCCTTTTATACTAGAGTCTTCCAATAGTTAATTTGTTAAGAATTATCTTCAATTCATTTTTATACATTTCAACATGTAAGTGATAATCCATAGATATTTTTGGAGAGAATCTTGGAGTTTGAAATTTAAACTTGACCTTATACCTTATCTCAATTAGATATACTTTGATCAGTAAATCCTAGATAAGCTTAAATTTTGAAATTGAAATCCCACAAAATCTGAAATCAATCTTATCCTTATCCAACGTTAGATATTTTCTTTTGATTTATCTAAAGATAAATTTTCTTAGAAATAATCTCAATGGATTTTAATTTCAACTTAAGTAAAATGGGATTAAATGTATTTCCCTAATACACTCAATTTAGTGGAGTTAGGTCTTGTTTGCTTCGAATCTAATAATGTGTTAATTTTCAATGTTATCCTTCTAAATCGACTGTCCATATAACCTTTTAAAGAGTATCAGTTTACTATTCTTTGAAGTTTCTGAATTATTTTCTAAAGTACTTGTACTAACTCTTCTTCTAAAAGCTTTTGAAACATTCTCTGAAATTTTTCAAACTTGTCTCTTTTTCAAATGATTTAGACTTTCTAAATAAGTTTCTGAATGCAACTCGATCTATAATTTTAAGCTTTCTAAAATCCTATCTAAATACCTGAACACTTGTCATTACATTAGCATTCTTCTCTTTTTGCTATTGTCAAAATTCATAAGAGATGTCTAACAATATATATATATATATATATGTATGTATGTATGATGTTGCCAAGTGCACCTATCAAATTAAAGTAAGCAAATTAAGTCCAAGTGTTGATCTCTTAAGGACTTTTACTACTAATACTCACTAGATCTTTATTATCTAACCAATAGATTCAAGTTCCAGAATTTAAAGAACCTAAAATTAGTTGCAATAAATAATAAATTATCACTAAGTAAGAATTATTCAAGAATTAAAGCAAAAAAGTAGTAAAATATAAACTACTACAAGATTCGCAAACCATATCTAGATCTTTGCTTTCCTTAGATCTAACGCGATATTACCCTTAAAGATAATCTAATTTTTTTTCTTTAATCTTTCTTGACTGAAAGAATTATCTAATAAAGTTAATTACTTTCTCAAGCCAATTAACCCTAATTTTAAAATCACCTATTAGGATCTCTTTTTAATAACATGACCTAAGATCGCATTATTACACAACAAATTCTCTACACTATAATTCAAAATTCTAGAAAGATCTTGCAAATTATCTCTAATTTTACAATAATCTCTGTCAACTATGCTTATATCTAACATTATAAAAAAATCTCTTGATTCTCTTCTAGGATATTAAGTTCTAGATCACTACCCACGAAAATAATAGTCTAAATCATGAAACATGCATAGTTGAATCAAGAAAAGAATAAAGAAGTAATTAAATCTAATTAAAATCATGTCATATGAGTAGATGTAGGTTCCACAAGACCTAGAGATACCAAAAATCTACTCTCAACATATCATAAAGTAATAATCTATAATCAAAGAGTAGAGAAAAATAGGTGAAAGAATCATGAAATCTAATGAATATTGAATCTTGCAATCTTTTCTGTATTTTTCTCTCTTGAGTATTCTTGGCTTAAAAAGCTCTCCAAAAGTCATCTACTAATTCTCTTTATGAAAACCTTAAAGAGGCTTTATATAGGATACAGCAAAATAAAGTTCGTGCAACCGATACGGCCATATCCCTTGGTTGTGTAACTCACTACCATTCCTTCATGTCTTCTTCTTCTATTTTTTCTTCAAAACTAGGAATGACACGAACAAGGACATGGTTGTGTAACTAGCTATAGTAATTGAAAAATTGCTCCAAAATTGCCTAGAAACAATATAGCCATGTTATTTAGTTGCGTCGATTTTCAAATCTTCATAACTTTCTCATTTTAGCTCCGAATTAAGTAAAACTTGTTTTTATTTTCTTGTTTTCTTGTGTAAATCATTTCAAAACCTAGAAATTATGATTTTACTCAATTAAGTTTCATTGTTTAAAAATAAACTCAAAATTCAAGAAAAAATCATGCCAATATATAAAATATATACAAATAGGAACTCATCAATATATGAGCGTGCCTATATATATACATATATAAGTATGTGTGCATAAGTGTGTGTTTAGATATATATGATCCAATTGCTTTTATGAAAGAATTTTGTAATTAAATTATAGGTTTACTTATAACTAGAATTAGAATGATGTGGAGCCCTACATGTTTAATATAGCTAACACTTCCATAATGTTTTTAAATGTATGTGAGTGGTGCATTTTGATTTATGTTGAGTTCTAGGTAGCCTTATCCTCAACTCAAGAACAATATAGCAAACTTTCTCTTAAACACCAATATACATACAAATAGCCCCTAATAGGTAGGGTGTTGCATTTGATTCATGTGTGTTCATACTCCTCATTTTTTATATTGAGTATTTAGATGATAAACCACTAAAAAATGTGTTTAGCCCAATTTTACAATTTTTTTGCTTAGATGAAATAATAAAAGCATTAAATTTATAAAAATGTATAAACAATGGCAAAATGGTCGTGTAAGAGTTCAAATGCAAATTTTTAAAAATTTGAGATGTAAAACTAAATTTGAAAGGTAAGGAAACTATGAGCACATAAAGCAAACATACAGTTTTGTTTATGATTTACCTTATTTTTTATTAATCTTTTTATCTAAGTTTTCAAAATAAAAAAAACCGTTCATTCAAATATATAAAGTACTTCATCAGTGAGATACAAGATTCTCATCATTAAGAAGATTGAGAACAAGATCGATTATAACCTCTACCTTTATCAAAATGACAAAACCCTATAAGGTAAAAGTAGTATTTAGAAGCACAAAAATAGAGCTCACCCTAATCAAAACACATTTGCATCACAATTTATTTACTTAGGTTAGATTTATGGTTCATAAAACTTAAGTTCAGACTTTTAATAAACCAAGCTTGTCGTTCAAAAGATTCATTATCAATAAGTTAGATATAACTCCTCCTTATTTATGCTTCCTTTTAAGTCTTGTGTAAATTTAGTTTCATAGAGACCAAGAGTTTTATATGGTCTCTCCTTTTATTATCATAAAAAAAGATTAAAGAAGAAGTTGATCGGAGGACACATATATAATAAGGTCATAAAATTGTTTTTATAATAAGATTAAAGGAAGTACATAAGTAGAATCAAGACTTAATTTTTTATCAACCATATGCTTGGTCCAAATTACATAACATTAAAAGAGTTTCATTTGAATATAATTTGAGAAAAACAAAACGAAACTTGATTAGTAAGATGATCATAAAAACATTAAAAGAACTTGGCCAATATTACCAGCTTCTACAAACAAAACAACGAAAAACATTATTGTCATGTTGTATTTAGAACCTAGTTAGTTATGTTATATTTAAGGGTCTACTCTTTTATAAAATTAGGACAAAAAATGGGTTAGATGGACAAGTTTAGCACTTAAGCTATTAAAGGTAAATATTTTTCATTTTATTTGTTTAAAAAGGCCTTATGATGGGGAAAGGAAAAAGGTTCACGCACAATGCAAATGGCTTTCACTACAACAAATCTTGTTTAATCTTACAAAAAATTTTATCGGATCAAATATGGAATTTTGTCGAAAAAAGATAGTATCTAATACCATCATCAAAGATAACCAAAGTACAAAAGATAGAAAACAAGAATAATAGATCTAAATTCCTCTAATTTGTAACAAAATGCCTTGACAACTTCTTGTTGGATTTGTGGGAAGGAGGCTACTGATGAGTGTGCTACAATTTTTATGGTTGCTGCTAAGTATGCCTTATAAGTGGCTCTTGTTGAGTTTGCTACGAAGGTGCAAGTCTAGACAACCCACTATGTCCTCAAGATCTCAGAAGCAAAGGTGTTAATGCATCTTGTAAACAAGGTTGATGTGATTATGATGGAGGTCTATTTGATCTATTATGTCCTTGAGCTCCTTAGAGTAGAGGTGTTAACGCATGTTGCACACAGGATTGAGAAGATCACTGTATAGGCTCAAATGGATCACCAAGTCCCCTGATTCCTTACAATGGAGGAGTTCAATCACCAATTACCTAAAGTTAATTTGATGAAACTTATAACATAATATCCTTAACTACGAAGCATAGCACCAATCAAGTTGATCTTATATTCACGAGAATCATGCATACTTAATAAAATCTAAAGAATTCTTTAGAGACATCTTATCAAACTATACTGAGATTTTACCAATGACACCATAACTTCATCTTCACATCCTTAAAATGATTTCACAAAACAAAGTATAATATTTGAGGTAGAACAACAAAGAAGAATCGAAAAGGGAGGAGCTACATTTTATACACTATATGAAACAAACAATTGAACAAAATTCATCCAAAAAACTAATAAGGCTAAAAACTTAATCCCATATCATAAGAAAAGCAACCTTACTTTAATTTATTTGATAATGGAAACCATATATTCAATCTTAAACAATGGAAATATCTTCAAAAATTACCATAAGCTTGTAAACCTACCAGTTAAATAAAACCAGAACAGGCTTGATTTTGGAATATTTGTATGACCAAATATAAAATTAAACCACTATAGTGTCTATAGATTAAGGACAAACTTAAATTCTATATTTACACACACACATATATAATTTTGAAGGGTGAATTTCCTAGTCTAACTATTGTGGAACATAATATATTTATTGGTTTGAACTTAGAAAAGTATGAAATTTATATGAATTGTAACCAATTCATTAGAATTTTGAGCAAGAACATTTTAGTAAACAAAAATCTTGCTTTCAGATCTTTCAATAACAAAAAAAAAGGAAAAAGAAAAAACAACTTTTACTACTATAGAGAACCCTAATGATGTAGGCAAGTACACCTATTAGTTTACAATATAACGGATATAAGTCCAAAAGTCAATCCCCTAAAGACTCTATCTATTAATACTCACTAGGTCTCTATTATCTAACCAGCAAATTAAATTTCAAGAAACTTAAAAAAGTAAATCTAAATTACTGCTAAAACTAATTTAAAGATTAACTAAGGCGCAATTTAAGAATTAACAAAAAAGCGATTCTATTGGAAATTAATTAAAGATTCAGTGTTGTACCTAAATCTTACTTCTCCTAGATCTAATATGTGATTTTCCTAAAGATAACCTAATTCATTTCTTAATCTTTCTTGACCAAGAGAATTCTCTACTAATGTTAATCATTTTCTTAAGCCAATTAACCCTAACCTTAAAATCACCTATTAGAATCTCTTCTCAATAACATGATCTAAGATTACATTATTGAACAATGAATTCTCTATGCATTAATTCAAAATTTCAAAAAAATCTTACAAATTATCTCTAATCTTGCAATAATCCTCATCAACTATACCTAGATCCAATCTCATAAAAAATCTCTCGATTTTCTTATAAGATATCAAACTTTAAATTACTATCCATAAAAATAATAACCTAAATTATGAAGCAAACATAGTTGAATCAAAAAAAGACTAAAGAATTAAATTAATCAAATACTAATCATCTCACATGAATAGATCTAGTTTCCATAAGACCTAGATATTAAAGATCTACTTACTATACATCACAAAATAAAGATCTAAAGACAAAGAGTAGAAAATTATAGAAAAGAAAGTCATGAAGTCTAAATAAGATCAAATCTTGAATCTTGAATTCTTGATGATCCTCCGCTCCCTGAGTGTATTTGTCTTAAAAAGCTCTCTCTAATTTCATGCCAAAAAGTTCTTTTTAAACAAACCTGAACAAGGCTTTATATAAGAAATAAATAAAAAAAAAATAAGTTAGTTGGAAAAGATATGATCAGGGACACGATCATGTCTTTTGGTCGTGTCTTAAGCTGTAGCAGTTGAAAATATGCTTTAAGTTCACCTGGAAATGGTACAATCATATCATTTAGCGCTATTGATCTTCAAACCTTCAAAACTTGCTCATTTTAGCTCTGATTTGAGTGAAATCTGATCCTATCTTCTCGTTTTCTCAATGCAAATCGTTTTAAAACCTAGAAAACAAAATTTTACTCAATTAAGTATAATTATCTAAAAATAAACTCAAATATCAAGGGAAAATCGTGCAAAAATCATTAGTTAAAGTATGTGCTACTAAGAATTCATCAAACTTCCCTACACTTAAAAATTTGCTTATCCTTAAGCAAATAAATCAAAGAAAAATCATTATAAGAATCCTTAAGTTAAAAACTATCACTACTTAGGAAACCAGCTAAAAATTACACTTAACCCAAAAAAATTTCAACTTGCAAATGCAACTAATTTTCTTTAAATAACTTCCTTAACTCTTATACTCAATGTTTTTTTCCAATGTCCAAAGGATACAAAGTACTAAAATTCACAAGTTGATCTATGTAAATTAAAGTTTAACCAAATGATTTAATCAAGGACTTCGTACTCAAAATTGGATTTAACATCTCGCTAATAAAAAAAGAGTCATAAAAATTTTAACCTTCTTAGCTAAAATGTATACAACCCACTTTTCAATCTCGCTAAGCACCATAATTCAGAGTAAACACATACTACATCCACTCATCCTCTAATCATCCCTTTCATACATGTTTTCATTGGGAAGGCTTCAAATCCATTGAATTTATATTATTAATTAAGCACATTATTTAAGGACAATTGTATTGGAAGTGGGAAAGGATCTCACTCTTCTAATGAACCAAAACCAATCCATACTAACCTAGCTCTCATATTAGTAACAGGAAAGAGCCTTGCTCTTTTGAGAGACCAATGTCGATCCAAACCAACTCGTTCTTTGAGTTTACTTTAGCATTGGTAGTGAAATTTAACCTCACTCTTTTCAGGGACCAAGGCGAATTCTTACCAATTCTGCCTCGATTTTTATATATATCACTTTCTACCTCTAACTATATCAAGTTTTCAAATGTTTCATAAAGGAAAATTTTCATTTGTTTATTTACTAAAGATTATAGGGCTCTAAAGTCATCTAAGAGGAAAGTATATATCAAAGTAAGCTTTGAAAATAATCATGACTAACTCCTAACTAGTAATATTGCTCTAATCCTATGTCCTTAAAATCTTAAGCTAAATAATCTATAACTTTACTCTACAAAGATTTCACCTATCAACTCTGGCATTATGTAATTTAAACATTAAAGAGCAAGTATTCAAATTACATTCAACTTAGTGGAAATTATCAATTTTCAAATAATTGAAAGTCAATAAAATAATAAAATTGGGTTAAATAAGAAAAAAATTGGTCTCCTAAGTAGCAAAAGTTTCTATAAATTTCTATATCCCCTACCCTACACTTAAAACCATATATTGTCCCAATATAAGAATTAAGTCACATAATAAAAAATATATCAATCAAAACAATCATGAGTAAAATAATATAAAAGTAGGAAAGAAAAACTAACACTCCCATAAAAATTTGAGTAACTCAAATGCACAAAAGCCATAAGTTATGAAGTTTAAAGTAGTCCAAATCAAACGAAATCTCCAACATGAGCTTTAAAGTTCCAAGACCTTAATCACATAATCCTCCTAATCGGAGGGATCATCCATGAAATCATCCTCATCCTCTTCATATTTTTCATCCTCCTCCTCATCATCGACATCTTCAGCCAAACTCTCTTCCTGAGTTCCTTCCTCTTAACTTATAATTTAGCTATAGTTACCATGTTTCTCTACAAAAGAAAACAAGATTCAAGTCAAATTTCCAATACATCAAAGTTTCTCCACACTTAGAATAAAGAAATAGACTAAAAATCATGACTAAGTGTGAAAAATAAACACTATAACTCATTGAAGAATTTTGTCAAACACATGGTATGCATGCAAAATGTAGTTAAGTTCTTGAGAAATTCTTCATGTAATCGTAACAACTATTGTTACAAAAGAAATTCCAAGCATGTCTAAACTCCTAATTCCTCAATAACATGAATCAATAGCACTTATATGTTGATTAATACTAAAACCCTAAGTGCTAAAATGAAAAAAAAATCATATAAAATAATGAAATTCAACACTTCAACTCAAACATTCAAAAATCACATGCTTATAGTAATGTATTGTAAATGATACAATCATGTTGCAACTCTGCGTCTTTCAAAATGTAATTGTAGAGCCTAATTTAAGAATACAACCATATTCTTCATGCACACCACTACCCATCTCTTAAAATTCATGAACACTCACTAAAAATTACCAACATGCATTCAAATCGTAACTACACTATCATGCATAAGAGTCCAATCTAAGTAAATTTTGCAGAAAAAGAAAAAGAGAGACCAAGAACTTACACAGATTCTTGAAATGATGTGAGTAATAGAGATCTTTGAGTTTATGTGAGTTTGTTTGTTCTTATGCGTGTTTGTGGGCATGAGCAAAAGTGCAAGAGAGGAAGAATGTTGATTGTACATAAGGGTGAGTATGTTTTACTATGTGTTTGCATGTGAGTGAAAGAGCAAGTGAGAGGAATAACTCGTGTATGTGTTCATGTAAAAGAAGAGGTGAGGGGAAGTGTTGAAAAAAACTTATTAGGCATACACTTGTATAGTAGGCACAAAAACTTGTTAGGCGTACACTCATATGGTAGGTACAACACAACCTGAGACACGACCATGTCTCGTGATCGTGTAAAATTCTATGAAGCGCTCAAAGAACCTTCCTGGGAATCAATAGTCCAAGATATGATCATGTCTCATGACCGTGTACTCTTTTGTGATGAGCACATGAAAGTTGCCTACAATTGACACGGTTCAAGACACGACCATGTCTTTAAACTATGTAGTACACTGTTTTGCAATTTTTTTTTCTTTTAAATTTTATTATTTTTATTTTAGTTAATGTATGCCTAGCCCAAATGCATGAATTCAAAAATAAAAGAAACTTAAAGAAACAAAAGTACTAAACTAAAAATTAAATCAAAGAAATCTAATACAAAAGATTAAACTAAAAGAAAAACTTATTATGTTGCACTTATCAATTTTGAAATTTTGTTTAGCTTTTGAGGCGTTGCCCAGGAAACATCGCAGGGGACACTGTCTCCTTGACCCTTGCCTACTAACCGACTAGCGGGACTACCGTATACATAGCGCAACATAAAAGTGAACTTGACCCTAAAATGAAAAATAAAAGTGTTAAGATAAACAATAAAAATTACTAACTTATAAGCTAGAAAATAACAAAAATAAAAAACTTAGGTTACCTCCCAAAAGTGTTATGTTTAACGTCAATAGCTCTACAGAATGTATGGTTCACTTACATTCATCCAAGTGGAGATAAATCTCCATCCTTACCTCACTTTCAAACCCTCTAAACAAGGCTTGACTTACCATTTTTCCATTGGTATAGCAAATTCTCTTATCTAATTGCATAACTTCTATTGAGTTTCTACTTATCATACCATTCATCAAACTTGTGTTACTCAAGTTTCTTCTTCTTATCTGCTTTTCGCTTAAATAGAGTGGTTGTAGGTAGCTTTGAGCTCCTTACTACAAAAGCATGTTCTAAATAATCTTTTGAGTGTTTCCACTCCAAAACTGGTGGTTTTACTTTTAGAGGCTCTAACTTTCCTTCGTTTGGTCTACAAAATTGTTCAATCCTTGTCTTCATCATATTAGGTTCATTAGCTCCCAACTAAGCTACAACTTCTAATTGATTAAGGGTTTTCACCATTTCTCCATCTCCTTCTTTTAAGCAATCGTTCAAAGGTTCTTTAACAAGTGTTTTCTGTACACATTCAACAATAACAGCATTAGAAGTAGCACCATCATAGCTTGTACCCTCTAAGTTAAGGGACTTGTGCATTGAATCTGGATTCTAAAAAATAATTCCTCATCTCCAACCCTTAAGATGAGCTTACGCTCATTAATATCAAACATAGCCCTAGTAGTAGCTAGGAAGGGTTTACCTAGAATCAATGGTACCTTAAGATCCTCATTTATATTAAGGATAATAAAATCTACTAGGAAAATGAATTTATCAACTCGCACTAGAACATCCTCTATGATACCTCTAAGGTATGTGGTAAACCTATCGACTAATTGAATACACATGCATGTTGGTTTAGGTTCTCTTATCCCTAGTTTTTCAAACAACTTATATGGCATCAGGTTAATACTAGCTCCTAGATTTCCCAAAGCATTATCTACAAATAAGTTTCTAAGCTCCTCAGATCTTGAAATTTCTTTGGCAACTTCTTTTAAAGTAGTGCGAAGCATTCCTTGTTCAATATGACAATTAAAAGATCCTCCAACTTTCTCTTATTTGACAATAAGTTCTTCAAGAACTTTACATATTTCAACATCGACAATAAAACATCAACAAGAGGTAAGTTCACTTGTAGTTGTTTAAAAAGATTGAGGAATTTATTGAATTGCTTGGTTAAATCAAGGTAGTCTTGCTTAAGTCACTATGGATAAGGGATGGGTGGCTTGTACTCATTTAATTTTAATCAAGGTAGTCTTGCTTAAGCCACTTTTGATCTTATTGGTTCTAAACTTTCTTTACCCTTGACCTCCACTTCTTTCTCAATTGCTTCCTTATCATCTTTCTTCTCAACTTGCGGCCATCTACCACTTTTCAGGGTTACTGCATTAATATGTTCCTTAGGGTTTGTTTCAGTGTTCCCAAGCAATGATCCTTGTTATCTCTCATTCAGCATCCTGGTAATCTAGCCAATTTGATTTTCCAAGTTATGGATAGAAGCTTCTTGGTTCCTTAAAGAGGCCTCTGTTTGTTGCATTCTAACCTCATTAGATTGAATATATTTTCCTAAGAGGCTTTCTAACTTCTTACCTGGAGCAAGTGGGGGTACTAACGATTGTTGAAATCCCGATGGAGGCAAATTTGATCTTTGCTGTGGTTAAATCCTTGCCTACTACTGTTGGCCATGACTCTGATCCTCACCTCCCCATGAAAGATTTGGGTGATCTCTCTGCCCCAGGTTGTAGGTATTGCTATAAGGATTACACTGGGGTCTTGTAGGTTTCCCCAGAAAATCAACTTATTTTGTCTACTCGCAACTTACAATCCCCTCTTAGATGAAGTTGTTGTAGTTGAATTATAGTTGTTGCAAACCAGTAGAGAGGGATTCAATTTTCTTACTCAACATCTCCACCTAAGTGGCTAGAGACTATATAGCATTGAGCTCAAATACACTTGTGACTTTTTATTTCCCCCTTAGGGTCTCCTACTGGTAATTATTCATAACCATAACTTCTATCAAAGCTTAGACTTCCTTGGGTGTCTTAGTGTGAAGTGTACCTCTAACTACTACATCTATCAATTGTCTTGTAAAAGGGTTGAGAACATTATAGAAGGTTTGAATTTCTGTCCAAAGAGGGAGGCTGTAGTGTGGACACCACCTTAGCAAGTCTTTAAAGCACTCCCATGTGTCATATAAGGTCTCACCCTATATATGGGCAAAAGATAAGATATCGACTCTAAGCTTTATAGTTTTCATGGGTAGAAAATACTTCTCCAAAAATTTTTTCTTCAATTCATTCCAAGTTATGATTGAATTTCTTGCTAAGGAATTCAACCATTGCTTAGCTCGGCCACGCAAAGAAAACGGAAAGAGGCACAATCGAATAGCATCATCAGTTGCCCCATTAGTCTTGAAAGTATAACATATTTCCCAAAAACTAGAAATATGTGCATTGGGATCTTTGTCTTGAAAGCCATCAAATTGTACAAATTCCTACACCATCTAAATAATGTTCAGCTTGATCTCAAAGTTATTGGCTAAAATAGTTGGTTAGTTGATGCAAGATTGAGTACCAATTAATGATGGTCAGGAGTAGTCTAACATGGCCCGATTTTGATCCCTATTGATGGTCATATGTTGTCAGGTAAGCTTTCGTGATTGGATTCTTGTTCCACTAGTTGATCTTTGACTTCACCCTATAACAACTCTACTTCGCCTTTCAATCTAATAGAAGATGCTTGGTTTATTGCCTCCACAATTTATGTGCAGATAATTGCCTCAAATTGCATAAAGCCATCCCCTTAATCTTGGGATCAATTTTAATCAAGTCCTTTGACTGGCTTCTTATCATGCACTGCACCAAAGAAAATAGCAAATTTAGTCAAGATCGCACCAAGAAAATAAAAAAATTCAAGAAAAAGAAAAGAAATTGAGAAAAGATAAAAAAAAAGAAGGTTAGATTAATAAATCTAATAGCTTTCTTAATACAAAAGTTCCCCAGCAATAATGCTAAAACTTGATGTAGGTCTCTATTATCTAACCAGCAAATTAAATTTCAAGAAACTTAAAGAAGTAAATCTAAATTACTACTAAAACTAATTTAAAGATTAACTAAGACACAATTTAAGAATTAACAAGAAAATGATTCAATTGGAAATTAATTCAAGATTTAATATTGTACCTAGATCTCACTTCACCTAGATCTCACTTTCCCTAGATCTAACATGTGATTTTCCTAAAGATAACCTAATTCATTCTTTAATCTTTCTTCATAGGACGAATTTTTTACTAAAATTAATCACTTTCTCAAACCAATTAACCCTAACCTTAAAATTACCTATTAGAATCTCTTCTTAATAACATGATCAAAGATTGTATTATTGAACAATGAATTATCTACGCTTTAATTCAAAATTCCGAAAGAATCTTGCAAATTATCTCTAATTTTGCAATAATCCTCATCAACTATGCGTAGATTTAATTTTACAAGAAATATTTTAAGATATCAAACTCTATATTACTACCCATGGAATAACCCAATCTTAAGGTCGATGTTCTAGCCCTTTTGGAATAACCTTGCATGCATGCTTCCCCTTTCTATGTAGCTCATAATAGATACGAAGACTATAGCACAACTTACTATAGAATTTACTTGCCACTTCATGTAGTATATCCTTCCATCACAGATCATTCCAATTACCCTCAAATTTCTCCTACAATTTAAAAAGAATGGTTTACTAATTTAACAATTATAAAACAACAAACTTAATATAGAAGTATTTCCAAATTCAGTAAAGCATAAATTTACCAACAAAAAATATAATGTGCCTTGAAGAAAAGGAAAATAAAAAAAGATTTGAGGTAATATTTACTTATGGGTACATTTTCCATGATAAACTCTCGAAAATCTAGTGGTATTACAGTTCATACCTTTCCATTATTGTTAGCCACATACAAGGGTGGCTTCTAATAATGTATAGCTATAAACTCTTCAAAGAGTAATCTTGCATTAGGCCTAATTGGACAATTAACACCTGGAGGAAGCAGCAATGCCAGTCCCCCATGAGTCCTCCTAACTATATCCTTCACCACCTTGCCTCGGTAAGGACCTCTATGCTTCTTTCTCAGTTCTTTATTACCATTTTCATTCTCATTCTCATTTTCATCACCATGACCATTTTCATCCTCATTCATATTTTCATTCTTGTTGTCACTCTCACTCTCACTCTCACCATTAATATCATTATCATTAGTGTGGCGACCTTAATGGGGGCCTAGTAGTATTGCCTAAAATTTCCATATCACGTGTGCACCCATGATAAGAAAATCGCCTTGCAAGTCAGAGATTGCAAGACTCTAAATAGTTGTTTGCTAGAGTCTTCAATTTTAATTCATTGACTCATTATATAATATATATAATTATGGATATCCAATTTTTCCACAATTTTTCCACAATTCCTCAGAACCGCAGAGAATCGGTATCCCCTACCAAAATAATGAAATAGGATAGACAATTTTAGAAAATTCTAAACTTACTAAAGATAGTAAACTTAAATGAGACATTAGTCGTTTTTCGGAGCATTCCGAATTAACTACACAAGCTTTTCATCATACCGATTCAATAGTAGCACTTTGCACTCGATTCCTATCCCAGTCCCAACTATCGATCAACCTGCAAGGAAAAGAACTGTTGGGGTGTAAGCTTACGCTTAGTGAGATAATTACCCTCGTCAATACCACATAGCATAAATTTATTATATGCACAATCATATGAATGCATGAACAATCAATATGCCAAAAACGCATGCAGTGACCTAGGAACTGCATACGACTCAGAATTACGCCCCCTGAAGTCGGGGTTTGGAGATAATTAACCGACCCAAACCAAAATCCGGGTTCTAAACCTTGGGTTTTTATTCATTAGCACTACTGTGCTTAAGTCAAAACAAAACTATGTATATATATACATATATATATACTTTCATTACCGAATAATAAATCATATTTCCAAAATCCCAAGTCTAGCGGTGTGGTGGCCTCCGCAATCCACAATCATACGCCCTAAGCAGAAGCCACAAGACTCGACCCCTCGCCAACGGTTGGCGTCTCCCAGTGCCTAGTAAGCCCATCAGCTTAGGTCAGAGACTCAATATATATATGATGGCATAGCTAGTGCCCAATCCTGCAGGAAACTCGTATTCCTGTGAGTCCCCTCCCATCTTCTGCGTGAAGCGGCAGTCGGTGTTATCCGTATGCAATATGGGGAATGCATGATTCATTTTGAGTTCTTAATCGTACAAGTGATTAACTTGATTTTTAGAGTGACCAAACAATTTCATTCCATACAATTCACATATATATATATATATATGCATTACAAACAATTCCCATTATTATATATAATTAAAAAAAATCATCGCATTCATCCATAAATTCAAACACATGCATCTCCCATATCCCACAAGCATCCAAATTTATATATATAGTTTAGGTGCATCTATTCTACAAGCACAATCAAGTAAAGAGTCATTGGAAATTTACTCACTCTGCCATGTGGTTCAATCAAAGTAGTCTGGAGGCAAGTCGTCTCCGTAAACGGTGTCCCCTGGTCATTGAAATAATTTTTATAAGGAATTGAAACAAACTTAAGAAACTATATAAGTTTTCCTTAAGTTATATTCTTAACTAGTTTTCGTAATTTTTCCCGGTTTTTACCTAAAGTTCAATTGCATATAACTTTTTCATTTTAAATCTGATTTTTATGATCTTATAGTCAATCTTCATCGTTTTCGAGTGTACTTTAACGTCGTATGTTTAGATTTTCGAAATGAGGTATGCAATTCTGTCCATGGGTCAGAACAGTAGCGTTCCTCATGTGTTGGAATGTTTTTGGGCCTTGTTTAGTAAATGGGCTTTTTGATAACTTGAGAAATTCCTTGGGCTTGGTCTTTAGATATTATCCTAAGCTTAAAATACTCCTTGAGATCAAATTTACAACTTTGATTTATATTCCTAAGGCTATCGACCACTTCTTGGGCCTTTTAGTGGGCTTAAGTTGTCAAATGGGCTTGTTTTTGGTTCAAACTAAAGTTAACGACTTTGGTGGGCTTATGGGGCCTTAGGTGGGTTTCTTATGGGCTTCAAAACAACTTCTCTTGATACTTTAAGATGCTGGTCAGATTTTTATTGAAGGCCCATCTTAGAGTTCTAGGCTTGTTTTGAGAGTTTTAGGCCCGGTTTTGAGTTTTAGGCTTTGTATGCTTATCATACTTGCTTTGGTTAATCTTTTCACTTTGTTCTTTCACTTTTATCATATTTTTAGGCCTCATTTACCCACGTTCTAGATCTGTTCATGTTGGTCCTAAGGGGTCCTTACTTGGTTCTTCAACTTGTTTCATCATTTCCTTAAGTTTAGGTGGTAGATTATACACTTAACTACTTGTATATAAATCTTAACTTAAGTTTTCTTCCATCAAATGATCCTTTAACTCATGTTCCTCATAAAGAAATAAAAGATCTTATACTTAATACAGCTCCCATATCATAGCTCATGTCATACAAAGTTGGTTTCTTCATAAAACTTCATGTGATGGATTTTTCCTCAACTTAAGTCTAGATTTGAGCATGTTTAACTTAATGGAAACAAAATCAACATTCAAATGATCATGGAACCTTCATGTCCAGCATGCTTACCCTTCATTAAAGTTCTCATTTCAAGATTTCCTTAGCTTAAAATCTTCCATTCAAAGCATTAAACAAATGTCCATACAAAACACCAACTTTACATGCTCATATTTCAACTTCATGTAATGGTTTTAGGGTTTGTTTCTTAAAACGAATTTTTGTGCTATAACAACTCAAACCTTACTCATATCTTCAAGAAATCCAAGTCTTCTAACATAAATATTAATCCACACATCACAAGAATCACTTACTCGTCCTTAACGCAAAGTTTGGTGGTTGTGCACTAAGGTTCCTCTTAAGCCTTTAACTTTGCTTCCTCCTTTTTGCTTACCTTTTGAAACCCAAATCCTTTGGTCTTTTGGAAAGGGGTTTATGGAAGATTCTAATGATCTTAGATGATCTTAAATGATGAAAGAAAATGGCACATGAAGAAAGAAAAAAAATGCCATGAGTTGAAGCTTCAAAATGGAAGAAAATGGATTTTGTGGGGTAAAGTTGTTTCCCCTTTTTATGTTTGTTTTAAAAGAGAGAAAGATGAAGTGAAAGTGAAATTGAAAGTGAGAGAAATGGTGAAGAGTGTGGCCTGTTGGAAATGGAGAGAGAAGGAGTGTTTAAATGTCTTGGAAGTGTTGTCTTAAAGCTTACAAAAAGTCAACAATTGCGACTCTTGATGATGTAAGCATTAAGGGGTGAATAGTGATGTGTAAGAGAAAGTGATTGATGCTTGAAAGACAAGAGTATGGCCCCCCATTCCTCCTTGTTTAAATCTGCCATTGGAAGTCTTTTTATGCCATGGAGTGGTCTTGTCACCTTTATTAAAGTTAAGCTCATTATTTCTTGTGAAAATTTGTCCATATGTAGTATAAGTGAAGAGGTGATAAGGAAATTGTCTTATCACTAGATTTTGATAAGTTATCAATTGATAAATGATTCCAACTCTCAATTGATAAGTTATCTAAGGTGATTGGTTGGTCTACTTATTTATGTGTAAGGCTTATGCATGAAGATAAGGGTATAGCCTTATAGAAAATTGTTTTAGGATTTTTATCTTATATTGTTTTGTGATTTATGATTTGATTTTTGTAGAATTGTGAAATTTTCTAAAATTGAATGAAATTATTCAAATTAAATTATCGATTAATTATTTAAGGTTAAAATTCCTTAATGGTTTTAAGGTTTAGGGTTTTAAGGTTTAGGGTTTTAAGTAGCTTCAGAGCTCGCAGTTTTTCAAGCTCGGGTTTTATCAACAATTGGCTTTTGAATTGTAAAAATTTAATTTGTTCCTAAATATAAACTTAAGTTTTTGGTTCGGTTGATCTTTGGGAACGTTCTGAAGGTACTCTTAATCAAGTCTTAGGCCTACTAAAAGTAGGGTTTACAATTAGCTAAGGAATCCCTATCGTTACTCTTTGTCGAGCCCTATTTCAGTTTCCTTAATTTAATTTATATCAAGCTCAACCTGCTTAATATCAATGACTCAACATTAAATTAAAGAAATATTTTTTAAAAAATTAAAGTCACCAACCAGTTTAACTAGTAAAAAATGAAATTAGGGTTTTTAGATAGAAAAAACCCTAATCGACGAATATTCTAAAAATTAATTTTTTAGAAAATTAAACTAGACAAAACTAGATTCGGAGGCTAACCTATTAACACTAATTCACTATGTAAAAACTAAAAAAAAATTTGATGGGTTTTATTTTTATAATTTTCTAAAAATATTAAGAATATACCGAAATATACAAAATATAACTAAAATGATTTTTTTATTATGAATTTTTCAAGAAAAAGGAAGAATTTTTTTATTTTCTTATGTTGTTGCCCTAAAGGTGCCTATATACCCGTTAATCGAGATCAAACTGGTTGTAATTCTCTTTTATAAAATATTTAGTAGGAAAATCCTTTTTATTTTGAAAATTGAGTCAGGTTTACGTTTATTTATCAATTTATTATTTTTTAGGAAAAACCTAAAAAATCTAATTTTCTCGAATTAAAAAATTCCTAATTAACTAAATCTTTTTTAAAAACTCTAGTTAAGATTTTTATTTTTTTAAAAAAACATTACATCTCAAAAGATATCTTTTTTAAATCCTAACAATAAGATATATTAAAGATACAATCTAGATACGTATCTCTATGCATATCCCTTTTAAATCTTAACTGCAAAATACATATCTCGATACGTATTTTTTTTAAATTTCAACCACAAGATACACTCGATAAGTTATAGATACATATCTCATCTGCAAGATACGTTCTCATCTGCAAGATACGTTGAAGATACATTTATTTTTTCAAAAAACACGATTTTACTAAAAACGCAATTTAACTAAATTTCATGGAAAACTGAAATTATCTAGAAAAATATGCAAGATGAAAATAATAATAAAAAACCTACACTTAAAAAAAAAAAAAAGTTAGTAAAATAATTAAACTAACTAATAAAAAAATAAATAAATAAAATAATTTTATCCACACGTCATATATGATCATGTATCGTGATCGTCTAGATGTCGTTCTCATGTTCGTGACGGGATTATATGTGCGAGTGAATAGCATCAGGTGCTGCGTGTGTGTCATGAACAGTGTATGTGCTGGCTGTCAGTGAGGACTTCATGCGTTGTCAAGCGAAGGGGGGTCATGAATTGTTGGATTGTGTGTAGACGAGGATTGAGATTAGATTTCGTCAGGGGGCCGTCGGTGTAATGTCAAGTCGGTGTATACGGTTTATTGCAGAATTGGAGTTCGTCAGGCTAGCTGTTGGAGTGGAATTGTGGTTCAATTAGCAGCTGTTAGGACGTGGCTCGTCATTCAACGTGGACGAGGGAATGCAACTGGAAATTGGATTGTGGATGGGGCTTCGGCGTGTCAAGTGAAGGATGGGACAAATGTTGTGTTTGTGGACATGGGGGCTAATTGGTTTGTGGATTTAGTGTTGACTTCGGTCAGGAGATACTTCGAGTGCTCAACGTAGGATTGCGTCAGGCATAAGGACTTTAGTTGCTGTCCAGCATGAATTTGGATGAACGCCGTGATCAGATGCAGGGGACGTATACATGTTCAAGCTTTTCGGTCAGCCGCTTGTGTTCGTGGATCGTAAAAATTGGAGCGTGGATTTGAATTGTGTTTGGTGAACTTACTCATGACCTTATCGGCAATGGGCTACTGTGTGTGTGTTTCAGTGTGAATTGTTGAAGGGGGGTCGGTGTTAACTTGCGAGTGGAGATTGATGTTGTGTTGGATGGATGGATTAGGTGCTCGTGAATTGCATGGATTGTGGTCAAGGAATTGTGTGAAACGTGCTCAAGTCTACCCAACGATGTGCTATTTATAAACCCTTAATCGTATCTTTAGTATGGAAGATACGAAAGATACAATTACGATCCTTCAAAAATCTAACCTAATTTCTAAAAACCTTACTTAATTTAGGTTTTATATTTTTCAAGACTAAATCCGATCTAATTTATTATAGCTCAACAACTTATCTAATAAATCCTAAGCTATTCTAACCCAATGTAAATTAAATAAAATTCTACTTTAAATCAAACTGAGCCAAAGTTATTTTAATAAAGCTCAATTCTCTAATAACTTAAAATTTATTAAATTAATCACACACAATTATTCGATTTAATCTTAAACGATCCGATACATCTTAGTTTGACACAACTTGACTCGATATTATACAATTCGACTCGATTCGACTCGACTCGATATGATACGGTTCAACTTAACTCGACTCTTTTTTTTTTTATTTTTCATTTCTTCCTTTTTTTTTCTTTTAGTTTTAGTTTTTTATTTTATTTTCTTTTTTTTTTAACCTGGCTCAACTAAAATAAAAATGAAAAATGGTAAAAATGAGGTGTCTACACTCTTCTTACAGTTGTTGGTTTATTCATCCTCATCGTCATTTGAATAATACTCCTCATCTTGTCATTTTCCCCCATTGTCATCAACATTAAAAGGATTGATAGCATCTTGGTAAGATCTACCTTCAAATTGATATGTAACTAAAGTATGAATTGGATCATCAACAAACCAATCTATAGGACCAGCATCATCTACATTGTTAAAAAAAAATTGTACATTAGAAAATACATTGATAATACTTGAACAAGCACTAAAAGACAATTTATTATTTTACCTATCTGTCTATGTAAAAATGATGTGTGAAACGGATTTCTACAGAGGTTACTAAGTCGATCACAATCCATACTACAAGAAATAATGGAGGTACTTACTATCCTCAAACAAGTAAAACATGCACATAACCTACAGATTAATCTTGCAAATTATAGTACACTTATCTCATATAAAAGCATAGAAGAGTGTTTGAAAGTTACTAAATAAGCCTCATGAATTAAGACAATCATGAATTAGACTTTGTCTATGATATTAAATTGATGGATTGAGACATTTTTGTGTTAAATATTTGAATATTTTGTTTCTTAACTTTTGGTTCATCAAACATATATTTTACTATGTGTAATTCAAATAAGATTAAGTTACAATTGAGAGAATTTGATTTAATCAATTCAAGAAAAAAAACTAATTCAAATTATAAGTAAAGGACAAAAATATGCACTATAATATTAAGGAACTCAATAAAAAAATATATGTACAGCATATGTACTTAGGGTACATGAAATTTCAATACTTGCCTTTTACATCATTAATTTATGTTGTAGTAAAGTTATTATTCTTGAATGTTCTTCTAAGTAGTGGGCTGCAACTTTTAGCCTAAGATGTTGATTTATTTATTCGTTTTTGCATCAAAGTCTAGTAACTTCGCATCTTTTAAATAAACTAAAGAAATAACTTTTCATAGACAACAACATTGAGCGTAAAATAACACTAAAACATCTATTTTATACACAGGAATTGAGTTGTTGATAGGTTTAAACTATTTAAAATTAACTAAGATGCTCCTTGTTTGAAGATATCAATGCAACAAAGTACATTTTATATTCACTTAGTGGTTGACTTAAGTCTTCAAGATGAAAATTATATATCCATAAGACAAAAGGCCCTTCCCAATAACACTTTCAAATACTCATGGCATCTCGAAACTCTACAACACCATTAGAAGCTGAGAAGCTCAAATAACTTAAGAGGACATCATAATAATTCATTTACCAAGCAATTTATCACATATTAGTGTTACATTAAGTCAACGAAAAGACAGTTTGTCACATACTAATAGGTGCAAGTATAAGAAAATGCATAATATTACTTATTTTATCATATTTTTGTTCACTTCAAAGTGATGTTTGTTGGCACAACAATAAAGAGGAGAAGACATGTATATGATTTGTGAATATAACATCCTAAATTAAATTATAGTAAACAACCAAAATAATTTGGAAATATCTATAAAACAAATGCATCACAAAGCATTATGAAATTATATTACTATGTCTCTTAATTTGTAGAAGTTGAAAACCCAAACTCCCTTAAGTTAAAGGTGAACCCAAAAGTTTCTAACAAGCTTTTGTAACTCTAGATAAGCCTCCCCCTTTGAGCACTGTTCTACAAATGCATACATTGACTTTTAAGTTACAAGAGATGTACTAAAAGTAACCGTCCATAATCTTGTTAGTATTGCCAAATAAAACCAATAAATGATATTAAAGAATATCTTGATTGCTAGGGTAGTGCATGAAAAGGAAATATAACACCTAATAAGTTTTAGACTAATGTGTATAGAAAAATGTCTAACCATTGTCACTTAAAAATTGCTACTCTTTATCACAATAGTGTAAATGAGAACAAGGGATCCTTGTTTGAAATACTTAGGATACCATATTATTCTAATTCATACCATTGAGAACTACATGTATATATATCATACTGCTGGGACATGTCCACAAGATCTATAGTTACCATGCCTCGACTAATAAGCATCTCATATTGGCAATTTTATTCCTAAAGATAGGTCTTGCATATTTTCTTAAGGCATAAGAATTTTGTTTAGATATACACTTTTTTTTACAACTAAAATGATAACAACCAATTAATATGACTAATTACAAGTTTATATCAAATATTTATTTATAGAAATTAACAACATTGATTTAGGACATATTCTATCAATTACAAACAAATGATTCATGCATATTGAGAATTTGTGGTGTCAAACTCTAAATAGATGAGAATTACATGCAACAAAGAATAAACATATTGAAAAAGAATAGATGTAGTTAAAAGCCTAAAGCCCTAAAATAAAAAAACCCTAATTTGTTGAATAAGAAAGAGGAGAGAGAAATTACCTGGAATCTCTAGATGTTGTTAGCAATGGCATGAAGAGAATACTCTTGATGGTATCTTGTAGCAGCCAGCAAGGGAAGAGGACATGGATCACATGACTATTCTCCTCATACTCTTTTCCATCAATAGGAATAGGGAGAGTAAAAAAAGGTTAAAAGAGAGTGAAGGTAAAGTAGACTTATTCATTCTTTGATTTTTCTTTTTCTTTTTTTTTTTTCTTGGAAGGAAAGTTAGATTTATTTATAATATTATTATTTAATGTGGTTTTAAAGATATAAAAGAAAAAAAAAAGAAAAATTGACCACAGTGAAAAAGCCCACAATATAATGATGCTAAAATTTTGGCCCACATGCCAAGATGTAACTTCTTAGTTTATATTAAATCCGATGAAACATAGGCTCCTTTGGCCAACACAAATTCGAGAATGCAGTTTTTTCCAATTTATGTTGTCATATTAAATAAAATATGTTGTAGTGTTTGCTTTGATAAGAGATTGATAATATTTTGAAATAAAATTCTAAGAGATTCATAAGTTTGAAGGTTTTTTTTTTTTTTTTAGTCAAGATAAATATATGTGCAATGTTAAAATAATTATAAAGGAAAAACCATTGCACCTTGTCCCAAATTATGAATATGAAGCCCTTATTACTAAAACATGAATATTCCCTTTACATGATTTTTTTTCTTCATATATAAAGTACCTTCGAAAATGAGCAAGCTCTTTTCTCTTAGCCTACATGCTTATGTAACAATTAACAACGCACTAATAACAATATTGACTATATGCAATGTGATTTCCAAATATCTGCTAGATATTTTATAATAGTACACAAAGGACATGAGGTGAAACAAACTCGCTAGATCAAAAAGGTGTTACTATTCAATACTCTTAGCAAGAAGATAGATCTTTAGGAGGAGGAAGTGAAGTCTTATTCGGTCCAAATGCATCTTGGACAATCAATGTTGTAACTAAACCCTATGAAGTATGCACTTCTAAATGACAATGTATGAACTAAGCACCAAGATTATTAGCCTTAAATTGAATTGTTGCCTATCCACCAACTAAGACAGTGACTGTGCTTCTTTCAGATGGATCGACTAAGTTGTAGCTTACTAGATCCACATTGACATCAAATTTGTCGAAGCTCGATCCAATAATGAATAAGTTGTGCCCATGAATATGAATAGGATGATTCTCAATGTTAAGGAAACAGGTGTCGTGCAGTACAATTTCAACATTTGTTCTAAATGGCACTCAAATAATCTTACTACAAATCTCTATGTTCAAGTTCAATTCAAATGGATCAACTCCAATGAAATTAAACATATTTGGAGGCCTAACTAGAAAATTAGTAATAAACTGACAACTAGCAACCAGCAACCTTATTATAGTAATGGCTTTCAAGATTTGTCCTACAAGGACAAGTAAAAGATTAGTTGTTTACAGATGCAAAAAATCTTTTCCCATCTAATCCCATACATGTCTTGTTTATTGGACAATCTTGAAGGTTAAGCCCAATTATAGATACGATTCTCCTATCAATTGCTTTCAGCACTTTAAGAGGATACTTTTTGAATTTAGGCTTTTAAGTTTTTAGAATTTCATAGCAAATCGGTGTTGAGCATTTAAGGCAAATTAAGAACATGTAGGTTTATTTAAGCTAATTCCATCAGCTTTGCTAGATTTATTTTTTAAATATCCCATGGTTGTGGAATTGTCGAAGGGGTAAATTGAAGTAAGGTAAGGTGCTGCTACAATTGGAAACATGCTTGTAGAATCAAAACTTGATTTGTAGTGATTAAAACATTTATAGATTGTCTAAGACAAACGATGATTGCTGGAGTCTTAAAAGGTTGCATGTAGCTTGCATCAACCTCTACAACAATCATGGTGTTATTTGCTACAGCAAAGAAAAGCTTCTAATTAAGTGATGTATTCACAATCCTAAGCATATATGTCTAGCCTCTTTCCATAAATCGGATGAAAGTGTCTAAAAAATGAACACAAGAAAAATTATTATGTAACTTAATTACTCAAATTAATGTAGGACATTATTATGTGTATGTCCCATCATCTATATTCCATTGTTTATATTTTCAATAAATTAGAAGATTTCCTTTGAATGAAAAGAAAAAAAATGTAATGTTATAAGTGCAATTGGGAGAAAACCAATTGAAGAGGCTACTTATGCAGTTGATTAATTTACCTTTGGTAGAACAATTGAAGAGAGGTCATAGGAGGTAGTATAAGCATCTAAAGAATTAGGCCCATTGCCAGTAACATCATTTTCTTCCACCATTATAGGATCAGAATTCCACCATTTACCTATGTCATAAGATCACTAATGGATTATCAATTAAAAGCTTATGAAAATATATAAATTAATAAATTAGAGGATTACAAATTAATTACTAAAAATAATGGGATCTTTGCATAGATTTAGGTTTTGGTTGAAAAGAGATAAAGCATGCGTGGATGGATGATTATGGCACCAATAACGAATAATATTTGCCAAGAGTAATGACCATGCTACCAAAGTGTACCCCTTTGATATTCAACTTTAAACCGATATGTATAAGACTGTTTCCTTCTAATAGGGCATTATGTAATATAAGTTGGTCCATCAGCCCATATAGTCCTATTTTGCTTTACTCCACGCCTAGTATCAACAATAGTGTTATATTTTCCACTTGAACGGCTAAAATATAGATAATCATCCATTTGGGAATCAGGTCTCGAAGAGGAAGAGGGAGCGTTAACGGACAATATGAAGATATATACAAGGATTCATACCAAGTAAATACATTAATCATTACGTACATGTCTATAACAATGGATTTGTGTATGTTTAGTGGGCAATGTACTTGCTGTAAGATTCTATTGCCCATATTTGCCTAAGGAAAGGCTAATGTCTGGTACATGCATGATGATTCTTATCGATGTTATGAGTAGAAGATGTGCGAGTGAGGAATCAATATTTTCTCCTTTAATTCCTGGCACAATAATTCAATCGAAAATATTATTGAGTGGTAGAAGGTATTTGTAAAAATATTACATAAAGAAATTTTCATTTCATCATATATCTTCTATAAAGTATATAATCAACATTAAAAATTATAAAAATACTCGGGTTGAAAGTACATAATATGACAACGCTTCCAAGATATCTCTTAACGAGGTTGTAAGTTAATACCAACACCGTGAAAAAAAAAAAAACTTTATTAAATATCATTTATTTGAACCCTAAGTCGTAGAGGTTTTCATTACGAACTTTAACTTGAAATGTACCAAAAGAGACAAACTAAATCCAACATATTACGTAAATAGATCTCCCAAACTTTAACTATATCCAAATTACCGTATGAACTTTTAAGTTTGTGAACCAACTCTTTATATTGTGATAAATTGATAAATAACCCATAAATTGTAGATGGCCCTCATAAATTTTGAATTTGATGCGGAAATTCCTTTTAACTTATCAAAGTACATTTTAAGATCCTCTAAACTTTAATCAAAATATAGGAGGTGAATGGACACTTGAGTCAAAGTTTATAGGATCTTTTACATAACAATATTGATGGCAACAAGACTAGCCAGACAATTACTTTGATTAATTGTGAAATTTCCAAACTTATGATGAATACACCCATAATCAATATTTATAGATCCCTAATCTTTTAAAGTGTAATTTCATCTTCTCATAATTTTGCAAATATGCAAGCCATTGCTAAAGCCCGTAACTTTGGAGGTCTAAACGACGATTTGGGTGTTATTTACACATTTTAATGGGAAGGTGAAGCATTCTGAAAGCCAAGGGATTTATCCATACTAGATCAATAGTTTAGGGACTGTATTTACAATCCTCAATTTGTTTCCTTTGCATTGTTTACTATTGAACAAAATATATTATTTACTTGGAAATGAATGTCTTGTTCCTAAGTAGTGTTTTTGCCTATGTCCCGTCAATTATAAACTGCAAAGTCAGAAGAGACAAATTCAAAGTAGTCCTTACATTCAAAATTTTTTTTCTTTTTTACATAACAACAATTGATAAGGACATAGATAATGATTCCATTTTGAGATTTAGAAAAGTTTTGTCCATTTGTTAAGCCAGATAAAGAACATTCCAACATATATAATCACAAGTCGCAAACATGCATTATGCTCTTACCAGTGTAACGTTGTAGCGACCCTAAGAGGGGCCTAGTAGTATTGTCTAAAATTTCCATATCACGTGTGTACCCATGATACGAAAATCGCCTTGCAAGTCAAAGATTGCAAGACTCTAAATAGTTATTTGCTAGAGTCTTCAATTTTAGTTCATTGACTCATTATATAATACAAATAATTATGGATATCCATTTTTCCACAATTCCTCAGAACCACAGAGAATCGGTACCCCCTACCAAAATAATGAAATAAGATAGACAATTTTAGAAAATTCTAAACTTACTAAAGATAGTAAACTTAAATGAGACATTAGTCGTTTTTCGGAGCATTCCGAATTAACTACACAAGCTTTTCATCATAATGATTCAATGGTAGCACTCTGCACTTGATTCCTATCCCATTTCCCAACTATCGATCAACCTGCAAGGAAAAGAACTGTTGGGGTGCAAGCTTACGCTTAGTGAGATAATTACCCTCCTCAATACCACATGGAAAAATTTATTAGATGCACAATCATATGAATGCATGAACAATCAGTATGCCAAAAACGCATGCAGTGACCTAGGAACTGCATACAACTCAGAATTACGCCCCCTGAAGTCGGGGTTTGGAGATAATTAACCGACCCAAACCAAAATCCGGGTTCTAGACCTTGGGTTTTAATTCATTAGCACTATTGTGCTTAAGTCAAAACAAAACTATGTATATATATACACCTACATACTTTCATTACCGAATAATAAATCATATTTTCAAAATCCCAAGTCTAGTGGTGTGGTGGCCTCCGCAATTCACAATCACACGCCATAAGCAGAAGCCATAAGACTCGGCCCCTCGCCGACGGTTGGCGTCTCCCGGCGCCTAGTAAGCCCATTGGCTTTAGACAGAGACTCAATATATATGATGGCGTAGCTAGTGCCCAATCCTGCAGGAAACTCGTATTCTTGTAAGTCCCTTCCCATCTTCTGCGTGAAGCGGCAGTCGGTGTTATCCGTATGCAATATGGGGTATGCATGATTCATTTTGATTTCTTAATTAGATAAGTAATTATCTCGATTTTCAAGGTGATCAGACAATTTCATTCCATTCAATTCACGTGTATATATAATGCAAACAATTCCCCTTATTAAATATAATTAACAAGTCATCACATTCATCCACAAATTCATACACATTCATTTCCCATATCCCACAAGCATCCAAATTTATATATATATAAGTTTAGGTGCATCTATTCTACAAGCACAATCAAGTAAAGAGTTATCGGGAATTTACTCACTCTGCCATATAGGTCAGTCAAAGTAATCCGGAGGCAAGTCATCTCCGTAAACAGTGTTCCCTGGTCATTGAAATAATTTTTATAAGGAATTGAAGCAAACTTAAGAAACTAAGTAAATTTTCCTTAAGTTATATCCATGATTAGTTTTCGTAATTTTTCCCAATTCTTACCCAAAGTTCAATTGCTTATAACTTTTTCGTTTTAAATCCGATTTTTATGATCTTATAGTCAATCTTCATCGTTTTCGAGTGTACTTTAACGTGGTAAGGTTAGATTTTTGAAATGAGGTATACAATTCTGTTCATGGGTCAGAACAGTAGCGTTCCTCATGTGTTGGAGTGTTTTCGGGCCTTGTTTGGTAAATAGGCTTTTTGATAACTTGAGGAATCCTTTGGGCTTGGTCTTAAGATTTTGTCCTAAGCTTAAAATACTCCTTGAGATCAGATTTACAACTTTGATTTATGTTCCTAAGGCTAACAACCACTTCTTGGGCCCTTAAGTGGGCTTAAGTTGTCAAATGGGCTTGTTTTTTGTTCAAACTAAAGTTAATGACTTTGGTGGGCTTATGGGGCCTTAGGTGGATTTCTTATGGGTTTCAAAACAACCTCTCTTGACACTTTAAGGTGCTGGTCAGAATTTCATTGAAGGCCCAACTTAAAGTTTTAGGCTTGTTTTGAAAGTTTTAGGTTCGGTTTTGAGTTTTAGGCTTTGTATGCTTATCATATTTGCTTTGGTTAATCTTTTCACTTTGTTCATTCACTTTTATCATATTTTTAGGCTTCTTTCTCCCATGTTCCAGATCTGTTCGTGATGGTTCCAAGAGGTCCTCACTTGGTTTTTCAACTTGTTTCATCATTTCCTTAAGTTTAGGTGATAGATTATGCACTTAACTACTTGTGTACAAATCTTAACTTAACTTTTCTTCCATAAGATGATTCCTTAACTTATGTTCCACACAAAGAAATAGAATATCTTATATTTAATACAACTCCCATATCATAGCTCATGTCATACAAAGTTGGTTTCTTCATAAAACTTCATGTGATGGGTTTTTCCTTAACTTAAGTCTAGATTTGAGCATGTTTAACTTAATGGAAACAAAATCAACATCCAAATGACTATGGAACCCTCACGTCCAGCATGCTCATCCTCCATTAAAGTTGTTATTTCAAGATTTTCTTATCTTAAAATCTTCCATTCAAAGCATTAAACAAATGTTTTTACAAAACACCAACTTTACATGCTCATGTTTCAACTTCATGAAAGGGTTTCATGGTTTGCTTCTTAAAACGATTTTTAGTGTTATAACAACTTAAACCTTACTCATATCTTCAAGAAATCAAAGTCTCCTAACATAAATACTAATCCACATATCACAAGAAACACTTACTCATCCTTAAAGCAAAATATGGTGGTTGTGCACAAAGGTTCCACTTAAGCTCTTAACTTTGCTTCCTCTTTTGCAACCTTTTGGAACCCGAATCTTTTGGTCTCTTGGAATGGAGTTTGTAGAAGGTTCTAATGGTTCTAAAAGATCTTAGATGATGAAAGAAAATGACACAAGAATAAGAAGAGAAATTGCCGTGAGTATGGAAGCAAAAATGGTGGCGGCAATGTTGGGAATTTGTGGAGTTTGATTTCTTCTTTTGATTTGTGTTTAAAGTGAGAGAAAAGGAAGTGAAAATGAGAGTGAAAGAGGGAGAGAGTGGCAGATTTTGAATGACAAAAGAAGTGTGTGCAAGAAGCTTTAATTGATTGTCTTGTAGTTTACACAAAAGTCAACAATTGCAACTATTGATGATGTAAGCATTAAGGGGTGAATAGTGGTGTGTAAGAGAAAGTAATTGATGGTTGAAAGACAAGAGTATGGCCCCCCTTTCCTCCTTGTTTAAATCTGCCATTTAATGTCCTTTGGGGTCTTGGAATGCTCTTGTCTCATTTATTAAAGTTAAGCTTATGAAATCTTGTGAAAAATTATCCATATGTAGTATAAGTAAAGAGGTGATAAGGAAAATGTCTTATCACTAAATTTTGATAAGTTATCAATTGATAAATGATTCCAACTCTCAATTGATAAGTTATCTAAAGTGATTGGTTGATCTACTTATTGAAGTGTAAGGCTTAAGCATGAAAATAAGGAGATTGTTTGATTTGAAATTTTTTTGGAGTTTGTCTCTTAAATTGATTTGTAAGTTATGATTTAATTTTTATAAAATCATGAAAGTTTCTAGAATTGAATAAAATTATTCAAATTAAATTCTTAATTATCCACTTAGGGTTACAAGTCCTTAATTGTTTTAGGGTTTTGCGTTTAGAGTCTATGGTTCTCGTATTCAAGTTTTATCGATAATAGGGTTTCCAATTATAAAATTAAATTCGTTTTTGAATGTAAACATGGATTCTTAGCTTAGTTTATCCTTGGGAATATTTGGGAAGTGTTTTTAGTTGAATCATAAGTTTGCTAAAAGTAGGGTTTACAATTTATCCATACGTAACATGGCTTATAAGTGAAAATAAGGGAATTGTCTTATATGAAATTCTTTTCAGGTTTGGTTCTCGAATTAATTTGTAGGTTGTGATTTGCCTCTTAAGAAATTTTCGAGTTTTCTAGAGTTAAATAAAATTTATTGAAAGTATATTTTTAATTATTTATTTAAGATCGTAAGTCCTTGATCATCCTAGGTTTTAGAGTTCGAGTGAGATTATGTATGTTTTAGGGTTTTTCATCAACTCAGGAATAATTTACTTATACTTAGGAGCTTAAGGATCAATTGGCTTAATTATTTAGGAACACCGCTTTATTATGCAACATATATATATATGTACATATGATAGATTAAGAAAAGGAAATTGCTTAATAATATATTTATATATACATATTGTGGGGCTACTTATGTACGCAAGTAAAATAATTTTTGTAAATTTATTAATTTATTCCTTTAATTAGCTTAGTTTTGTTGTTTATTATTACTTGAAATAATCTTTTATTCGTTTGTTATCAGTTTTATATGATTTCCCAAAATTATTGATAATTTCATTGATTTATGGCTTTTCAAGCGTTAAGATAATTTTATAGAGTTTTAAAATTTTTTTTTATTTGACATTTACGGTTTCTATTAAGTTTAGGTTTACATTTGTTTTTTAAAGTACACGTATGTAGGGATTGGGGTTTTCTTGCATGATAAGGGTTTCCAAATTATATCATTAGGTCTTTCAAGTTCGTTTTAAGTTCCAAGTTCAAAATTTTAGTTGGTTTTCATTTTATGTAGTTTTATTGACTTAGGGAAATGTCTACGACACTCGAATCCGATACTATGTTTAGAAGGTTAAATTTACAAAGTCTACAAACGTAGTGTTGATGGGGGTAATATTTGTGACCTTGATCTCAACGTTGTCACGTGGCCATTCACCATGTGTAGAGGCTTTGTGTGGCACAACCAAGTGACTTGGGTATAACCAATCTAATAACATCCGGTTGTCATTATAAGCAATGTGAAGTTCGCTAGATAAAAGTATACTTGTAAAAACAAGTTGAGGGCACTTAATTTTCTTAGGTGAGGTGAATTTTGATAAATCTTCCGTGTATTTCTCCCCAAACACAACGAAATCGAGAATGCAGTTGATTACAAGTTGTTTTGGCATGAAGGAAAGTTGCAGCTTAGGATGATATTTAGGATACCCTATTAGTAAAGGCTTGAAGCAACGATAAGCTGATTTTCAATTCCTCCTAAATAAGCTCAATGTGAAGTTAAATGGATGGAGTGGGCGCTTCCTTAGCGACGTAAGGAGAGTAATTTTAGCAAACTAAGTCCTTAACACTATACCAAATTATCAGTTGTAAGCCACTTCCATGCCACAAGGGTTAATTGATGGAATTGATAAAATAGTTACAGATTTTATTTGGCAAGGCATAAGCTTGGGGCGCGATGTACATTGGGTTAGCTAGCAGCGGCTGACACGAATGAAGGATGATGGGGGACTAGGGCTTCATAATCTGACTGTAAGGAATGAAGCTTGTAAGATTAGAAGAGTTTTTCAACTTTTTTCAAAAAGAAGCCTTATGGTCTCAACTTTGTTTTGAGAAGTACATATACAGAATTGATGGAGATCCTTTGTAATGCTCACATGCAGACTCACCTGTATAGAGGGAGCTAGTTGATGCCTCACTGAGTATACAAGGAAGGCATATAATATTGTTGGGTGATGGGGCGTCTGCTAGCTTTTGGAATGATGTTTGGCATTGCAAATAGCCATTACGACAGCTAGTTCATGGTCCACTACTTCAGGGAGCAGAGAAATTAATGGTTCGTGAGGCTAACATAAATGACCTCTCATGGAATGAAGATTTAATTAGATTCCCCATAATGGAGATTCTAAGAGAGAAGATTGGACCAATAGTGTTATGCACTAGAGTCCAATACTAATCTGTACTTTCATACTTGATTCATGCAATATCGATTGTTAAAGAAATCTATAAAACTTTACACTTATCAACTGGCTAGAGAGTTTCTTGTAAATGGTTATGGAGAGCTGTGTTGCCCCCAAAAATCAAAAGTGTTTCTTTGGGGAGTGTTGGTAGGAGGATTGCCAACATGTAGCAAAGTACATATAATAAACCCTCATATATTAGAGCTAGGGGTGGTAAGTGGGCTCAGGTAAACGAACTAAGCACACATGGGTCCATGCTTAGGTAGCCCAAGCATGGGCACATGAAAAAATCCAAAAGCACGAGTACGCGAGAGCTAAATAGGAGCACAATAGACACGATTATTAGTTGGGTCGTCCAAGTACGATTACGCAAGCACATGGATAGTACATGTAGGCCTCTCTTTAATGTAGATAATGTAAATTCTTTAATGGATTAATTATCTAAATAATAATAAATTATTTAATAAATAATAATTTTTGGAATAAATAATAAATTATTCAAAGAGTAATAAATAATTTAGTAAATAATAAATTGTTCAATGAATAGTAAAATATTTAGTAAATAATAAATTATGCAATGGAAAATAAATTATTTGACAAGAAAATATGATATTTACTAAACAGTAGGTTATTTTAGTAAAGAAAATATTTAAATATTGATAAATTATTTAATAAGTAATAATTTTTTAAAAGAAATAATAAAGTATTCAATGAGTAATAAATTATCTAGTAAATGATAAATTGTTCAATGAATAACAAAATATTTAATAAATAATAAATTATTTAATAAATGCACAACAATTTTTTTAATATATTATGTAAATTATTTAGTAAATAGTACATTATTGAATAAATAAATTACCTAATTAGCAAATATTGATATTTAATATAATTTAATCGGTTGTTGCCTTTTTTTTTTAAACCACTCGGTTCACCATGATGTATTCAAAATTTCAAATGTTATTTTTTAATTGAAGAATGTATTTATTTATTATTTTTTATATATATTAAAAGGTTTGATATCATTAGATTTTTTTTCTTAAGATCATTCACGTGCAATAAAAGTAAATTGGAGGAGGTCATCATACAACGTTATCATTAACAAAATTTTATGGTATAGGTGAAATTTTCTCTAGGCTACTGGAATTTAGGGAAGGAAATAAAGGGAAAAAAATTTCTAAAAATCCTAAAGAAAAGCAAGTCGATTGTAATCATCCTTGGCATCATCACCACTATCCTCACCTCCATTCTCACCCAAGATAATGCCCAGTGCTTCATCCGAACTGCTTGACCTTGTGTCACTATCACTACCACAAAACCATGTATATGGATGATCTCCTTGATTACGTGTTTGCGCATCAGCCTAATCCTTTAAGCACATGCAAGCTCTAACAGTTTCCAAATGCATCGAAAAGCATTAGGGATTAAGGAGTCGCCCACCCAAATTAAAAGCTGACTCCGAAGGGACTGTTGAAGCTGGAGGTGTTAAAACGTCAAGAACTACTAAGGAAAGGATTGGCATCATGTGCGCCTTGTTAGACCACTAAGAGAGAACATCGTAATCTTCCTCTTTTATTTCCACCCATAGCTATACCTCATAAACCAGTAGCTCTTTGAAATCACCACCAGAATTAGAGGTACTCCTCGAATCTCTAGTGCTTCTTACAATTTGTTTGCTTCAGTTGTCAAGTACATAACTGTGAGGCCACACTAGCTAGGATAAATTACGTACCCTTTACCTATGAAAGGTGTACAAAGTTTTGAGCATAGTTTACACTTTTGAATCGAGCATAGTACATGATACTCAACATTCTGAACCCCAACACTTCAATAGAACTCTTCAAGGAGACTATAGGTGGCAAAAAATTTATACCTTAGATCTAACGTAATAGCCATGTAGACGGGGTAAGGAAATGGTACGAAATAATCCTTGAGTTTCTGAACCATACCTCAAATAGTAGAGTATAGGATAAGAACACTTCGATGTTGTACAACACATCCAAAATGTCAACTAAGTTGGGGAGAATGAGATTGCCCATCAGGTAGTATGAGTTGGATAGTTTTTTTATCGCCATCAAGAAAGCCCTTAACAGTGCCTTCATCTTCTTACGTAGCTTCCAATCATGGTCTATCATCAAACCTAAGGTGATATCAAGTTTAGTAATTATCATATAATTATAGAACGTCAACAAACTGACCCTCATCTTATATGCATTTAAATGCATCTCGTAGTTGAATTCCACCTTGTTGAGTAGTCTAAAGGTGGAAGTTGCAAATCATCATTATCTATATTGGTCATACAGATCTATAAAAACTCTACAAGCTTTCTCTTGGAAGCATGCATGGCATTTATTGCACATCAAATCTGTGCTAGGGGAGGGTTTGAACCACAACCTTCGAGACTGGCATTTATTGCCAAGTTGAACATGTTGCAAACCCATTAGATGTAGAATAAGTTGCCCTCAGAGATCGAATTGAACGTACTCTTCAAGTGTTAGACTGAAGCTGTATTATTAAAGCCATTGTTGAAACTAACATTGAAAACTCTTTGGATGTTGTATGATTGAGCAGTGTCAATGATGTTACTAGAAATCACTTACCCTGTGTAAGACTCAAGGAAAAAAATGAAAGCTATTATTCGTTTGTGGACCAACCACTCATTACCAATCCAATGTGTAATGACATATGTAACTGTCATTGATTGTAGTCCTTGGTGACTTCTAAATATCAAAAGTAAAGGAGACGCTACAAAAAGGCATAGAACCAATGAGATCATAAGTTTGAAGAAAATTAGAAAAATGCAATTTAAGATTATCAAGACAAGTGAGTAGATTATATACCTGCTTAGAAGGCTCGAGAATTATTCTATTAAATCTTGTTGCATGCTGTTATAAACTGCGACTATATCTTTTTTCAAGGTCTGGCAACCTATACGTTAGTACTGAAGCTATAACTTTTGCATCACTTACCCTCTAAAGCGAGAATGTTCGGTAGCATAGAAGGATATACCTATAATAGCCATCATTTGCACGAGATCCTCCCGTACATCTATGTTATTGAAAACGAAGTCATTAGGGTTGCTAGGACTAAATGCTGACTCGTCTTGTCTTCCGTCGACCTTCACCAGTATCAAACCTTTCTTCTCGTGCATTTCTAGATGCCGTCTTAAATAACTCGTACCAAACCTGGATTTGTCAAATAAAGTATTAGTTATGCAATAAGCGTGATAAGGATCAAAGGAACAACAGCAAATCTCGAAAAAAGGGTTAGAATGGGTTTAATAGACGAAAAGTGAGATGGTTGGTTTTAATCGTGAATGTGAATGGATATAACTCACCAAGACACAAACACAATCAAGTGTTTAAACTTAAAATAGGGTTTAATACAACTCATAAACACTAAATATTGCTCAGGATTCAAATGAAGGTTAGATGTAACTCACTAACTGGTTCAAATGAATGGGTTCACCACAATCTCAAGGTCAAGATCGATAAGAACATAGGAGAGAGTAAAGAGTTTAATCGATACTCGATAATCCAACAAATGCTAGCTTAAGAGTAGCCTTGCTCAAAAAAGGAAATGATTCCAAAAACGCAGAAATATACTTTTCTGTTTGATTTCGTATATTGATGTCTCTATATGTTTTTCTCTAATGTTTATAGATGTTGCTATTTATAGCAAGTCCTAAACCCTAGTGGCAAAACTGTAAATAACGTATAAAGCCTTAAACCCTAAAGAATTGGGCCCATAAATAAAATAAAAGAGAACATGTATAAGAATACAAAATTGTGCATTTTACAAGGAAAGTCAGCATGCAATCACTCAACATGTCCTGGAAAGCATAGTATCTAAACCGAACAAGGTTGGCAGTTGAATGTGCGGGTTCAAGAAGGAGTCCCTGAAGTCTTACAGTGTTTGGCCGAGACACTAGAAAGGCTAGCCCATAATTGCCGAGTTCTAGAATCAGTCAACACGAGTCTCTTGATGCTGTGCCAAGTGGTTCTTTGGTCTCGAGTACTCGGCCTTATGGTATCTTGGCACCTCGGCTAATGACATACTTGATGTCAAGTGTTTATCTTCCTTCCTCTCATCCTTCTAGCTTCTGCTCGACCTCGGTAAGCTTTGATAAGCCTCAGCTTCAAACAGGTTTGCCTCAACTTAAATATAGCCAGAAGCCAATTCCCATCAAAGCGATTACACCATCTTCCTAAATTAGCATGTACTGCCAACATCTAGCAGTATGCTTTCTACATTTCCTTCTTCTGCCAAAAGATCTAACTATGGGATAGGTAGAACTGAAATCTGTACAAGCAACAATAGAGTAAATTTGTGTTGGAGTTGTTGTTCCCTAGTAAAAAAATGCAAATAAACAATTCAACATCACTTCTCACTCTACTTACTTTAACAATAAGCTCGAAGGAAATATTTATTACGTACTTAACTACAACTGAAATTACCGTTAGTTATGGAAGGTGGTTATATACTCTGCATTTGACTCGCTTGTCCACAATAGGAAATACTATGGTATGGTACAGCAGGTATATTGTACAGTTGTGGGTTGTTAATAAGAATTATAGGTATATTGCATGTTTGTGGTGATTCAGTATTGTAACCCTTAGACATAGGTGTAGAAAAAGTAAGGTTCCCCACCTAATTCATTAAATTGGTAAATCTCGTATTAGGATGCTTAGGGTAAGGATGCTCGCCGTACAAATCAATAAAGATCCAATTGTCGAATTCATTAGGGTTAGGATTGTTTGATGGATTCCCTCATTCGGCCATTTTTGCAACAAGAAGTGTTAGTTCTAATGGATTCAAACATAGAGTCAGGAAAGTACAAGAGTGTTTAGGTAAATTTGGGTGCGGTCTATAAATTTTTGGGCAAACTACGTGCATTTGGCACGATTGAGGGTATATATAAGCCTAGTTTTAACGTAAGCACATTAAGGTCTAATGTAATGTGCCTACGTCTTCATTTTTGTGGGCCAACGTATGCATATTTAGGCCAAACGTACCCATATTCCCTCCTACCTAACAAATTTCTTTTAGGCAGCAATTCCTCCCAATGAAAAAATTTGTTAGGCAAGAGCCAACGTGAGCATATTTAGGCCCAATGTGCCCACGTTAAGTAGGAGGCCATTAAAAAATTTTGATCGTTAGGACAACATGCCCACGTTCAACCCCAATGTGCCCACATCCGGCCTTAACATGAGCACATTAGCCCCCAATGATCAAAATTTCCCATTATCTATAAATAGATAGCTAACATTCCATTCATTCCTACAACTCCAATACTTCATCCCCCTCGCTTTCTTTCACATACTCACTCCTTCCTATACTACTCTACTTTATTTTTGAAACCTTTTTCCACCTAAAGATTTACTGGAAGGCTCATCACGTCGCTACACCACTCGATCTCAAACACAAGCCAAGGGCAAGCATCCTCGAGTTCGCTCATCTACTCCATTACCCCCTCCGAGCAGCCTGGCCAAGGGTTACTCCATGCATTTAGTGATTAACAAAATGGCCAATATTGACTGAACTCCTTTCTACCATGTAAACAAGTAAAAAAAGGTCTTCTTCGCTGAAGAAATTTGTGTTTGATCACGAGGCAATTGAATTGGTGACTATGTGGTGTAGAATTCGAGTGTATAGTGGAAGATCACTAATAGTGAGATACTTTAAATGCTGAGCTTGCGTCTCATTTGGACATATCAATCGTTCAAAAACACGTAAAAATGTGGCTAACATATTCCAAGCTGCTGGCATATGTGCAGCATCCCTACTAGGCTAATTGAATAAATCGTTGATGAAGTTTGGAGTGATTTCTAAGACTTTGCTAAATATGAAAGTGGTGAGGAAGCTAGCATCGCGATTCGTTTTACGTTAGGGCAAAATGTCGTCATCGGGATAAACGACATTAGAGGTTGCGTTGGAGTAAAACATTCGAACCAAATTGACGTATGTTTCGTTCTCTAACTTTGCTAATTCTAGAAATCCCATCGCTTTAAGAGCACCTAAGAAGTCATAGATCTTATTGAGCTCTTCAAAGTCGTACGACCAAGTGGAGAGAACATTTTGAGTGCGAAATCCATCCATAAAGCGACACCGTACGATTCTAAACGACCAAGTCGTACAATTTTTAGCACGTAGGGATACATGGGCCACCTACTTACTAGCCCTCTCTCTCTCTCTCTCTAAATTTGATTTCTACTTCCTTAATGGGGCATTGCATTTTTCTTTTTTTTTTTACTTTACAAAGCTCCATTGTTCTCTGCTCGAGAGTAGTTTTTCCTATTGGTAATTAAGCATATTATATCTATATCCAGATATGAGAGAGTATGGAAAAGTGGGAGAGTGAAAAAAGTTGGAGAGAGTAAAGAAATGAAAAGAGAGAAAAATGAGTAAGTTCATATATTTATTCATTAGTTATAATTTTAATAGTTTATTTTATTATTAATTTTTTTGTTAAGTAATAATAAATAGAGAATAAATATATAATTTTTTTTAAAAAAAGTATTTATTTAAGGTCTCATTTACTTTAATAATATAGATATAATAGATTGGGATTGATATGATTCATTATTAATGTCCTCTCAAATTGTGATCCTGCAGGTCCATGATCTTAGACTTAACAACTTGCTCATATTCATCACCAGTAGAGCAACCATTGATAATTGGATTAGATTTCTTCACTTCAATGTGTTGGATTTTATATAGTATCCCTAAGATTTCATTATTCACTTACCGATGTAATCCCTAAGATGTCTCAAACATCTGATGTCCCTTTTTTATCTCCTTTAATCATGGGTTTGTCTAAAGAGCGAAGCATGGTTGGTGCCAACGAGATATGTTTCTTGAAAAGAGTAACTTTTTTCTTTTATACTTTTCCTTTTTATATCAAATAATGTAAGAAATAATTATCTGTGTCTTTTAGTTCTTAATTATAAGTGAAGTATAGTCAGCGCCACAAGTTTACTTTTGTCAAATTAATGATATTTACCTTGTAGCATGCCATAATCGATCCGAAACATACACATATACCAACGGCTTTGAGTGAAGTTAGTTTAGATTGTATATATGATTTTGAAATTTTTAATTAGTTAGTAAATCAACACACTAATACTTTAGATGGTAAATTGAAAAATGGACAAAAGCTTATGTGCCAAATTTAACATATTCCTTAAAAAGATTAAAGTAAAAGAGGAAGGAGATGACTATTATGACTTTTTAGATGAATTAGATAAGTTAGAAATATTATAAATAGCATTTTATGGAAGTCAAATGTATGTACATAATGAAATAAATGTAGGTTTCTTTCAAGAATCTTTGTAAGTGTTTGATTTAAATTGGGATTTCATTCTTTTTCATTTGTTCTTACATATATGATTATTTTATTATATTATTTACAATGGAAAAAATATGCATATATACAAATCAGCATTTGTATAAAGGAACATATATGCAGCTTAATTTCTTTCTTTGTTTGCGGTGAGAGTTAAGAAGACATCTCACTTCCTCTAATATTGATGTGTGTTTTCACACTCATACATTTGGAGAGGAAATCATGATGCCATTCATTTTCAACAATAGATTTTTTTTCTTGGTCCATGTTGATAGCTGTAAATAGGGGTAGGTATGGTTTGATTCTAAATGATTTGTTCTCTTTACTGAATCAAACATAATATAACGATTTAATTTTCTTTTTGAAATTCAATCTAATCATATGATCTGGTTCATAAATTTTTTAAACCTAATTAAAATTAGTTCGGTTCAGTTCAATCTATAGTTTGAATAGTTTATTTCAATTTTTTGTTACGATTTTTATCTCCAATAACATATCTTCTTTTTTATTGAACTTTCATATGTTATCAATTAATTTTTCATATATTTATCATGTGTAAAGATGCTTAGTAAAAAATTGTATAAGATCTTAATATACCAAACTTAATTGAAAGAGGATAAGAGATTTTATTCTTATAAACAATAACAAGGAGATAGAAACAGAGCTACCAATCTAAAAGCAATACAGAAAAAAAAAAAAAAAAGATACACCGTAAACTAAAAAAAAAGACAAAAGACACATAAAGAGCACTAAAGTCAAATCCTTAATTCAAAAATATATAAGAAATAACTTTTTACAAAAGAAATAATTATAGAAGTGAAACTTTATATGAAATTCACTTAACTTAATCTTAATAATTAATCTAAAAATACAAAAGAAAAAACAAGATATAAAAGATTTAATAAAATCTATGAATATTGATGAAAAAAATAAAAAATAAAAACATAAAATAATTGTATAAATTTTTTTTATTTAACAAATTAATTCAGTTCTATTCGATTCAGAATGGTTTAAAGTGGTTTACTTTCTCGAACTAAATCACACGGTTTAAAATAAAATTAATTTTTTAATTTTGGTTTAATTTGATTGAAGGTTTAGGATTTTTTCTATAGCCTTAGTTGTGAAAACGTCGGTATGTGTCTTCCACTTTGCAATATTTGTCCCATGGTTGGACTATGAAGAACTTTGTTATCTCCAAGGATAAATATACATCTACAATAATATATTGTTGGATACTTTTTTTGGTCCTTAGGAAACACTGGCGACAAAACTAGCAAAGTATTAGCACTTGATAGATTTCTAGTCCTTAGGAAGCGCTAGCCACAAAAGCTTATAAAGTTTGAGCACTTGATACATTTTCAACACAAGGCTCTCGAAGTCTTCTCCGGCCCACAAAGTTATGGTTGTGTCTGACAACCTACGTTTAATTTTGGTAGGAAATGCCAAACACAGAAAAACAAAGTCATCCTGATTGGAGGAAAGAGACAAAATCGCATGAGTTAAAAACGAAAACACTTCCTTATCAACTGCCGGTGGAAGTAGAATACGATCTTTTTAGAATATACTGATTCCCACTTCACATTCCACTAAGAACCGTGCATTGTGACGAGTCATTCCAACCATGCATATATACATATATATCATACATTCTAGGGAAAATTGTACCATCCAACTTCCCACATTAATGCATTTCGCTTTTCACCAAGGATCCTGCATCCCTTTTCCATATCAACGCGTTTTGGCAAAAACTCCTGCAGAAAGCTTAAAGGACCAAGTCCTCATTCAAGTTCGAGGGAAATGGTTGTCTACGCCTTCACTAACATTATCGGTAGTATCTCTGTCTCTCTCTCTCTGAATTTGATTTCTACTTGTTAATGGGGCATTGCGTTTTTTTTTTTTTTTTTGGGCTTTACAGGGCTCTGCTGTTCTCTGCTCGAAAGTAATTTCTCCTATTGGTAATTAATAAGCAAATTATATATATATATATCCATATCTATATCTATACATATATATATAATGGAATGGGTTTGATATGATTCGTTATTAATGTCCTCTTAAATTGTGATTCTGCAGGTCCATGATCTTAGACTTATCAACTTGCTCATATTCATCACCAGTAGAGCAGCCATTGATAGTTGGACTGGATTTCTTCACTTCAATGTGTTGGATTTTATATGCTCTGTGTCGGTATCCTGCGTCTTGGTTTCTAATGGGTGCCAACTTCCCTCCACTCATCTTTCAGCTGCTTTATTTCATTACATTCTTGTACTTCCGTTTCCAAAGTCCTCAATTTTGTTGTCCGGTATGTATATCATAAATTCATACGTCTTTTAAGTTTGTTTAAGGTCGATGTTTATCTGAAATATATAGTCATGAGCTCGTAGATACTGCTAAGTAAAGTCACTTAACTCACTATCTCGAAGATATATACTTGTTGACAAGATAATCTATGTTAACATAACACCTTTAATGAGTTTTTTTTATCCCCTCTTTCAGGCACTTCGTACAAGAATAGCACTTGGGATCCATCTTCTTATCTTCATTGTTGTCGGCTTATTATGGGTTTTTGATTTTGGAAGCGGTATTTGCTTCGCTATATCAGCCATCGTTACAGGAATTTTAAGCTCCTCCCTCACCGTTATTCAGTTGGTACGCAAAAGAACAGAGAAGAGAACTATTTGCATGGCCTATAGAATATGGAAACATGTTGCCAAACGGTTGGCATTATTTTATTTAAATTTTTTCTTTTATATTACGAGTATACTTTCTTATATTCACTCAATATATATGCTTAATTTCTTCACCTTTGAATATCTCATGATCTAAATGCTTAAAGCCATGTGTCCACATTCTATTATATATAATCATTTTATGTGTGTATATTGTCTGTGTATGTGTATATATATATATATATTTGTTTGTATGTATGTAAAATAGCATATATAGGTTATACTTTATCTATTGTTTCTCAGTGTTATGTAATAGCTAAGTCATTTTAGTTTCTCTTTATTTATGTAGGGCCCAATTTTGTGAATAAGTTTGTCCTTTAATTGTCACCATATTTGAAACTGGAATTTTCATATGTTTGTCACTATATGCAGCATATTTTTCTGTTCATTTACGTTTTTTATTTTTCATAATGGTAAATTACAAATTCATTTATGTATGTTTCTTTTATATATACTTAGCACTTTTATTTTTAAAATAAAGCATTCAAACTTCCAAATATTTGAAAAATATACTTTTAGACCTTATTTTGCAATTTTTTTCCTTTCATAAAGTAATAAAAAAGGATGGTCAAATTAAAAAAAAAAAAAAGAAAAAAGTACAATAAACCCCTTAAGGTTTGCATGTTTTTCTATTTCAATTCTTAACATTTCAAAATTTTCATTTCAATCTTCAATGTTTTCAACTTTTGTCAAATAGGTCCTTCCATCAAATTTGTTAGCTTTTTCACCATATTTGACACATAGGAATACATCATTGGCCATTTGTATTTTTATAAATAGAAAATAATAAAATACTTTAAATAACAATAAATATATATAATATAAAAATGAAATAAAAATCTACAAATTAAAATAATACATAGATACTTACATATATTAATAAAATTCACCAAAAATGGGAAAAAAGATTAAAATTCGACCCTTAGAGGGTTTGCACAACCTTGTAAGGGTAGCTAGATTTTTACTGCCTAAGGGCTCGAGTCACGACCCACCTGTTGAAGTGGGTTATGTGACTCTTAGATCGGTCGTGAGTGGCCGCCAATCACCAAAGAAGGGTCACACGACCTCATCGGGTAATAGAAAACCAAAAACCTATTAGGTAATAGTCAAGTAACATAACCCAACTTCAACCTGATGGGTTTTCCTTTATTTATTTTTTTTTTTTTTGTTTAGCCGATCACCCTTAGGAGGAGTCGCACAATCCCCCCTTGAGTGATTGGCAACCACCTAAGGGTCGTACAACCCACTTTAACACCATATGCTTTAGGCAACCAAAATCTAGCAACCTAAGGAGAGGGGTAGTCAACGGCTACCTATGAGGTGTAGCGCAATTCCCTTAATGACCATCAGCCACCACCTACCTTAAAAGGTTAGATTTCTATTTTCCATGATTTTTTTTTAGTTTTTTACCTTTTTGATTTTTCAAATATATATATTTACTTATATAAGTGTATATATATTATGGTATTATTTTTTAGCTTTACAATATTTTATTTTTTTAATTTTTTGATTTTTTAATTAATTTTCAATATTTCTTAAATATTATTCTATGTATTTCTATTTTTTTTGCTATTTAATATTTTATTTATTTTGAAAATTACACATGGACCGATGCTATGATGTCGCATGTCTATAGTAATGAAAAATCTAATGAGATCCGACGAAAGGACCAATTTGATAAGAATTAAGAATAGTAAGGACCAAAGTGAAATTTTTGAAACTTCAATTACTGGAGTAAGAAAAAAAAAAGGCAAATTAATAATAAATTATAATATTAGTTCTTTTGGCTAATAAAAGTTTTTAGTATTAAAAAAAAAAAGAGCTCAAGCACATAAATTAATAACCCTAAATAGTTTAACTTAATATTACCTTGCTCACTTTATGTTTTCATCATTTCCCTTATTCTTTCCCTTCTTCCTCCTTAATGTTATGTTTTTTCATTCTTTCTACTTTGTTCTTTCTCATCTGCTCTATAGTAAGATCACATAAACTTGAAATAATGAAGGTAAGATAATTTTTTTTTTATTTCACTTATTTACATATGAAAAATATGTAACACCATATATAGTTTTTTATTTTTTTTTACCCATACATATAGATTATTTTTTAATATCACATAAACTTAAAATTTATTTAAAAAATAATAAAATTTACGAGTTGTAAGGATACTTTATACCTCATAGATTTAGGAATATAAGTTTCGAGGTAATATAAGGTAATTCTGGTTCTAAAATTCGAAAATTTATTTCTTACTGAATAGTGTATAGATAAATCAGTACACCTACCTTAATATTGTGTGGTATCTATAATATTATTCTGCCCTACTTAGCCAAATGGGATATATGAGAATATATACTATATCAAAGAACAACATTATTTAGGTAGGTGGAAAATGTAAGAACGGACTATAGTAACATGGGCCTTTTGACTCCTTTTCTTATTTCGACCCCTTTGTAGTGGCACGATCCTAATCCTGGTGACTGGGTGATCATAATATGAAGTATGCTCGAGCTAGTTGGTGGAGTAACTGGGTTGTTTATGGGCATATTGCAACATGACACACTTTCTGAGGTATCTATAATATATTATATTGTTTTTGCTATCCTAATAGAAGCAGAATTACAATTACTAATTATACAACCGGAAGAGGAACTTAGAAGGTCCAATTTTCCTTTGAGTTTTATCAACTGAGTTTTAAAATTTTTCAAAGGTATACTTATAACTTACCCATTCAATTTTTATGTTTTGTATATTTGCAATACGTATGTGACTATCTTGATCGAATGCATATATCTACAGTTGTACATCTATTCTCTCTTTTATGTCTTATTGGATTCCTAAATGTTTTCCAAAAACATATAAATACTCATTAGATAAGTTTTCATAAATATAAAAGTACTTCCTAATAGCTTTTATAAATATAGGCTGAATATATATCAAAAGGAGGTAAGTATACAACTGAAAAAAAAAATTAGAGGTGTCAATGTAATTTTAAAAAATTATAGAAACCATCAATAGAATTTATTCCAATACATATCAATTTCATTATTTTATGGCATATTCCATATTTAGGTTCATGCAAAAGTGTACACTTTGAATAAAACTTGCAAACTTCAAGTTATAATAGCTATTCAAGATGGTTATAGTTTAGTGGTAAAAATATTAGTCTCCCAAAGAATGGACTAAGTATGATTAACAAGATTGTAAGATGAAATGAACGAAACCAAATAAAAAATATTGTATTTTTCTAGTTCTGTTTGGAAAATTCCTAAACAAAGCTAACAATTGATTTTAGAGGAACAAATCGAACCAAAATAAATCGTTTTAAGAACCAAAGTAATGTCTCATTTGTTTTTATGAATGAAATTATCATGGCACCTTTGAAATCCTTTAATTGTCTAGATATTGACTTCATTAACTCTTTTTATAGTGATAATGCAAGTACTTGTAATGTGAAATTACTTATGGTTTATGTAAATTTTATTGTCCTACAAATTATGGCTTAATCTATAAAACAAATCAAACCAAACCGAAGTTATATTGTTTGGATTAGTTCAAAACCTAAACAGCATGCCTCAATTCAAAATGGTAAAATAAACAGATTTCTTAGAATTTAATTACAATGATCGAATCATCATTTAGAAAATCAAGTCTTTCCAATGGTATTGGATAAGTGACTTTACATTAACTTGAGCATTCATCAATTACATCACATTTAGTATTGCTAGTCTTGATAATTATTTTTCCTTCTTTTTTCACTATTTATGTAAACTCTGTAGCTCTCTTTATATTTGGGCTTGTTCAACTAAGAGTTGCTTTCTTCGTGCATAAAAACCATGATGTACAGTGGTTTTCTTGTCAAACCTCAAACTCACTCCCTTCTGAATAAGTAGAACCAAGTTAGAGTTCAATATCAATTGTGATGCCTACAAGTGGGAGTGATAATACTTGAACACTCTATGTAAATCATCTAACGTATTATTATAGTATTACTTCTTATAATTTAAGGATTACTTTAGTATATTTGTGGTTTATTGAGGTTTGGATAATTACATGATGTTGCTACACTTATATATTGTATAAATATGATAAGAATTTCTCTATTTTATATAAATTTTAGAAATATATTATAGTAGGGTTATTGTTGATGGTCAATTACATACTACTAGTAATCAAGTCAATTTTTGAAATTACTTAATCCAACACATAAGTATGGATGTGTGGAGAGATATATGGAAGAAGGAACAAATAAGCTTGACGTCTCATGATGCGATGAATGATAGAGGATTACGATAAGTAAATTCATTAGTTTCTTGATCTAGTCTTGAGTAATTTGTTGTTGTTCTATGGAGGGATTTCAACAAAGCTTCATCTTAAACCTTATAAGTAGAATGTATTGGAAATGAGAGTATTAGCCTCCTATTTACAGCTTTTTGGAGGTTAATTTTGATCATTGGATCATTCTAAAATGGATGGCTAAGGTTTGCTATTACTAGCAATTGTTGAAGCATTCATAATGATCCAACAACTCATATCGATCTCCTCTTTTATGTAGACTTTGCTATGCCTCGAATCTACTAAGGCATGGTAGTCCACCATGTTTACTACTTAAATAGTTCGCCTAAGGCTACTGCAAACATTAGAGTAGGTTTCTATCTAATTTTAGAACTTTAGAAATCATTATTGAGTTTGCGAAAATCGTTATGTAGAAACCTCATGATCAGGTGACTACACTTGTTTCGTGTATTTAGTTTAGTTGCACAATTAATTAAAGAGAGATAATTTAATTTCTTGGGATATATGGAATTCTTGCAGGTGATTGTTACTTGTTTGAATACCATGCCAAGAGACTTTAATTACAAGAAAACGAAATGCGTGTTATATTATCAATATGTCGCTTATTGCAAGTACCTATGAATTGCTTAATCACTTAAATGAACCAAACCTAATTATGTTGGGTTTAATTAATAAAATGAGCATGCATGAGCATGACATTGTATTTATTATTCCTAACATCACATCACATGAGAGATGAAGAAGGGTCTTGCAAGGGTTGTTTTTATTAAAAGTGGAAACTATTTTGTCATAGTATGGTACACTCTTATGACAAGTCCCCTATAAACCTCGTAAATTTTAATAATACTTAGAGTCAAGCTCGGATGGTCTCAATATTCCCTAGAGTTGATAAGCTAAAAATTTAAAAATTTCACCTAATAAATTGAATTCGTAATCGTAGAAAAGGATAACATATGGAGTCCTAAAATACAACTAAAACCTACCAATTATAAAACTTCAAATCCTTTATATTTGAGCATTCGAAATCTAAGAGATAATTAAATAAAATACCAACTAAATAAGTGAATAAATTTCATTTCTATAAACCCCTACTTAGAACCTTAATTTGTAACCAAGTAAATAAACTCGTAATCTTTACTTAGAACAAACAAGATGAATGAGTAAACAACCAAATAAATTAATGAATAACCAACTACATAAACATTTAAATGAATATATATATATATATATATATATTAAAAAAAGGAAGAAAATTCAAATATGTCCAATGAAGCATCATGCTAGGCTTCCTTGAGTAGTGCTCTTTGTCTAGCTAAATTATCCCTTAATTTTGTGCTGCAATATATCTTATGTAATCTCGATTTTGTAGGCTAGCTCTAAGGTGTCGTATCCCTCTTCACATCAAGGCTTAGGGGTTGTTATTTAAGGGAACCTAGGAGTACTTTTGTGTAGCATTTTTTCCTAAGGATAGGGGGCTTTTGCTTGGAGTGGTGTATGAAGAGACTTGAGCTCTTTTTCAAGCCCCTAAAACCAATTAGTATGCATATAAGTTGTTTAGGCAAAAATCTTAAGGAAAATGCTCATTTAGAAGCTTCATAAGATCTTTAAAAATTTGACCCCATCTTAATCCTTGCTTATAATAATATTTTGGACAAGATTAAAGTGATTTAAAACTCAATCAAGAGATATAACCATCACAATAATTACTAAAACACTATGAGGTAAAACCAAGTTAAAAACTTGTTACAGGTCCAAAACCAACCCAAGCAAGCCTAAAATGCCTTTGAAAGAACTAAACTTAACTTGAAAAATAATTTAGAAATGTGTTGGTGTAATTTTAGATCTAAACAAGCAAGTCGAGTTTAGGCTCTAGGTTCTAAATGGCAAAAATGGGCCAAAAACTACCAAACGGGCTAAACCAATAAAAATTTGTACCAAACAAGCAAGATAATAGCGTATTCTAGATTTTGAATATAAAACTTAAGGCCTAAGTTGATGATCCAAAAGCTTAAAGAATGAATAAGAAAAAGCCTAACTCAAGAAGCCTTAGCAATAAGGCCCCAAAACCCAACTAAGAGAACACTAAAAGTAAAAGATTAAGGTCAAGCCAATAAATAAATATAAACCCATAAAGAATTAAGCCTAAATACACCCCAAGTCCCAAAAAGAATTTAAAACCCACTTGAAATTGGAAGAGTATAAAACAAAGACCAAAACAATGTAAAATAGAACCATCAAACCTAACAACTAAAGAGGTCTATAACTTTTTGGACCTATACAAAAAAATTGCAATTATAATTTGCCAAAAAAGACTACACCACAATAATCTACATCTAAAAACAATAGAAAACGACTATAAGAATGAAAATCGAAGTTAAAATGAAAAACTATGATAAAAACAAGTTTAAGTCAAAACCGGGAATTATAGTAAAGATAGATAGCTTAGTAAGCAATTACCCACTTTCTTATTCATACTCCTTCTTGGTTATTATAGGCGATCCCGATGTTGATTCGAACCTACCTGTAGATTATTACGACCCTTAGTATATCATGGCCGAATGAGTATTCCAATTGCCGATATGCTTATATTTACTTATAGAGTAGCTGCACTAAAATTTAGATAATAATTGGTATGCTTAGGGATTTTGGAAATTGCATGCGTATGATTACACATGCTTATTATTTAAGGTACCCTAATATAAGATAGTGAACTGTTTGTTATTTAGCTACTCGTAGTATACCTTGTGATTGTCTAATGATATTGAATGGTCACTAAAATAAAATGAACCTAACGATATTTGACCTTAATTAAATCGAATCATGCGTGGTACGATTTACACCATTTACATGTTGGTTGTCACATCACGTGTGTAGGATGGAGGGGTCTTACGAAGGTTGTGATAATTATTATATGAGTTTTCATACAGTGTACATGTGTGCCATGGCCCCACCCTTACCTGCAAGCTTACAAGGTGTTAGAGACGCCAATCGCATATTTAAGAGCCTAGTTATAACGACCCAACAATATCATTGTCGTGATAGGTCACCGTGTATCATATAAAGGTCTATTATCAACCCCATTGCTGATCATAGGCCTTTCATACGATACACAAGGCTCTTTCCACTCTACGTTACCACTAGGCCCATAGACTAGTAATATAGAGCAATTTAACTAAAATTTCTTCTATGTTATAATTTAACTAATTGGGTGGGCTCATGAGACCCACACCAAAACAATATTACAAACAAATGCAGTTCATAATGGAACTGCATAAAATCTAAGTTATGCACAAAAACATAAAAGTATCTAAATATCTATAATCTATTACAAAATGTTCTCTTCGCTCTCTGATCGCTCCGACCTATCTCTACACGAGACTTACCAAGAGCATGCCTCGGCCCGAATTGACGAAGAGGTTCTCCTACATCAACAAAAATCTATAGGGATGTAAGCTTACGCTTAGTGAGATAAATGCCCTCGTTAGTACCACATAGCAAAAGTTTATTATTTGCACAATCATATGAATGCATGAACAATCAGTATGCCGAACAATCAGTATGCCAAACAACGCATGCAGTGACCTAAGAATTGCATACGACTTAGAATTTCGCCCCCTGAAGTCGGGGTTTGGAGATAATTAACCGACCCAAACCAAAATCCAGATTCTAGACCTTGGGTTTTATTTCATTTGCACTATCGTGCTCATACCAAAACAAAACTCTACATATATGTATATATATACTTCCTTTACCAAAATCAAATCATATCTTTTAAAATCCCAAGTCTAGCGGTGTGGTGGCCCCCGCAGTCTACAAACACACGCCCTAAGCAGAAGCCACAAGACTCAGCCCCTCACCAACGGTTAGCGTCTCCCGACGCCTAGTAAGCCCATTAGCTTAAGATAGAGACTCAATATATATGATGACGTAGCTAGTGCCCAATCCTGCAGGAAACTCGTATTCCTGTGAGTCCCTTCCCATCTTCTACGTAAAGCGGTAGTCGGTGTTATCCGTATGCAATATAGGGTATGCATGATTCATTTTGATTTCTTAATTGCATAAGAGATTAACTCAATGTTCAGGGTGATCAGACAATTTCATTCCATACAATTCATATGTATATATGATGCAAGCAATTCCCCTTATTAAATATACTTAACAAGTCATCACATTCATCCACAAATTCGTACACATACATCTCCCATATCCCATAAGCATCCAAATTCATATATATAAGTTTAGATGTATCTATTTCTACAAGCACAATCAAGTAAAGAGTCATTGGGAATTTACTCACTCTGCCATATAGGTCAGTCAAAGTAATCCGGAGGCAAGTTGTCTCCATAAACAGTGTCCCCTGGTCATTGAAATAATTTTTATAAGGAATTGAAGCAAACTTAAGAAACTAAGTAAATTTTCTTTAAGTTATACTTTTGACTAGTTTTCGAAATTTTTCCCGGTTTTTACCTAAAGTTCAATCGCGTATAACTTTTTCGTTTTAAATCCGATTTTTATGATCTTATAGTCAATCTTCATCGTTTTCGAGTGTACTTTAACGTGGTAAGGTTATATTTTCGAAATGACGTATACAATTCTGTCCATGGGTCAGAACAGTAGCGTTCCTCATGTGTTGGAGTGTTTTTGGGCCTTGTTTGGTAAATGGGCTTTTTAATAACTTAAGAAATTCTTTGGGCTTGGTCTTTAGATTTTATCCTAAGCTTAAAATACTCCTTGAGATCAGATTTACAACTTTGATTTATATTCCTAAGGCTAACAACCACTTCTTGGGCCCTTTAGTGGGCTTAAGTTGTCAAATGGGCTTGTTTTTTGTTCAAACTAAAGTTAGTGACTTTGGTGGGCTTATAGGACCTTAGGTGGATTTTTTATGGGCTTCAAAACAACCTCTCTTGGTACTTTAAGGTGCTGGTCATATTTTTGTTGAAGGCCCAACTTAGAGTTCTAGGCTTGTTTTGAAAGTTTTAAGCTCGGTTTTGAGTTTTAGGCTTTATATGCTTATCATACTTGCTTTGGTTAATCTTTTCACTTTGTTCATTCACTTTTATCATATTTTTAAGTTTCTTTTTCCCACGTTCTAGATCTGTTCATGATGGTTCCAAGAGGTCCTCATTTGGTTTTTCAACTTGTCTCATCATTTCCTTAAGTTTAGGTGGTAGATTATGCACTTAACTACTTGTGTACAAATCTTAACTTAAGTTTCCTTCCATCAAATGATCCTTTAACTCATGCTCCACATAAAGAAATAAAAGATCTTATACTCAATAAAACCTCCATATCATAGTTCATGTCATATAAAGTTGGTTTCTTCATAAAACTTCATGTGATGGATTTTTCCTTAACTTCAGTCTAGATTTGAGCATGTTTAACTTAATGGAAACAAAATCAACATCCAAATGACTATGAAACCCTCACGTCCAGCATGCTTATCCTCCATTAAAGTTCTCATTTTAAGATTTTCTTAGCTTAAAATCTTCCATTCAAAGCATTAAACAAATGTCTTTACAAAACATCAACTTTACATGCTCATGTTTCAACTTCATGTAAGGGTTTCATGGTTTGTTTCTTAAAACGATTTTTTAGTGCTATAACAACTTAAACCTTACTTATATCTTCAAGAAATCAAAGTCTCCTAACATAAATACTAATCCACACATCACAAGAAACACTTACTCGTCCTTAATGCAAAGTTTGGTGGTTGTGCTCTAAGGTTCCACTTAAGCCTTTAACTTTGCCTCCTCCTTTTAGCCACCTTTTGGAACCCGAATCTTTTGCTCTTTTGGAATGGGGTTTATGGAAGATTCTAATAGTCTTAAAAGGTCTTAGATGGTGAAAGAAAATGACACAAGAACAAAAGAAAAAAATGCCGTGAGTGAAGTTTCAAGAATGGAAGAAAAGTTAATTTTGTGGGGTAAGGTTGTTTCTCCTTTTTATGTTTGTTTCAAAGGAGAGAAAAATGAAGTGAAAGTGAAATTGAAAGGGAGAGAAATGGTGGAAAGTGTGGCTGGTTGGAAATGGAGAGAGAATGAGTGTTTAAATGCCTTGAAAGTGTTGTCTTGTAGCTTACACAAAGTCAACAATTGCAACTCTTGATGATGTAAGCATTAAGGGGTGAATAGTGATGTGTAAGAAGAAGTGATTGATGGGTGAATGACAAGTGCATGGCCCCCCTTTCTCTCCTTTTTAGATCTGCCATGTAAAGTCTTTTTATGCCATGGAGTGGTCTTGTCACCTTTATTAAAGTTAAGCTTATGAATTCTTGTGAAAAATTGTTCATATGTAGTATAAGTGAATAGGTGATAAGGAAATTGTCTTATCACTAGATTTTGATAAGTTATCAATTGATAAATGATTCCAACTCTCAATTGATAAGTTATCTAAGGTGATTGGTTGGTCTACTTATTTATGTGTAAGGCTTATGCATGAAGATAAGGGCATAGCCTTATAGAAAATTATTTTAGGATTTTTATCTTACATTGTTTTGTGATTTATGATTTGATTTTTGTAGAATTGTGAAATTTTCTAAAGTTAAATGAAATTATTCAAATTAAATTATCGATTAATTATTTAAGGTTAAAATTCCTTAATGGTTTTAAGGTTTAGGGTTTTAAGTAGTTTTAGAGCTCGCAGTTCTTCAAGCTCGGGTTTTATCGACAATTAACTTTTGAATTGACAATTGGCTTTTGAATTGTAAAAATTTAATTCGTTTCTAAACATAAACTTAAGTTTTTAGTTTAGTTGATCTTTAGGAACATTGGGAAGGTACTCTTAATTAAGTCTTAGGCCTACTAAAAGTAGGGTTTACAATTACAGCATTAAACTCATATTCATTCATCAATTAAGCATTAACGTCAATCATCTAAGTGCAATAAATTAGAAAAAAGTTCCAGCTCACTACTAATCTACACTATAAAACTTCAAATAATCATAACTTAATCATTTTAACTCCAAATCACTCCAAACTTGATCCTATCTTCATTAAACTTCATTATGAAATTAAAATTTTTTTTAGAAACTGCAGGTTTATAACAGCATCACATCAGATTAAATAATTTTTCCTAAATTACCCATTACTTCATATCAACACTACTTCACTTCCAATGACCATATCTAATCCATTTTAGCTCCAAATCACTCCAAACTTGTTTCTATCATCAAATTACGCAATAAACCTCATTTTAAACCTAAATTTTCATATTTTCCCAAATTTATAGCAATAATTACACTAGATTAAACCAAGTGTTCCAAATTGTGAAACATTATAAAATTAGTTACCCCTTACTATTATATAAATGTTAGAGCAATTGTAGAAATTCTTTATATGAAGGCAAAAGCTACGACGAGGCAATAAAACTTCATCAAAGTGACCCCAAGAGTTAAGTTTTAGAAATGAAGTGGTGATAATGATGATAATAATAACATAGTTAAAATCTAGCTATAAGTATATTATTCGTTATTTATCGGAAATAGGTAATTCAAGCTTTGATATTTGACAAGTTCTTAGAGATAAATTACTTGAACAATAAAATAAATAAATAAGCGTTTAGGAAATATGTACATATATAAAGTATATTTGGTTATCACATGTGCATCTGTAATTCAAACATGTAATATATATTATATTAATTTAATATGGTAAGATTCATGGGAAACTGATTAAAAAATAATACAACACGTAGGACAACTTCATTGAGAAGTTATATGCGCGACATAACTTGGGGAATGGATGGGTAGGTGAATTTCTAAGTTAGTAACACATAAATAGTAGGAAATAAGGAAAAGTTTACACATGTCTTGCTAGAAAATTTCTCATTGACCTCTATAACTCCATATAAAGCCCAAGCTTGTTACTAATACAATTTTTAGCTGGTTTAGGTTCCAAAAACAAATTAGATGTTCTTGAAAAGGTTTAAAAAATAATTCAAGAAAAACATTACAAAATATAGTGCAAAATTTGGATTGTTGGAGTATGTAAGCCATCAAGCAACCCAATAACAAGTGAAGAACATCACCGATAGGAAATGACCCACCTCATACAGCCAAAACACCCAAGACCATCAACTATGACCGGAAACCCAAAGACTACGGAGTACTCATTTGACTTTAATTTTTGATTAAATTCTAGAAGTAGAAAATGTTATATAAAAAGGGAGAATTACAACGGAAAGAATCAACGTTTAAAGGTAAGTTTAAATAAGGGATTAACGTTTTAAAAAATTCAAATAAGGGATCAATATTTCACAAAGCAGTTCAAATAAAGGATCAATGTTTCACAAAATAGTTCAAATAATTTTATAAATTAGCTATTATGAATCCCTTATTTGAACAATTTTATGAAACGTTGATCCCTTATTTGAACTTTTCAAAACGTTGATCCCTTATTTGAACTTTTCAAAACGTTGATCCCTTATTTGAACCACTTTAAAACATTAATTCTCTATTTGAACTTACTCCAAACGTTAATCCCCTTTGTTATAATTCTTCTTATATAAAAATCATGAAACCTAGATTTTTTAAATTAAAATTGGTTATATGGGTTCCTTAAAAAATTACACTTGAAAAGAAATTTTATATCATATTTTTAGTAGGCTAAATGATGTTTTTAATTCTAAATTTTATGTACAAGTTCCTAAAAAGGTTTGTTTTAATACTATGTAAAGAGTTTTAAAAAATTAAGATGTTAGATTTTGGGTAATTTTGATTTAACATAGAGTAAAGAGCTAAAAACGCATGAGAGTGATGTTTCTTTAAGTAATTTAACTTACATGTATTATAACATGGTTGTAATTGACCTTTGGAGTAATATACTAGTCTAATGGAGTATGGATATGGTAAAGTTAGTGTCAAAATAAAATGATTTGATGATTTACAAAGCGTAATAGGCGAGTTAGAAGTTATGATAAGGATTAAGGACCGATTACATATTCCAAAGCCTGAGGGCTCTCTCAAGTGGTCTACCAAGCTATCCGAGGTAAGTTAAGCGCCAAGGAGCAATACTTGTCCCAGTTCAATTTGCCGAGCTACTTTACTCTCTATATTGTCCAAGATGTTGTCGAGGTAAACAACCGGTGTGCCAAGCCAAACCTTCCACTAAACCATAGTCCAAGCACCAAATCTAAATGCAACAATCCCCACTGTTGCCAAGGCCGATCAGAACTATTAAGAGCCGACCATCTGAAGCTAACCCTATGTGAATCGTCCCTGAACCAACCATTGTCCAGCCCCTTCTAACTCCAAATGGGCCTGAACTAAGTCCCACCCCTACCTAGACCACAATATTGTTAGAATCACTATAAAAACACGCGTGTACTATCCTTTACTGACATATCTGATAAAGGACGTCAGTGTTCCTTCTTTTGCATGAACTCTTAGTTTCCTTATAAATTATTCTCTTTTGTTTTTAGCAAATAAAAACCATTCTTTTGAAATTTTTGTAACTTAGGATTTGCCCTAACGGGATGATATAAATACTGTCATACTGTAAAAGTTAAGAGATCATTAGAATACAAACGAACACACTGAACTTTTTTACTCTCGAGCTAAGTGTCCCTCTTACTCTTGTACTCTTACTCTTGAACTACTCTTATCTAGCCCATTCAAGCATAAACTAATGGCGAATGACCTTCGACCATACTTATGCATCATATCAAGTGTAATCTGAGCTCGTGTGAGGCGTTAGTACATCATATCCTTCGTTGATGCATGAGAACCCCTTGCTCAACCTTCGACTATCATTTACTTTTCAAGCCATCTTACTACTTAAACCTACCCTTTTGGTTACGCGTAATATCGAGTTCGTATGTTCATCTACGAGTCCATATCAAGTTAGGTCAGAACCTCAACTAGTTAAAGATGCATATAAATTGGCACTTAGAAATTAGGTTAGAAGTTGACTTGGAGAGTTGGCTACTTATGTGTTTCTAAAATAATTCCCTATAATTGATATATATGTTAAGCTATATTGTTAATCAAGTATATGTATGAACAATACTATTGCAAAATAGACATTAAACACTTGTTTGATTTGAAGTCTTTTATTTTGGAATTTAAAAGAAGGTAGTTAGGAAATCGAGTTTGTAATACTTACATACACACACACATACATACATATAGAGCCTCAAAAAGAAGCATAAAAGTTTTGAAAATCTGCTAAGTAGCCTCGGTAAGTTGATACCTGTATGTTAAAGCAAATTATATCTACTCATATGAACTCTTAACCACTTGACTACGAGTTTTTTTATTGAGTTTCTATGAGCATGACTTGTTAATTCATGAGCTATGAGATGATTCATGTTCTCCTTTATATATGTGTTAACAAATGAATCACACATGGTTATTGACTTTAATGATTGCAATAGTGATGCTAATTGGTTATGGTTTTTCGATAAGATCTATGAATTCAATGAAGAAGTTAGGTACTAACCTTACCTCCTAAGGTATTCATTTAAGTGAATCCAATAATGAGGCCTTAGAAACAATAGTACAAATGAAACAAAGCAAGGGTTAGTAAGTAAAGAGTAAGTTTGCTTGGTAATTTGTTTGGTATTGCTTAGTATATGATTTAGTAGATTCATATCATGGCATGAAAAGGACCTTACAGGTCAAATTTTCTAAAATTGAGATTTTATTAGGCTGGGTTTTATATCAAAAGTTGGATTTATCAAGTTAATAACTTGATTTATAAAAGTTGGGCTTTTAAGCATAGAGAATTTGTATTGTATTTACTAAGCCAATTATCCACTAGGTCTTCTAACCACATTACGTAGTTTTTGCTAAGTTAGGTTTTAGTAACTCCTTGTTACACTACTAGGTTTATGGACTTTATGGCTAGATGCCTAAATTGAAGTTAACCAACCAAATGGCTAGGCTAAGCTAGGATATTAGTATCGATACATGTCACATATATGAGCATGGCAAATATTTATTACATTTACTTACTTGGTTAGGTTATAAAGAAACATAACTAATGTGATAACTTACGCATGTGATTGTAATATGCTTTGCATATATTATCATTTATTTATACACTCTTATACTGAGAGAACAAGTTGTCTTATCCTCATGTCAGAAAAGGAGTTAAACAATGCCCCACATCTAAAGAGCAAGAAGATTTCTGTATGGATAATAGCTATAGCTTTCTTTAAAGGCAAGTAGCTATAGACTTGTATTCAAGTTCTAAGAATGAGTTATCTAGGAAGATTATCAAGTTATCTTGTAAACACATGAACATGAGATCATATAAGTAATGTACAGACTTTTCGATGAATTTATATATTGTATAAGATTGTCTAGTTGTGATATTCTAAGTTTGGCTCATATATGTAAAGACTTCTACTGTGATGCCGATATGTAAGTGAGGAAATTTTGAAATTAAGTATTATATGAAGTGAATGACAAGTAAATTATAGATTCTCCCTTATCCTTAACTCAAGGATGACAACAACAAATTGTTTTAAGCACCAAAAGTTCAAAAAAAGTTATAAGCAAATGCCTAGAAGGTTAAGCATTGCACAAATACCTTTATTCACACATATCAACTATAAATCACCTCTAATTCAAATTCCATGAAATCTGATAACCAAATAACACTCAAATCATCAAATGAACAAGAATTAAACATGAATCACGTCCAATTACATCCATGAACCTCATGCCATTCACCAAGCTTCAAATCTACTCCATATCTTTTACATCTTGATCAAATTATTACATCTAACACTTAATATCAACATCTTAACTATAAATTGTCATCAAACACAATTCAATCAACAAAATCACACAAAAATTACTTTATGTAAGTCATGGCACATATACCCACATATATTCTCTAATTACTATTTTCATTAAACCTATTCCATATCATCAAACATCTTATATACATGCTCATATCATCAATCCAACAACAACATCAAATCAAACACCTATTCTCTAACTCATGCTACATGTCACATATATATATATATATGCATATATCCATATTCCATCTTCAATTAAACACTTAAATTACACTTGCTTCAATGTAGAAAACCTTCTTGCAAAGCTCCAAATACCTAAAAACGCGCTCAACAACTTTAAACTTCAATTTTACCAAGAGAACGTCAAATTTACCCATAACACCTTAAGCAAACTTATAAATCAACTTGTAAACATTAATATCCTTGAATTCCACTTGAAAATAACAAAGTTGAACTAACTTACCCTTTTGTAAGTACAAGACCCAATTTGGAGTTCTTGTTATTCTAACACCTTAAATTAATCAAATATACCAAGATTTCATCACTAGTAAGAATCGGCAAGAAATTACAAGTTTAACTTACCAACGAGTCTTGGATTCTAAGCTTTAACCTCCTTGAATGCTTAAACTATTACTTGATCCTTCAATTCACCTTACAAAATGTAAATACACACTTAACATTGCTTCTTGAGAGTCACGACATCTATAAGAAGAGAGAAGGTGCTTTCTTATCTTTGTTTACTTAGATAACTATAGTTATCTCTCATCCCCTCAACCATCTATTTATAATGAAGCTTATATGATCCCAGCTTTTCAATTTACTACATTACCCTCTCTTAAACCCTTTCTAACCTATCCCCACAAATTAAACAAAAGGGCATACATGAAAATTGTTAATTATACATGCATCTATATCTAAAGGCTATTTTATTAATGGGCTTGAAATTAATTTGAGTCCGTTAATGAAATAACTTTAGAATAAATAAATAGTTGGCTAGATTTAAGTCTTAATATGCCAAAGTAATTTTATAAAAGTTATTTTGCTTATGAAAATTACTTTATTTTTATTGAAAATATTTGTTTTAATTCCTCAAAAAAAATTTCCAATGGCATGTTTGGTTGTTTTAGCAAGTCTTAAGTTTCGAATGGGCTTAAGACTTGGTAGTACAGCTTGTTTGCATGTTTTAGGTTTATTTCACCATCTAAGACCCTAAACTTAAGTCTAACCTATCACATCGAGCCTAATACTCTCATGGGCTCACTAGATACTTCATTTTTATTATAGTTTCAGATCTGAATCTATTCTATTATTAGGTTTCAAATAAATTTTCTGAAGCCCAATGAAAGTTTTAAGCCTAACTAAGCTTCTAAGATATTTTTAGGTGCTATATCTTAATGTTGGAGTCTTAAACTTTAATTATCATTAATTAATCATGTTATTAAGTTAATAAAATTGAAGTTGCAACTTGTTCATCCTAGAATGGTAGTGTTCTAAGGTGATCATAAAGGGGATTTTGGCTCCTTTCATTCATAACTTGTTTTAACATGTTGTAATCATAACTAAAATGCACTCTAAGCTAGATTTAACCTAAGTGAACATAAAAATTTGTAGAGTGAAGAGAAAGCCACATTACATGTCACAACATTGTAAGGTTTGTTCAGGTTCCATGGAGTTTCTTATCATTTCACTAGTTAAATACCATTTTCTATCACATAAACATTACTAGATACTATTATCTTATTCTCTATACTAAGAGTTCACGAAAATACACATGTGAGTCTATAGAATAAATGTAAATAAAGGTGACGTTTCTATGGTTTCTCCCTAGTTTCTAAACTTAAAAAGCATGTCTACAACTTAATCTTGAAAAGAAGTAGTAACAAGGTATACTAACCTTAAAGTGGTGATGGTTGGGCTTCCTTCTTCCCTTGTCTTGCCGAAACTAAAGGTTCCAAAGGGATGCGAGTAGTGTTAGTCAACTAGGAGGAAGAGAGAGTGAGTGAGAATGAGTGATGGTATGGTGTTTTGTAGTACTAGTGGCCGGTGGTGGTATATGGCAGTAAGGAGTGTAAAAGGGAGACGAAAGAAGAAGAAAATGGTAGTTCATGTGTGGTTTTTTTAGAGGATTTTTGGAGTTGAAATGATAAGTAAATGAAATGAAATGGGGTGTCTTTAGGCATTCTTTAGCTAGTTAAGAATGGGGGGGAAAGGAGATAAGACATTGCCATTTTTGGTTATTTGGTACATGTGCATTTTGAGACCACATGTATTTTTTAATTTACTTACTCTTTTTGGTGAGATATTGTTCTCTCTGGTACATTAGTGTATTAATGCCCAAAATATCTCCAACTAATCACTTGTCTTCTTCCCTCTAATTACTTTTGGCCTTAACAAGTTAAGATGCATGGAGGAGGCATCTAATTAGTGAACCTAACCCTATTTCATGCACACATGACATAAAGGTGGAATTTAAGGGAGTCTCTTGATTTATCAAATTGATTAAGATCTTTCATCCATCTTATCTAAGGGTTGATAATGTTTAGTAATTAGGATCAATAATTGTTAATTAATTACATTTAAGAAGGTAAATTAAAGTTCTAAAACAATTAGTTAAATTGACTACAATTAGTGAATCGTTTTATTATCTAATTAGGGTTTTATAGTTGAATTAAGGTTTTTGATGGTCAATTAAGGTTTTAAGGTCTCTTTAAGGTTTCTCAAGTCTTAAGGTTTTAATTAAGGTTTTAGGTTTCAAAGGTTCGTTAGGGTTTCTATTCGCTTTAGGACTTTCAATTATTATCATTAGGGTTTTCTAATATAATAATTAATCTTGGTTTATCTTACCATTTGTTGGTTTTAATGTAATGTTTATGGGCTCTGAATACCAATCTCGAGTTTAGGTTTAAAATTTAATTAGGTTTATAAGGCCATCGAAGGTTGTAGGAGCAAATCCAAACTCCATGCAAAAAAAATCCTAAAAATTGCCTCATATGAAGGGTCCTACATTTTATCACAACCATAGTTGCCACCTATCAATTACCACTAAGCCATTGCAATAAACATGAGCTTTAATATCATATCATCCCAAAGTTATGTTCAAAGACGTAACCTAGTCTAAGGGTGCCATTGCATTGAATGGAACAATCAAGCACATGTCGCAAGCATTTAATTTAACCGAGTTTACATTTTATTATGGTTTATCATATCCTAAAGATCTAACAAGCAACATACATAATCACTACATACTTATAAAATTCTCAACCACACAAACAAAAGTCATCTCTAAATCTGAACACATAAGCAAACCTACATCCGAGTTTAGATATTGATCATCATGCCATTAAGAAGTAGAAGTCATCATACAATTAACATAAATTAGCTATTTATTTTTGCATTAAGTTCATTACAGCAAAGCCAATTAAATTAATTAACCATTCAATTAATTGCCAATTATTACCATTTAATTGTCTATTTAAATCCATTACTTAAATTAATTAGGTGTTACTACTTTATAAGTTAAAAACTAAGTCTAAGCCTTTTTATTTCAATAAGGTCCATTCAAGTTATATGCTTTAATAAGAGAGGGAGCCAATTATCCTTTTAATTAATTTAGGCCACTCTAATTTAATTAGGCAATTGATTAACCTAATTAGGAATTAATATTCTTAATTATACAATTTAGTTGAAGATTATCTTATTAGCTTTGAGGCCCTATCACTATTAAGACCTAAAAAGGTTTGTGTTCAACTAAGGCTAATATAGGGTATAGACCCTAAAGGGTAAATAAGCCAACTAGTTTCGTAAGGTTTAGCCTATCATGCTAGCTAAACAAGTAATTAGTTTAATTAGGCTTTAGTCTATCTGATTAATTATTCATATGGCATCTAATTAAAGCACAATCCTATTATATGTTACAAGACATTGTGCATATTTAGTGCCCATCAAAGGGTAAATGGGCCTAATTGGAATTTAGAATTTGGTTTAGGCTCATTAACATATGTGATTAAGTTAATTAATTAGGTTCTATTATTTTATTGATTGGGTTTATTTGTTAAGTAAATCAAATTAAGTCACATCAAACAATTTAAGTCCACTTATGTATATACGTGCATATATGGTGTGAACCAGTGCATAGGGGTCGTTGGGATGGCAAGAGTTAGGGTTGAAACCGGATATATGGATCGATTTGAGTATATTGGTTCAGGCTTCAAATTATTACTTTATTATTTATATATATTATTATTTTTATCTCCATTTTTTTAAATATTTTATTCACAAACAATTTTATACCAAAACCATCACCTTCTACAAGATCAAATACATTATTCAACAAGCTTTGATTTCGATCTTAAATTCTTAATTTCAAAATCGAGGTTTTTGTGTTTTGTATTTGAAGATTTCATTAGTTGAAATGGAATCAAGAACTAAAAATTTACAAAAAGACGTAAAAGTCTAAAATCTTAATAAAAACACTTTTAGGTTGTATTCTTAGAGTGAAAATGGATCGAACATAAGTTTTGAGAGAAAAACATTTGAATATTAATATAATCATCCAAAACTCTTCACAAGTACACATTTAGGCTTTGAAAATCAAATAAATCAAAGTGTGAAACATATCTAAACTCTCCACCATCTAATCAATTAAATCAAAATCACTGCACACATTAAAGTAGGTTATTAAAGCCTTTAATTGTTGCTAGAATTTCTCCTTTAATAAGAAATACATCAAATAACATTAATCATGCCCAAGATTACACCTTTATGCACTCATGTGAACATATATGCATTGATAATTTTTTTTATAGTGCTACATTATCATGAATATCATTTAAAAATAAATATTATATTTTCAAAAGGACAAACATGCTAGAATTTCTATTAAAAGGGTCCATAAACATTATTCATTTATCAAAACATTCAACCTACATATTTAGGCATATCATACTTCATCTACATATATACACATACGCAATAAACTTTTTTAACTTAGATTTTTATTACTAATGGCACTCATAAGGTACTATACACTCAACATACCAACCATGTTCTCAAACATTTAAAACACTATACTTAAATCAAATAGCAACATAAACCTATCTAAATACTTAAATCATCAAGATAGTTCATGGCTGTCCATTGTCTACTTCCATCTCATGTAACTACTTAATCCTTTTACCCGTTTTTCACAGGCCACATGCTCATGTGAATTTTAATAAAATTTTCTAATTGGTAACTTATAAATCCACGAAGCATTGCCCATATATCTGTTTCTCCAACGTTGTACATTAGTTTACTACTGTTTAGAATGCCAAATACAACCCAAAAAAAAAACAAAAAGGTGAACTTACACGTAAATATCCATTATTAATGGGATCATGGCCAAGGTTCCTCAACCCTTTACTCAAAGCTTGTAAGCACAAAATCCCGATCACTCAAATCCATGCCTTCATATTAGTTAATGGTCTTCTAACCAGTGAATCCTTAAATGCCCGCTTAGTCTTACAATATGTAAGTATCGGTGATTTATCATCCGCCCGCCAGGTGTTCGACGTATTGCCTCACAGAGGGGTTGCAACATGGAATGCAATGGCAATTGCGCTTTCTCGTGGCGGTTGTGCGAATGAAGTTTTGAGCTTGTTTGATCAGATGGTTATGGATGGAGTAAGGCCTGATAGCTCGAGCTTTACACTTGCAATCAAGGCGTGTGTAGAGCTATCTGATTTTGAGAAAATTAAGGAGATTCGGTGCAAAGTAGAGGGGTTTGGATATGAGAATGACCTTTTTGTTGTGTCGTGTCTTATTAAGTTTTATGCAAATTTTGGGTTGATGGATGAAGCTGTATTGTTGTTTGAAAGGATGCCAAGAAGGGATATAGTTTGTTGGACCACTATGATCACAGGGTTTGCACAAAATGGACATCCTGTGGAAGCACTTGATATGTATAGGCGAATGCAGGAAGAGGGAATTGCTGGAGATGGAGTTGTGATGTTGGGATTGCTTCAGGCTTGTGCATGCCTTGGGGAGTTGAACTTAGGACGTTCTGTTCATGGTTATATGATTCGGAGAGTGATTCATATGGATGTTGTGATTCAGAATGGCCTAGTTAATTTGTATGCTAAGCATGGGAACTTGGAGGTTGCTTCTCGGGTATTTGCAAACATGTACCACAAGAATGTTGTTTCCTGGAATGCTATGATGTCTGGCTTTGCTCAGAATGGTTATGCAAGTAGTGCACTCGAATTGCTGGTCGAGATGCAAAATGTTGGATTAAAACCAGATCAGGCATCACTTGTTAGTGCACTCTCTTCGTGCTCCCAAGATGGACTTGTGAAACTTGGCAAGTCCATACATGGATATATCATAAGAAGATTAGAGTGCAATCAAGTTCTAGGCACTGCGATGATTGATTTTTATGCAAAATGTGCTTTACTCTCTGCTGCTCGAACTCTCTTTGACCTAATAAATTATAGAGATCCTATCTCTTGGAGTGCAATGATCTCCAGCTATGGTATCCATGGACATGGAAAGGAAGCTCTTGCACTTTTTCTCCAAATGATAGAAACAAACCAGAAACCAGATCGTGCAACTTTTTCTAGTCTTCTTTCAGCCTTGAGTCATTCAGGTCTAGTGGAAGAAGGTCAACATTGGTTTAATATCATGATAGAAAAGTACAAGATCCAACCAGGGGAGAAGCATTACATTTGCATGGTTGACCTCCTGGCTCGAGCAGGATTAGTTGAAGAAGCACAGGACTTGATAGAGTCAATGAATCTTACACCAGGCCTTGCTGTATGGGTTGCCTTGTTGTCGGGTTGCTATAGTCATAAAAAGTTGTCGATCGGCGAGGTGGCTGCAAAGAATATCCTCGATCAAAATCCAGATGATTTGGGAGCTTACACTTTGGTTTCAAACTTCTTCGCCTTGGCAAGGAAGTGGGATGGAGTGTCATATGTTAGGAAGATCATGAAAACTGCCAAAATGAGGAAAATCCCTGGGTATAGTATAGTGGATACAAATGGGACTCTTCAGGCATTCCTCATGGAAGACAAAAGCCACAATGAATATGGAAGTATTCTACATATTTTGGATTTGTTGGATAATGAGATTAGAGCAGTCAGAAATGTCCCAAAGCTGCAATTTTGTGTTACAGGATCTTTAAGAAAACACTGCTGGAAATTGTGATGCTATCCTCACACAAACTCCCATATAGTTCGGACTTGCAACCTCAGGATAAGACACTGGTTGATATGAAGTCATGGGAGAGAACATAAGGCCAGGCTACAGAGACAATGTACTGCTGAAGAAGGTGGTTGCTGTTGGACTTCTGCGAATTTTTCTGTTGTTTACTATCCGGATTCTGCAGGAGCTACAAGAACAATCAGTTATAGATTTGGCTGCGAAAGTGTGGGGAGTTCTAAATGTGAATGGCCTATGCAATATGAGAAGCCTTGCTTAGTTATTTTCATGCCTTGCAGTTAGCTGGCTTCGATTGGAACCGCTTACCTCTTAATTTTTATTTTATGTAAGCGGAAAAAGAGTGACCGAGCAGCACGAGCATGTATACATGTGTCCAAGGTGCAAGTTGATTAAAATGAGTCTCCATTCTGAGTTGGATGTTGCTAACCCTTCTACTGTTCAGAAGGAAATTGAGCATTCCCAAACCATGTGTCATAGCAGAAGCTACAAATTTTGCTGCTGAAGACACCATGGTAAATTTATCTTCGGGCCTGCTTCTACCCTGATAGATTTACATCATGTTGGATTCTTATACATGATTATAATTTCTGCATTTTGTTTATTTCACATGTCCATTTCTTGGCAGGCTGCTCTCTGCCATTCATCATTTGCTATATCTGAAGCTTATGAATTTTAAAGGTAGAGCTGTTGCAGGAAAATTTTCATGGTTTCCTGCAAACAGTGTCCATCTGTTGCTGCCTATGGACCTGAATCAATCCTTCAATTGAAGGTCAACCTGATATGTGTAGCCTCTCTTGACAGTAACTTCGATTCCTTCACAGTATCAGAAACCATGGTAGTTGCCCTGCACTTTGCCTGTCCTGGAAAAAGTGTACCGATGACATTGAAGATGCTTCTCGATCAAGGGAATTTGATCTTGCTGGGAGCAAGTTAAGAAAGAAATTTGTAAAAGATAGTGGAAGACAAGACATTGAGGACATATAAGTTCCCCATTCGAGTGTTCTTGGCAATGATCATGCAAGACTTTCACGTTGGAAGTTTGGTAAAAATAATGTGATCTCATTCCATTTAGAAGAGCAACAGGGAAGTTGGAATAATTGGGCAGAAGATTCTAGCAAATAACTTAATTGCCTCTAGGTATAGAAAATAAGATGTTTCTTCAGGATAACATACAAAGATCCTTGAATAAAACTAGGCGCCAATTGCCATGAAAATTGCTAATTGGTTGATTGCTGAGGCTTTGCACCTGACAATATTTTCCATAGCATTTTATGTTTTATCATTTGTACTCTTAACAAGCATGTCCCTCGCTGCAGTAATTTTTTCTCAGCTGGCCGGGTGTCAAGGTTTTCCACTTCTGGGTCACATCGCCAATTTTTGAAAGTTTTGTTATTTAAGTGAGAGTTTGGTTACCATATCACCATTAGTTATACAATCTTACTCTAAAATAGGAAGCAAAATCTATAGTTTGTAACGATTGAGAATGGAGTTCAACACTGTAAGTGAAGAATTTTCCTGCTCACAATCCTTATTCAGTCATTAACCTCCTTGTTTCTTTGAATTTGGTTATGCATACACGATAACTGAAGATGAAAATTTGGGGACGAATGTTTATACTACACCATCTCCTGTAATATATCTTCTCTTGAACTAACAAAGATGCTGCAGAAGTTTTTGCAGCAATTTTTGAGGGTGAAATGCACCCAAATGTGTTGGGTCACTAGCTGGAGGTTTTCGGAATGCACTGTGATATATCAGTCAACATGGTTAGCCATTTGGCCAATGTGGCTGAAATGACATTGTTGTGCAAGCAAAAAGAAAGCGTGCCAGGTCCAATATCACAAACAGACTCGTTGAACTAGCTTCACCTAAAATGTCATCTAGGAAACAGTTGACTCATCCACACATCCTAGTGAGTTCAGCAGTAACAACTTCCATGCACATTTGAAATTTTACTGCTCTCCTGAAAATCCTAAAGCCAACAACATTGTTATGTTTGGAGATAAGACGCCTTTTGCTTTTTGTCCCATGATTATCTTAATCCATAGCATTGACAAACGTAATACATTTTAAACTCATGACTAATAGTTTGTTATTACTCACTCAACTCCTTTTTCACAAAATATTCCCCTAACTTCCTTCAAATTGTTCTGTGATGCAGTAGCAAGATGCTCTTACGCTTATTTGAAATCCAAGAGAGTTTACTGTGATTAAGACAGGCACTATTTGCTGGACTGGAAATGATAGGGACTGTTTGTAGGATAGCATTGACTGAGGAAGTAAATTAAACCGAACCATAACACTAACTCCGTATAATATTTGCCTGACGCCCCTAAAAGTACCTTACGGACTTGGTCCTTGCAATGCGATTATTCCCTTCAAATCTACTTAATTTAATTGTTTCAATAAATGCACTGAGAAGCCTACTTAAAAAGTGAAATGAATCCTTCAAAGTATTATAAAATCAATGTAGATTTTTGAATTATCTCATGATATCATTTTTGAATTATCTCATGATATCATACTCTCATCTCGACTTTTTTAATACTAATCATGTTTTAGGGGATTCAAATCCAACGCTCAGTGCACTTAAAAGGTACTTGGAACATAGCCTAATATGTCACTCGGTACCCTGTGAAACTCGTAGGCTTTCATTCAGCTTTTTAAGGTCAATCCAGGAAAGAACAAGGGACACTTGGACAGCCACTTCCAAATTACCACTTTCATTAATTAGCCATCAGCCCAATTTCCTCCAAATTGCATCTACTCAGCATCAAATTTTAAGCATCTAGCACAAAACTAAAATTCTCGAGTAAAAACAGGATATAAGTACTGCAGAAATACAAAGAAGAAACTTAGGAGGAACACTGAAACAAATCAGCTGGAGAACAATTATGTCTCCTTCCATGTTCTCTGTCACAAAATTCTTTTAACTGAAGTAGGAGAGAACTTAGTGAATTCATTCCTTGTGGATAGGTGACTTCTTGTCATGCAGGGGTCGATCGGTGTACGCCCGTAAGATACTTTGTCAGCGCTGACAGATACCCAAAAAGGGTCTGTGGAACTAGGAAGTCAGAATTACCCGCAATTTATCAAGTTTTATAACCCATTGATTGTTTCTGAAGAGTTTGGTTTTCTTCCAACAAACGGTCATACTCAAGTAGTAGTTCCGCAGATTGTTTCTGGAGGGCAGTAACATGGGCTTCGGCCGTTTCAATCTTCTTGTCCTTCTCTTCGCATTCCATCTTCAGTTTCTTCAGGCTTTCTGACAAATCCAAATTTTCTTTCTGAAGCTGCTGCATTTCCTTCAAAGCTTTCTCCTGTTTTTCTCTAAGCTCTACTTTTTCTTTCCTAAGACTTTCAAGCTCTTCTTTCGATAAACCCACACTACTTCTCACACGGATTAACTTCTGAAGATAGTGGTGCATACGATCAATTATGAATCCCAGAAACAAGGCAAACCCTGCACAAAAGATAACACGTCTGAGTTATCTTTTTGAAAAATATGGAACCGCAAATATCTCAAGAAGGAATATTGTGCAATTGACTGATTACTGATCTTACAACATAGCTTTTCCAGTGCTAAAATGGTCAAAGCAAACATATGACTTTATTAACACAGATAAGAGTAACAAGTGCAGCAATCATCTTACCCAGAAAAAAAAAGGGCAAGTGCAGCAATCTTATATAGTGGATATAAAAGATTTAAGGAAAAGCAATGCGGCCTCAAGTCTCAAGCCACCACTCCCAGTGAGATATTGTGTACCACTAGAAAGCAAAAATAGCAATTAACCAATGAAATGGTCAGATGCCAACTTACAGCATCACTTCACATTTCTCAAATGAAGTTCTATATCTGAAATATGGGGCATTAAATGGTGTCTAAAATAATAAGTGTTATTTGAGATTGAGCCCTATACAAGTGGTAAATTGCATTGCTTGTCTAACTGCAACTGAAAAGTAGTAGTTCTTATTCATATTGGCAGAAGGGGATTCTTCATGTTTCAAGTAGTGTGAAAATTAACATATGAGAAAAACGATAAGTTCTCTAAAAAGCTGTAGAAAAAAGAACAAGGAAATAAAACCAAAAGGCATATTAAGAGCACCTAGCACTAGCTGTGATAATTGCGGAAACAAACAGGTGCTAATTTCATCTTTTTCCACCTTTAACGTGGTAATTAACTTTTGGCTCTGTAATAGAATTCCGGCAATTTTTAGTTCTAATTGTAACACACCTATATTTTATCAGCTGGAGTACTGAAGAAAAGAAGCAACATGAAAGAAAGAAATTTAGATATAAAAAACTCAAATAATAATAATTACAACAGTCCACCGACAAAATCTACTATATCTTCACAATAGTTACCTACTTTTGATAAGCACAAGGATAAGCAAGAAGAAAGGTTTATGAGCAGGTCCAGAGAAGATAAACCAAGGCATATGTGGTCCAAAGAAATGCATATCAACTTAATCTATCATGGTTTAGGATAAATATGCCTTCATATCATCGAAGCCCAACAGAAGACATAGTTTCTTCTATGACCACAATATTATCTTGTCTTAAAAAATCAATAGCATAGACATATATACCTCCCACAAAAACTTACGGTTCTGAATGCTTTAACATGAATTTTAAACCTCTATCACCAGTGATAAAAAATTTTACATATATATATAATTTTGGGATGTTTTGTTATTTGCCTTTTTGAAAGTAACACTAAACCGTCATTAACACCGATCATTTTTAGAATCATTCCAACAATCATTTTTCAATTATGTATAGGAAAAACATGTCTTTTGTTTGAATTATATAGCTTAGAGTTACAACCTTTGCACGATTCAATATTGAGCACACCAACTTTGACGTCTCTGCATATTAAAGTATTCTAACTCTTTTATTATTTTGATTGATATTAATACATGCTTCAAAACTAATATCTGCACATAGTGCAGGAACTTTACCTCATTTAAATAAATAAATAATAATAATAATAATAAAAAGCTTGCCTTACTTTAATGGTGACAAAAACTAGAAAAAAAAGTCGTAGTATAAAGCTTGTGGTTGAATGTCTTTACATTAGAAAAGGAATATCTCATTATTTTTAGATCTATGTATCCTTTAAGAGATGGCTTTATATTAATCCATATCCTTATTTAGGAAGAGTTAAGAATGAAAATCCTGTATAGATGACTAACTTTGCTTGAAAAGCAAACGACGCAGTTTTAAAGAGATTGAAAGGTTCTATCTTAATGAATTTTTAAGGGATTAAAGTGTTCTCTCTATCGAGCACCAAATACACCGATTACCATAAGTTCCACCCATAGAACTTTCACAAACCAAAACATAACACCAATTTTATGATAAATTGCCCAATGGTTAGAAGCATAACCAGTGCATATAATGCTCATTCAACTCTATGCAAATCATACTTTGTGGAGTTTATACATTCTCGCTATCTCCTAAAGAGTAGCCTTTGACATGAATTTTCATGTTGCTTACATATTTAAAGGGATAATACTTTGATGTATCCTTCTTGTTCTGGTATAGACAAAGGTAAGGAATAAAGGTCTCATAAAAACAATAACTGATTTTAGCAAAATTTCTCTTTAAAGGATTCCAAAGCTTCGTTGATGCCTGGAGCTTCTATTTAAGTCTCAAATGCAAGTCTTCACATGTCAATACTAGCTAATATGTATTTCGGTATTTGATATGCTTTCTCACTGTCCTTGTTTCCCAATTACACTTGCATTTATGATATAACTTGTTATGCTTGAGATCCTTTATCATTTACAACCAAATCCTCAGATTTGTAACATAAGTGCCTGGACAAATCTTATATGCTTAATTCACTTCTCAATGATCAACACATGCCCACTTTTCATCTTCCACCAGTCCTCATTCAGTTCGCCTCATCCCTTTGCAGATTTTTCCTCCCCCTATTACCGTAAACGCATATTCAAGAACAGAAAGAAGAAAGAAAGAAAAGGAAAAATAAAAATAAAAATGAAATCATCTTCCAGAACAGATGTTTCAAGAGCCAAGCATCACAAAATAGGTAAAAATACAATGCCAACGAAATATACAAGTTCAATCACTGAACATTAACAGCATACTTTCCACAACCCAACCAGGACCTATGACTTGTTCATTTCACTAAATTAAATAGAACCATAATGCTCTCTAAGAATAAAATAAACAAATGACAGTAAATTACTTTACCTAATTGAACTAAAAAGACCAGAACGGAATAAGCCCCACCCCACCACCACCACCCCCACAAATGATCTGACCAAAATTTCTCTATCAGGTACTGTCCGCTTTAACGTGGTACATCACACAGTTTTGTCCCTTGATATATTAGCTTCCTAGATGGTCACCCATCCTAAAATTACTTTCATCTAAGTATGCTTCACTTCAAAGATCTAACAAACTATACTGCTCTGACCTTACCTTATAACAACTCGACCAAAACTTCTCCAACAATTCCCTAGCCACCATCCCTAATCCCAAAACACTAACCACCAACCACCACCATCATTAGGCTTGTGAACAATTAAGGACCCTAAGCTAACACTAACAAATTGTCTAGGCATATACTATGAGCCACAAACCCGAGCCTACACATCAAGTGAATGCGAGCAAATGCAAGCCATTAGACTTAATCCTCCAACTATTGGCGGACACGACAAGAATGCGAATGGCATGAGACTACTGTGCCCAAACAAAGCAAACTACTAGGCTCTAACAACACGAACCATCAAGTTTGCCTAGGATCATGAGTGACTTGTCTAACTCAAGCAACTCTAATGACATGAATCATGGTGGAACCCATGATGAGTTTGCCATAGAGAGTGGTCTAGTGATTGTGTCAAGTGGGCCTGGTGATATGGAGATACCATTGGTGACATGTGGAGGTGGTATGTATAGTGGAGCTGGGATTTAAGGCCTATGGTGGGACTAAGGTTTAAAGGGCAATTGGGAAATGTGGAAAGGAATAGAGGGGGCTGTGCGGGGCGCCCAGAGGGCGGGGGGCTGTGGTTCATGTGGGGATTGCCATTTGTAAGGCCATAGCAATAAATAGCCATTCCTCACTCGGAGGATTTTCCTGCTGCACCATATAGCTGTTTTTTGGGTAAGTAAAAGTATTTGTACTAATGTGAGAACTTCACAAGGCCTCACTAACAACAAGTTGAGCTAAGACACAATAAAACACTCCTAAAGGTATATACAAAGCAGAATGGGTGTAAATTGTACTTCCTGGTACAAACAAGGAACTTAGAGTAAACCAAACAAAACAGAAGAAGAAAATAAGACATAATCATTCTTGATAACTGCATTGGCTGCTGTCCTGGCTTTCTCAGACAAATTATGTCACAGTTGCACCAATTGTAATAGACTGTACCTACAAAAGCAGCCTGCCACTTTGCAATGGTAGGAGACCTGGACATTGCTGTCCTTGCTGTCCTTGTAAGGCTGGAGGTAACTCCAAGCAAAGAGAAGTAGACGGACAGCACCCCAAACGAAGGCACACTTCCTTAGAGACGTCCTTAGCAAACTGGCATTCAAAGGATAAGTGGCCACGGTCCCAAATAGCTATTTATCCCAAGTAAAAATAATAACAAGTGTTCTTTAAGGAATAGAGGGAGAATCGAATAGTCATTTCCCCCTATTCAATGAAGCGAACGCATTATTAGAGTCCATACTACACTAGCCTCCTGTGGCGATGTATACAAACTTCTATTCATAAAGGGCTCTTTCCCAGCAAGACTATATAGTATCAAAGGAAAGTTCTACCCCATAGTTCAGGAATTAAAGTTCTATTCATTGCTATTGCAGAACCCAAATCACTATTCCATCATACACAAACTATAATTCATCACTGTACATTCAACTGCACATTAGGCAGGATCCTGACATTCAATATCGATTGCTTTTTCCATCAAATATCAACTGAAATGCAACCAAACAATGGACAAAAATCAATGCTTTAGCCTTCATTAACTGGCATGAATTGTCTAGATACAAGAGTTGGTCTCCTTCCCTAGGTTAAATTGAAAGCATGTTTCTTTTGCAGTTTGTATCTTTCTATTAGGTTATCTTCATGAATTCTTTCCCCCTAATTCTTTTACCGTAGGCAAATACTGCTTAGTCAAGAAACTCAAGAGTAGCATAATCTTTTACAATTCATATTTTCAGGCATTGAGTATGTATGTTCCATGTTATCTTACATATTGTTAAAATTGTGAAATAAGTACAAGAATGTCTAACCAGGCTTATTTTCACTTAATTTGTGCTTCCAGAGATATTCTGATGGGTTAAAGTAGGTTTCTTCTCCAACGTTGCCAGCAAGAGGCTAACAACGAAGCTGATAGATTGGCAAATGCAGAAAGACTGATGGAGGAATTGCTGCAATTTTTCTTTTTTAGTTCCATTCTTTTTGTTCAAATCATGTACATAATGAATCTATAGGAGCTTTGTCTGACAAACAAGCTAGTGTAAACCCTGGATGATGTATATGTTGTGGTTTCAACACCAAGTTTGTTCAAGCTTTAGTCTCTCCCATCAAATCCTTCTCTAGAGAAGACATGGTTCCACTAAGATCAATCTTGTTTATTCCCATGAGCCAATTTGATAGACATAAAATCATCTAAGAAAACACATGGTTCAGCATGCAGGACCTTTTAGCACTTGCATCAACAATGTCCGTGCTAATTTTATTAATATCTATGTACACAATGTGATGAACAATTTCCAAATAAGGAAAAGTGAGAGTAGACCTTTTGAAAATTATGTTGAATCTACACTTATCTAACTCTATGAAAATGATACCTTGTGGAATGCACTAGGCCTACTGTATTATATCCTCAATATCTCCTTCAGAGTAGTATTTGTTCATCCACATTTGACATGAATTTTCATGATGGTTACATGAGGGGATTCTTGGATGTTATACTTGTCAGCCCATTATGGATCCGGGTATATAAAGGCAGTACATATTTACTTATGCAGTATAAACATCAGGTAATTTTACAGAACCCTACAACTATGTACTTGACATCCGCTTCAAGAAATGCTCAAGCTTGGATGACAGAAGTTTCAGATTAAAACTGAGTAGTATCCAGATGCCAAAACTTATACATATGTATTTTGGTATTTGATATAACTTCACACTATTCTTCTTATTTTCCTAATTGTACCAGCATTATACCATAACTTATTATGCTTAAGTTTGTTTTTCATACATAAGCAAATCCTCATTTGTCCATGCACTCTGAAGCTTAACATAAATGATCTAACAAACCTCATTCGTCTAATTCCCTTCGAAATAATCAATATAGTCTTTCACAAATCCTCGATTCACATCAACCCTCTGCAAATTTTTCCTCCCTCCATTAACATTAAAACTTATCTGTCAAGAATAGATGTTTTGAGAACCAAGCATTGTAAATCAGGTAAAAATACAATGCTAATAACGTAGATAAGTTCTACCATAGACTGGCCATTAGCAGTATAGCGTCCACAAACCAAACAGAAGTCCATAAATCCAACCTTCATACAATATACAAAAACTTCTATTTATAAAGAGCACTTCCAGGGCAAGACTACAAAAGGTTAAAGGAGGTTCATTCACTAAGTTCATGAAACACAGTCTTGTTCATGGTTATCGCAGAATCCCAATCACGATCCTATAGCCCACAAACTAAAATTCATTATAGTACATTCTACTGCATATTAGAAGCAGGATCTTGAAATTCAATTCCTAGTGATTTTTCATCAATCAACTAAGATGCAACCGTATAACAGTTAAAAATCCATTAATGAACAAAACCAGAAGCATACCAATAAGTGAAGCCTCGAGCATGTGAGTCCTCCATAAAACCTGATCCATAGGTGACATTGTACCGAGCTTTGCACCTTTATCCTGGATCTTGAAAATGCTCATTAAGCTAGACAAGAATATAACTGCTAGGGTACAAGCAATGGTAAACACGGTAGCTGGACCTCTTCCCATTTTAACTTGATCCAAACACTTCATCACTAATTCCCTTAAAGGTCCAATCTTCACTAATAAAAGGAATGCCAACACTCCTTCAGCAAAAAGGACAAAGAACAAAAGCTGATACATTTCCACTAAAATTACAGAGTACCCGATATTCCAAAACCCCAAACAAATGTTGGGTAAGTGGTGGTCTTCGAAAACAAAGTTTACCAAATGAAAAAGACACAACCTTCCAGCGTTAAAAGCTATAGTAAACCTAAAAAGAATGTCGAAGTTAGCTTCTTGAGCAAGATTTTCATTCTGTGGATTAGTATAAGTGTATAAGGAAGCAACTTGGAGCTAAGGATAATAAAAGATTAAATCTTTATCGTTTTAACAAAATAAAGATGAGAGACGAGAGATCCACGAATGAGAAGAGTAAAGAAAGAGGCTTTTTCGGAGAAATGGAAACCCTTTTAAAAGCTTTTCTTTCTTCTGAAGAAAGAAGGCGGATTAGAAAAGTAATTTTGGGTTTGTGAAAATGTGTTGTTGCATTTTATTATATGGGTTAAAAGTGATTAGTTGATATTTAAGAAAAGGAAAAGGAAATGGACAAATTGGTACTGTACATTAGTGCAATGGCCAGTTTGGGCAACACTGGAGTAGTCAGAAACTAGTAAGGCTGGTTGTGTTCATGGTAACAAAAGCACGCTCTCGCCAATGGTAGGAGTGGATTCGCGTACTTGCACATGGAGATGGAACGATGTGAGAATGGGAACCCGCTTCTTTCGCTTTCTTTGGTTTCAGTCTCCAACGCAAATTGTTTAGTTATAGCTATTCAATTCTCATATAAACAATTTACTTCGTCCAAGCAGGGACAAAACCAATTTTAAAGTTTGATAAATCTATTGCTAGCAAAGTATATGTTTTATGTATGCCCTACAGATCTATCTCACGCAGATTGGTAATTGAAAACCCATATTCTAATGAAATGATTTTACAATATTAATTTCAGAATTTGCATCTTTTATGGTAACTCCTGATAAATAGATCACTTTTTTTTTTTTCTTTGCTTGTTAAAGAAAGGTAATTGTGAGATCCCAATTTCTAAGCAATCAATTAAGTCCAAAGCAATTCCTTATTCTTAACCTAATAAATCATAGGTTAAAATACACGTATAAAAGGTCACAACTAGGTTAAAATGATTAACCTATTATAAGTAGTTCAAATAATAAATTTCAATGTATGATGAGGCCTAAGAATAATCTATTGGAATAATATGTATAATAAAATAACATGGCACATTATTTGAAGATAATGTATATTAACTAAATATATTTACTATCTAAAGTGCCAATATAGGTAGGTTAATATAAAGTCTACACTTAAATATGTACATTATGTCTAACTTAACCTGTAACAATGAGTAGATTGGAGATTTGCAACAAGACAATAAACAAAATATTTAGTTAAAGTTACCCTGCAAGTTGATATAAATCAAGAATGAAATAGTAAAATAATAACAATGCATTCACTTAAAAGAATTCAAATTTTATTCCTTCCTTATTTTTTTATTACAATGTTTACTTGGTTTTTTGTTTTTGAATCATAATTCCATAAAAATCCCTATTACTTAAAAATTTCTTAATTCAACTAAAAAATCACAATTTATCACCATTACCATTACTGTCACCACTACCATCACCATCATCATCATCATCATCGTCGTCGTCATCATCACCATCACCATCACCATCACCACTGCTATCACTATCGCCACTATTATCACCATCACCGCCACTGCTACCATTATTACCATCAACTACCAATGTCACCCACCATCACCTATTATTTCAAGATTATTTGAGAAAGAAAATAAACTTAGGATAATTTATTCATTAAAGTTATATTACATGTTTATTATTAAATTGCTTATAAATCTAACTAAATAAAGTAACACGTATTATACTCTTATTTCATTCCTTATAAATTCTATTCCCTCTCATGCTATTCCATGAAATGAATAAGCCATAAATTACTTAAAACGTTAACCACAACAACACTACTTGTAACACATCAAAAATATGAAATTCAAATTCTGGTAATTAATGAGCTTTTTAGAAATAAATTATTTGGGTACCATAGCTAATGAATGATATGAATTAATATTTGAAGAATATGGAGAAATGCACTCGAAACTTTATAGAAATACCAATAGTATGTTTCTAAAAAAAAATCCTAATTAAAGGCTTACGAAAAACATATTACTTTTTGGGGGCAGTGAAGGCGCGTTCACAAAGTATGTCCTTGCCTTTTAAATATTTTTAAGAATAAGGCGCATTGCTAAAACTAGCCTTCTTCTATATTATTTACATGAAGAAGGCATATTATCGAAACTTTCCTTCACTTATACATAAAATACAAGAAATGTGCATTTCTTGTTATAAAAATACAAGAAAAGCACCTTTCTTTATTACCAAAATACAATAAAGGCGCAATTCCGAAATGCACCTTCATTATAAGCATCTACAACACCAAAGTTATGTAAGTTACAACCCCTTGTAACAACAACACAATGGAAATAAAATTAAAAAGGTCCAACAATTAAATTGTAGAGCTCCAACTGCAAATTTCACCTTATGTCAAGATTCCAGATAAACACATATGTGCATTCCTGACAAATGTCCATGTCTCCAACTCCAAACACCAAGTCAAGAAAGTTCTATATCAAATCACATCCAAGTATAACACAATAAGGACTCAAAAGTAAATATAAATAAATTAACATCACTTAAAATGTATGCCAATACAAATGTTCATCCAACTTGTTTATACAAAAGTCGAAAATTAATACACATTTACTTCCTCTTGTTCTTTGTTCATACAAAAGCCGAATATGAGTCTATTCAAAAGTTTTAGCCATCTCAAATAGGTTTTTAACATCATCATCGTACTTTATAGCAATGAAGAAGTACAAAACAACTCCTAAAGAGGCGTTAGGATACCTGTATAGGATATCGACCATGTTTGCACTAGGATCAATTCTAATGCTTCTGCAAACCCTCCTAAAGAATTCATCAAACTTAGCATTAGTTTTCATTTTCAACAAGTTGACGAGGTCTCTATCGTACTCTAACCTGAGTTTCCTTTTACAATATTCCCATCAACAAAAATGGAGAATTTATCAAAACTCACCATTTTCAACCTATATACATGAAATACATAACATATAACCTTGTCAACATAATCTTCATTATCTGTTTTGTAGCACTTAAAATTTTCACTTTACTAGCAAATAAGGCCTTGTAGACATTACAACAAACATGTTACAGGCATTTTATCAAACATCTTATAGGCATTTATTTATACCACATAAATCACATACTACTACACTAATACACTAACAATCCAACTGCAAAAACTTGTTATCAACGATATCTACACAACAAATGTACAAGTAACAACTCAAAATGCAACAAAATTACATTACACTCCAATTATAGGATTCGATTAAATCTATGCGAATTTTAGGAACAATGTGTAAAGATGATTGTTTAAATGATGTTTCAAGATACTTATTTCAAGATTTGTAGTAGACTTTTGAAGAAAACGTAAACAAATTTGACCGAAGTATAATATCTCGATAAAGGAGTGAGAGAGAGAAATGAGATAAGAGTTTTTTGAGGTTGTGATGTGAAATGAACCTACTGTACCTAATTTCAAGTTTATATTTCTAGCACAAAGAAGGTGCATTTCTAGAGTACGTCTTCTTTTTAAAAGAGAAGACGCACTTCACAAGTGCTTCTTTTTTAGACCAAGAAAGCACATTCTTGGAATGTACCTTCTTCATGTAAATGATCTTTGAAATATTAAAAAACTGAAGGTGCACTTCGTGAATGTGCCTTCACTACCCCTTAAATGTCATATGTTTTCAATAAGCCCCTAATTAGGATTTTTTTTTTTTCAATTCTCAAAGAATATCTACATAGAATAAATATATATGACATGTAAAAAAATATACCGGTAAATTAAAAAAACCCAGAATATATGCATATTATACTAAAATTAGTTAAGTAACTAATAAACAAATAATCAAAAATGGAGCAACCTAAAGAATCCACCATCTTTTATGTGTGGTAGCAAGCAATGTAATAACAACCAATATGTTAACTAGGTGGTACATAAATTAATATGTTAAAAATTAGCCAAAGTGTATAAAATCAATGCTTGCTTTTTCATGTAAAAGGTTTCTACTGACCATGCAAGGATGTAAATTCATAACACCACTTCCATTTGATCATAGGCCTAGAAATTTTAGGAAATATTAAGACTAAAACATGGCTATTAGAAGACTAAGAAAAATCGAAAGGAAATTTATAAAAGATAAAAAGGAAACATAGTAATAAATTGGCTACACATGGAAGAAGAAGTAGTCACTAACCAGACAACGAAATACAACCATAACCTTTTAGAGGAAGTAGCGATATGAGCTATCAACATGAAGTGGTCACAGGTGGGTAGTTAGAGTAAGTGGTGCTGATGAGTATCCTTTTTTCACCAATTTTTCATTTAATTCCTAAAAATACTAAATTATGTGGGAAAATTCTAGAAAAGTGTATTATCGAGTTATTTCATATGCAGATTCAAGGAAAAATATTAGTTGAATGAAATTTGATAGTTTTGTATATTTCTCTTAACAAATGCTTTATTTAGATGACTTTTGCAACAAATTTTCAAAAGCTTATAAAAGATTGTATCGACCTCAAAGTTTTCCTACAAGCTCCTTGTAATGTCTAATTTAAGGACATGTGTGTGTGTGTGTGTGTGTGTATAAATAGATAGAGAGAGAGAGAGTTTTTCAACATATATTAGTTAGATTTTTACCATTTCTCAAGTCTTAGAAAATGACTATATCTGAATGTTAGAAATATTTTGGTTTTCAAGAAAATTAGCATAACTTATGATCTCAATCCCATCATGGTATGTTTTTTATATGCATAATGGAGTTAGATTAGATTTTGTGCATAAGAGCAATCAATTTCGTAAATAACTAAGATTCTATAATCGAAACCACTATTTTACAGTTACTTAATCTCACCACTTTTACTAAAGGTTTTGGGTTAAATTAGTTCTTAGGAAACATTAAAAGATTAGAGCTCAAAAATGTATATTTCATTATTAGTTATGATTAAAACTAGTAATAAGTATACAAAAGTTAGTGAATGGGTTAGATAAGATGATTATAAAGGACTTAAACTTTAGCTTAAACATGTTAAATTGTGTTATCAATGAGTGTTTATGACTATCTATTATTATGGTTTGGTAATGAAATGGTGGAATATAGCCTTAAATGTGGAGATGGATCAAAATTATGAGTGTAAGGGGACCAAAGAATAAATCAAAGGGTTTCTTTGAAAAGAACCTACACTCGAATCAACTCAAAAAGTAAATCAAATGATTTGTTGAATAAGAAATACCAACAAAAAACAAAACAAAACACTCAAATGGTAGTTCAAAGGGTATTTTAGTTAAGAATTATAACCAACCTAACTCAAGGGATATATCAAAAGGTTCGATAAATAAAATTACATATTACGGCCTATTCAAAGATTGAACCAAAAGGTGCTTAGATATGAGCTCTAAACTAGAATAAACTCAAAAAGTAAGTCAAAAGATATTCTGTTAAGAACCTTAAAGTAAACCTAACTCAAAGGATGCTTTAAAAGGTAAATCAAAAAATATCTTAAGAGAGAAATGAGTTACAATAAGCCTGAAACATAAACACATATGTATTAATAACTCAACAAATTAGGGGTAACAAACTTTAATCTAAGATTAATAAGTAGATTACTGCTATTGCATAACTTGTTCAAGCACTAAGCCATCATTTATAATATAGAGATTTCTAACAAATAAACGCTCTACAACTACAACTAACATGAGCAACATGATTTCCAAGTAGGATCAATGTTTTATAGTATTTCGGAGTATTTTTTTAGAATACTTAAAGATGTTAATATGTTTTCGTTTGTGATTACAGTTTAGTTATCTATGTATATGCAGTGCTTGTGCTTGAATATTAATCTACTGCTATGGGAGTTAAGCTCTATGTGTTGTTTGTTTTTTAATCATTGTTTTGATTGGATTGTTTGAAATTGGTTGATCACTACATAAACAAACTAACTTAAATTTGGCCTAACTTCTAACTTGATGTGCATTCCCACCCATTAGGGGAAATGGCTACAATTATTAAGCCAAACACAAGCCATCGATAAGTATAGTTGAAACAATCATTTCCCCATCTTTAGTCAAACTACGTGACAAGAAAGGAGGTCATGGCAAGGTTAGGTAAAATGAGCCAAAAATATAAAGTCAATTTCTAAAAGTCATTTAGTGGAAATGAAAGTCAATTAAGAAGGAAAATACCAAGTTTTAGGGTAAAAAAAAATCCATAATGCCTTTACCTTGAACTTTTGGAGAAAGTTAAAAAAATTCTTTTGAGACAATTAAATAAATGAGTTAAAGTAAATTAGTCATAGACAATGTTCATTAGGGGGATTAAGTGAACAAGGAATGTAAAAAGATGGTTTAAGACACTTTAATAAAAATCATGAAAAATAAGGTCATGTACAATGCACATGACCCATTTAGGGCAACAAATGGCAGCACTTGTGTCCCTTATAACACATATTGTGCAGCTACATAAGGTGTTCGAGCCTTCATTTGCCAAGCCACAAAACACTAAAGTAAGAGAAGCAAAGAAAATACTTAAAACCTAAACCCTTCCAGTGGTCATCTCTCTAGTTTGGCTTACCCAAAGTGTTTTATTTAGATTTAAGCTCAAAGGAAGGAAGTTGAAGGGCTCTACCGAGCTGGGTTTTAGGATTTCTCTTGCAAAGATGAGCTACTTTTTTAGTTTTCTACAAAAATGAGAAGGATTCCAAATGTATTTATCAAGTAGCTTAGTTAGCAAGTGGTTACATTATTGGGTTACATTATAGAGTTTCATTTGAAAAACAAAGAAAACACAGAAATTAAGGGAGTTTTAATAGGCAACCAACAGAGGTTGAGAAGTTGAAGACAAGCATTTGAAGGTATAACCTCAAACCCCTAACAATTTTGCACATTTTAAGAACCTCTATTGAATGTAAGCTTATGTGTATGTTGAAGGTTTAGCAAGTTTGAGCCATTTTGGATGACTAAACAAACTTGAGTGACAATAATATGTACATGCCTATTGCTATGCCACTTATTTATGGAGATTATGTAGCAAAATGTGATGAAAACCTAAGGAAATTCACTTATTTAGGCAGTTTGATGTTTGGTAGTAGATGAAACTAGTTAAAAATTGATGAAGGAGAAAGTTTGAACTATTTGTTGGAGATTAAATGGACCTTATGAAAGTAAATGAATGTGATTTTGCTGCTGGTGCTATTTTGTATTAGAGATAAATGTGATGAAATGTAAACAAAACTTGAAGGAAGTGATGAGTTTAAAGGCATAGATGAAGGGCTTTAGCGAAATGATGGCTTAAGTTTACTTAAATATGTTTCATGTTAAATTAGATACAATAATAAATAGAGCATGCTACTAGTACCGTTTGGTTAAAGGGATTCTAGTTGTGGAAATAATAGTAATGTTGATTTTTGATAGAAATATTGATGGAACCTTACAAACTAATGGCATTATGACTGAACCCTCTCCCTCTTATTTCTTTGCCGCTACATAGGTATATTAAATATTCCATGTTGTTGAATTGTGGTTCAAATCTTCTCAAGTTGAGGAAAAAAAAAGTTTTCTTAGATAAAATATCAATGAGACAATTTTTGGCCTTAGAAAATATTCCACAAATTAAGCTTGAATGCTAAACGAGTTCAAATTTGCAATTTGACATATAATAATTAATTAGGCCTAGACTCAACACTTAACGAACCCATAGGCATAAAACAAGAACACTTAGACTCCATTAGTTTCCTAAAGAACCTAAACAAAATTGGTTATCACATAATTGGACTTAATTAATTATTGCCAACTTTGTAAAGTAAAACCAGTAAGATGCAAAGTTGTAAACTTCATCAAATTGAAACTAAGATGATCAAACAAGTCAAAATATAAATCAAAGATTTGCCTAATGGATCAAATTTAAAATAAAACTCCGAAGATTATTTAGAGGATATCCCTTAACTAACTTAAGTTAAGAAAGACTTAACCAATAGTTGAAGAACTACAATAATAATAAGAGTAACGTACTGATATCTTATAATTGTCTAATCAATTTACAAAAAGGACTTACAATACTCCCTTCTCTTGGTATTTGAGATACACTTAATAGGTACATAGTGACCTTGAATGTTGCTTTTTAGAACTTTAGGTCAATTAAATTAGACTAATATGTAAACTCGGCTTAATTATCCATTTGTTGCTTATGCTTAGTCATTCTATCTAGCTTTAACTTCGAGAGGATATGGTAGTAAGCTCATGCCATCAAGGTGGCTCGGCAATAGTTAATAGGAAGGTACAACGGTTATATTAAATGGTAGGACCTCCCATAAGAGAGCATTCTTAAGACCTTTTATGTGAGTTTAGATTTGCTCCCGCAACCCCTGATTTCCCAAATGGGATCAGACCCCCTTTTCTCCTTGTCATCTTGTTTGGAGTCATGAGTGCTCCCGTACTATTTATTTACTTCCACGCTTAATGACATATTTTAAATGGATTACTTGTTGCATTAGAATAGGCTCATGTGACATGCAATGTATGTGTTTTGTTTGCTGTTGTACTAAGTCCCTTCAAGACTCACTTTTCATTTCCTTTTAAATGAGGATGACTTTAACATTTAGTTTCTTTATGATCCCAACTTTGACACCTATTATGACTTGTTAGGGGGAGTCAAGTGAAGAACATTAGGTTAAACTCAAGAGGGGGATGAATTAAGTTTAAGGACAAATTTCAATTCTTTTTCAATATAAATGACTAAATGCAATAATAAGAGTAATCAAAGTAATAATAGAATAATAATGAATGCGGAAATTAAAGAGATAGAGATAAAGAAAATCAAGCCCGAATAAAACATGGAGTTCAGACTGCCCCATGGTCTCTACGGACACACAATGCCTCCAACGAAGGAATTCACACCACTTTATTGATTTCACAATCCAATTGCTCCAAGAGCTACATAAGTTTACACAATCTCTTTTGCCACAACTAACTCAAGAAAAACACTTTCTTTACTCAAGATTACAAAGGTGAGGACTTTTAAACACATAACTATATCTCTTTTTGTTTGATAGCAAATAAGTATACAAGAGACCAAAGAGAAGTGAAATAAGCTCAAGAATGTAAGAGAATGTCTTTAAGTTGCAATACAATATTGGATCTTAAAAGCCTTTGGTCGGGTAGTTGAGCTTTTATAACAACTCCTTAAATTCTTCCTGTTATCGCGCATTAAATACTCCAACAACTACTTAAAACTGACTTACTAGCATGCTAGTACTTTGAACTACCAGCAAGCCAGAAAAATTACTCTACCGGCAAGCCAGTTCTTCTAGGTCAGTGAGCTTTTCTTTGTGCTTTCCAGGGCTTTATACAGTCAGTATGGTTCTTTCTTGAGCCGTCAACCTGGTAAACCAAATGTGACCTGAAAATTCTTTTAACACAACAAATGAATACTCTTTGCAATATAACTTCAAGATTATTTAATCACCACTTCAAAAGATTAAATTTCTTGTAGAGATAATTGATATATTTATTCATTAAGTAAGCTAATTCAACTTATTCAATTATCTCAAAATAATCAAATAATACTTAGTTTAATCATCCGCTTGTTTTTGTTTTCTTAAAAAACAATAAGTTTAATTATATACTTTTTGTTTTATTCTCATCAAAATCAAATAATGAACCCTAGATTCAACATCAAGAGAGATGAGGATTCGCGTATTTGAGGCACTAGGCCTTCTAGAGACCCTTTTATATTTTCTATCAATATTATGACTTACTTTTATGATTTTCAAATGATTGTAAATATACTTAAAATACATTTCTTATCTACTTATGTTTGGACGCCCTAGCAATGAGGTTATGTTCATTTTGGCCTTTGAGCCCAACTAATAGGTTTTGCCATAACTTGTAAATCTTTTTTACATCAAATTGCAAACAGCACTTTGCTGGATTTTCTAAAGATTTTCAACATTTAGTTAAATTCTTTAAAAGCTAAATCAAATGATTTTGTGAATTAAAAACAAATAAAAACTCACTAAAATCATAAATAGCCTTAGCTTGTAGTATCTTAGTGCTACATGTGGCAAACCATCGTGCTATTAGCACTTTCAAAGCATACCATTGGGTATAGTAGTTTAAAGGTAATCTCGCGGGGAGAGAGGGTCAAGTGTGGGGGGGTTGGCTTTGATTCATAAGTACATGATGTTAAACTCTTCAACTCGAATTCAAGCGGATGCAATTTCTATAATCTCACGTTGTGCTAAATCACGTTGTGCGATAATACTTGCTTATTCATACATTGTGTCTAACTATCTTAATTAAAAACACTAGTCGCTTTGTATTAAATGTATACTTTTGTTTCTATCCCACATACTAACCAAGTTGTTACTTATTCCCCTATAGACTTTTTTATAAGTTTAGAGTCGAATGCTGTAGTTTATCCAATTTTAGTTTAATAGCAATCGAGGCTAGGAGTAAGGATAATTAAGACATAGCTAGATTTATCCTTTTCTACTTTTTGCCTTTTCGAAAAACTAATTAGGCCTTACTAGGCAATCTAATGGTTTACTATTATTGGTCTTAAATGTATTTAGAATAACTTATGGATTTGTAAACTTTTTTTTTTCAAATGTAAACTTGTATATATATATATATATATTCACTACAGAAAATTACTATAAGTCTGTTATAAAAATTATTTTGAAAAGATTATACCATAAGTTCTATATCAAATAAGTACCCAAACTAAATACTTTAAAGCAATTGGATTAAGTACTCATTGTATAAACAATGCCTATTGTAGCAATTGTAAGACTACCTTCTACCTTAGAATGATGTACACGGTGGGACTATTATGCATTTGCTTATTTAGAGCGTAATAATCATCTCTCTCTACAATCAAGTTCCATTTTAATAATTAATGGAAAGATTATATTAAATTACCTAGTCGCAGATAGTCCATATTTAGGAGCATTGACAAACTTGCTTGACTACATCATTGTTGGGTAAGTTTGGAATTTTTGGGGAAAAAAAAGAATCATCACTAAAATTACATTATTTCTGTTAGATTTTCTAGTATGAAAACATAATGGAATTTTAAAATCTCATTACAAAATTTATCACAGGATCCATGTATACATGCATAATATTATGAGAAATAAATCTATAAAAAAAATTACATTTTTGCAGTAATGCAAAAACCTTCTCTTCCTAGGGATGGGGTTTAAGTGAGATTTTATTCTCATAGCACCTCTTGCAAAACAATATACTTGTTCACCATAAGGATACCAAGCATTATCCCTTTAGCAATATCTGTACATACGACAACGAAAACAAATTCTAATCTTTTTACTACTAGATAACTTGGATTAGAATTTTATAAGAAAAGCCTTTTTTTTATTTTTGTTAGTAGACGGAATTCTATATCTCTCTCTCTTCTTCTCTCATATATATAAGGTAAAGAGAGATTCTTTTCTTATAAGATTTAATAACCAAATCTGTTTTAAACTAACAATCATATCTTATCAAGATTTATATTACATGAATATCTAGTTGACAATTAAATCTTTAAAATATTCTACTATTTCAAAATAAATTAATTATTTTATTAATTTTAAATTTGAAATAGCCAATAACATAATTAATTAAACTTGTTCCCATTAGTCATGCTAGTATATGTGATCATTTACGTTTTTATACAGAAAGGCAATATTTTATAGGCATAAACTAAGGTAACTATTTAGCAATGGAATAAAGCTTGTACAAGTATCTAAACTTTATACTTGTTTATTTTAATACCCCAACATTTTCAATAAGATAAATCGGTATCTCTGTTATAATAGTCATTATTATGAAATGAGAGAATAATAACATAAGTACATCAACTTTTATTTTATTTCCATTTTAATGCTCAAATTTTATTTTTCATTTAATTTTGGTACTTCAACTTTTTAAAATGAAACAAATAAGTATTATATATAACGACCATTATAACAGAAAAACTAATTTATCTCATTTAAAAGGTTTAGATACTAAAATGAATAATTTTAAGTTTAGGTACTAAAATGAAAAAACATGAAAGTTTGGGTACTTCTAATGACTTTATCCCATTTAGCAATAGTTATTAGTCACCCAATGTGATAGAAATGTTGTGACCCATGAACCACTATGAACTGATTACTGTATCATTAAATCTCTTCATCAAATGACATCCTAATTAAACCATTGTATGTGATATCATCAATGTTTAATCATTTACTTAGTTTTTTGAAATAAATTAGACTCAATAAAACTTATTATGATCACGAGCTTATAAATCACTAGTATCTCAACTAAACGACCCTTGATATCGATTCTTTAATCCAAAAGAGAGATGAATTCTATCTTAACTCATCACTATCCTCTCTACATTTCATATCATACCCAATAATTGTATTATTTACATACTAATTAAGACTGTATTTAACAACATCAAAGTATGACATTTCATATATAAGATATGTGAAGGTCTCAAGTTTAGGAATTATTTACATTCATCCATATAAAGAAAGGACCAGTGATATTAAACATGTGATGTCCTCTATTAGTGAGTCGTGTCCAGTGTGCTTATTTAACTTTGGGCACCCACTTATATAACTTAGATATCTTTCCTTTAGTCTAGTAAGATGACCTTAGTTATATAACTTATTAGGCTATATATCTATACTCCATCTAGATATTTATCTAACCAATAACGATTTTAGATGATATGATGTCATGAATCTCACTGATAATAGACTTTTATTATAATTCCATATATCTACTAATTATCTATGAAACTTTATTGTAAAATAGTATATATATATAATAAATACTTACCTTTTATTAATAATATTCATAAATACATCAAAAATGTCTTGGCATATTGGGTACAAATTTCAACAATTTCCTTAATAAGTGAATAAGACCATAAAGGTTCTACTTATTTTATTTGTGTAATTGGCAAAATTACATAAGCTAGTGCTTTTCATTTAAATGTATTATTTGCTAAGGGCTGAATCTCTATTGTAACTTTGTCATATGACCAACTATTAGATATCTAATATTAAAATAAGCTCTCAAATGCTTTAAAACAACAAAATAGTTGGAACAAAGGTTGTAATTTTGAGGTCAACATAATTTTATAGATTTTTTACTTTATTTCTAATAACACTTGATTTGAAGGAAAAGTCCATGAACACCTCTCCTTCTCATGGTATAGATTTATTTAGGTCTAAAACAAATAACTTGAACAAAAACCTATTTCCACAAAATATGAGAATTAGATTTCAATATACTTGAAACATGAGAAACAAAGTGTTGATAAGATATTTTAGACTCAGGCCCCTTAGGCTCATGCTAACTTGCCTCGTTCATGACCCAACTCCAACTCCTTTTTGACCTAATTCAACCTCCTTACTTATTTAGTTCACCTCAGCCTAGGTTCACTGGATAGCCTGCCTATATATTACGGACTCCAATGGCTAAAAGACAAGGATAAAGCTTGAAAACTTGGTCAACAATCGCCTCTTACAATTCAAGACCACGTCAACCTATACTTCTCCATTACCTATGACTTGTGGACATGTCCTCTAATCACTAACAGTCCTTTAACCACCAGTTGCCCTTCTCTATAAATATTAAGCCACCTCCTAATGGTAAACCACTTAATACTTTGCGCAATTAAACTTTACCTTACTCTCTAACATACTTACTACCTTTCCCTATACACTACTAACTTAAGTATCAAAATGGCCATACTAGACAGCCCCCTGGGGCCCTTCCCTAGTTCTTGTTTTACAAGCTCACATTGTAGTGCAAAGCCTAGATTACTTTCTATCTCTACTAACTAAAACTCGAAGACAACATTTGGCATCATCTATGGGAAATAAACCTCATTTCCTACCTAAACACATACACTAAACACTTACCCAAACGCTGTTTTTATTTTTTATATCAACCACTACCATGTCTCGTATTGTAGACCTGAATAACAAGCAACTTGTGAACAACCAGCCCCTAGCTTGGGAAATACTAGAGCAACGCCTAGCTCATGTAAAGCAGTTGCTTAAGGAGTTCACTGCTCACAACAAAGAGCTTCAAGCCAGGCTCAACAAAGCTAACGACACAACAAACAAGTGCCTAAGGCTTCCAATGCCCATACTTGGCACAACGACCAACAATAGCAGCAAAATGGGAAGGATCAACAACCTGATCCCCCAATATAGGAACAATAGGTGCGATTTGTAATTACCAGTAACCGTGCCCTCGCTAGCAATGAACAAGTAGCCGACTCTTATGGAACGTCAGCATACTCTACAACTCTCCGAGCTCAATCGACAGACAATGCCCACCTAAATGAGCTCCACATGATTGTAAAGAGGCTTTCCAAACAACAGGGGAGCAAAGCGGCTGACTATGCTGGGTTAGTCACCAACAAGAAAATCCCCTTCACTAGGGGTATCCAAAGTAAGGTCCTACCTTTAAACAGTAAACCTCCTACCCTATACTAATACAAAGGTACTTATGACTTGATAATCACCTTCTTTATTTCCATACCCTCATGAACCTCCATGGTCATAGGGATCTTATCATGTGCAAAGCTTTCCTAGGCACTCTAAGGAAAGCAGCTCAGACGTCGTTTAACTACTTACCCAAGAACTACATTAGCTCCTTTGATGAGCTAGCTCATAAATTTAGTCTCCACTTTAGGGCTAGCAAGCCTCCGTCTAAGGACACTTCATTCTTATATCTGATCAAGCAAACCAAAGGAGAGACTTTACTAGAGTATGTAGCCTAGTTTAACAACACCGTAATCAAGATCTCTCGATTAGATGAGGGGGTAGCTGTAAACGCTGCACAGCTTGGCATCAGACCTTCCGGGGACTTCTTCCATTCAGTTGTGAAGAGCAAGCTGAAGACCTTCGTCGAATTTTGGAACAAGGTCCAAAAGTACATGGACCAAGAAGATAACATTCACACTAAGCATGACGGCAATCAAGAAAGGTCGAGTGGGAAAAAGGACAAAGAAAGATTATTCGTGAAAGATTGCTTTAGTGGCAAGGTGCCGAGTAGAACTGAAAGGGAGGGCTCTGGCAATAAGAAGCATTGAGCCAAGTAGAACCCATTACCTCCACCCATCTACATGCATCACGCGCCTTTGAACCAACCTATCACTTAGGTCTCCACGAAGGTTTAGAACAAAGGTTAGCTCCATAGGCCCCCAAAGATGAGGGGGAATTCTAGTCGTTGGAACTCAGATAAGTATTGTCAATTCTATGAAGACCGTGACCACATTATGAAAGAATGCTTCCAGTTGAAAAATGCAATTGAATATGCTATTCGGCAAGGCTACTTTGACGAGTATGTAGCTGAGTAAACGAACATTGATTGCACTAACAACAATGAAGATAGAGCACCTTGAAGGTGACGAACTGAGGAAGCTCGAGTAGAGTAGAATGACAACTGTAGCAATAATCAAGCCCAACAAAATCAACAATATCATAGTTATAGGGCCCTACCTAGGGAGCCGGCCAAGCTCCAATAACTTGATCAACGCCTCAATAAAGGTGATGACAGTTAAGGAAAAGAGACAGAGGCATGACACCACCATCTCCTTCTCTAATGAAGATCTAGAGGGAATTGACACTCCCTACCAGGATGCCTGGTAATAGGGGCACAGATCTTAGGCTTCAAGGTCCTCAAGATTATAATGGACACTAGTAGCTTCACCGACATCCTCTTCAAACACACCTATGACCAAATGAGGAAGAAGCTACCTATGAAGATGAAGCCATATCATCATGACTTAATCAGGTTTGATGGGGGAACGGTCTGACTAAAGAGCATCATCACACTAGACATGGAGTTTGCCTAATGTTCGATCAAGTTCATGGTGGTAAACTACCCTTCCCCCACAATGCTTTGCTGAGACGATCAAGCTTCAACAATTTCGGAGTTATCACATCGCCCCTATACCTAAAGGCGAAGTTCCTAACTCCCACCGAGGTAGGAGTTTATAGGTATGATCAAAAGATCTCTAGGGAGCTTTATGTTAAGGCATCCTAAGCTAAAGGCATTTTTGCCTTAGAATCGGGTCCACAAGAGAAGTCAGTTGAGAGAGACAAGCTAAGGGAAAAGATAAAGGAAGTATAGATTGGCACTAACCCTGACTAAACCACTAAGGTTGAGGTAGAGACGCCTCCAAAAGTAAAGGAGGCCATTGTTAAGCTCCCACAGGTCAACTTTGACAAGTTTGCGTAGTTGGCATATGATATGCTCAAAATCTCCACCAACCTAACAACCCATAGCCTCAACATCGATGGAAGCGCTTAGCTTGTCAAGCAAAAGAAATGACATTTTGCCCCCAAAAGGTAAGCCGCAATCGAAGAGGAAGTACAGAAGCTACTAAAGGTAAGCTTCATACAAGAGGAGAAGTACCTAACGTAGCTAACAAATCCAATGTTAGTTAAGAAGAAGAACGGGAAGTGGTATATGTGTATCAATTACATCAACCTCAATAAAGCTTGCCCCAAAGACTGCTTTCCTTCCTAAGGATAAACCAGCTAATCAACTTTATATTAGGAAATGCTTTCCTCATCTTTATGGATACCTTCTCAAGGTATAACTAGATCAAAATGGACCTAAATGATGAAGTTCGTACCTCCTTCATCACTGACTTTGGCACTTATTGCTATACAATTATGCCCTTCGACCTCAAGAATGTTGGGGTGATGTACCAAAGGATGGTAACCACCCTGTTTAAGCCTCAACTCAAGTACAACATAGAGGTTTACATTAACGATATGATAATCAAAAGCAAGCATCTTGTCAACCACATGAAGGACTTATAGGAAGCCTTCAATAAGATAAGGGAGCACAACATGAAGTCGAAACCTTAGAAGTACATTTTTGGGGTCGGCTTAAACAAGTTCTTGGGTTTCATAGTAATCTAACATGGCATAGAGGTCAATCCAAAGAAGATCAAGGCCATCGGGACATGAAGCCCCCCTCCTTGGTTAAAGAAGTCTAGAAGCTTACCAGCATGATAGTTGCGTTGAGTAGATTCATCTCAAGGAGCATAAATAGATAGTTGGAGTTCTTCAAAATCCTTAAAAATCCTAAAAGTTTTGAGTGGACTCTACAATGTGAAGCAGCTTTTAAAGAGTTGTAAGACTTCCTCGAGCATCCTCCAATCCTCTCCAAGCCTGTTCCAGATAAGGACATATATTTGTACCTGGTCATTAGTGACTGGGCACTCTCCTTTATATTGGTCAAAGTAGAGAAGAGAGATAATAAGCCCGTATACTAAGTTAACCATATCCTCTAGGGGCTTGAGGTTAGGTACACCAAAGTGGAAAAGTTCCCCTTGGCCATCGTTATTTCTAAACATCAACTAAAGCCTTACTTTCAGGTGCACCAGATAATCTTGCTAACGAATTAGCCCTTGTGCACCTTACTGCAAAAACCTAATGCGTTAGGTCAAATGGTTAAGTACGTAATAGAGCTGAGCACGTACAACATCCAGTATTAACCTCTAACGGTCTGCAAAGCACAAATGTTGGCCAATTTCATGGTAGAATACATAGGAGAGGAGGAAGCACCACTTGGAGATGACAAGCTAGTGTGGACTCTCCATATTAATGGTCCATCTACCTCATATGGTGGAGGTACGAGCTTAATGCTCACTAGGCCGCACAAGATTATTGTTTATTATGCCCTCAAGTTCAAGTTTGATATAAGCAACAATGATCCAAATATAAGGCCCTGATCGTCGATCTCAAGTTAGCCAAAGAGATCAGCATAAAGCACCTTCAATATTCTCGGAATCAATGCTTGTCATCTAGTAGGTTTAAGGTGAGTAAGAGGCCAAGAACGACACCATGGCAAGGTAGTTGGAAAAAGTAAGATCCCCTAGCTGAGTTCCCCTCATGGAAAATCACAAAGATCCTTCGAATAGAGAACTCAACAACAGATTGGCTGTCCAAGTTCATCCCCACTAGCATTTAGAAGCCTGAGGTAAAGGATAGAAAAATTTTCATAAAGTACTTGCTTAAGAAGAGTATAACTCTAAGTACAACTGAAGTCCTAGAGCTTATAGTAGCATCTTAAGAGCCAAGCTGGATAGACCTCATTCGAAGTTACTTAGAGTAAGGCACGCTCCTAAACCATAAGAAGGAGGCTAAGAAGTTAAGGTACCATGTTGTTAACTACACCTAATCGATGGTATCCTATATTGAAGGTGAATTAGTCTTCCCCTACTCAAATGCCTCCAAGTAAATGAGGGGCTACATGACACATCGTGCCAAGAGCAAACAAAGGCCATTGTATCAGGGTAGGTCCAAGCTTGCAGAAAGCTTAAAAAAAAAGGATGGAAATGCACTAGAATAAGAAAGTAAACAAGCAAACATTGATCCACTCCAAGGATGTTATGCATCAAGGAACTACCAAGGACTCACAAAGTGAACTCGATATGACGAGCTAACTCAATGGGGGTACTCGCCACCTAACTTTGCTTAAGGGTTAGGATAAAAGTAAAGTAAGCAAGCAAACAAAAGCAATGCTCAAGAAAAGAGAAGTATATTCAATATCAAATTATGTTTGTTGCGACTACCATTACAAAGGGTATTTATACCCAAAAAGTTAGGGCATTTTACTTAGAGGGGAAAATACAAAAAGGGGTATTATCTAAAAGAAGTAATGTACAAAGAATAGTAAAGGGATACAAATGAAAATTTAAAGAAATTGACGATTAGTGCAACAAATCCTTTCACATGAAGGCTAGACAAGTAGCGATTGATTACTGGGGGTGCTTTTAGCAAAAATGAACAAGTTGTACAATCAGGTTGGGGGTTACCGAGAAAAATTTGAGGTCCTTTTAAGAAGATGTGGGTTTAAACATATTCTTGGATTCTCAACACCAGTACTACCAAGCTATTGGTCGATACAGTCATAGCCAAGCAAATGTATAAAAGGATTAAGTTGTTAGTGGAGCATATTTCAAGTTGACACTTGATTATTGACAAACGAGAAGTTACTTGGCTCAGCATATGAAGTTGGTCAACAGTAAGGATCAACTTAGCCTCGATAAGAGTTGGCTAGAATAATAGAATCCACTTCATCAATCCCTCAAGACCTTGAGCTTGAGCTCATGTTAAGGTCAAGTTGTTTGATTCCTATCATCTCATCCAGGTTGATTTAGATTTGGGATTATATAAGGTTGGTCTTCTTTCAATTCTCCTTCAAATTAATAGGGACTAAGGTCAATAATGTTAAAGGTATCAGAAACTCCATATTCTTCAAGTAATTCTAGTCGATAGGCATTGTTGTTGATCTTTTGGGGTACTCTAAAGGGACCTTCGGCTCAAGAGGACAATTTATTCTTTCTCTTATTTGGAAACCTCTCCTTACTCAAGTGTAGCCATACTAAATCGATGGGTTGAAACTGTGCTGGCTTTCTCCCTTTACTCTTTTCTCTCAATTTCTTAGGAACTTAGTTAATTTGTTGGGCAACCTTCTAATAGATCTACTATAAAAACTGTGCTTAGGCTCTTACATCAAGGTCTTATTGCTCGAATATAGGTACTGGAGCAGGATCAAGGGGTAACTCTAGATTAAAGCTATAGATGACTTCAAAGGGTATTTGTTTGGTGGTGTCATGCACCGTATGGTTGTAAGCAAATTCCACTACATCCCAATCGCTAAGTTCTTCCTAATTGCATCTTAAAGCAATGATCCTAAAGTTCGATTGACTACCTCTGTTTGGCTATCGATTTGGGGGTGATAAGAAGTGTTGAAGAGTAGTTTAGAACTCATACGATGCCAAAGAGTCCTCTAGAAATGGCTCAAAAACTTTAGATCTCTATCCAATACTACACGTCTCGACACACCGTGCAAATGAATAATTTCCTACAAAAAGAGAAAAACAATAGCTAAAGTATCGTTAGTTTTGAAGCAGAGCACAAAGTATGCCATCTTTCTAAATCTATCCACAACACCCATCACAGAATCTTTGCCTTGGGTAGTTCGTAGCAACTAGAGTACAAAATCTATGCTCAACTCAGTCCAGGGTCTAGTCGAAACAGGCAAAGGCATTGATTTCCCTTATTTGGCTTGGCATTTGGCCCACTTGCAAGTAGTACAACTCTCAACAATCCAATGCAATCTTACCGCATCTTGGGCCAAAAGAATCTTCCATTCAACAACTCATATGTTCACCTCTCCCCACAATGTTTAGAAAGTCCACCGAAATGAACTTTTCTAAAAATTAGTTCTCTTAAAGAATAGGTTAGCACACATAACTTACCTCACCAGAATAGATGCCCATCTTCCATGTGATAGTCATCTACGGTTCTTCTTTCGACACATTATCCAAATATAAGGCCAAAATGACGGTTTTGAGAATATTGCTCCTTAATGTTCGTAAATCCCAAAAGTCTTATTTACCTCCCCAAAATAGATACCCATCTTCCATGTGATAGTCATCCATTGTTGTTCCTTCAACACATCATCCAAAAATAGGACCAAAATGGAGGTCTTGAGGATATTGCTCCTTAATGTTCGTATATCTCAAGAGTCTCGTCTGTAGTTCAATTAGAAGAACATGTCGATGTAACAAGGTGTTAGCAACCACATTGGCCTTACCCTATTTATACTTTATCACAAAGTTGAATCCTTCTAAGAATTCAACCCATTGTGCTTGCCTCTTTGATAATTTGGTCTGACTTTTGAGGTACCTCAAGGACTCATGATCTGTGTAGATAACAAACTCTCTCAGTAATAGATAATGTTGCCATACTTAGAGCAACATCACTAGTTGAGAGTTAGTCATGGTTATTTTTAAATTTACTTTTATGTATACCTTTCTCTTAAAAATTGTTAGAGCCCTATAATTTTTAGCAAACAAACAAATGAAATTCTTCTTTTGAGAAACTCCTGAAAAATCACAATGATTGGAGGTCAAAAGTAATAACAAGTGTATGAATAGAAAAAAATTGGTAAGGATTTGTCTTGGTCCATCAGAAGAGCGAGATTGAGTCCCAATGCCAATTTTAATAAAAAAAATTAGTATGGATCGGACTTAGTCCGTCAGAAGATCAAGATTCTTTCCCGCTATCAATATAAGAAATAAGTCGATATGGATCGGTTTTAGTCCTTCAGAAGAGCGAGATTCTTTCTCTCTATCAACACAATTGTGCTTAAATAAAGTAAATTTAAAAGACCTCCCAACAAAAGCATGAACTAGGGGGATAATCAGAGGATGAGTGGATGTAAAATGTGTTTGTTTTAGATTATGGCGCTTGGTGAGATGGAAGAGAGAATTGTATACACTTTAGTCAAATGGATAAAATTTTTAGGACTCTTTCCCGGTTGGCGAGATGTTAAATCTAATTTTTAGTTTAAGAATCCTTGATTAAATGACTTGGGTAAACTTTGACTTCTATAAATTAACTAGTGAACTCTAGTATTAAGTATTGTTGGAGCATTCGAATATGGTCAGGTGAAACTATGACGTTGTTAAGGGTGAAATTAGTTGACATTATTATTGCAAGATAATTGAAAATGATTTTCTTACCTTTTTTTGGGTCAAGTATATTTGTTCACCGGTTTCTTAAATAGTGATAAAATTTGTTTAGCGTTTCTTATCCTAAAAGTTTTGTTTTGATTTATTTGCTTGAGGACAAGCAAATGCTCAGGTGTGGGGAAGTTTGATAACTCTTATTTTAAACATATTTCGCATGGTGATTTTATAGTATTTCCCTTACATCTTTGGTTTTCTTTAAAGAAACTGATACTTAATTGAGTAAAATTTTGATTTCAAGGTTTGAATGCGTTCTTGGATTGAAAACGAAGAAAAGGAATCAAGTTTCACTCAATTTAGAGTTCAAATGAATGAGTTATGAAGTTTTAAAGTTACACAGTCTAGGACACAACTGTGTCCCCAGGCTGTGTCCATCCAAGAAGATTTGCCAAGTTCAGAAAGTTACACAACCTGGGGACACGACTGTATCCCAGGCCGTGTCTGGTGATGAAAAAAAGAAACCTTACAATACATTATAAAAAGAGATACTAGGGTTTTGCAGAGAAAATTGGATATTCAAAAGAGAAGAGACTTGAGGAGAAGGAAGGGAAAAAGGCGAAAGCAATACCCAACTTCAAGATTGAAGAGATTTATCATCAACAAAAGGGGTTTTTCATGTTTTATTTATTGGTTTTGTTGGAATTCGTTTTTAATTTCATTATGTTAGTTTAAGATTCTTGCATTTAGGATTATGGAACCTAGGGTTTCGTGTGACTATTAGATTGGTTGATAATTTTCAATAAAGTTTATATCTTTTCTTGATTCAATTATGTTATTTAATTGTTAATTGATATTTCTAGGATATTAATCTATGATATTGTGCATGATGATTGAGAAATCACATGTGTAATGAGATCTTGACATAATTGGAGAGAATTACATGTATACTTAAAGATAAGATACATGTTTCTTTCGGAAAGTTGTTCTTTTGTGTGAGAATTCACTATACGTTAATGCAATTCTAAATTATATTATTAAGTGAAAAGATTCTGGTAAATAATTTAGGATTAGGGTTAATATGCTTGAGAAAGGTATTAACTTTAATTGTGAATCCCTCCAATCAAGAATAATAAAATTGAATTGAATATATTTTAAGTGGTCACATGTTAAATGCTAGGGGAAATAATTCCTAAATACGTTATTTGCATTCTTGAAGTCGTTCTTAGTTTTATCGCTTTCTAAATTGCTTAGTCAAGTCTCATAATTAGGTTAGTTTGTTAATTTTAGTATTTTTAATTCATTCAACTCATCACAATTTTCCGGTTAGATAATAGAGCTAAGATTAATATTAGTACTCAAAGTCTCTGAGAGATCGACTTGGACTCACATTCACTATATTAAAACTAATAAGTGCACTTGCCTGATATCAGTTGCATGCCAAAGTGTGTAGCGACCACATTCAGTCGCATGCACTTTACATCCAAGCTCTTTAGCTCGAATACTATTGGCCAACCATGAGGTATGATGCCAAGGCCACAACTTAAAAGAACCCCCAATGCTAAAAGCATACCCCAGGGACCCATACCCCTAACACTAATCTCTAGTCTCTAACTAGTCTATAGCCATTTGTTTAGTAGAGCATCGACGTCCTTGGTGCTTTCCCCAAGGACTCAGGAAGACAACAATTCATCATCGTAGCCATCGACTACTTTACAAAGTGGGTCGAAGCTAAGGTTGTAGCCAAAATCACCGAGTAAAGTGTTGAGTCATTTGTATGAAACATTATCTTCTCCAAATTCATGGTTCATTATGCCCTCATCATAGATAACGAGCAACAATTCGATAACTTTAAGTTCAAGGAATTCTACACTAAGTATCATATCACACAACACTTTACTTTGATGCCCAACCCCAGTCCAATGAACAGGTTGAGGGTACTGATCAGATCATCCTATAAAGATTCAAGAAGAGAGTTGATCGAGCTTAAGGAAGGTGGGCACATAAGTTGCCCAATATTTTGTAGAGATACAGGACTATCGATTGCACTTCTACAAGCGAGAACCCAATCCCCCTAGCCTTCGACTCAGAGGAAGTCCTCCCTATCAAGTTGGAACTTCTTAACATCTGGACTCAATCCTTCAATGCCACTTTAAACAAGTCCCTACTCCAGGCTAATGTAGATATCACTAAAGAAATCAGAGACCTTATTGTAGTATAGGTAGCAGCCTAGCAACATCGAACAACTAAATACTATGATTAGAAGGTCAAACAAAAGGAGTTTGAAGGTCGACAATCTGGTCTACTGAAAGCTTGAAGCCATTAGCTTACTTAAAGTATAAGGGAAGTTAAGCCCCAATTAAAAAGATCTGGTCAAGGTTAGAGTGAGCTTGGGGAATGGAGTATATTGACAAGAGAGATTGGATGGCGAGCTCATCCCATGCATTTGGAATACCGACAATCTTCAACTCTACTTTGATTAATGTAAAGTCTCTTGTAAATATCCTTGGTAATATCAATGAAAGTTCTATTCTCCAAGAATATTGAGCATTTTTTATCTCATTCCCTCCATCTTTTATTTTTATGCTATATCTTAACCTTAGAAGGTGAACAAACTTTAACTTATGTGCCTCCTTAAGCATGGGTAGGTCGGAATGCCACCAACCTGACCCCCCTTCAAGTAACCTCAGTAAGGGTAAACACCCCTTGCACATCTAATGGACTTTCACTACCTAGGTATGCCAGAATGCTACCGACTTAAACCCCCTTAGGTAACCTCAGCAAGGGACAACACCCCTTATACAACTAAGGGACTTCCACTACCTAGGCAGGTTGAAAAGCTACTAACCTAAACCCCCCTTAAGTATCCTCAGTAAGGTAAAACACCCCTTATACCATTGAGGGACTCTTACTACCTGGGTAGGTCAGAACACTACTAACCTAAACCCCCTTGGGTAACCTTAATAAAGGGAGACACCCTTTGCTCAACTAAGAGACTCCCACTACCTAGGCAAGTCAAAACACTACTAGGCAAAACTCGCTTGAGTAACCTCAGTAAAGGGAAACATCCCTTATACAATTTAAGGACTCATATTACCTAGGCAGGTCAAAATGCCACCAACCTGAACACCCTTAACTAACCTCAATAAGAAGAAGCATCCCTTGCGCCACCGAGGTCCCATTACCTAAGCAAGATAGAATGCCATCGACCTTGATACAAACTTGTAGATGAACATACAAACCCAAAATGATGCGTAACCAAAAAGGTGGGTCCAAGCCAAAAGATGGCTCGAAAAGTAAATAATAGTTGAGGGTGAGCAAGGGTTTCTGTACACTAACAATGGATATAATGCACCAACGCCTCACATGAGCTCAGGTCACACTTGATATGATGCACAAATATGGCTGGAGGTTACTCGTTACTAGTCCACACTCAAATAGGCTAGATGAGAGTAACTCAAGAGTAAGCAAGAGGATACTTAGCTCAAGAGAAGGTGAAAGAAAAGTTCAGTGTATTCTTCTATATATTCTCTTGCGATTGTTACATTATGTGATTATTTATAGTAACCTGTTAGGATAAGTTCGACATTATAGAAAATTACAAAAATGAATCTTCATTTGCTAAATAAAAGGAGAATAATTTACAGGGAAAGCATGAAATTGTACGCAGCGAAAGTCTTCTGTCAGAAAGGACATTACGATTGTTAAAAAGGATAACATGTGCATTTTTACTCTATGATTCTAACAATATTGTGAGCCGAGCAGGGGTAGGCCTCTGTTCAGGTTTGTTTGGTGTCAGAAGTTTAGCACCCTAGCTATCAAGGCTAGACTAGGGTTGGTTCAGGGACAGCCCATAATTGGGTCAACTTCAAATGGTTGGCTCCTGACTATTATCAACTTAGCCTTGGCACTGTAAATATTGCTATATTTAGATTTAGCTATTAGACTAATGCATAACAGAGGGTTTGGTTCGGCATGTCGACTAGTCACCTTAGCAACACCTTAGATAGCATAGAGAGCAAAGTAACTAGGCAAATTGGATGGGGCAAGTACTGCTCCTCGGTACTTAACTCACCTCGGACAGATTGGTGGACCACCTAAGAAAGCCCTCAGGCTTGGGAACGTATAATCGGTCCTTGATCCCTGTCAGACTTGAACCCCCTTTGAACCTTAATAAGGGGAGATACCCCTTGCTTAACTAAGGAACTCGCAACGTTTGGTAGAAAGCCACCAACTCAGCCCCCTTAATGTGATTTAAGTTACCAACAAACCCTAATGGTCCCCCAAAAGAAATCAAGTATAGGCGAACAAGCCTAAAGTGCCAAACTATACAGCAACATACTAGAAGCATTAAGAAATAAAAAGAAATAAAACCAAAAGTTCTCCATTAGTCAAAGAATAGTTACAAGTATTCAGGGCCGGTATACCAACCTAGTACATCAAAAGGGAAACGTAAATACGTAGAAAAAAAATAGGAAAGAAAAACACCATGGTCGTTACTTCAAATCAACTAGCTCCAGTAATTCTGAGAAGTCCAACACACCTATCTATTTGGACGATTAAACTGTTCAAATTGCTGGGTCCTAAGCTGCTTAGACTTGGGTTGAAAGTAGAAGAGGAAGGGTCTACTGGCTCTGGTCAGCAGAAGGGTCACTTTAACCTTGATTTGTCCTTGAAGCACCTTTAGAGGTGACCCTCGGTTGAGCTGCTGGGGTAGAAGTGGATGAAGGAGCTTCTTATGTAACCCTGGTAACAAGAGGGATGCCTTAGGTTGCTTCGGCCACAAGAGCAACTATCCTTTCTCTTTCTTTAGCCACCCTCTCCTCCCTATGTGTTAGTTCATCTAAACAATGCAGAAAGCTTAAGTCAAGGTCGGGATGATGCTTCAGCACATCTTCTCAAATCTCTCAACTACATTAAATGGCAATGTCCTAGCATTCCTCAACCCACTACCGTATTTTGAAGAAGTTCCCCACGACCTTCTTTTTGGTAGCTTTATTGAGGACCTTATTACTCTCCAGATCATTGATGAGCTCTTTCATCTCCTCAACTTCTTACTAGAGCTCCTTAATTCTTTGCTCCAGCTTAACCTTTTAACCGGCCAACTCTAACGAAGTATTTTTGGCAGATTCATATTCAATTGCTTTCATCACTAACTTAGTCTGTAGCTTGGAGACCAACTCATTTAGCTCGAGGTTGTACTGGTTAAGCTCCACCTTAGCCTTTCTCTCCTCTTCCAATTTTTGGGAGAGTTCAGACTTAAACTTCCACTCCTCTTCTAACTAAGCTTTCAACGCCTCAACCTCCTTGCTAGCCCCCTTAGCCTCCTTTCAACCTTCCTTCTCCTCATGTAACTTAGCCTCCAGAGCAACATTCTGCACAAAGCAACGACATAGACATCGGTTCGCCCTATAAAATTTCTTATGAATTTGCTTAGAATAGGACTCCGCTTACTCTAAGTCCTCTTACGCATTAAGCACATTCGATCGAAGATCCTTTACCTCTTATAGCACCTCCTTATAGCCATTGACCCATAGCAACACTTAACCATGGTACTACACAATGAGAATGACAACATTAGCAATGAAAAGAAGACTTTAAAAAACACTACAAAAGAAAGTGACTAGAATGACGAAGACACATCAAACAATTTAAGAAGTTGAAGTGACTTGCCAATTCAAGGGGGTCGTCAAATTAGTACCCTGATGTCATTTCTAGGATGCTCCAATTAGTAAGGTGAAAGACCCCATCGAGACCTCCAAGCTGAAAGCCTGGTGGTGCAACGTTATGTTACTACCTTAGATACCTTATTGGGGCTTGAAGATCTTCCCCCTATACTACTTAGGAGTCAACTCGAAGCTACCTTCATAGAGGCAAGGGCTATTAGACTCATACAGAACCCCCTTATAGGAGTTCGAAACGGTCTTCTCCCTCTAATGCCTCTCCAAGGCCTCAACTTGGGTCTCTCCCATCTGATCCATGATAAGATAGAGATGACCAGGTAAGAGCCACTCTGACAATGGTTTTCCAGGCAGCTTGGTCCTTTTCTAAGCCGATGCTTCCTTCCTCCCCTCTTTGGGGAGCTTCCTCTTGTAGCTTGCTAGACCCTTAGTAGTGCTGGCTTCAAGCCTCTTCCCTCTGTCCTTAGAAGGAGAGAGAAGATTCAATAACTCCAATTGATACGAACCGAAGCTAAGGACTAATAAGGCCGATCACAACAATGGGTCTAAGCTTATAGAAAGCGCAAAAAGAAGGGTAGAAAATGCATGCAAATGACAATAAAAGTAAAATAAGTAGACCTATGATCAGCTCCACAGGATATGATACACTAATAGAACTATTGATAACTCATGGCTCAACTCAATGTGATGTACGAACTAGTCCAATAAGGGTACTTACCACCTAACTTTACTTAAGAGTTAGAATAAGAGTAAAATAAGTAATAAATAACAATGCTCACAAAAGGAGAAGTGTATATTCAATATTAGAAAGAGTAAGATGATTGTGCAGCTACATGTATAATGTGGTATTTATACCTGAAAAGTTAGGGTATCTTGCCTAAAATGGAAAAGGCTAAAAAGGAAATGTCTAAAAGAAGTAATATATAAGGAATGATAAAAGGTATAATTGAAAATACAACAAAAATAGATTCATGTACAAAGGATTCTATTACAGTAGTCCTCGGACACGTGGTGGGTAGCTAGTGGTTGTGTATCTAGCAAAAAGGTGGACAACTGTTCGGTCAACTTAGGTGCTGTTGAATGATGATACCGAGCTGAGGTAATAGTTCAGTAGTGCGAACTGTTCAGGCAATTCTTTCAACACAAATTCAGCTCAAACATATTAGGTACAGCTCGAATTCAAGTTGGATGAGGAGTTGGTTGGATGTACCGAGCTGTTGTCTGAATGTATCTTTAGTTAAACCTTGGAGACTATTGATAGGTATAAGAGAGTTTAGCTCGGCCGAGGCATCAAGTTGACAGACTGTGGCAGCTTGGACTCTTCGATGGTGGGTCATAAAGATAAAACTCACTTAGCCATGCTTTCTAGCCTTCAGGCTAAGGCTCGGGTCAAGGGTCCAATGGCCCAATTCCTATCACTAACCCATCAGCAGTAGCCTCATTCCCCATCATGATGGGCTCAAACATGGGAGCAGTTTTAATTGTGGGGAAGATTATGCTCGAAGGGTCAAAAATCATGAGCTCCTCGCAAGTTCCACTTATAAGAATCCCTTGATGAAGAGTAAGTGATTTCGTCCTGTTAGTCTTACCCACCCTTGACATAAGCCCTACAACCTTGCTCTTGGGGTTAGTGGCCTTCTTAGCCAACTTATCCCTATCCCGATGTCCCCTCAACTGCTTTGACCTAAAAGGACCTGGCAGCTCTGCAACCTTAGCTAGCTTCTCGTCTGTAAAGAAACAAACAAACAATATCAATATAAGGAAAGTATATTACACTTACTTACAAACTCTACCATGACCAACATGGGCAAAAAGGACCCTCTCAATCCTCAGAAAGGTGTCCAACAAAGCATAATTTCAAGCGAGCCCACGTTGGCACAATGGAAGAGGCAATTTACATAAGGAGGACAAACCTGTACCTTCCACCCATTTCTTTGCCATAACTTTATCCATGTTGGGGAAGAGCTCTAAGATCGAAAACTTGAAATACCTCTCTACCGTTTGCTTGACGTTGATCTACTCGCCATCCTTTAAGGCCATAAAGGCATTTGTTTCCCGTGCGACCTCAAATTCATTGGGGCTAAGCTTCTTTTGACCACTGGTTCAAACCAATGAAGTCCATTACATCTAGAAGTTGGCCTACTTAGGCAACTTTACTACCAGGAACTCATCTTGTTAACCCTTTAAAGATGAATACAAGCCTCCAAATACCTTTCTTTTGATACGGTTCTGAAGGTACGTCCCCCTATTCAAATTCTTCCATTAGAAGTAGCGATTAAAGAGTTCAGGAGTAACCCACACCACTAAATACTCATACAATGCTTGAAACAACTTCAATACCCTCCACCCATTAGGAGGGATCTATGCTAGGCAACACTGATAGTAGTTGAAGAGTTCCCTCTCGAACTCACTAAAGGGGAGGTACATCATAAACTCTAGACATTTTTCGAACACTACAAAGTGCCTCCCCATGGAAAAGGTACCCTTTCTTCCCTCTACGATAGCCATACTACCCTACCCAGAGTTGGTCCGACCGTAAAGGTAGTCAAGACCCTGTTTATTGCGGATTGTTTACTCTTACTAATCTGCCCACTCGATCCCTTATCCATCCTTAGCTCAAAGAACAAGTCCATGGCATGTGGTAATATGTTGCACAAATAAGTATCCCTAGGGATGGCCTTAATAAGCTCCACTCTATTCACTCCCTCTACTACCTTTCTTGTCTCCCTATCTAATTGTGCCAACAAGGACAAAGCTTCTTCATCCCTTCTTGAAGGGAGAGTAGCACTCCTCGTAGCCTTGAAGTCTAAGGATATCATGTCATACTTACTAAAGGTTGCTCCTAAGTTTGACATTTTGATGATAGAAAAGAGAATTAGTAAGAGTTATGTTGATGAAGAAGAAGAACGAAGTTAAAGGAGAAAGTGATCGTTGATATCACAACAAATAAACAGGATAAGAGAAGTTGCGAAAGAATTATTTGTATAAGGTCTAAGGTATTTGTAAGCCGAATGCTTAGGAAAGCGAATCAACGATTATAGGGATCCATCTAAACATGAATCCTGTAGTGCATCATGATGCAGACACCTAGCCCTGTTTTGATCGAATAGTTAGATTTAAAAGACAAAATGTCTACAACTATATGTAAGTCTGCAAAGACATGACACCTATCATGTCACATTAATTGCATCTTGAAAGTGCATGATAAAGCAAGAATTCAAAAAGCTGGCTTTTGTAAGAAGTTAGCCCGAAGCCCCTTTAGCTTCCATGTCAACAATAGAACTTCCCCAACACCATTGCTCAGCACGAATAGGTCAGCCCTATTGGGCTTTGCCATCACCTACTTAGCCCTATCAGCCTAAACCATCCAATGCCTCTACTTTGCACTCTTATCGCCTGAAGTTCCCAACCCCTTAATCTTCACCTCAACACTAAACGCCTAGCTCAGCCTGAAGAGCATCCACCTTTGACCACCCATCTAGCTTGGCATTTAAGCACTTAGCTTAACTCTAATGTGTTCTCCTCAGATCACTTCACCCTGCTTAGTCTCATACATCATCAGCTCAGGCCTCACCGTCGAGTGTCTCCTCTGCTCAAGCTTTTATTGTGCTATGTTAGCCAACCCCTCCAAAGGCATTAGCATAACAATTCTTTGTATAAGTCACCGAGCTATTATGAGTACTCCAGGTCCAGCTTGGCTATGTACTTGAAAAACCCATCCATTCTTTATCCTTGCCTTCACTTCAGTAATAAAGGAGTGTTGATAGGATATTTTAGGCTTAAGCTCCTTAGGCTCACACTGACTTGCTCATGCTCATGACTAAGCTCTTTTTTGACTTGATTCGGCCTGCTTACTTATCTAGTCCACTTTGGCCTAAGCCCACTAGATAGCCTACCCATATATTATAGACTCTAATGGCTGAAAGATAAAGATGAAGCTCGAAGACTTGGTCAACAATTACCTCCTACAATTTAGGACCACATCGACCTACATGTCTCTACTACTACAACTTGTAGACGTATCCTTTAGCCACTAACGATCCTCCAACCGCCAACAAGCCTTCTCTATAAATACTAAACCACCTCCTAACAGCAAATTATTTGACACTTTACACACTTGAGCCTTACACTACTCTCTAACATACTTGCTACCTTTCTTTACACACTACTAACTTAAGTATTAGAGTGGTTATGTCTAACAACCCCTCGGTGCCACTTACTTATTATTGTTTTGTAGGCTTATATTGCAACACAAAGCCTAAGTTACTTCCAATCTCTATCAGCTAAAACCCAAAGACAATACAAAGAAACATACTTAACTCGAATCTCTCGTGCAAAACTCGAAGAAAGTGCTCACCTACACTTTCAGTCCCATTTTTTATCAATTGAAACCCAACTTAATGTAAAATTGTAATTTAACACTAAACTCCTAATATTTTTTAATTATTATAAACACTTTGTTTAGTTCAAATCACGTAATTAGGAATTACTCAAAAGTTGGTTCAAGATGAAGAAGGGCACGCAGTGTGACATCCTATGAATTTTTCTTCTAATGTTTTCTATTAATTTTGACAATCTAATGTTCATGATACTTAAATTCCGCCAAGGTTTAGCTAATGGGCTTAAGGATGCAATAAAAGTTGCAGTAAACTTAAAATTTATTTTGGATGGATAGTGATAACTCTTATTTTAAATATATTTCACATGATGATTTTATAGTATTTTCCTTACATTTTTGGTTTTCTTTAAAAAAATTGATACTTAATTGAGTAAAATTTTGATTTTAAGGTTTGAACGCGTTTTAGGATTGAAAACGAAGAAAAGGAATCAAGTTTCACTCAATTTGGAGTTCAAATGAAGGAGTTATGAAGTTTTGAAGTTACACAGTCTGGGACATGACCATGTCCCCAGGCTGTGTCCATGCAGGAAAATTTGCTAGGGTTAGAAAGTTACACGACCTGAGGATACGACCATGTCCTAGGCCGTGTCTAGTGACGAAAACAGAATCCTTATAATACATATATAAAAGGACATATGAGGGTTTCAAGACGAAGAGAGACACTAGAAAAGAGAAGAGACTTAAGGAGAAAGAGAACAAAAAGGAGAAAGCAACACCAACTTCAAGATTGGAGAGATTTTTCATCAATCAAAGGGGTTTTTCATGTTTTATTTTATGTTTTTTATGGAACTCGTTTTTAGATTCATTATGATAGCTTAGAATTTGTGTATTTAGGATTATGGAACCTAGGGTTTCATGTGACTCTTGGGTTGATTTATAATTTTCAATAAAGTTTCTATCTTTTCTTGATTCAATTATGTTGTTTAATTGGTAATTAATAATTCTAGAGTATCAATCTATGATATTATGCATGATGGTTAAGAAATTACATGTGTAATAAGATCTAAACATAATTAGAGAGAATTACATGTGTACTTAGAGATAAAATACATGTTTCTTCCGGAAAGTTGTTCTTTTGTGTGGAAATTCATTATACATTAATGCAATTCTAAGTTATATTACTAAGTGAAGAGATTCCGATAAATAATTTAGGATTAGGGTTAATATGCTTGAGAAAGGTATTAACTTTAATTGTGAATCCCTCCAGTCAAGAATAATAGAAATTGAATTGAATATATTTTAAGCGGTCACATGTTAAACACTAGGAGAAATAATTCCTAAATACGTTATTACATTCTTGAAGTCGTTCTTAGTTTTATTACTTTCTAAATTGCTTAATCAAGTCTTATAATTAGTTTAGTTTGTTAATTTCAGTATTTTTAATTCATTCAACCATCACAATTTTCCAGTTAGATAATAGAGCTAAGGTTAATATTAGTACTCGAAGTCTCTAAAGGATCGACTCGAACTCACATCCGTTATATTAAAACTAATAGGTGCACTTGCCTGATATCAAGTTTTTGGCGCCGTTGCCGGGGATTTTCGATATTAAGAATACTAATTGCTTTATTACTTTAACCATTTTTTTTCTTTTGTTTTCATTACTTATCTTTATTACCTAGAGCTGCAATTGATCAAGTATTGATTGCCTTTGTAGTGCATGACCCGAAGCAATCCGGAAGATTTGGTAGAACTCGATCTTGAAATTGAGAGAACTGCCCTTCAAAATTTGAGATCGCAACCTAAACAAATTGTAGCGACTATAGACGACGAGTCAATCGTTGAAATCAAGGAAGAAGGTGAAGAGGCCAACAGTCAATTCATCGAGCAAGAAGAATTCATCGAGCAAGAAGATCCACCACACATGGCTAACAATGGGAATGAAGCAAATCGGACCATGTCCGACTATTCAAGGCCTACACTTGTTAGAGCTGACTCTAGTATCGCAAAGCCAACCGTCGTAGCTAATAACTTCCAAATTGCACCTAACATCATACAAATGGTGCAACAATATGTTCAGTTTGATGGTCTCCAAGATGAAGATCCTAATGCCCACATCTCTAGCCTTCTAGAGATTTGTGATACATTTAAGATCAACGGAGCCACAGATGATGCCATCCGACTGGGGCTATTTCCTTTTTCCTTGAAGGGTAGAGCAAAACAGTGGTTAAACTCCCTACCAAGAAATTCAATCACAACTTGGAATGAATTGATAGAGAAATTTTTGGAGAAGTATTTCCCTCCTGCAAAGACTGCTAAACTTCGGAATGATATTTCTTGTTTTGCTCAATTGGAAGCGAAGACGCTATATGACACTTGGGAGCGGTTTAAGGACTTGCTCAGGAGGTACCCACATCATGGCCTCCCATTATGGATGCAGATTCAAACCTTCTATAATGGTCTTAATTTATCTACGAGACAGATGATTGATGCATCCGCAGGAGGTACTTTGAACACAAAGACACCTGAGCAAGCACAAAACCTGATTGAAGGAATAGCGATGAACAATTATCAATGCGAAAGCACTAGAACCAAGTAAAAGGCCATAGGAATTTATGATGTAGACTTAACCATTGCTCTGGCAGCCAAGGTGGACCTATTGAGTAAGAAGATTAATGCACTCTCTATTGGCCCTCAACAAGTGCAATCGGATGTAAGTCACTTTGGTATGCAAGGGTATGGAGCATAAGAACAACTGAAACAGGTAGATTATCTAGGAAATCCACCTAAGCAACAAAATAACCCCTACAGTAACACTTATAATCCAAGATGGAGGAATCACCCCAATTTCTCATGGGGAAATCAAAACCAAGGTCAGCAGAGGACTAACTTTGGCCCACCTAGATTTCAGAGACCATTCCCACCTCCTCTTCCTCAAGAAAAGAAGTCCAGTGTAGAAGAACTTCTCACAAAATATATTCAAGGCAATGGGGCTCACTTATCCAACATTGAATTATTGCTGAGGAATCAAGAGGCTTCAAATCGCAACCTTGAGAACCAAATTGGTCAACTTGCGAAGCTAATCTCTGAAAGACCGCAGGGAACGCTATCGGGGAATACAGATTCCAATCCAAAGGAACATGTCAAGGCAGTGACACTTCGAAGTGGGAAGGAGTTGCATGCTGAGAGGAAGGTTAGCAAGGAGACTAGTAAGAGCAAGGAGGGGACGAAAGCAATGGAAGACGTAGAGTTATCAAAGGCGAAGGAATATCAAACACCTATCCCATATCCCCAAAGACTCAAGCAAGATCGCAATGACCAACAATTCAGTAAGTTCCTTGACCTCTTTAAACAACTACATATTAACTTACCTCTTATTGATGCCCTGTCACAGATGCCGAAGTACGCTAAGTTCTTGAAAGATTTGTTATCCAATAAGAGGAAGCTTGAGGAGCTTTCTACAGTCATCTTGGGTGAAAAGTGTTCAGCGATCATGCAAAACAAGTTGCCTAAGAAGCTAAAAGACCCAGGAAGTTTTACAATTCCTTGTCATATTGGTAATTTGTTAATTTACAAAGCTTTAGCTGATTTGGGTGCTAGCATTAATTTAATGCCTTATAAATTTTTCAAGAAACTAAGATTAGGGGAACCTAAGCCCACATGCATGAGCTTGCAATTAGCTAATAGATCTGTGACGTATCCAAGAGGCATATTTGAGGATGTATTAGTCTAAGTGGGTAAATTCATTTTTCCAGTTGATTTTGTGATATTGGATATGGATGAAGATTTTGAGTTGCCCCTTATCCTAGGTAGACCATTCTTAGCTACCGCTAGGGCTATCATTGATGTTAGTGATGGCAAGCTCATTTTTCGAGTAGGAGATGAAGAGATCATGTTTAAAATTTCAAAGGCTATGAAAAAGTCTGTCGATCAGGATGATACTTGCTACCTTTTGGATGTTACTGACACTTTTGTTTCAAGTTATATGCAGGAAGTTCTTCTTAAGGATCCATTGGAGAGTTGCTTGCAATTAAGCATGGAAGAAGCTTCAGAAGATCCTGTCAAATCTGAGGTGGTAGCCTAATTGGAGGCAAATAAACCTATCTCTATTGAGAAAGGATTTGAAGAGTTTGAAAAGAGGAAGGAAGCACAGTTAAAACCTTCGATTGAGAAGCCACTAGTATTGGAGCTAAAGCAATTACCTGACTACTTGGAATATGCCTTCTTAGAGAAGGATTCCAAATTACTGATAATTATAGCATCCAATTTGGAAGAAGAACAGAAAGAAAGGTTACTGAAAGTACTCAAGGAGCATAAGAGGCCATTTCTTGGAAAATATCTGATATTCGAGGTATCAATCCCTCCTTTTGTACTCATAAGATTTTAATGGAAGAAAACCACAAGCTGGTTGTGCAGCCCCAAAGACCCTTGAATCCAAACGTGAAAGAGGTAGTCAAAAACGAAGTTATTAAACTCCTTGATGCAAGTATGATATATCCTATCTTCGATAGTTCATGGGTGAGTCCAGTGCAAGTAATTCCAAAAAAAAAGTGGGATGATAGTAGTCCCTAATGAAAAGAATGAATTAATCCCAATGAGAACGGTAACAGGTTGGCGGGTATGTATCGATTATCGAAAGTTAAATGATGCTACACGTAAGGACCATTTCCCCTTACCTTTTATTGATCAAATGATAGAACGACTAGCTGGACATATTTTTTATTGTTTTCTAGATAGCTTATCTAGTTATTTTCAGATACCTATTACACCGGAAGATCAAGAGAAGACCATGTTCACTTGTCCTTATGACACCTTTGCTTACCGCAGAATGCCTTTTGGTCTTTGCAATGCACCTGCTACATTCCAGTGATGCATGTTGGCTATTTTTGAGGATTTGATTGAGGACATAATGGAGGTATTTATGGATGATTTTTCAGTTTTTGGCAACTCATTTAACATTTGTTTGAATAATTTGGACAAGGTACTTACCAGGTGTGAGGAGAACAATCTTGTCCTCAACTGGGAGAAGTGCCACTTCATGGTACAAGAGGGTATTGTGCTAGGTCATAAGATCTCTTATCGAGGAATTAAGGTGGATACTGCCAAAGTGGATGCGATTGCAAGACTCTCATCTCCAACTTCGGTTAAGGCCATAAGAAGCTTTTTAGGACATGTAAGTTTTTATAGGCGATTTATCAAGGATTTCTCGAAAATTGCCCGCCCTTTGATTAAGTTATTAGAGAAGGATGTGCCTTATGTTTTCTCTCAGGAGTGTTTGAAAGCTTTCAATATCCTTAAAGAGAAACTTACCAATACTCCAATCATGGTAGTACCTGATTGGGCACTTCCCTTTGAACTTATGTGTGATGCAAGTGATCATGCAGTTGGGGCAGTGCTTAGGTAAAGGCGAGACAAGCACTTTCAACCAATTCACTATGCTAGCAAAACTCTTACTAATGCTCAGGAGAACTACACTACTACAGAAAAAGAGTTGCTAGCAGTTGTTTTTGCCTTTGATAAGTTTTGCTCTTATTTGCTTCTATCTAAAGTAATTGTTTATACTGATCATTCTGCCCTTAGGTACTTGTTAGCAAAACCAGATGCAAAACCAAGACTAATTAGGTGGATCTTGTTACTATAAGAGTTTGATGTGGAGATCAAAGATAAAAAGGGCGCTGAGAATTTAGCAGCAAATCACCTATCTCGATTAGAGAATCCAAACTTGGAAATGCTCGATGAGAATGAGATCAAGGATGAATTCCCTGAGGAGCGACTCTATGCCATCGCCCAGGTAAGTGATATGGAAATTCCTTAGTTCGCAGATATTGCTAATTTTTTAGCTGCTAGGATTATACCAAAGGGACTTCCACACTAGCAAAAGAAGAAATTTTTTTTCAATGTGAAACATTATTTTTGGGATGATCCTTACCTGTTTAAAGTATGTGCAAATCATGTCATTCGAAAGTGTGTACCACACCTCAAAGGATGGAGAATTTTGAGCCACTGTCATTCGAGGCCTACGGGTGGGCATCATAGTGCCAATAGGACAGCTCATAAGGTCCTAGAAGCTGGATTTTATTGGCTTATCTTATTCAAAGATGCCCAGAGATATGTTGAGAGTTGTGATCGTTGCCAACGAGTAGAGAATATATCTTGTAGGGATGGAATGCCACAAAACCCCATCATCGAGGTTGAGGTATTTGATGTGTGGGGGATCAATTTCATGAGTCCTTTCCCGAACTCTAATGGAAATAAATATATCCTAGTAGCTATTGACTATGTCTCTAAGTAGGTAGAAGCTAAAGCCCTACCTACTAATGATGCTAAGGTAGTAAAAAAAAATCTTGAAAGGCCTATTTTCTCGATTTGGCACCCCTAGGACAATTATAAGTGATAGGGGAACACACTTTTGTAATGCCCAACTCGACCAAGTATTGAAAAGTTATGGCGTTACATATAGAATAGCCACCCCATACCACCCCCAAAGTAGTGGCCAAGTGGAAGTTGCCAATCACGATCTTAAGCGAATTCTTGAAAAAACCGTAGAGTATCATAGGAAAGATTGGTCAGAAAAGTTGGATGGTGCTCTATAGGCATACAGAACCGCTTACAAAACACCACTAAGGACCACACCCTACCGACTTGTATATGGCAAGGCTTGTCATTTACCGGTAGAGATTGATAAAAACTTATATTTTTATCAACTTAATACTACAGAAGTCTCTTAGATTAGACATTTTATACGCATATACCCCATTTAAAACCCTCATATGGAACATTGACACTTTAGTTCTTAACTTTTGAAACTCTCCATTACATACTTATATTTAAACTTGCATATTAAAACACAAACTCTAAGCCTTAATTTTTCATTTCTTTATCTCCCCTTTCATTTTTCCTAAACATTTGATATTTTTGGTTTAAATTGCCAACTAAACCAGTTATATTAAGTTTAAAAAATTTATGAACCAAATCGTAAGGTTAGATTTAAATTATAAAAATAATACAACTGTAATATTAGGTCCGGTTAGACTCAGCAAAGTGAATCGTACCAAATTGAATCATGCCCATCCTTAGATTCCTCTACTGGCTATTCTTGGATCAAGCTTATGAATTACATATCAAGTGTTTACTTAGATCACGACCATTAATTGAGTCCAAGAAAGTTACGATTTTTGTAATCTCATAAGAAAATAAATTCTTATTTAAAGAGATTATTGGAGATAAATGACCAAGCAAGGATACCTTTGAATAAGAACTTTTACTCATTAGTCATTGAATTTGAAAGTTATGAAAATCTATTGTTTGGAGAGAGAGATTGCAAAAATTATATTGCTAAGATAAGATAATTAAGACTTAGCATAAGAGATGCAGAGGCCCTTCATAACTATTTTGTTTGAATGCAAAAAAGAAATTCAAATTTTTTCTATATGATAAACATAGGCGATGAAGGGTACATGTATAATATATTCTAGGCTGATATAAGGTTAGAGCTGCTTATGACTCATTCAGTGATGTTGTATCATTTGACAGTATATGCTTAATAAATAAGTATGATATGCCATTTGCTTCTTTTATCGGTGTAAACTATCATGGGCAATCTGTGTTGTTTGATTATGATTTATTATCAATAGAGAATATAGACACCTATGTTTGGCTATTCTAGTCATGGCTAGATTGCATGAACGATTGTCCACCAAAAGGAATAATTACAAATCAATGTAAAGCAATTCAAGCTACAGTAGCTAAAGTGTTTCTTGATTCCAATTATTGTTTTTGTCTTAGGCATATTATAAAGAAAATTCTAGAAATATTGCACGGTTTAGGCTAATACAAAATGATTAAAAAGCGTTTAAAATGTACGTATATGAATCTTTAGAGCCTAATGAATTTAAAAGCAATTGGTTAAGAATGATTCAAGAATACAATCTTGAAAACAATTGTTTGTTGAATTTTTTATATTTAATTTGTCATTGATGGATGCTTGCATTCATAAAAAAATTATTTCGAGCCAGGATGTTTACACCACTTAAAGAAGTGAAAGCATGAATACTTTTTTTGACAGTAATGTGAATTCAAAGACATCTTGAAACAATTTGTTGAACACTATAATAGTGTTTTAAAGAGTAAGGTGGAAAAGGAGAATTAAATAGATCATGATTTTTTAATTCATCACATAACTTAATAATAATTTATATTTTGAGAAACAATTCCAAGAGAGTTATACCAATGAACTTTTTAAATTATTTCAAGATGAGTTAAGGGGTATACTCTTTTATAATTTTGAGTTACAAAATGATGATGGTATGATCTGTATATTTGTAGTGACAGACGTTTTAAAAGTGAAGGATAGTCGATTAAATAAAAGAGTTGTATATAATGTGCTCTATAATGTTGGTGAGTTAGATGTGAAATGCTCATATTCCCTATTTACATTCAAAGGAATAATCTGTAGATATATTGTGAAAATCCCTATTGAGAAAGATGTGCAAGAAATTCCTTCTTGATTTATTTTGGCAAGATGGAAAAAGGATCTAAAAAGAAAACATTCTTATGTGAAGAATTGTTATGAAGATTGGTAGAGAACCAAGCAAAACGAGTCATTTGATAAATTATGCATGAACTTTTTTAATGCTGCAAAGATTGCATCAAAATCTCTAGAAAAATATGAGTTTCTAATAAAGTATATAGATGATTGAAAAAAGAAATTGAAAGATGCTTTTATATGGAAAAGGAAAAAATCTTATCATTGAAGGTAATGAATTATCTACTGGAATTAATTCAAAGAACAAGTTACTTTCTCCCAAGAAAGTTTAAAGTAAGGAATGTCCACCATCTGAGAAAAAATAGTTAAAAGTTGATCAATTAATGAAGAAAAAGAAAAAAAAAAGTATATTTCATTTCAATTTACCTTTCCGACACAAGTGCATTATAAAATCTAAAATAATTTCCTTAACAAGTAGACTCAAATTATCTCGAGTTAATGGATGATTTTCAAGAGCAAAATATATCTTATACTCAGTTATTGCAGGTTTATTTGTTGACTCATATTACTATTTTTTGTTTCATTATACTTTTATGATACTTTTAAGTGGTTCTTTTTTTTTTATAATGATTAGGTAATATCAAGCAATAGGATAATCAAAATTTTGTGCTTTTCAACTTAAGCAACAAAAAATAAGCTAACCTTTATATTAATTAAGATATATACTTTTATTTGTATTCTTATGAATGCTTTTTCTAGTTTACTTAAATTAATTATACAATACTATTAATTTTGGTACATTAACATCTAAGGTATTTGTTTTCCTTTTATGTATAGGTACTAGTTTATAAAGAGAGGCAATGGCGAACATAGGAGTTTTTGCTAGTCTCTCACTTCAAACGATGGGAAAAAACTATTTTGAATAATTAGTTGTTTAATTTATATCATTAGTCGTAAAGGAATGCTGTGACCTACTTACTCAAATGTTTTTTTTTCTTTTTGTTGGTTTTAACATATTATATAACGTATGTTCTTTTATATATATGTATGTATGTATGTATGGTATCTTTTCAATTCACTATTTAAAAAGCATTGGCCTTAAGGAGGGATCCTAATAACATTGAAAGAAATGTTCTTATATATATCGTTTCATTATTAGCATATTTATTTTATTACATTTCAATGGTCCTCTTCACCTTAAGGAGGGGTCCTAATAACATCATACATGATTATTCTATAAAATTGACAAAGATCCATTAGTTTCCATCCAAAAATTAGGGCTTTCGACATTATAAAATGGGTTCTATATGTCATCATTTAGATTTTATATACTATAAAATATTAATAAGCTCTTCTTTTTTATGGGACTCAAATTACAATATTAGAAATCCCACTTATGATATGAAAGTGTTAATAATAAACACTAGTATCTCAACGAGTTGTATCATGTTCGATTCACCCATTTTTGACAATTGTAATATATATAGTTGTTGGTAAAAATAAATAAATGAATGAATAAATAAGAGTCAAGTATATATATGAGTTATAGGTATGTATATCTATCGGTATATCAATACTTCTAATTTTAAGGAGAAATTCTCCAACAATAAGTGAATTTATTCATAAACTGTACAATGTTTTTGCTTATTCTAAAATAAGTAAAAAGAGAAAATGACAACATTATAGGAATTAAAATACAAAAGAAAAGTCTAAGCATAAACTAACTTAAAGCTTAAAGGAGAAATTATCAAAGATGCAATCAAACCATTATTAAATGTTATATTCCATATTATATTTTTTTATTTTGATCATTGAATTCTATTTTCTATATAGGACACATGCTTGCTAGATAATTCTTTATCATTTTTTTGCAATACTTCTTTAGCAATCTTAAGAGATCAAATGACTATAGTTAGAACAAAACCTAGCTTCAACGACATTATAGGACCATGTTATTAAAGAAAGCCTAAAGTACCATTTATGAAATCTGTAGTTTACAATACATCATTCATTCATCATTCACAACTTCAATTCGTGATGTTTGTGGACATTACTACCATTCCTCATATTTCAAATGTGTTTAATTCTTAACTTGATTCAAACCAAAATACCTAATTATACATGTAACAAACTACACCATAATCACTATAGAAAAGTCATGACATAGTAGATACACATACCCACACCATATTACTTCATCTATTACTCAATTTAAATATATTCTACAGCTTTAAATTAACACTAGTTAATGAAGAACTTGTGATGCATGCACAAAAAGTAAATAAAGCAATTTAATATAATTTAATATAACACAAAATAATTAATCAAATTGATGAAAAAAAAAAGGAACCATTGTAGAGAAATAATAATTCTATTACATCAATCCCTCTAAATTTCAAAACTCAAGATAGATGGTACTTATAGTGGAACATAACACCCCATGCTAACAGTAGTTAATAGCTAACGTTAGTGTTTAATTAACTTGGTTATTTACTATTTTTGACTTGAGGTCTTAAAGAGTTACAAGGAAAGATATAATAACATTGATAATTAGCATCAAGTCATTGAACATGTTATGTTGGGAGCTAAAAGAAATCAAAATTAAATGGCATAATGTTTTTTTCAAGTATTATAAAAATCTATTTGGATTTACATTTTTTATTGCATTTGCATGTTGAATAGAATTTTTATGTCACATTAACAACAAAATATACGTAAATAAACATAAAACTTTTATATTTTTTTACCAACAAAAAATACAGCGTAAGGAAAAAAAAGAAAAAATAAAAGAAGACGCCTTCAACTGATAATGAATTGATGAAACAATACTACAATCTACTTAGTTAAAAGTTAATTATTCAATACAAAAACATTCATTTGCAATTATTAACTTAATGACGTAGATATAGAAATATTTACAAGATTAATGTGTCTTTTTTTAGGAGAATAAAAAAAGGTTGTAATTATTCTAAAGACAAACTATGGCAACTTTCGCTTTCAACCTAATTCACCGCCTAGTTTGTATTAATATAGGTGGTGACTAAGGATTAATGCAACTAAAAGATGAGTATTAGCTTAATATAATGGAAGATTAAAATATATTAATATAGTTTGACTATATTAATATAGTTTATCCATCATTGTTACTACATTAATATATATCGACATAGTTTGACTGTTATAATTAATATATTAATATGTATTGAAATATTTTATTTATACAATTTGACTTTATATGGAAATTGTATTTTTTGTTTAATTTTATTAAGATCCTCCATTAAAATCCTTATCAATCTAATTTATTAAATATATATTTATGTTATTGGAGAACATATAATTAATTTCAAACGATAAGAAAAGATTGAAGGTTTGGAATTCAATACTCCTTCCATTCACTTAGAGAGCTTCTAAAGATATTTGTATGTGTATTGATCCGTCATTAATTTTATTACATAGATACTAATTACGTAAAATTAATTACCTGAATACCATAAAAAATTGCATCCAGATGTAATGGTATACAAATGTTGCAATTCATCTAAAATGTGCGATTTTTAATCATGACAAATGTATGTCGCATTTCATGCATATAACATATATATAGTGTTACAAAATCACATCTAACACATGTAAGTAGCGACATAAAACTATTATCGCCAAATTGTATATTTTAGATGTAATTTTCAATTGCACCAAAACAAATGTTACATTCATGACATGTTACATTTGTATACTATCACAAAATCGCATCTAAAACCTGTGATTTTACAACAGTATTTATGTAATTATTATTTATATAATTTCTACTGTATTACACCTAGAATTTCTTTATACAAAATATTGTTCTTTAGAAACTATTATTAGCACATCATAGAATTGCTTAAAGCGAGTTTGTATTAGAACATATGACTTATACTTGTATATATTTGTTAATGATAGAATTGCTTAAATTTTCAGGGCTTATTAAAGTTACTACATGTATCAAAACATCTAATCATTTTGAAACACTCTACACTTTTTTTTTCCAAGCTTTTATTTAATAAATTAGTTTTCCTAATCTAGTAATCAATCATAGATAACAAATAAGGAAAAAAAACATTATTTTATATTTATAGACTAGAAATGATTATTCCTACATTTACATTCTTGGTATCTTAACTTGCAAAAGTACTTCTTTTAATATTATTCAAAATTTATCAATAAAGCATAAAGTAAGGCTTAAATTCCTTCATTATAAGACCCCTCTTCAATGTCAATGTCATGACTTACAAGTAATCGTGACATTACGTGAAGAGAAAATGAAGAAACTATATTCTTTCTACCCTTTTATATTCAAACATATAATGAGTACACAGAGAGTTACAATGAAAAAAGGTAGATTTATTTAGAGGTATTGGTAGGAATTTTGTGAACAAAAAATATAAAGTTTAGAAAATAATATATTTGCTTAATAATATAGATGAATCCATATAATAACACAAATTAAATTCTTAATTCCATACATAGGTAGTGCCAACAATATATACCTTTACATGCTCAACAACTTCAATTATCAATCAATAAAGCTCCTAAACTTGCAATATCTAAATATTTGAGTAATTAAACGCTGTAAATTTTGACCCTCAAATTAGTAGATCTAGCTTCCACTAACCCAATCCTTGCACTTAATGTAATATTTGATTGGAAACACCTGAATAATTGACTATATCTCAATATATTTGTATAAATTTAAGAATTCAAATTAAACTCACTTAATACTTGATAGAGCTCTATATGATTCACTTAGAAGTCCTCTTAATCTCCTTGAATTCTCTCAAATTCCTTAAATTAAAAGACTAAAAGTTACTGCTCTATTTAGTTATACTAAAATTAAGATTAATTATACAAGAAGAGTTTCATTGCTCACCAAATTATGTTGTAATATTCGGTTAGAAACTTCTAAATTGCCTAAATCCTCCAATATTGTGTTAAAATGATCAAAATAAAACAATAATGTCACATTTAATATGCAGGAATAGTTTGATCTGAAATGACGAGTGAAATGACAAATCCTTTCTAATGTTTGGAAATGTCCATGAAAAGGAATGCAATTGAATAAAATTAAATGTATATATTATAAGAATTGTCAAATATACCCTTAATTGTTGAATGTTATTATTAAATTAAAGATTAATAAGTAATTTAAGAAGGTGGTTGAATTTCTCCTTAAAGTCGGAATTGTCGCCTTTAAGAAGGCGGAATCAATTCCCTCTTAAAGCTGGAATCGCCAATTCCTTCCTGAAGCTGAAATCGCTGATTCCTTCCAAACATGAGGAAGGGGAATAAAACCCAGAGTCACAATTCGATTTCAACTCTTTTTCACATACCAGACATGACATAAGTCTCTTTACACTTTTGAATGGCATAAACAAAATCTCTATATGATCTACCTAGAAGTCATCTTAATCTTCTTGAATTCCCTTAAATTCTTTAAATCGAAAGATTAACAATTACTATTCCCATCACTTATACTAAAATAAGATTAATTATGTTGGAAGAGTTGCACTACTCACCAAATTATGTTGTAATATTAGGTTAGAAGCCTCTAAATTTCCTAAATCCTTAAATATTGTTTTTAAATGATTCAATTAATAAAACTATAAGTCTCCTTATACCTTTGAGTGTCATAAACTAAAGAGAGAGATTAGAGAGAATTACATTCTAGACTTTTCCTAAGTTTAAAATAGAAAAAATAATTATCTAACTAGATTTTCTCCTTCACTTAAACAAGGTAATTACTAATCTACCTTTGACTTTAAGAACAAGGTCAAGATCACTTGTGCAATTTATTATATCTTTCTTCTTAAGACATTAGCTTCACGATTACTAAAATAACATTATCTTGATAATTATAAGCTAGGTTCATTTTGATAAGTAGATAATTAGATGACCCTACCCATAGATAATGTAATTGGAATTTTATATTTCTAAAATTACCCTCACATGATATTTGAATTCTTATTTAAATTATATTATTATTTTATAAATTTATTCCTTCACTTAGGATGTGTTAGTCTTTTCTTGGCTTATGCTGGATTTATCCCAAGTCAATTAAGGTAACCCTTTCTTATGTAGAGAAAATTTTCTACAGAAATATCTTACACATACTTCCTTACACATATACAAACTTAGGAGGATTAGCATACCATGTATGTACCTTCTCTGTAAGAGATAGTAAAATTCTTTGAATTCCAAATCATTGCCTAGCCCATAAATTTTCAAAGTTTGAATGAATTTTTATAGGCTTTTTTTAACATTTATCTTCTTACTATTAAATAACATGAACTTTATTCTTACAGTGTCCTTAGGTATAGTTTCACTACAATAAGTTGATGATAGTTTGAGATTTAACACTCTTATGGTCGATTTCACCTATATCTCCTTTAAATATAGGTCCAAATCATTCTTAGTAACAAATGAATCCTTTGGCACAAATATTGCAACTTCTACTGGTATGGTGGGGCTTAGATTAGGGTGCCTCACAAATCTCCCAATTGTAGTTTATAGAATAGCATATGATGATAAGGAGCCTTCAAGCTAAACTCCCGCATTTCCCACCTTAAGCATTGGACTTTATATGCCATAAGCTTTAACATAGGAGTTTGCTAGTGTCCTTCATAAGGATGTGTTCATCAACCATAGGAGTATAATTGCCTGGCCAACACCTTATTGTACAACAATAACATGATTTGGCAAAGTCATACCCTATCATGCAATAGCACTAGTAGCTAAGGTAAACATGAATTGGGGGAACATTACCGTTGAACTGATTCATGGTCTTATTATCCTTTTGTATCATGTGCATCATTTGTACATTCTCATACATGCCTTTCGATGCATTGTTATCTTTGGCAACTTGAAGCATTGATATTGTTTATTTAGTAACTTTATTATTAACTTCTTACTCTTAGGTAAAGCTATCAGTGGGGTCAATTATCCTTTTCATTGCATGTATCATTATTAGATTGCCAACTCTTTCTGTCCCTAATAAAGTTGCTATAAATGTAAATGAGGGATTTGATTGTAGTAGTCATATGTATACAATATGAGTGTCACACTACACATGACCTTATAAGAGTAACACATAAGAGATGATTTAAGAGAGAGAAGTAGAGTGAAAGAGCAAGCAATCTTAGAGAACTCAAGTACACGTATAGCATGAGGAGGATTTAGAAAATATCAACTCCACTATTCTTGAGGAGGGGTAGTGTCATGTATATTCTCCATTCTAAACTTTGTTTGATCTTTCGTGATGATAATCTAATAGTATGATGACATCTCGTTCAATTTTTGAGTTTTCAAGTAATGTGCACTTAAGTATTTATAAAGTTTGGTTATCGATGATATCCATTAGATTTCACTAGCCATCGATGGACGACATCGATGGACGAGATGAGTCCTTTGCTTATTGGATCCCTTCATTAACTCCTCTTAAGTATAAGCCCATGAGCCTCTCTAGTTGCATCAAGCAAATATATCAAAGGTTCTTTTCCTCCATTTTTTAATAAGCTTCCTTAAGAAAGGCTAAGAGCAAATAGGCTGATCTAATGGTCCCTGCTTTGAGTTCACTATATCAATATCTCATAAAGTCTTCCCAAGTACATGGAAAGATAAGAAATATATCCTTAAGTACAAAAATAGAGTGGTTAAATGCACAAAAAACAAAGATAAGAAATATATTTACAACTTATCTATACTTATTAGTTACTCTAGAATTGCAATTGTTCCATGTGAATAAAAGGATGAAGACAAAAATAATCCGAGTTGATAGAGAAAATAGTAAAAGAATACGTAGCACAAACATGGGTATGGTAAAGACTGGCATTAGCAGGTTGATGATTTGGTTCAACCCATAATGCTAAGTGCTTTGTATCTTCAATTATTTGATTCTTAAATCACGAATTCCATAAACTTAAATAATAGCATAATGTCTACTGGTCCATCACCTAATCCAAATTCCATGATCTTGGATACTATAAATTCATACCTAGTGTCATCAAAACTTCATACTAAGGTTTTATATAACTCCATCTTTGATTAATATTCCTATGGAGTTTAGATTTAGGCGAAGGGACTATGGTAGCTACTAACCTTAATTGCAACAAAAATTTAAGAGACGATGAGTCTTTAAGCAAACTATCTAACTTCACCAAGCAATTTCTTTCATAGAATTGTAATAATGGTTAGGTTTCTAATAAAGAAATCATAAAACTATTAGGAAATGCTTTAGTTTATTTAATGACCTAGTATTCTGTAAGAAAACCTTGAAATCTCATTTTCACCACACCAAGAGGGATTTAGAGTTGCCATTTACTGATTTCTTTGTTGCTAAATCATAACCATAAACATTTGCTAAGTAAAAACTATTACCTTTAGTTTATTGGAAGGGAGATCTACCACACGCACAATAAGGACAAGAGATGGTAACAATTAGTAGTTGGAGAGGCAAGGCAACAACCCTTTAGGTGTAAGGAGGGACAACTATGAGAGGGAAGAGTGGGAGTTAGTGTTCTCTCTTTATGGGTTCTCTAAATATTTAAATGGCCTATTCACTTTATTGAATAGAATAAAGAAGAAATGTAATTAGAATTCCTAAAGAATATAATAAATATGTAATATTTATTATTTTGTTTAATTAGATCTATAGGTAACTTAAGAATACATTATAATATAATATTAATAACTAAATTGTCCTTAGTCCATCTTCTTTCTTAACCAACCTTGAAGTAATAGAAGATGGTGGTAGTAACGGCGATGATCGGTGGTGACAACTTTAGGTTGTTAGTGGTGGTAGCAGTTGTGATGGTAGCAGTGCTAATGGCAGTAGCAATAATAGCAACGGTGGTGGTAGTAGTCAGTGACAGTAGTAATAGCAATGATGGTGGCATTAGCAGTGATGGTGGCAGCGACAACTGTGGTCAATGGTGGCAGTGATGGTATTGATAATTATTAAATTGGGATAAAGTCATTTTTTAGAAAAATATGAAATTTTGTAAATAATTGTGATTCTTTGATTAAAGTAAGAAATCCTATTGCTTGATTCCAAGTAATTGTAATTTCTACGTAATTGTAATTCGATAAAATAAAACAAAGTAAACACCATAATATGGAATAAGGAAGGAATGAAATTCCAATTCTCTTCAAGTAAACGCGATAAAAATATTGTGGATAAAGTGCCTAAGAATGAATTTACCTATATGCACCATAACTTGAGTTATATGTTGGGAATATTTCAACAACGAAAGAGCTTTTAGGGTAATGTTACTCATCTTATTATCTCATTCATCCATCTGTCACATTTGATGTTGTATATTTATTAATCCATGCATCTATGCTATTTTATGTGTAAAATTTTCTTTTCTTTTAACATCCCCACTTTTAACTATGATAAATTGCAAATATATACATTCCATATGTGTACTTCATATACGCTTAATTTCTTATATTTGGACTTTTAAATCTTAACATATATATATATATATATATATGTTTTGGATCTGACATGACGATTTCACTTCAACGAAAAAATTGCCAGATAAAAGTACATAAAATCACTATAACAAAATATTTAAAAATTCGATAGCAAAAAGTATTCGGTGGCATATGACGAAAAAGGAAAGAAGAAACTCCCATTATAATGATGTCGTTTTTTTTTTTTAAATTGTGAATTTTTTTTGTGCGTAATGTCTTTCTTTTTTTTCTTTTTTATATATTGGTTGCTACGGTTGTTAGATTTGGAAGTCTATATCTTCAATTACAAAAATAGCGAAACTAAACACGAATAAAAATAAAGATAAAGAGAAATATTTACGATTTACCTGGAGATTATTCGTTACTTTCAGATTATTTCAGTTTCAACCGGATGATATTTAAGTGAAAGCCCATGTCATGTGAACCAGATAAAGGGAAGACAAAAATATTCCGTGTCAATGAAGAAAATGATAAACAAACAAATAAAGGAAACGTGGGCAAGGTCAAGGATGAAACTGGAAGGTTGATGAGGAAGATTGAAGAAGACAAAGGGAGGAGAGAATCAACCGCGGAGACCAAGACCTCGCCAAGGGAGGGAGAATTAGACCAATGATCAATTGAAAAATAATTTATTATTATTAATACGATGTGTTTGGATAAGTAGTTGATAAAAATAAAAATATTTAAACACGTATATTATTATTATTATTATTAGTAAGTATTTTTGAAAAACATTTGTTGACGTTTTCACACGTGTTAGAATGATATCTGTGTACAGGATCACTATTAATTCATCCATACAGCTGTGGATTAACAATGCAATGACCTTGATTGTTAGATAATACCATAACTAAATGTTGGATTAGGCTTTCGACAATTAGTTAAAGCATTTTTTCTTAAGTGTTTTCAAGTTGGTTGGAAATATTTTCCTCTAACCCATTTTTTCTGCATTTTGTGTTTTCCACAATGTGTTATTGAAACGGAACAACCAAAGTATTCTAAAATTTTAATGCAACAAACAACCATAAAATATAATATTTTGCAATCGTTCTTTTAATTGCATAAACAAAGTTAATCGACTTGCATATATATACTCGTTTAAATCATAATTTGTAAGTCGCTGCACCATATATCAACGATTGTTTTATGCAGACCAATAAGTTACCATAAAAACTTTATTTTAGGAAAACACTCACAACTGGCAAGCTCCGGAAAAAAAATTAATGGATAAATAAATAAATAAAAGAAAGGGCAAGTATTTAATAATGAAAAATGGTTGTTGGCACGATTTTTTTTTTTACCAACTATAAAGAATGCGTGATTCAAATTCTAATTTATTCCGTGTATTAATTTATTTTGATTCTTCATAAATCATTTTAATAACTAAATATAGTTATTTGTTAAATATACCATATTATGAACCTAATAAAAGTTCCTGCTTACCTTTTGTCATATTGCAATCTTTTCAATACAGATAAAAGTATAACATACGTAACATATATACATATATGTATGTATGTGTATGTGTATGTGTAATGATTGTTGACGTTCCTAGACTAAGCAAATAATATTCTTGTGAAACTGCTGGCAATGGCAAAGCAGACGCTCCTAGTTGCTTTGAAGCATTCCATTGACAACTAAACCGAAGAATTAGTCAAGAGATCTCGAATAGACATGTTCCCCTTGACTTAACCTTTGCTCAAGTTAATAAACAAACGGAACCTCTCCTTGTTGTTTGTGTTCTTCTAATTTCTACGTTTGATAGCAACAGACAGACACAGAGAAACAACAACAACAACAACAAAAAACGGGGAAATTCCATTCCAGCACCAGAGAACGGTCAAACACATGACCCCTGTATGTTATATGGTTCCACGTCAATAGTCGATAAGGCCACCTATTTGCTCTTTAGATTCCCTCTCAACAACAACCTCATCCTTCTCTTTTTTATCTCACTCTGTCTCTCTCCCTTTTCGGCCATTATTTGGTCCTTGCAGGAAGCAGGACTTGAGAGGGAAAAACAATTTCTAGTTGTCGAGAATTTGAGTTGCATTCTCAGGAGGATTATCGAGTTTTGTCTTTCAGGGTGTTAAGGAAGTTTGGTTTTGATACCAACACTATGGCTGTAAGTTTTTCTTAAGTTTCTCTGTGGTTTGTCCTTTTATGTAAAGGTAGAATTTCAAACTGTGATAGATAAACCAAGTGGACATGGCTAAAAACTTAAAGCACATGCAATTGCAGTAGATTATTGTAGATTTTGATGATCCTTATGGTGATATGCATTCAAGAACGAAAAATAAAAAAGATGGTAAAAGAGTCCTGTATTTCATTCCGTGAGTTGAGCTTGCAAAAACTGGCTAGATAGGAAATTTGGTTATACATAGGAAGGAAAGCTTACGTCGAACAATTCAGGATAATTGAGAACATATCAGATTCAACGGCAGAATCAAGGGTTTAGGTTTTAGCAACCACCCGATCGCTTATAAAATTTTCAAAATTATACCTAAGATCTTTAATGATACCACGTATTATGTACAATGCAAAATAGATGACATGCTCTTGTTGTTTTGCAGCAACGTTCACGAGTTCCTCAATTTGGTAATTGGGCCCATGGGGAAGAGACGTCCTATACAATCTTTTTTGATAAAGCTCGAAAGGGAACGAATGGACCAAAGATGATCAATCCTAATGATCCACAAGAGAATCCGAACATAAACATAGCTAATGCAGCTCCTGCTCCTGCTCCTGCCCCTGCATCCAGATCCAGAGCCGAAACAGAACAACCTAGACCTCCATCACCTGCAATAGGAGTTCGGACAACAAACGAGCCCAGAAAGAGGCGTGAAAACGGCGATGCTAAACAATACCCTAATCCTAATTTGCCTCCTCGTATTGACAATATGGCCGGCAGGTCCTATAATGCGAGGAATCAACAACCTGGAGGCCGCGGAGCAAGTTATGGAGATCCGTCCCCTAGGAGACCTGCTGGACGGAGTTTCACGCCAGAACACAGCTATGAAAGATCACCTGTCCACAACCAACCAAGATCGGATAGTGCATCCCCTTCCATGGATGGCAGGTATTCGAACGAAAAGATTCATGAAAGAAGATCGGGTAGCTCATCCCCTACCACGGATGGCAAGTATTCGTATGAAATGAACCCTAGAAGAAGATCGGGTAGCACATCCCCTACTAGGGATGGCAAGTATTCCTACGAAAAGATCCCTCGAAAATCGGATAGTGCATCCCCATCCATAGATAGCAAGTATTCACACGACAGGGTTTACGGCACCCCGGGAAGATCGTATCAAAGGCCTATATTCAACACTGTAAGTCGATTGATTCCATCGGAACATGACATTCAATTTCTTTTCAAGATCAGTAAAATTTTATAGAATAGAATTATAAATCAAAATTCACAATTCTACCAAAAGTCTATACCTAAACGATTTTACATTCATTTTAACAAAAAAAAAAAATCTTAAAATCATAAATTCATACTAAGTTTATAATCTACTCACAATTTTAACAGCTATAGAGATAAATACAATTTCCCTTAGCATACCCCGAATATTCTAATAATTAATGAAAGTTGTAACAGGAAATTAGTACTATAGCCAACTTAAGTATTGGCAATCTCTGCTACACATCTTGGACGATAAAATGTTAACATTTTTTTTTTTTTTTTGCGCGTTTGACCAGCCCGAAAGAGGTCCAGCTGTCCCAAAATTTGGTGGGTGGGATGAAAAGAATCCTGCTTCTGCTGATGGTTATACTAGCATATTTAACAAGGTCCGCGAGGAGAAGAAAGGCATGCCCCCGCAGCCAGTGTTTCTTGATTCAACCTATGATGATAAAGCCAGCAAGCCAGCTCGTCACAACTCTCATCAGGTATATTGCTGTGCATTATGAAGGTTATATAAGAGTGTTTCTGCTGTTACATAGATAAGGAATTCAGTCAGTATTTAGTTTCAGCTGTGCTATAACTTTCTCAATCTCTGCTTCCTGAGCTAGAATAATGTTTATTGCAAATAAACTGTCAACGGTTGTCTAGGGCACTTGATGTGAGGATAAATGAAGAAATTTTTTAACCTTTTTATGCACCTACATTTTCGTAATAAATGATTTCATAATTATTCCTTTAATTATAATTTTTGTCAACATCTTATTAATATTTACATATTATGTATATATAATATACAGCCTATAAATATCAATTGAATCTTTTTTTGGGCATAGAATATGTAGTTTCGATTTTAAACCATCTAAGGAATGCTGGGAAACACCGAATGCCCGGAGCCACACCTGATGGAAACTTTAGCTCTAATTTTGACAACAAAATTTGCAGAAGTTGGGATGAAAACTGAAATTTTGTAATATTTTGAAGTCTAAATTTTCCTTTTCTTTTTTTTTTTTTATTGCAGGGGTGCTTCCCATTGTTTCCATGGTGCAGAAGCTCTTAGTCACTGAGGATGAAATTGTGAAGAGTGTGGAACTTGTAAATGGCTCCGTACATGAACTCTCAGAGTTAACTTCCTGGAGTTGTTGTTTTTGTTTTTTTCTTCTGTTTTTTTCCTTTTAGAAAAAAAAATTATCTGTGTGCTCCTTTAAAGGCATGTTTCTTGCGTCGTTGTCTGTATTATCAGAATCCAAATTAACATGGAACATTATTTGGATTTCAATATTCCCGTTACTTTAATGGATGGATGATACGATAAGAGAAAGAAGAGAGTGATGTTCCGAGTTTAAAGTTGATTGATTGTCTGTCTAGCCCTTCAAACAATGATTTTGAGGTGTCTAAGAATTCTATTATTATTAAGGCTTATTGTATGAGATGAGAACCAAATAGGTCATTTGAAGTATTAAAGAAAATAGAAAGGGTAGGTTGGTGAATTGAACATAGTAACTGACGTGAAACTGCTTGGAGGATATAACTTACTTACAAACACAATACGACTTGACACTTTACTTAATGTAACACATAAGCTTATGCCAAGGTTCACTTACTATTAATCTTAAGCTATTTGGTAAGACTAAAAAAGGGTGTATAAAAATGGACTCAGAGAGGAATATCTTACAAGAACCAAGTATATTCAATATCATTACTCGAGAAGACTAGATAAAATGTATGAAAATGGATTTATAGAGGAATATCTCTCAATGACCAAGTTTATTCAATGTCTCTAGGGAATATAAGATGATGAGACTATAAAGAGAATGAACTATTTATAGCAAGTCCCTAGAGCAACAATATAAATAAAGGAAATTACAAAAATGCATACTTGAAAAGAAGATTTCCAATACATACGAAAAGAGTAAAAAGGACAAAAAATAAAAAAGAATAAAAATGCAATGTCAGGTAAAATGATAGGTTGTAACTCATCAATCATTCTGTACAAAGGAGTCTTTGGGCATAGTTGTTAAGTTGGATTATGATGTGGCGAAATCAGGCATTGTTGAGACAAATAAGAAATGTTGTAAGTATAAGGGTTTGGCTGAAAGAGAAGCACTCGTCCAAAAGGGGCTTATTCCAATCCACTCAGTAAGTAGCTCTCGGCACTCAACACATGAGTTATTGGCAACGGCACGAAGGTTCACATAAAGCAAGATGTAATTAAGCTAAGTTCTCATGTAATTTGCCTATCGTTCCTCAATATATTGTTTCTCGTCTTCGACAGGCTGATCAGAGAAAATCCTCTTAGCAAGAGATTAAAGGCCTTAAAGGCATACGCAAGTTAAAGGGCTAGCGGTCTATAGTCCATTAGCTTTTCTTGTGTTAAGTTGTATACCAACAACTTCATATAGATTATAGTAAAACATGCAGATTTTTATTAAAGTTACTATTACCAAAATTTGTATATTTTACCATAATCTATATATTTGTACATATTCTAGTAATGGGAATATGTTTTATTGAGAGGAAAATGGAAAAAAAAAAAAAAGAAGACGCGTCCACTCATTTCCATCCACATTTCAATTTTGTTCCTCATTAAAATAACCAAAGGCATAATTTCCATTGATTTCCACTAATTTCCTTAGGTTTCCAATGTTTATTGTTAAAAAATAGTGCAAGTGAATGGGTATTGCCTAAATTCCAAAGAGTTCTTCAACTAAATCGTGTCATTTTAGCACCAAAGTTTTTTTTTTTTTTAGTCTTTTGTTGATCTTGTTGATAACTCTTGAATACATAAACATTCTCTAAACTTATGTCTTTCTTAAGATTCTGGTATTTAGACCCCTGACTTGAGCAAGAGTAAGAAGCCTGAACAATTTAGCCTCTCAAATCCCTAATTGTCAAGCTATATATGTCCACGCCAACTTGAAAGACCATGCTAATCTACAAGACCTTTTGAGTTCTTGAGCTTTTTAATGCACAACCTTGATTGATTCAGATCTCTTTGAGCTGACTCAAAAGACAACCCTTCCGATCTGTCTTGAAGATCACCTATCGTCACCAACTCTTCCTACCAAGCTATATGATAGCCAAGCCAGTGCCAACCAAATCTCTAAGTTTTAGAAACCGTTAGTAGAATGTGTCCCAACCTCTCCTCCGATGACACGTGTTCCACTCCTTACGGGCATGCCTTAATGGTAAAACATTCTCTTTCTACAAGGATTACATAGTTGTCCTTCTACATTTGCACTTATACTTTTATAAGTTTCTTACTTGTTTTAGTAATTTAGTTGTAGTGATGAAACCTTAGCGTACCATGTATAAATACCTTATTTAGACAATTGTTGTAATTAGATTTTTACCCTGTTCATTAATGAACTTCCTCTGAGTTTGTCTTCCCTAATCTCATGAAATTGAGAATTTTAATACTCGAGCTCATAACAACCCTTAAGCAAAGTTGTATTTGCAAACAATCCAACACTTTGGACGGGTGAGTCACATCTAATAATGTGTTAGTTCGTGAGCGGTTGAGCAGTGAGTTATATCCACGAGTAGCTTATAAAGCTTAACTTTCTTTTCCTTTTGTGTCATTTCACTCCAAGCCCTACTTTCCCTTTCTTCAAAAGACCTATCCATGAGTTTGGTAAGACCTCCCTCTACGAGGCACATCATGTTAAGTAATGTAGGTAAAGCATGTAGATTAAGATTCTCCTTAATAAAGCCTCTTTGCAAACAAACCATTGACTTGTCTCTTCAATGTTACTTGTTTAGCTGGATTCATCCTATTGTGTAGTATGTTAGATAAGGTTGATCTAACAATGAATTTGTACCTTGTTTCATATCATGTGTGGATGATAATATATCAAGAAGCTCTTTATGTATAAAGTATTTAAATTCATTAAATATATTTTTTTACCTATAGTAGTGGTTTAAATCTAATTCAAGTGAAGATTTTATATCTCCTTATTTCTATCTACACTTAGGCTAAACTCTTTCGCACATGGCACATAAAGGGTCACTCAAATTTTACGGCATTAGTTAGCTATTTGTTAACATTATCCTTCAACCTTTTAAGTAGTGAAATATTGAGCTTAATTTTCTTGTCTACATAAGCATGTTAATGCTAGCTCTATCACAGTAAACCACATTTAGGTTATATAATCTAAGCCTTCCTATTGGAAATGGATTGATATCCTTAGGTGCAGCTTATAGAAAAGAGTAAGGGAACTAAGCTTCTCACAGTAATAGGTAATGTTGTTTTGTATACCCAATCTACCTTATAAGGTTTGGGTTGTGATTCAAACTTTGAACCTAATTACAACTGTTATACATGGATTTTAGCTATGGTCTGGCATTAAGGCCTTTGGGCTCATTGGTTTAGCAATCATGACGTAGCCCACCCAAAAGGGATTTGGCACAAAAGAGGATTCCAAAAAGAGAGAGAGAGAGCATATGACATTTATAACTACCAGATTCTGAAATCCTCCTAAACTACGGATCTCCATCCAGTCTTCCACGTGTCAAGATCCAAACAACTACCTTTCCTATTTGTAACTACCATGACTCCTAATTTAAGGACTTTTTTTCTCCTTTAGTATCTTTATAACTTTCTATTTTATTGAACAATTATGGCTACTTTTTAATGTATGTTATTGATTTAAGTATTAGAATCTCCACATTAAAGATAACTTCGATTATCCCTTAGATTGCTTGAGTTTGTAAATCGATTGGGCCGTGGATTAGTTGCAAATCCATCATCTCAATTGGAGATCGAGAGTACGATGAAAAGCAACAGTAGCAGCAACAACCTAGGCGACTACGTTCAGAGTGCCCATCCTATCGATAATTACTTTATGGTTGTGGTGGTTGCATTTAGTCTAGGTGCTGGATATAATTACTCTTTTTCCAGCTATCCTCCATAAATAGTGTAAGGAGATACCTAAAGACATTTATACTTACTCTAAAAAATTACTACTCTAATGGCAGTTTAGACCATGCCATTTTACCAACATTTGAAATTTAAAAATTTATAATGGAAGTTTTTTGGCTTTTTTGTAATTTCATATCTTGATTTTTTTTTAAACGAGCATAAAATTTTTATTAAGACATCTAAGTTATGGGTATATGGCTTGTATATTCTTTACGTGACAATGAGAGTTTTTCTATTTAACTTGAATTTATAAAAGGGGAAAATGCTAATGGAGGGCCTATTTTCATGCAGCCTTTAAAAAAAAAAAAATCACTTGGATTTTTTAATTACGCATTTAAAAACCTGATTTTATAAGTCATCATCCATTCATTGAATTTAACATGACATGGACAAAGGCTTCAGAATGATCGTAACTCATAAATACAAGACCTTAAGCGTGTAGGGCAAAAGATTCAGGGCCTTTTCTGTATTCTTTTAGATTTTTCTATAATTAAATCATGTTCATAAGATTAATGAATGTGCATTAATATAATGTTAGTTATGGTGATTTTTAAAATAGAAGTATTATTTTAAAATCGTGTATGCTTTAAAGCAAATATCGTACGTACTAAAGACTTAACTAGTTGTTGTAATTTTTAAAATCTCTATGGATAATATATATTATTTTCTCCTTTCCTTATTAAAATTATTTGTGTGTCCAAATAATTGTGTAGATGCTTTATGCATATAAGAAAGATCACAATACTTTGGTTTATTTTCTCTTATGAATTTGCTTGAAAGTAAATATTCAAAAAAGGAATCAAAAGATATATTGAATCCAGGACTAATATTCATTCCATATATATATATATATATAGTAGCAGTACAGTAGTGAAAATGAAACCATATAGATGTTATACCTATACCATCGTAATAATATTGTCTTTTCACTTAATATTACAAATATTATATATATATATATATATATATATATAGATACATATATGTAAACAATTTCCTTACTCTCAACAATCACGAGTAGCAACCAAAGTATTTGACTTTGAGTTACTATTGACAATTTTCTTTTTGTATTATGGGTTTCCTTATTTATATGATGTCACTTAGTTGGTAGTATTTAAATAAAAGAGATTTAAAAAAATGATATTGATATCAATTGATTATCATGCGTGAGAGGAGCCAATAAATGATGAACACACACGTGTATGATGTACATATATACATATATATATATATAGATTCATACACAGAGCTGCAAAATTTATTTCTAGGTATGGGCAATTATTTTTCTAGATAATAATATTTTTAAAGTGCATGTCTAATTGATATAACAGTAGATAACAAAAGACGTAACTTCCGATGTGATGATTAAAATTTGGATTTAAAGTATGCATTATATAGGACTTGGTTTGGGATGGTCAACATAAAAAAGAAAAAAAGAAAATGGAAATAAATAAAGCAAATACAACATTGGGGAGAATGAAAAATAAATTATTTCTCATATAAGTAGGAATGCCATTGTAATATAAGATTAATTTTGTCTCTAGCGTGTCTTAGTGGAGCTAAAATCTAAAATCATGTAAGACAAAACTTGATCAAGAAAATTTCTTATTTGTGAATGCAGTGATTATATATTGCCCTATATAAAAATGAATAAAATAATAATAATTTTCTATACGTGATAAAATACAATTTGATGAGAGAAAAATATATAGGAAGGGCCCACATCGGTGAGCTTTGTAAAAAAGGGCTTAGGTATTTTGGTTGGTGCATTTAAGATATAAGTTATCCACATTCCATGGTCTCTGATCATGCCACTCACGTCCTACTAATAGTAGATTAACAAAGATTTTGAAATGGGAATAATTTATAAACACAGCCCTTAAAAATGTGGTTGAAAAATTCACCTTTTTTTTTACAAAAATCATACAATTATGCACCTTTTCGTTACATTTTTCCCATCTACAAAATCTAAACTCAACTTTCCATAACAGAGAGAGAAAGTTACTGCATATTGGGTGTTTATACAATAAATTTCAATTTTAAAAACACAACACATCAAATTTAGTATACAATGATTTCATGGAATTTTTATGATATGAAATATTCTAATAAATGAGAATGAATGTTTGCCTTTTAGTTATATTATTATTTTATATTTTGATAGAGGCATCATCTCCATTGCAAGATCATTATAGTTTAGTGGTATAAACACTAATATCCAAATAAGATTAACTAGATTTGATTCCTCCCTTTAATGCAAATAGGAGTTAAGTTATCATTATGACTTATTAAGAGTTTAGGATGAGTCATTTGAGGTATTGCATATAATGAGATGGAGACAAGCACATTGTAGCTCTATGAAGCAACTTCTTGGTTATGACTCATTAGGAAGCTAAACACAAATCATGCCACCACTTGATATAACTTATAAGTAATGGGATGAGAGTCACTTGCCAATAGCCCTAGCTATGGTCGAGATAAATAAGAATGTAAGAAGGAAGACTTGAAGCCAAACTTACAAGAAAACTCGGAAATGTATTCGATATTCATAAGAAGAGGATCATGTCTACAGCTTTGTATAATGTCCTCTTTTATACTTGCTAATTTTTGGGTAACCTTTCTAAAAAAAGAAAACACTAAAAAGGGTATAATCAAAAGGAGTTAGTTCATGTACATTTTGGACAAAAAGGGGAAAGACAACAAAAAGAATCATCATCAAATAATGTACACTAATGGTTTGCTAGTTTATGTGTCATTTAGGCATTAGAGGATCATTTGGTAGAAGAAGATATATAAGTATGGCAACAACTTCTAGATTCAAGCAGGAGAAAGGTCTTCATATAGATTGATATCTAGGTTAGACAATTCAGATATCTTGGCGTATCTCTTGATTGAGTGGTCCAAGTTATTGGAGCCCTTTAAGCAGGTTAGGATACATCTTGGAAATGGGCTCAGTGGCTTGGATGAGAGAACAATTTGATTGTGCATGATAAAGTAGAAAGCCTTAGGCAAAGTCTACTTGTCCTCGAACATTTAGCTACTAAGGATCTGGGAGGCTAAGCCTTGGAGTCCTCGAAGATGGGCTCCAATGATCAGCCTGGAGCTTGACAGATGCTAACTAGAGATTAACAAGGGCAGCTCAAACATTAGCAGAGGTAAAGAATAGGTCAAACTCATAGTAGTCAGGTCCCAATCACCCTCCCCCAAAGTTGTAATATTATAGTAATTGGAAAACACAAAAAAGAAAAGAAAAAAGAAAAAAAGAAAATACTTCCATTGATAAGATAAGATCTAAATTCTACATATTAGTCTTCTTCTTTTTTCCCTAAATACATGATAGTCTAAAATAGAAACATGAGTATATATACTACATAAAACAAGCATAACGTAATTTTAAACAAGTAAACCAAAAAGAACATTAAAACAAAATAAATCCCCCGCTATTATAAGTCACAGATGAGAGCAAGGTGTTAAGCATCTCATGTTGTGCCCTATGTATGGAAAGTACAACAATCCATCACGTATTTGTATACATAAGGAAGGACTTGTGATATTTTAACACTACTCTCTTCTTGTTCTCATTTTACCCTGAATGTCAACTCTTGAAAAGATAAAAAGCCAAATATAGGTGAACTATGAAGTTTAGTGTAGAATTCGCTTAAAACATATACATATGCCACATTACATGCATGTTTAAATAGTTATACTAGTGATGCAACATACAACTAAGAATAATTACAAACTAGGTTAGTTAGTTATCTTATTTTAGTAGGAGGAAATAAGTAAAAGCTACTCAACCTTGTTGGCATAATATTGATAATAGATACCCATTTGTTGTTCCTGAAGTGTTTGTTTAAGCTTTGAATTTGTGAAAAAATGACCGACCTAAGTGTGAATGTTGGTATGGGAGATAATAATAGTGGAATTGTTCACTATAGCCGACAATCTCAAGGAACTCTAAGAAACATTGACGAGAGGTTTGATGAGGTAGCTAACCTCTTGGTAGATCTGACTCGAGCTATTCACGCATTGGCTTGCCAACCCATTGAGGTTGCCCAAAACACCTCACAAGTTGCTTAATATGTTAAAGGCCAGAACCAAGATCGACCAGTTCAAGGTGGAGGAGTAAGTGGACAAGTGAAGAGAAGGATTGATTTGGTAGACATGGAAGATGAGGAAAAAGAGGAGTTTTTGAAGAAGAACGAACTAGAGTCCCCAGAGCATATGATCATGTGAAGCTTCGGATTTCGAGCTTTAATGGATTTAGGAATGCTGATGAATATTTGGAATGGGAAGAAAAAGTGGAGCGTGTTTTTAACTATTATCAGTATAAGGACTACGAGAAAGTGAGAATTGTTATTGTTGAGTTATCCAGATATGCCACTATGTGGTGAAAGAATTTCCAGGTTATGAGGAGGTGAGAGGGGTACTGAGAAATTAATACATAACCTGCGATGAAGAGAATATTGAGAAATAGATTTGTGTCGAAAACTTACTTGCAAGATATTTTCACTCAGCTTCAGGAGCTGAAACAAGAAGGTTAAGCAATTGACGAGTATGTTTAGAAATTTCAAATGCTTGTGATCCGATGTAAAGTAGAGGAGCCCCCAATGTGAACAATTTCTAGGTTGATCACGGGATTGAGAGGTGATATTTGAGACATTGTAGAACTCCAGCGATTCACAACAATAGATGGGGCCATTAGAATAGCCCAGAGAGTAGAAAGGTAAAGAAAGAGCTGAGTACCTACTAGGATGTCAACTAGCCGGCCCGGATAAACGAGTCACCGAGCTCATACGAGTATTGAGTCGATTAGAGAGGCCGACTTGACACTGAAGTATCAACCTAAACTTATGAGAAGAGATAAGAATCAGGTAGGAAGACAAGCTATATCAAGTACTTCAAGTGCCAAAGATTTGGGCACATGGCTGCTTAATGCTCAAACTGAAAGATAATGGTCATTAAGGGAGATACCCCGAAACTAGAGATAGACAGTATAGACAAGGAACCCGATAGATCCTTATCGAGAAAGAAGATGCCGAGAAAGGACTGATTGAAGAAGATGTGTTCATTGAGGACTTAAACTAGTCGATAATGGTTGTCTAACATACAATGAACATGGAACCCTCATGAGAGGAGGAGCAGAGAGAGAATCCGTTTCATACCATCTGTAAGGTAAATAATCAGGTATGTGCTCTCATTGTAGATAAGGGAAGTTGCACTAATGTGGCATTGGCCAATCTTATTTCAAAGTAGAAGTTACCGATTGTTGCACATCCAAAGCTTTATAAGTTGTACTGGTTGAGTGAGAAATGGGCACTACATGTCACTCAGCAAACAATACTGCCGATCACTATAGGAAATTAGTCTGATTAGATTCTCTATGACATACTACCCATGTGTGCTTCCCATGTGTTGTTAAGTAGGCCATGGTTGTTTGATAGGAGGGTTATTCATGACGACTACAAGAACATGTACATGTTTGAGAAAGATGACTGGAAGATCACACTAAACCTAATGTCGGCGAGAGAAGTTAATAAATTGCAAACAAAACTTGCTCGCAAGTTAAAAAAAGCTTTGTTGATGAGTAGAGATGAGCTCCGAGAGGCCATCAATGCTAATAAGCTGACCCTCATATTGGTCAGGTGACTATTAGAAATGAAGGAGCAGGGTGAACCATCCTAGGAGATAAAAGAATTGCTGGACAAGTATGTCAAGCTGTTTCCAGAACAATTACCTAGGGGGTTGTCCCTTATGAGAGGCATAGAACACTACATTAACTTAGTATCCAATGTCGTACTACCAAATAAACAAGCTTATCAGATGAATCTCAAGTAAGCTTCTGAACTCCAACGCCAAGTTAATGAATTGCTAGAGAAAGGATATATCAAAGAAAGTCTTAACCCTTATGCTGTGCCGGTACTTTTAGTGCCGAAAAAGGATGGAACCTGATGAATATATGTTAATAACCGAGCTACGAACAATATCACAATCAAGTACAGGTATCCTATCTCAAGATTGGAAGACATATTGGATGAGTTGAGTGGAACCAAGGTTTTCAGCAAGATTAACCTTAAGTCTGGCTACCACTAAATCCGCATAAGGGTAGAAGACGAGTGAAAAATGGCATTCAGGACTCAAAATGGATTATATGAATAGATGGTCATACCCTTTGGCTTGTCGAATGTCCCAATTACCTTGATGAGACTAATGAATCATCTACTGGGACATTTGATCGGGAAGTGTAACGTTGTGTACTTTGATGATAGCCTGGTCTTTAGTGCAGACATGCCGAGTCACTGTAAACATCTTCGAGCCGTTCTGGATATCCTTTGTGCCGAGAGATTATTCGATAACATAAAGAAATGTTGTTTTTGCCAAGAGGAAGTGGTCTTCTTGGGCTATGTAGTTAGTAGAGGAGACTTATGAGAAGATCCGAGCTATTGTCGAGTAGCTTATTCCTGCTACTTGTGTCGATATGTGAAGTTTCTATGAACTGGTTTCATTTTATAGACGATTTATCAGGAATTTCAGCACCTTCATTGTGCCACTTATTGAACTGACAAAAAAAAACACTGACTTCCAACAAGGATAAAGGGAGGAGAAGAGCTTTGCTGAGATAAAAGAGAGATTAACTTCCGCCTCAGTGTTAGTTCTACCTGACTTTGAGAAAATATTTGAGGTGGAATGTGACGCGTCAAGCATTGGATAGGTGTTGTCCTAATGCAAAAAGGCCGACCAATTGCCTTCCACAGTGAAAAGCTCAAAGGACCACAATTAAATTATTTTACATACGATAAAGAACTCTTAGCACCGATTCAAGCACTACAAGTATGGTAGCACTATTTATTGCTGAGAGAATTTGTCGCATATACTAACTACGAATCGTTGAGGTAACTTTAAGGTCAAACCAAGTTATCAAAGCAATAAGTGAGATGAGTTGAATTCCTTGCATGATTCAATTTTGTAATAAAATATAAGTAAGGAAAGAACAATTTCATTGCAAATGCTTTTTCGAGAAGACATTTACTTATGAATAAACTGCAGACCAGGCTGTTTGAGTTTACAAGTATCAAAGAACGGTATTCTGAGGGTCTACACTTTGGACTCATAATTATGCGGTGCGTCAATGGAAGAATGATGAACAGGTATCACGTGGAGGATGGCTACTTGTTTTGAGGTGGAAAATTATGCATACTAACTTGTTTCTTAAAGGAGCTGTTGATTAGAGAAGCCTATAATAGAGGACTCTTCGGACATTTTGAAGAGAGAAGGACCTGTAAACCATTAAATGGTCGATTCTTTTAATTGAGAATGAGGAGAGATGTGCACTAAGTCGTTGAAAGTTGTGTCGTGTGCAAGAAGGCGAAGTGCCGAGCCAAAAAATGAAAAGCAATGCCATTGCCTATTCCAACGAAACCCTGAACCGAATTAAGTATAGACTTTGTTCTTGAATTACCATGAATTGCCCGAGACAAAGATTCTATAAGGATTATCGTGGATTGATTTAGCAAGATGGCAAACTTTGTGCCATGCTTTAAAACTAACAATGTTTCGGCTATTGCTGCTCTTTTCTTGGAGGAGATTATGCGGTTATACGATATGCCAAGGAGTATAGTCTCTAATAAAGACCCGAAGTTTCTAAGCCATTTCTGGAGGACCTTGTGGCATCGAATGAGGACCAAACTATTATTCATCACTTTTTGTCAGCCCTTAACTAATTGCCAAATAGAGGTGGTTAATCGCACTTTTAAGATTGCTGCTTCGAGCTGCAATAGGCAAGAACTTTGCTAATTGGGACATCTACTTACCAATGATTGAATTTGCTTACAACCGAACAGTGTATGACACTACTAAGCAGACTCCCCTAGAAGTGGTCTATGGTTTCAATCCCAAGTTATCCCTCGATCACACCCCTATACTATAACCACGCAAGAGGACCCTGACATAAGGGCTAAAGCACAATCCCTTTAGCACATCTATGATAAGGTCACTCAACACATCAACTAAGTTGCTAAAAGAATACGAGAGAAAACTAAAGATGGGATGGCTAAACAATTTTAGCAAGGAGACTTAGTATGGCTGCACCTTAGCAAGGAATGGTTTCTTAGCAAGAGGAGGAACAAATTATCTACCAGAGCTAAAGGAATGTTCCAAAATTCTCTAGAAGACTTATGATAATGCCTATAGATTGGAGTTGCCCAAAGACTGTGGGGTTTTTTACACCTTTAATGTTACCAACCTTAGTCCATATCACATTGATGGAGACCTGATCGAAGACCAATTGCATTTGATCCCAAATCCAAATCAACCTAGAAGGAATGATGGGAATTAGGCTACTAAGCCTTTGACCCTCAACCAAGCCCGATGACTGGAAGGCTTGGTAGGGCAAATTCTTCTACTCCAATTAACTCCTATCGAAGCCAAGTACCTCTTTGCTAAGTTACTTTTTATGCTGAGTTGAATGACTACCTATGTCTCACAAATAGTATGCCGAAAAGTAGAAGGCCGGGAGAATAGCCAATCCTCATTCTCACTCACGCTTGACCAATTACTTACTTGGCATTACTTTTATTGAGATGACGAGAGAAAGACTTTGGACTGACTTAGCCACCCTTATTCGAACAAGCAAGCTAACCGTATTTTTTGTCCACATCTTCTAACGGCCTCACCAATGCAATATTGTCATATGTATGGAATCATTTGTAAGATCTGTTATATCAATGATTGCTTTTCTTGAATATTCATTTTTATCCTTTTGTTTCTTATACATTATTTTTTTATGAAATACCATTTTTGTCTTTTTCTTTTTTGGCAAGTTGCCTTAACTTATGAGTATAAATACCCCTGTAATTGGAACTAAGATCATCGAATTATCATTAATATACTTGAGTATTTCTTCCTTACATAAACACTACTTGTTTACTCTTGGCATTACTCTTATCCTAACCATTAAGTAAGGTTAAGTGGTGAGTAACCTCACTAGATGGATTCGTACATCATATCAAATTATGCCGTGAGTCTTTAGAAGTTCCATTGGTGCATTATATCATCTAGAATTATTTGTGGGCTTTGCTTACTTTTTTATTCGCATTTGTCCTTTCACACTTTCCCCATAACTTCCTTTTCAAGCATTCTGTGAGCTTAGACCCATTTAGTGACCAGCCTTGTTTATATTTTGTCATTGTTCGCATAAGCTATGGTGTTAGATTGGTTTGCAAATTGTTTTAGATGAAGAATCATGTTTAGAAAAACTTTGAAAACAATTTTAGATAGGAAACCACCCCCTCCACCACCCCCCCGTAAAAAAAAAAAAAAAAAACTCAAATGAATGCTAATGTAAGAAATAGGGGTTGTCGTTTAGATACTAGTTCATCTAGCGTCCCGACACCATGCTCAAAAGGAGTATGATAGACCCTGGTATTTGGATGCTAAGGGGAATGTTGTCCAGACGCTTGCTGCAATATGCAAAATTCTGCAGATTACAGCAACTCGATCATCTCTCGCTTACAACCTTACTCTTAGTCGTTTCGTAAACCTACACCTCCAAAATGATTTCCTAACAATAAAATATCTCTATGCCAATCTAAAAACCTTTTCAACCTACAACAAAACTACAAATTCAAATCAACCGTGGCAAATCACAATGACAAAACTCAAATAAAACAAGCATATATGCTAACCACTACCTTTTTGCAATTTGTCAATAATGCTTTTACCACCCGAAACTTGATGTAGGGTCTTCAAGACAACACTGAAAATTCGTTTCCTATAGCACCTTACATCAGAAAACAAAAAAACTTAGGAGTTTCAACCAAGAATCTATTAGAACCCATTCTAAACCACCTTACCTTGATGTCTTTCGCCTTAGAATTTCTTACACCATTAGAGATTCGAGGTAAAGCTCCTCAAATACCCTTCTAAATTCATTTTTCTTATTGCCCTTGCCTAAAAAACAAAATTTCAACACTCTTGTATTAAAAACTTAAAAGGAGAAGGGTTGCATGCACTTATCGTTGGTAGATTTTTGCTAAAACACGTTGATCTTCTTCTTGGTTTACTGTATGTACATAGGAACCCTAGCATAGGCAACACATGATAGCATTTTGCAAAAAAAAAAAAAAAAAAAAAGGTTTCCTAACTCTAAGCGTAGCGTTTATAGTTAGGATTTATGGACATTTCATGCACTCAAACTACCCTCGTTAGTATTTAAAAAATAACAACTATGCCCTTTAGCTTATTTTACCAATTATCTCTCCTTTCTTTTTATTTTTTTTATACTTTATTTTTCCTTTATTTGGGGTTTGATAATCAAAATCTATGATAGAAGCTACTCATACTAGGTTCATTACCTATATCAATTGTTGATAGTTCAATCTATTACCTATGCCTAAGATAGTGTTTATACCACTATTGCAACCCATAGATAGCTTCTCTTCAAACATTCCCATCTATGGTAGCCTCAACTTTATCATATTGATGATTCGTTTATTCACATAAATAATGGCATTGGTGTCTACACTACTAGCCACATTATCCTAAATTTATGCCCCTTAATAAGCAATGAACACACAATTCATGACTCAACTATTTGAAATGATTACTAGTCTTGGGATAAGTATAAGTAACATTCATTGATTAATGTTGAAGAGTTATTGGTTCATTGTTCTAATCTTATATGCATAATCATGCCTATAATAGCATCCGACTTATAACTTGTTACTAGCTTCCATAAATCTAACCATGAAGTAAAACCTATAGTGATATAAAATAGATCACTTTAACACTCTTAATGTGCTTAAAAGAATCAATTTTAGCCCTAAAATTTGAAAAAAGGATCAAGTGGTTGACTACAATAAAGTAAATGATTAAGGTTTTCCTTTGAGAATTATGATTGACTACTTAGAGAACTTAGTCAACTACATAGCTAAGGTGGATGACTACATTATGATATAGTCATCTACCTTGGTATCCCTTCAAAATTCATTGACAAACTTTCTCTAGAATTCATCTCATAATTTAGGTATTCAACCTACGTAAACATCAATGGCATCCCCAATCCCAAAAATATGCTACAACATATAATTACATCCCTTTTATCTCTAAAATACATTAAGACTTACATTACAAGAAAACAACCTCCTTCTTAACTCTGGTCATGAATCTCCACAAAATTTCATGTTTTGATTAATCAAACAACAATTGATAAACAACAATAGTAACTTCGAATCAAAATCCTAATTTACATAATCTAGTCATCCAATTGTTGATCGCTGGCTTATAAAGAGGGTTAAGGCATAATTTCTACAAAAATCTTCATTCAGAGTTTTATGACATTGACACGAGTGGAACCGAAAAGGAAACTTAATTGGTGCCATTACTATTGCTCCATCCACTACTCCCATTGCATGTTCAGTAGGGGGGAATGGAATTGTTCTCTAACTGACCCCATATTCCTTTGTTTAATTGTGCATAGACTTTACAGAATCAGGATTTTGTAAAATACTATAGTGTTGGAAAAGTTGAAATTGAGACTCCTTATTGGCGATAAAGAATTTGAATTCTGTAACCTCATCATCTAATTTATTCCAAAAGTGGCCTCCACACAAATTAGAAATTACAAGAAGTACTCTCATATAATCAACACCCAAGCTTGACACCCGTTGTTAGACCCATAGATGATCGATCTAGGGTCCTTCCCAACAAGCCATACACTAATCGATAAACTAAGATTTCTTTACGGACAATTGATCGTTAGGTTTCTCCTTGATCACCCCTAAACAATCTGCAACTTCAAAGTTGCAAGCTAGATTTTAGGTGAATCCCTACATGCATTCAACGAATGACGTGGTTTCTATTGTGTGAAAAGTCACATGAAATTTTCACTACTAAGAGATGCATAAATGGACAACATATGGTTTTGCTACTACGATTGAAATGAAGGAAATCAACATAAAGAATTTACCTTCATTGGGGTGTAATCATCATAAGTATATGCGAAATCCATATGTGGTTTCTTATAGAGATGCTTCTAATTAGATGTCATGGGCATTTTTTGATTTGTCTTTCCTTAATTCTTATCAAGGGGTAGGGTCTCGAAAGGTATTTGAATTGGGATCGGGGTTTTCTAAGTGTCTTATAATTTGTCATGTGTTTTTTTGGTTTTTCTCCTTATTTTAGGTTGTTTAATATTTTATTTTATTATTTCATTTAGAAAGAGTATTTCGATCTTTTTACTTTCTATTTATGTTTTATTCTCCGTTAAGTTTTATAAACTAAACAATATAATACTAATTTTATTATATTTAACTAAACATTGTAATAGTTACTTATCATCGATTCCATATTTATTTCATTCCTTAATAATTATAATCTTCTTATTCAATTTAGCAAAATGAAGGTGTCGATAGAGTTTAAAGTTTATTTGCAAGAAGGGAAAAAATATTCATAGTTTGAGGATTGTGTTTAAACTTGAATCTTCCCTAGTTGTTGATAACTTAAAAAAAAAGAAAAATTCAAAATAAAATGCACTGATCAAAATGGGTTGTTCCAATTCAACGGCAAGATCGTACTGTAGAGCGAGTCCAGACAGCACGTGTCCACGCACTAATAAATCCCTTTACGGCCAGCAGCAGCTCTCGCCTGTGTCCGAAAATATTTAAACTAAACAAACTAGTAAGAGCCAAAACAGCGCTAAACGTTCGCGGCGCCTAAAAAAAGGTTTCAAATTTTCACAATTTTCAAATTCTCAAACTTTAAACTCATTTCACCATTTACCTCCATTTCACAGACACACGCACACTGTCTCTCTCTCTCTCTCTGAATTCCCAGATCCCTTCCAATCCAAACCAAATTTCAGATTTAGTGTTTCCCGACAACTGAATTAGAGTTTCTCTTTCCAACCCCATTTTGCCCTAGCTCAATGCCTATAATCTTGTCGATACCTTCCTAATCATCACTCCAGTTCATAATTCAATTATGGTAAGAGAACAGCGAGTAGAATCCTTCTACACCCGTCTACGTGAATCGGCTTTACAATCCCCTGATTCACCTCTTTTGATCTTCCCATCCACTTCCGATGTAGATTCACTCTGCGCTCTCAAGATCATCTTCCACATCCTCGAGTCTGATTCCGTCCAGTATGCGTGTTATCCCGTGTCTTCTTTTCAGGAAATACACGAATACGTGGGCCCAAGTTTATCTTCTTCTTCAACTTCAGGTAATCCTGTTTCAATTTTGCTTATAAATTGGGGTTGCCATAGGGATTTGATTAAAGTTCTAGGATTAGGGTTGGAGTCCAAGGTTCGGGTTTTTGTAGTTGATAGTCACAGGCCGATTCATTTGCATAATTTAAGTGATGGAAATGATAGGGTTGTTGTGCTTTATACTAGTGATGATGAGAATCAAGCTGATTTAGCCTATGATTTTGACGTCACAGCATTGGCTAATGCTAGTGATTTGATGAGTGATGATCAGATTGATGAGGAGGGATTGTCGGATAGTGATGATGAGAATGAGAGTGACAGTGAGGATGATGGGGGAGAAAGGATGAAAAGAAGGAGGGTCGAGAATGAGGATGACCCAGTTCGGTTATTTAGGAAGTTGAAGAAGGAGTATTATAAAGTCGGGACCTTTCACGGTAAACCCTCAGGGTGTTTGATGTTTGATTTGTCTCATGCTTTGAGGAAGAACACGAATGAATTGCTTTGGTTAGCTTGTGTTTCATTGACTGACCAGTTTGTTCATGAGAGGCTAACAGATGAGAGGTATCAAGCTGGAGTAATGGAGCTTGAGCAGCATATTAATAGTTTGGGGAATTTGGATGCGGTTAATTCAGTTACTCTCAAAGATGGGACCAAGATTCGTGCCCCCGAGTCATATAGGATTGCTTATGAGGATGAGCCGAGATTGATGTTGTTACAAGAATGGAACTTGTTTGATTCCATGCTGTGTTCTTCGTACATAGCGACTAAATTGAAGACGTGGAGCGACAATGGCATGAAGAAGCTCAAACTTCTTCTCGCACGTATGGGGTTTGCACTTGTGGATTGTCAACAGAAATTTCAGTACATGAATTTGGAAGTGAAAAGAAAGATGAAAGGTGAGTTTGAGAGGTTTCTACCAGAATATGGGCTTAACGACTTCTATTATCGAAGTTTTCTGCGTCTTCATGGGTATAGTTCCAGGGTTTCTGCAGCAGATGTGGTGTATGGAGTGACTGCATTGCTTGAGTCGTTTGTGAGATCCGACGGTTCTTCTGCCTCCAAGCAATTCGGGGAGGCTTATGATGCCTTGTCGTTGAGTAACTTAGATAGGTTGAAATCGGGTATGCAGCATGCTATTAGAATACAGCGGGCTATTTTAAGGCAAGGAAGTACTGCAATAACTAAGAATGGTACGATAAGAAGTGGTAGGAAATTTAGATGGGTGAAGCTCGAGGATTTGGTTGATGCAAAGCTGTTAGGTTACCCTCAGGCACTGACTAAATACTGTTACTTTTTAATGGATGCATTGAGAGAGAAGGGAGCACGAATGAAGCCTCTTCTTTGTGCATGTTTACAACTTGATTTAAATAAAGTGTTGATTGTTGGCGTGTGTGGAAAGCCTAGGCTTGGGGCAGTACAAGGAAATGCATTTGGTCTTGCATTTAGAAATGCAGCTGAGGAAACTGGGGCTGAGTATTCCCATGAGCTGTTTGAATCTTCATGGATTCTTCTGGATGCAGGAGCTGTTAATTCTTTCATGGTCAGGTTGACTGAGAAGCTATGATAATGGAAGTTTAGCTCAGATATGTCTAATTCCTGCTTGATATGTTATTTGATTCAAATAATCCATCATTAACTTGAGTGTTACAATACTCACTCATGGCACATGTATAACATAGAATCAGTTTTTCCTTTTTAGTTTCCCCAAATTTCCTTGTAGAACAGTAGCTTGTCTTAGTTACTGCTTTATTCCCATTATTTTTACCCTTTCCTGAATTTCCTGTGCTCTTATCCTTGTACCTGTAATGATCCATCTGTTGGGTATTTTAGTCTTTGGAACCGATGCTTGAGGTTGAATACCTTTCACAGATGTTGTAAACTTAATATGAGGCTCTTTCGTGTGTAATCTTAATTCATTTTATTTGATGGTATGCTGCGAGAGAGAGATGCACATGTGTTTTGGATGGCATCTTCCATGTAGAAGCATTGATGAGTTTAAATTAGAGTTTCATATGCTGTTCTGTGCCACTTCTTCAGCTACATGCAGGAATTGCTATCTTCCTGGCATATGATTCCTTTGCTTTAAGCTTAAAGAAAATTACGGAGTGATAAGGTAGTCCAATCAGCCTATTTTTTCCTCCCGACCGGTCTACTATACGGTTTTGATTTTTGTTTTTTTTTTGTCTATTTAGACCAAATATGCTATTATACCAGGTTATAACTTGTGATTTTACGTGGTTTCTGATGTCGAAAATCATTGAGACTAAGTTGTGATGATAGTGATTTAACAAGTCGATGAGAATCCGAGCTTGTACAGGGAGTTATTCAATTTTGCACGTTTTAACTTAAAGAGGATAAGCGTACATAAATTTTTTTTAGATATATTGTGATTAACCAAAGGTGGGCCCACGATAAAGCTCCTTTACATTTTAATGCATAGATTATATGTTCTTGTTCAATCGTTTTATAGTATATCAATATCAAATTTATTTCATCTTTAGTAAAAGTTTCATAAACATAAAGATTAGAAAATGATGCTTTTAATTTGATTCCTTTCTCCCTACTATAGTCATATATTTACAAGGTTATCTATTTTCAATCAAAATTTAGGTCATAGATTTCTATTATGTGGAATCGTGAAAATGGGAATCTTGCCTTACATATCTTTGATTAAGCTTTCTCTTACCATGGTTTCTCTTTTTGTGTCATTATTAATGTCTTGCTATTACCTATTATTGATAGTGTAATCTTGATTCGGAGTATTTAGCCTATATTTAATTTGATATGGATAGATTAGACCTTTGTAAGTAGCAATTAAGCTATTGAGGGATGCTATTTTTGGCATGTGTGTTCTAGTGCTCAAGTTAGTGGGATAGTTGAGATGAAGCACCAAATATTATGAGTGTAGAGAGAAGAGCAAGATTTCCATCCCCCTTAATTAGATAGGGTTTTGTCTTATTTATAAGAGTAAAAGGGATGATTTATTACGATTGATTAAGCTTTGAAATCTTCTTGTATCTTTAATATTGGGCCATAGATATGTTGATATATTTGTGAGATGTACCTTCCTTACTCCTCTTGATTTAGATGGGTTAAGGGTTTGTATCACCTTAATAGGCCAAAGATGAAAATGTTACTAAAACTTTCTCGGCCTACCTCTTTTGAGTGACAAGTTAGTAAGGAGAATCGATTTGTAGTTAGGCTTCAAAGGTTAGTAGCATAGGTTGTTAATGCTATACTTAGCCAAGTTAATGGCGTATCGATCGAATTGGATTACCTTAAGCTTTGGCTTTAGTTGTTTGAAGGAGTGTCAACCCTGGTATGATGTGGGATTAATGGCTTATAGGAAAGGTGCCAACCAATGGTGAGGATGCTTATGCTGTAAGTGACTTGAGCCAACTGCTTGTTTAAGAGGTGTTATCTTGTGGTAAAGATACTTAGACGGTAGTTAAGTTAAGTTATTTTTGAGTGAGAGTGGCACTTTAATGAGGAGAGAGGGATGTCTTTGAGCATTTAAGTAAGTGGGTAAGGATCTTGCTTTATCCTTGATGTGAGAGGGAGGAACCAAGTCGAGCATGCCATGTGTGATGGTTGCATTTATGTTAATTATCACTTTTCTCTAACTTTTTGATTTTTTTCCCCTTAAAATGAGGTTTGATTTTGTTTTATTTCATCCATTTTAGTGTATGCATTAACTATAGATGCGTGTCACTTTAGGAATAAATGCATTTGTACATGTTCTGTAACCATAATGATGTAGTGGCAATGTATGAGATTTCATTTGTCAATGTTCTATCATGGAAGACATGTAGATGATTACCTAAATGCCTTTTTGCATGTTTTGCCTTCTTTAAGGTCTCCTTGCTCTATATAAGGAGAATTTCCAAATGAATTAATTTATCTGCTCTTTTTAGACTTCTTGTTCAATAAAACTTTCTATTAGTGAAAAGTTTTTAACCTTTGTTAACATTCCCAAGGTCTTTTCTTTAATTTTTTATTAGGTATGGGAATGTTGTCTTCTTTTCTTTATAATCTTAAGGATCTTTAGCGTGTTACGCCCCCTCAAAAGGTAGCAAAAAAAGAGGTGATTGTTGTTCTTGACTCTTGTATAGTGTAATATTATTTGTAGAAGGGAGTTTGATACTGAAGATGGTGGTGTGGGGATTGTTGAATGGCATTTAATATGAGTGTAAAGCTTGTAAGTATCTTTGAAAATGGGGTTAAGTCAATAGAATACTTGAGAGAATGGGCTTAAGTCGATAGAATGTAGAGCCATTTGAAGGTTGGTAGATGAGTGGGAGTAGTAGGCTAAAGCACTAGTATGGTTACTTGAGTAGGCTTGTTTGTTCCTTTAAAGCATTTGGATGTAGTTAAGTTAGATCCATGTCCTTCCATTGGAGTGGCATGGAAGTAGACATATGGTAAAAGCGTTAGAAGTGTATCTCTTAAGGGCTTTTAGAACCTACGGGCGCGATGTTGTGCTATTGAACTTTAGTATAATGGGTATTGTTTTGTGTTTGTTTTATTGAGCTAGCTTTGAAGATGAAAAATGCGAGGGCAATGTTATCAAAATTGCAATTCTATTTAGAATTGCTAATGGATCGGTAAAAGGTAGAATCGAAACGTAAAAATATAAATTTCTATAACTTATATAAAATAGTTTTAAAAAACTGTAGATATATTTATAATAATTATTCAAAACTTGAAATATATAATAGAAATAAAGAAATGAAGTACCTTTTTAATAAAATTTTTTTAATAATATTTAATTTGACATGGAAGAAGGACTAACAAAGTTAAGACTAAATTCTTTTTTTTTTTTTGAAAAATACAATGAATTAAAGAGAACCAAATATTTCAATTTATTTTAAATTATTGACAGTATAAAATAAAGTATATAGTTTTCCTTGTAATATTTGTTATTAGATTTGAAACTTAGATGAAGGTTATAAATATAAAATAACGGACCAAGAGAGAGAAAAAAAGGAAAAAAATTTAAAATAGGATAGAAAAGATGATGTAATACCTTAATAGTTGATAACGTGTTAAAGCTTAGTTGTATTTTCTTTATTTTTTAGTTCATTCAACTTAGATATATAGAATCGATAAACTTGGTCAAAAACGTAAATTTCTATTAAGTTTATAAAATTGTAGGTTTATATATGAAAACAATTTTATATACAAATTAACTTAAAAAAGTCTCATAAAATCATAAACTTATAGAATCGTGTAGATAAAATTGCAATTTTAACAACTATGTGTAAGAGAGGTTGCATGAGAAATTGCAGTATAGAGGGGTCATACCAATTGGTTTGAAGTTAGAAAGCTTGTAAATCTTTAGGTTGGTTTTAAGGAGTTGAGTGGTTAGGCTACTTAAGAGAATGTATCGATGTTTGTTCTTTGTTAATGAGAAATTCTATTGACCTTGTCATTAGTTGTCTAAATTTATCATGGTGACATTGTATTAGATTTCATCATACCATTAGATTAGAGTATTTGATTTTTAGTTTCTTTATGTTGATGTCTTAGTTTTACTTAGAAAAAAAAAAAAATCCTTCATAAGTGTATGCATTGTATTAGAAGTGCAAACTTGGAATTATTGATCTTTAACCGATTGAATGCATTTTTTATGAACTTAGACGAAAATGCGTACACTTAAATTAAGAGCCAATAGAGATCATGGTAGACAATAGTGAATATGGGAATCAAAATAGAGAAAATAATTGAGCCCTTTAGGATTATTTTGTTCCCACAGTTCAAGGAGTATCACCTAGTACCACACACCCCACAATTTAGGCTAACAACTTCAAACTAAGCTTACATTGATAGAAATGGTATAAGTTAGCCAATTTAGAAAATATCTGCATGAGGACCCTAATGAGCTTATACAAAACTTCTTATAGATATGCGAGATCTTCAAAAGTAATGGTATTTCAAAAAATTCCATTTGCCTTTGATTTTTTCCATTCTCTTTGAGGAATAAAGTAAAGAGTTGGCTTAATTCGCTCTTGTTGGCATGGTTACCACTTGGGATCAATTGGCTAAAAATTTTTTCACTCCTTTTTCCCCTCTTGCTTGTACTACCAAACTCAGAAGTGACATCACATCCTTTATGCAGTATGAAGGTGAATCCTTGTATAAGGCATGTGAAAGGTATAAGGAGATTTTAAGGCGGTATCCTCATTATGGGCTCCTTACATTGCTTTAAGTGTAGACATTTTATAATGGCGTAGGAGCTCAACTTCATATAATGATCGATGCAGCCTCTCAAGGAGCTTTAATGAGTAAGAGAACAAAAGATGCTTATGGGTTAATTGAGGAGATGGCATCAAATACATATAGTTGGTAGACAGAATGAACGATGGCTACTAAAGTTGCTAGAGTACATGAAGTGAGTGAGGTGTCATAGTTGTTAGCACAAGTTGTAGTTCTCATTATGTAGATGAGCTAGTTGAGTAAGGTTCTTACTACTACGAGCTCTGGTTACAATCCACTAGTGGTATGTACCATCTATGAAGGCACCCAAGATATAATGAACTATTAAGTAAGATTCCCTTTAGCTCCATGTACAAGCATGAGTTTCTAAAAGGATAGCTTTGTTAGCAATTTTAATAAGGGGAACTACAACTCATTACTTACAATCCTGGGTGGAGGAATCATCTAAATTTCTCTTAGCGAGAGAATCAAAATGCTTATAGAGCACCACTTGGCTTTTCACAGTCCTCTCAGCAACACCAAGAGAAGAAATTGAGTATAGACGAGCTCATGACCAATTTCATTTAGAGGGTTGATATAAAACTTCAAAATCAAGATGTTGCTATTCATAACCTAAAGGTATAGATGGGTCAGATCTCCCAAATGCTAAGAAGTCACCCATAGGATTCGTTACCAAGCATAATAGAGAGAAATCTACTGGAGCAAATAGGATCGTTAGGTGTAAGAGGAAAAGAAGTTATCACTATTGTGCTAGAAGAGAATGGGATTCCAATTGATGAGTATGTGATCGAGATTAGAACCTGAGACAGTTTAGGTAATGTAGTGACAAAGAAGTTAGTCGAAGAGGATTCAATTAAGGGGGATTCAGTGCGGAGCTTTTCTAAAGTAATCAAGGAAAACAAAGATGTAAGAAGGAACGAGGAGCTAGGTTGTGAGGAGCACTTCCAGCTGAACGTCGATGATTAGCTAGTGTTAGCTAATGATTGGAGTTATGATGGGGAGAGTGAAATGGTGGAGGATACTGAAAATGAGGAGTGTGAGAGAGTAGGGCTAAGAAAGTTGGAATTGCAAGTGAGATAGGTTGTTTGGAGATAATCGAGAGTGATGAGGTCAATGATTTAGTTGAAATGTTTAGAGAGCGAGTGAGAGAGATACATCGAGTGCATATTGGTAAAACGATCTCACCAATCTAAAAGGACATGGATTTGAAATTAGACTATTTACTCCCAAAGATGGATGATTTAGGAAAAATAATTATCCCGTACGCTATTGCTAGTCAGTTTATTTCAGTGCTTTGTGTGATTTAGGTGTTGTGATAGACCTTATGTCTTTTAAGTTGATGGAAAAATTGAATCTGAGAGTATGTTAAAAGGTACAAATATGGTCTTTAAGATGGTAGATTGCTCTCCAAAAGCACCTCAAGGAATATGTGAGGATGTGATGGTACAAATTAGCTAATATAAGTTTCCCACCAATTTTGTAGTAATGGATATCATAGATGATGGGGATACACCATTGATCCTTGGGTGTCTGTTACATTTGTGAAAGATTCGTGGAATTGGGCATGGCAAGATCAATTTCCAATCAAGCCTTCTTAGCTATAATTGGAGCCTTCATTGATGTGAAAGGAAGAAGAATTATGCTGCGAGTGGGAGATGAGGAGATCCAACTGCAAGTCCAAAAATGTAAAAAATGAGATGTATCTTATGGCCCTAGTAATATCTCTTTTGACTAGCCATTGAGAGCAATTTATGATGATGGAGTTGGCATTAGAAGGAGCTTGGGTTCGATAAAGTAAGACCAACGTATTGTAAGGAAAGAGCCCCGTAGGTTTGAGCCATCATAATGGAAAAGGGAAAGTCAGGCTGAAGACTTTAAAACAAACGCTCGATGGGAGGCAGCCCATTATCTCTTTGCCTTTTCATTTATTTTCATTTTCCATTGTTTTGGTGTCTTTGATTTCTTTGTTAAGTGTATAGGCTATAGAATTTTGTTTAACTTATGATGGCAAGATCATATTTTTAGTATATGGGACAATTTAACTAGCGAGTCGCTCATCACCTTAGGAAAGTCCCATTTCTTATACTTTGTTATGTTTTTATTTTGTTTAACAATGAGAACATTGTTTATCTTGAACTTGGGGGTTGAGATATTCGTTTCGAAGTTAAAGTGATAGAGATGAATTGAACTATGATATATTTTGATGTTAGTTAGCTGTTATACTTTTGGACCTTATGAGCTGTTATTGATAATCTTACACTTGAATCTACATTGTTACATGAAAGACCATTTTATTGCACATACACATCTTAGAATCAAATTGGCATTTGTATAGAAAAGCAACTTTTTAGTTAATTTTTTTCAGTAATTGCATTTAATTATATTTGATCACTTATGATCTTTTAACACTTGACTGGAGTTGAATCGTGAAATTTGCATTAGGTTTAGTTATGTATTATTTAAACTTTGATTTAAGACTTGGAATTAAGGCAATATAACTTATTAAGAGTTAGGTGCTTCTATTTTTAAACTTACTTTGATATATACTCATCTCTTAGAAGTTTTTGAAGCCTTATAATTCAAAGTAAATGAACAAATGAAACTTGTTTCTTAAAAATGCCCTGAAAAGGAAAAATGGTTGGAGGTTAAAAAAATGATAAATAAATTGGATACATTAGTAAGGATCAGCTTTGATTTTTTAGAAGAATAAAATTTTTTTCTGCTGCCAACGTGGGAAGAAGTTGGTAAGAATTCTCCTTAGTCTATCAGATGGGTGAGGTTTGAATTTTGTTGTCAATGATTTCAATTGAAATAATTGTACTTAAATAAATGAAATAAATAAATAAGAAAATAAATCCTCCAACGAAAATAAATATTGCAAGGATGATCGGGGGATAAGTAAATGTAATATGTATTTATTTTGAATTATGATACTTGGAGAGATGAAAAAAGGAAGTGTATACATTTTAGTTAGGTATACAAAGTATGGGTAACTTTTTCTTAATTAGCTGATGTTATACCTGATTTTAAGTTTCTAAATCTTTGTTTAAAAGGCATGATAGAATTTTATCTCACATAGATTAATAATTAAATTCCAGTATTTTAGTGTACTTGGAGCACTTAAAATGTGATCGAATGAATGTATGATTTGAAAATTGTAAAAATCTAAATTTGATTAAATTAAATGCAAATTGATAGGAAAGTGATATCTATTAAGCACCAAATAGAATATATGTACAATCTATGGTTGGTTTTTTATGTAACAATGTAATTAGAGTAGTAGTACTTGTTTTCAATTATTTTTTATAAAATATGTTTTCTTAAGTGTAAATTTTAAACATTTTTTTTCAATTTTATACTATATTTATGTGTTTATTTTTATATTTTTTTAGCAGGAAAATTTTATAGATACAGGAAAGATACACACAAATTATCTAAGTGCAAGAATTATATGAAGAAAGGGCCAATTCATGTGCCTCGTTTGGCTTCACGTGCTCCAGTTAACAATTGAATTTCAAAAATACAATGTCCAGTGCATTTGATGGGGAGAAAGGAATTAATTTAAAAAAAGAAGAAAGTAAGGCCGGCCTAATTCTTCTACGTCAATTTGAGTTCATTGTTACACGGGTCCGTCCAATTTGCAAGTCCACTCAACAGCCCTTCATGTCCATTGAAGCCCATAATTCCACATTAGTTCACAGCCCACAATCACAATTGAAGAAAGCCTAGGTCCATCAGGGGCCGAGGAAGGTTGGCACGAAGGGAGACATATAATCAGATGCACGCCGTAACAGGACAGATGGATTTGGAGTATTATTATCTTCCAGTTTTTCGTGCACGAAGATACTCACAGGTTTTAGTTTTCCTTCATTTCCAGTGTCGCACACGGAGACGAAAGAAAGTATTTTAGGGTTCAGTCACAAGTAGACAAGAAAATCAAGAAAACCGGGATTAGAAGATAAAATTATACTCCAAAAATTTATTAGGGTTTTTCTATTCCTTTTGTTTTAAGATTATTATCATGTTCCTTGAATTTTCTTGAGTTAAGCTTACACTCCTCATGAACTAAATTTGTTTTTATAGAATTTGGGCATTATCTCATGGTATAATTCATGTCTAATTTATTATATGTTAGTTTTTAATTAATTGTGGTTTTTCATGATCTCGTTTCATAATTCATGATTTTATTGCTTAGCTGATGATTTAGATTAATTTTATGATTCACATGCTTAATGTAATTAATATTAAATTTTATGATATAGACGCATGCATAACTTTTGATATCAATTACGGTAGTAATATTTGTAAAGAGGATTTACTAATTAACCGAGTATTATAAATAAATCATTCAAAAATGACCATTTCTGATATAATTAGAACAATATTAATTTGAAGGGGAAGTGAATCTTTGTGAATTTAATTTAAAACTGATTAATTAGTGCTAATATATTTTAAAAGCATATATTAATTGATTAAACAATACAATAGTTAAAATCTTATGTTATTGAATTAGTCGATTCTTTTTCTTGTGACGTTAGTATTTATTTTTATTTGTTAATTTCATAATTTTAGTTAATTTGTATTCATAGTCAATTAGTTCCTTTTATTTTAATTTATTTAATTATTTTGTTTCGATTGCCTAACTAAGAAAAAAATTGTAATAATTTAATACTTAATTTTCAATCTTTAAGGACGACCTAATCTCATTAATTATTTCTACTACAATGAATGACTCGGTTCATTTGCTGGAGTATTTTCATTGTAAAATAAATTTTTTTTGAAGGAAATCATACACATCAATACACATGCTTAACCATCCAATCAACATAAGTCAACTTTTGACGAGGATTAAGTATAACTGACACAAAAGAGAGCACATTGATGTTATTGATATTTCTCCGATACTTGTCTTGCTTTCTTTTCATCCTTTCAGTTATCATCCTTCGATATGGATTATTATTTTGGAATTGCTCATTAATTTCATAACCAATACTTCATCTCTTCAATAAATTGGTTACAGGTTGTATAAAGAGAGCCATAAATGTTCAAAGTGGTATCATAATATGACTTCAAAAACTGTAATATGGCACCTACATATTCTTAGTCCCCTTCTATAGGAACTCTCCTCATTATATCCTTATTAAGTTCCTATTTAAACTTATCATCACTAATTTCTAATGCTACAAATGCCTTTTGAAACTTTGTAGTTGACTCCAACATGAAGTAAGTGGAGGTCCACCTGGTTTCCACAATTAAAGACAATGATGTCTTACTGTTAATATCCTCTTTTGCTACACAACTCTTGAATTTAGCCTACCTTTGTAGAGAAGACCTAATATATCAAATCGTTGAATAGATTCTAAAGATTGAATCATCTAAATCTTTCAAACTCTCATTCACAATCAAACTTAAGATATGAGCACAACACCTCGTGCGTAGGAACTCTACCTTCATCAATAGTGCATACTAGGATTTAAATTTTCTTTTTAAGTGCTGAATGCAAAGATCATTTAAACTTGCATTATTAACAGTCATTGTAGGAACCTTAGTAATAACCTCACATTTCTAAGATGTCAAAATGGTGTTTCTTATAGTCTCACTAGAATGGCTAAGTATTTGACAAAAATTTATAATCTATTTTTGCAGCTTCCAATCATCATTAATATAATGACATGTAAGACACAAATAAGATAAATTCCAATAGGATGTCCATATGTCAATAGTTAAACAAAGCCTACCTCTAAATGTAGAAATTCTTTTTTTTCAACTTCCCCCTTTCCTCTTTAAATAACTTCACACAATCACAAGTCAATGTCCAATAAGATGGAATAGAAAATTCCGGTTGTAGGGCATTGGAATATGTTACAAAAACCTCTTGCTTAACAAGCCTAAATGGAAGTTCTGCAACTATAAACGAGCTATCAAGTGCTTTTTTACATTAACTTTCATCAAACTTATTTAAGTTCATAAAAAGCTACTTACTTTCTAGGATAGTAGGAAGGTTTTTCACTTGTCCTTAAACTTAGACAATTTATCCTTGTTAATAAATTACTTGAATCTAGTTAAGTGAATGTGTAAAGCACTTGTCCTATTTCCACTAACATGTTTAAAAGATTTTTGACAGTAATCACATTTAACCCCACAGATCCCATTCGCATCAAGTGGATCCAATGACATATGTTCCCAAACATTAGAGCATTATCTTTTATTCCTAGATGATGCGGATGCAAGAGGTGTAGATGAATTACCGGTAGAAGGCCACTTTCCTTCATCATTTGGTTGGCAATTTTGCTTGTCTGGTCATTTATGTCAATGTCTTCAACATTGTCATCCATTAATTCACTCATGATTTGTTATTTGAACGAGGACATTTGAAAAGTATAAAGAAATATATTAAATAAACAATCGACGCAAATAAATAATTATATGCACAATTGCACTTCATATTGGCATACAAAATAGATATGATAGTATATTTAGTATACACGATAGCATACAGTAATCCATATAACATCTAAAATTAAGAGGAAAAAAATTGTATGGGACATGTGAATTTGTGAATAAGAAGCTATTAAAGATTAAGCTTTGGTATACTTGTACACATATATGTACATAGAATATGCTTGCACTACTGTTCTAGGTAGACTTGGGGGGCGGTTCGGACTGGCCCGTGAGCCGACGGTTCAAGGCCCTTGACCCCTTTTTTTTTGTCCTCTCTCCTAAGCCTTTACATTATTTTTTTTTTCTCGCCTTACCGATCCTTCAATCATTTTTTTTCTTCAATTCGTCTATAAAATATACATTAAAAACGGAAGGAAAATAAAATATACAAAAGTCTCTTACAGTATAAATATATAATATTCTAATATGATCGAATAGAATAAAGTGGTTGGAGGGAAAATATTTTTTATAGTATTTTATGATCGCCTAAAAAGTGCTTATGTATCAACTAATCAGAATCAGATTACCGTAGTTTGATTTAGATTTTTAGAAAACCTTTAATTTGTTGATTAATTTTACATTTTTAAAAAAGTATCAAAGTGTACGTGACTATTTAAGTTAAATTTTTTGAATGAAAATAATTTTAGTTAATCATAATTTAGAAAAACTTAATGTTATATCAACACTTTTGGGAAAACCATGTCATTTAGTTTTTTTTAGATAATTAGAATAAAAGATTTTCCTATGTGATAAAACATTTTCATAAATGATTAAAAAAAAGCTTATTATGTATCATCTTAGGATAACTGTTCATGTTTGTGAATATGAGTAGAACTCGTGAGTGAGCTTAGGTTTCCATCAGATCGGTTCCAGTCACTGAAGTAATCATCCTCCTCATTTAATGTCCTGTAACGTTCTTGTCGTCTACAACTTGCTTTGTACCAATTTTCTATGCAAGTATTTACCTCAACATTAACAATAGATAGGGAGATTCGACGTTCGTCGACGATCAGGTTTATTGTACTAAACGCTTGCTCAATGGCGACCATTAAAGCCGGAGCAGTAAGTACTTTATGGGTGATGCGAGATAGTAATGGGTAGTCCTTTTTATGCCTTTGTCACCATTCTAAAATATCAAAGTTCTTGATAGAGATATTTTTCGAAAACTCGAAATTTGTATTGGTATTATGCTGCATCTCAGACATTGGATCACCAGACTATTGCCTTTTCAATTTTTACGCCAGTAATTACTCACTCATAAAAGAGTAATGCCGCTCTTTAGTGGGCGGCAAAGGAGAGATTAATGACTGGCCACTGTATTAACTTTAATAGTAGTTGAGCATCTCCTTCATGTTGGCCGTCGTTGTTGACGCTTCTTGCTGTGCTTCTAAGCTGTACACGTCTTGAGAATCCGTCAGATCTTAAATGTAACTATAATAAGTTTTCAAATACATTAGTAATAATTCCACTTTACAACAATAGTCTAAAATAGTTGCTACGAGATAAATACGAGAAATTTCTTTATAATAAGTTTACCACTTCAACGTAATATCGTATACACATGTGTGCTGGTTTGGGTCTTCATGAGCCAGAACTAATACGTCAAGTATACTGAAGGTTGACATAATAAACAAGTGAACATTGAGCCTGTAAACTTGTGAAAAAGTTTTAGCAGCATCGTGAAAAAGTTTTAGTAGCATCGTATAAACTTTAAGTAATTGGATGCAAATATCCTAGTTATTGAGGAAAATGTTAACTTCCTGCATGTTTTATATTACGAAGTCACATAGCAGTTCGCTGTAAGGAACTGTGTTATGCAACAACTCGTAAATTGAGTTCCAGCAATATTGTACATCCATCTTAAACTTCCGAGATCTCTTTTAGCGTTCCATGTAGAAGTTCCTTTACTTTTTGTGAAGAGATGGCCTGTCTGTTACTGTCTTGACAATGTTCCTGATCAGAGCTATACTATCGTGCAAAGTTATAATACCATCCTTGATACACAAGTTAAGAATATGACATTCACAACATATGTGGAAAAAAATCCACCACCCCCGCCCCCCTCCAATACTGGTTGATAGTAATTTTGCAAATTAGATATTGATGCAGTATTAGCAGTTACGTTATCAAAACTAATAGAAAAAATTTTCCTCATTAATCTATATTCATTTAGGATTTCTCTAATAATTTTATAAATATTTTATGCCGTATGTCGATTGTTAAATACCCTTAAAGCTAATAGTCATTTATTAAGTTTCTAATTATCGTCTATCTAGTGAACAGTAACACCCATATAAGAATTATTACAAAAAGGATCCGTTCATATGTTTGCATATATAGATACTTGCATATCGAGGGAAGCAAATTTACTGCGAGCTTCCTCTTACCTTTGTAGTAGAGCTCCTATATGGGTCGAGTTATAGTTTTGTGGCTAAGCTGTTGTGAGCTGGGGTTGAACATCTCCTACTCGTATCGACTTTGTCATTCTGATGCACCCATGTTGAATGAGAGGTGCATGTTCGCCAGGTACTGTACTAGATTATATTTATGCCTCTCTTTATCATACCTCATTAGCATTTGTTTGAGTGAACTATCGCCTCAAGTAATCTGTTGCTACGTTCTATCTATTCCCACCTCCTTGGGATACTTTGACCTTAAGTGCCTGTTAAGGGTACCATATCCCTTTCCTGTTTTCTACGAGTAACTCGTGTTGCAATGGTTGTAGAATGCCCTCGAGTTCCTTCTTTCGTCTGTACCTTTACGAAAATGAATAGTAAAAATATTAGACTTACTGGGTTTAGGGAGCCTACCTAAGTTGGATGGTCTCGAGTTGCTGGGCCCACATTGTCTCATATGTTGCTCTTCGGGAATAATTTCTATGTTGTCCTTCTCATCCTTAAACATGCTTGCGGGGTAACTCATCTGTGGGGGTTCAAATCTCACGGGTTGTGCAAGGACGCTTATACGAGGAGGCTCGAATCTAACATGACGTTTAGGGATACTCATCCGTGGAGGTTCGAATCCGGGAGGTAGCATGCCTCAGTAACACATACGTTAATGTTCAATATCAAAGCTAGGAGGTGGTGTACCCTGATTACTCATGCAATGGGGTTCTACATCGAAGCCCAAAGATGGTGTAAATTCTTTTTCCATGTTCTTAATCATATTGTGTGTCTTTTACTCATTTAGGTCGTACTCGTTATTTGGGTACGCTTGAACGTCCTCAAACCGTAGAGGCGTAGATGACGTATTGGAAATTCCAACGCCCTTACTCTTACTTTTATCACTAGATGATGAACTAACTTTTTTATAGGAAAAGGTATGGCGTAAAAATCTTTCCATTGGTACAAATATTTATAAGTGAAAAATAGAAATAATATGTAAGAGAAAATAAAGCGGAAATTATATGGTAGGTATATGTATGTTAACGTTATTTGTTAATACAAATTGTTCTGTGCAGTTGAGTGGAGAATTACACATAGAAATTTATAGTTAGTAGAAGGAAATATTTCTAACAACGTTTCACAGTTAAAAAAATTTGAAGGTATAATAGTTGGAGTTGGAGAGATTTAATGAGTTTGTAGAGTAAGTGTTGCTGCTAAGCTTGAAGCTGCTACTTATAAGAACTAAGGAATGTTTGAATACGTCGTTTGAATTTTGAAATTTAAAATTTTAAGCTATTTGGTGCTGCAAATTTTAAATTTTGAATTGCAAATTTTAAATTTGCGGCACATGTGCCAAATTTTAAATTTGTAGACAGAGGACAATAGACAGGGGATAGGGATATAAGGTGGGGGGGTCCGGTCTTTTTCACTGGCCAAATTTTATTTTATTTTTTATTTTTATAACGAGGTGGTCCTTGAACCGTTGGGTCAGGCGATTCCGCCTAGACGAATTGCTTGACCCTTAAAAGCCCGACCATTCGCCCTAGCCACTAATGGGCCAAGTCAATTTACAGTTCAGAGTCGACCCTTACCATGGTCTAGTTCTAGGATTGTTGAGGGTAGTTCCAATTTGGTTTGCTCCAATAGGGTACATAGGATATACGCACTAGTCACCACCACATAAAAGATGACTTTGCACTATCATTTTATAATAAAAGATCGTAAAAGATTGAATCAAAGTAAAATATAGGAATTACAAAAATTCAATCCAATAGAACTTGGGGCATCCAATTGTTAAATATCCTTAAGACATAATCCAAGAGATATGATCTCATTATAATTATTAATTCAATAAATATAATTCAAGAGAGACTTGGTTTTTTTGGAAACATAATTGGTTTTAATCCTTACTCATTCAATGTAATTTAGAATGCATAAAAGATGTTAATTACATCTAGTATAATATATTAATTGATTAACGAAAAGTTCAGACAAAAAAAAAACAAAAAGAGTAACACTAATGATCAAAATTAAAGGCATCCTTCCATCGACATCAAGTATTGAGTCGGATATACTCTCTGGAACATTAAAAACTTAAGGCTCATTCGAATTCTTGAATATATTCTTAATGATATACCAAATAAGCCTGACAATTAAGCAATTTTGCTATTTCTTTCATTTTTCCTCCTTTTTAGATGGTTTCTTTTTCATTATTTTAAATGCTTATGGGTTCTAATTAATTATTTTGTTTGGGGTTTAGGTATTTAGTTGTTGTAAGGTGTGAAGCGGTTTCGTCTTCCCTGGAAATGGAGATTAAGAGTGGGGGGAAATATCAAGGGAAGTGGTGTTTTGCTAGAGCCCTAATTTTAAACTAACAAATCTAATGAAACGAGAGGAAGAGAGATGATAGAATAATTGACTTACCATGGCTGTGATAGAAGGGGCTTGTTGCTTGCTTGAGTGCTTGGTAGTTAAGAGCTCAAACGAGAGGAATAGAGTGGATAGTAGTCAGAGAGTGGACAGAGAAGATGAGAGATGAGAGGAAGTGCTTGGGTTTGCAATGTATGGACACTTGACTTTGAGGCCTATTTTGTGTCTTTTTTTTTTAAATAATAACAATTCCATTCAAGAAATCGAACCGAACCATGAACGATTGGTTAAGATTGAATCATATCGTCAATTGAACCTATTGGAAGAAAGCCTATTTTTGGATTTGGTTTGAGGTTTGCAGTTTTTTTTCCCCACCACTATTAAATACCCTATATGCCTTACTAGTCTAAAGGTAACCGAGGAAAATAGTTTCATCGAATTTAGAATCAAATTTACCTAGTTGTTTCTTACTATTGTTAAACATTTGATATTACAAGGATGAAAGTATGAAATATTAAGTCTTTTGCCTCTCAAAAGCTCATAAGAGGTTTTCTTTAAGATATGCCTTATGAATATACAGTTTGATATATAACATATGGTATTCACCACTTTGGTCCAAAAGTACTTAGGAAAATTGTTTTCACAAAACATTATTCTTGTCATTTTTATAAGAATCTCATTTTTTTCTTTCACGACTCCATTTTATTGTGGAGTTCTAGGTGTTGAAAATTGCAAGCATTACAATTGCATGCATTATGCTCTTCTTCACTTTAGGAATAGAAACTTTATTATCCACTCTCTCTTTTCAATTTTTCTTATTATAGAGCAAACTGAAGAGAGACAAAAATATTGGTAGATTCCTTATTCATTTTAGAGTTAAACCCAGGCTTTGATTGCATTCAATTTCGTGTTGGGCTTAGTTAATTTGAATTTAAAGCTTTAAAGGCAATTCTAAAGTTTTTTCATATCAAGCTCAAAGTTTTTGAAGAAATTGGAGTAGATAAGCTTAGTTTTTTTAGAAATTGACTTGAGATTTTGTAGAACAGCTTTTTTGGAGTCTAAAGCCACTAGTCTTATGCTAAGAACTAGTTGAAAACCACTTGAATCGGCTGCTAGTCTACTAGCCATCGGTTTATTGCCCACTAAAGGTAAGTCTTTCTTTCCTTTTACGTGTGGTTGTTTGCTTAATTAAAAAGAAAAAAATGCAAAAAAAAAAAAGAGTTTGATTTTGGGTTGTTATGACCTTGTTTGAATAATGTACTTTTATATAATAATTAATTTTGCATGTTCTCACATGATAATTCATGCTAATTTGACATTGATGAATAATGTGTTTCTCTAGCTTAGTGTAGTTAGTGTTAATGAATAATTGGTATAATTAGACTTTAATAAATTTTTAGTATTTTTTGTTTTGATAGATAATTGGCATGTTTAGGTTTTAATTCATAATTAGTTTTCATGAATAAATTGATATCGTTTATTGTAATAATGAGCATGTTTATTATGTTTGGTTTTAATTAATGATCCCCTAGCTAGATTCATTGGTAAATTTAATAAATAATTAGCTTGTTGATTCATTGGTAGATCTTGATAAATAATTTTCTTATTAAATAATTGGTAGGTTTAGTTTAAATAAATAATTTTCTTGATGAATAATTGGTAGTTAGCATGTTGAATTAACAATTTACATGTTAATTTACTTGTTCAGCATGTTAGACATGTTATAACTGATGTTTGCATGAGTTAATTTGACTTGCATGTTACTTAGATTTCCTTGCATAGTGTGTATCATTAATGTTGATTACTATGTGTCTTGTTAATTATTATAATATGCTTTGTGTATTATAATTAAGGGTGCAAATGAACTAAGTTGGTTTGCAAGCTTCTCTAACTTGGCTCGAGTTTTACTTGAATTCGATTTTGTGATAATTGAGTCAAGCTTGAGCTTGAGCTTAAGCTATTCAAGTAATAAAATGAGCTTAGCTCGAGTTTTAAAATACTAAGCTTACTAGGCTCGCAAGAATTAAGCTTGATATTTTTTTTTATATATTTTTAATTTATTTAAATATATGCGAATCTGATAATTGTTGAAAAAAATTTATAGAAAGTTCGAGTTTAATTGAGCTAATTGAGTCTAATTCGAACTTATCATATATATTTTGAAGTTGAGCTTGAGTTTAAAATTTAAAGCTTGGTCGAACATCAGCATAATATTATTTAGTTTGACTTGATTCACTTATACTCTTAATTATAATTTTCTATATGTCTTAATTATAGGTCTTGATGATTATCATGATTTGCATATTTTATATGTGTCTTGCCTTATTAACTATATGTAAGGGATTTCAAATAAAAGAGGCTTTTACTTAAAAGTGATTTTCCTATAATATAATGGCATTTCATAAATCAAAAGTTAAATCGGCCTTTTCCAAATTTAAGGGTTTTTGTAGATTTTTCAAAAGTGGACCAAAATGTGATTTTCAAAGATTAATAAGATGTAATTGCTTAAAGTGATGAGAGTTTCCAATAAATAGAATTAGCTCATGCACTATGATTTTCATAAATTAAGAACTACATATGCTTAATTCCACTTTATAGATACCTAAGCATTTCGAGCAACCCAAACTAATAAAAAATCTATTATATCCCCCTTCATAAATCTTTTTCATTTTCAAAATAAATGAAAGCTTATTTTACTTGAATTTCCCTTTAATAAAATTAAAGGCCCATTTAATTATTTTATAACTTTTATATTTTAATAAGTTAGCCTTTGATCTCATTTAATATTTCATTTCTATTTTTTAAATTACTTTTAAAAAACCTGTGACCTAGTAGTTGACATTAGGGTTTATCTACTTATAGACCATAATTTCACTTTTTTTCTAATTTTGATTAAGTAGCGACTCCTTTTTCAAAAGAAACTATTTTCATAAATTAAAACTTTTCCTTAACTTGATCGAGTGGTTTATGTTAAGTGGACCGCCCTTAATATAAATTAGTTTAAGAAAAGAGTGAAGCCAAATTTTCAACTTGATAAGTTATATATATTATTCAAATATATCTAACTCGTACAACACGGTTAAGATTAGCATCGATGTTCTTGTATCTTTTGAAATATTTTATTATTGTTTTTGTTTTACTTAGAATTCTTTATTCACAACTTCTAATTCTACTTATAATACTTTTACTTTTGCTTTGGATTCTGCATTAAAAACTTCTATTGTTTTTTGCATAAACTATATTTTATATTATAGGCTTTTGAATTGTTTTTATATTACCAAGATTATTGTAGTCTAGTGATATTACTACTGATCATTTATTGGAATAGATTAGGATTTGAATCTTCCTCTCTCAATATTTGTTGGAAAAAAAATTGTTTCTATACTTTCTTAAAGCTTTTTTTGTATCTTAAAAACTTAAGATAGCGTTTGATTGTATAATTTTTGTAGTATTGGACTGGATAAGAAATTTTGTCCAATGTTTAGTTTAATAAATTTACTTAGTGATTGGATAAAAATTGAGTTGATAGACTAAATAAAATGTCCAAATTTTATTCTATCTATATCATAGTACAAAATGAAATTTATTAGACAAAAATAAAAAATATTTTGCATTCTCGAGAATTTCCTTCCATATTATAATATTGAATTAAATAATATCATTTTTATTAAATATTATAAAAAATTATTTATTTTATAATATAAATAATTAATTTTTAATATAAATTTTGTATTTAGTAGTATACAAATTAAATACGGTATAATAAGCTTATACTATTTAGTCAACCTTATACTTATTTTATCATATTCTCTTTATATAGCCCTATTTTTATAATTAAATGTTACCTAAGTTTATGTTTTTTTTTTTAAGTTTTGATAACTTCTTATTGAATTTAATATTACTTTTACCCTACATATTATGATCGGTAAATTTAAAACCATGCTTATTATTATTAAAACATTTTAGGTATCTAACATTACTTATGTAGTGTTTGGTAGAATGGAGTAATGCTATGAGAATTAAACAACACAGAGTGAGGAAAATAAAATAGTATAAATTTTTTATATTAAAAGTACAGCATTAAATATAGAATTTTATGATGTTTGCAATTGGATTTACCTAAGCAATGAAGTGGACAAAGAGAGATAGAGACAACGAAAAGGAGCCTTTCAGGGATAGAACAGAGGAAGGAAGTGCTGAAATATGTTTTTCACTTAAACTCTTTTTACGAATTTAAAAAAAAAAAAAACCTTTTCTACGAACTATTTTAGTATGGGACAATTCAAATATCAAAAGTGAAAAAACCTTTTCCTTTTCTTTTTGGGCTTAGTTTAGATCTTTTATTGTATTTTGAATTTATTTCCTGCTATTTGTCAGATGCAAAAGGATTATACGGAGGCCACGTGTTAACACCATCCTCACACGGTGAAGCTCTCCATTCTCACCAATCAGTCCTCCTTCTCACTTCCTCTCTTTGTAATTTATTTCGCTGCCGATTTTTAAACCCTGATCCCAAAATCTATACTTTCAATTTTAATGAATTTCTACCTATCTCTTCTTCTAAAAAAGATTGTCCATAAGTTTTTCGAACGAGTTCGTATTGATTCTTCATCTTGATCATTCCTTGGGTACGATCTCCTAACTCACGGGAAATTGGCTGAATGTTCACCTTAATCCACAAAATTTCAAAACTTAATCTACTGATAGATTTTAGTTTATGTTTTTATTTGATCGTTCTGGTTTCTAGTACCTTCGTAGTAGAAATTAAGTAAAGCTATTAGTGACCGCTGTATGGTAAGATTAATCCTTAGGGTTTTGACGATTGGAATTTGATGGATGACATTTTAGTGTCATAAGTTGATTTTGTAGTATATCCAGCATTTTTGTTTTGTGCATTTTGGATGGGTATAAATTAGATTATTTTAACAATTCTATTTTTTGTTGGGGAAGTTTTGATTTTTGAAGTCTTATGCTGTATTTTGATCGGTTGTTCATGGAATTGGAAGTGGTTGATATAATAGACCTAGAAGAAAACTTGAAGGACTTTGATTCAGTCCACTGGCGAGGGCATTGATATTTTGTTTGATAAGTAAATAATCAGCATTAAACTTTCGACACCCTTGTTTTTTATTGGTATTGTTGATAGTAATGATGGTGAAGGTGATGACACCTGTGTACAAACTTTCTTTTGAGGCTGTTGGTTTCGTATGTTGTTGTGCTCTTATACTAGACCGTTTATCTGAATCCACTTGAATTGTCCTCCTTGTTAATATGTCTCAGTTCTTTTGTTGTATAATTTTTTTTTGGTTAATTTTTCGTTATATAAAATTGCTTCATGTAAATTGTGTTTATATCGATCCACCGGTGCAGTGAGCTCTCTCTTCCATTATTGCATCTATTCTTTTTAAGATGGCTCTCTGCTGTGTGAATGACGGGCATTGCAATCTCATTTTGCAATATAGATGGGATTACTGCTTTTCCTTAAAAAGAAACTGATTTTTTGGGAAGCCTATTTTTTTTTTGGAAAACAGTGCATCTTGTGGCTTTATTTTATGTAGAAAAGATTTGACTCCTACAGTATGATTAGATTTTTTTTTGTGGGGCAAAGCAATGTTGTTCACTATTCTATATGTGTGCCTGCATGTATGAAAAAGTATCTAGTTTGGGATTGAGCATAAAGGCGAAATAGGATCCATATGGCCCTTTCCATCTAGTGGGGATAAGGCTTGAATGGTGTACTTATTTGTTGCTGCCTGTAGGCAGTTTTAGTTTGCCAGCTTCATAACAATAGCTTAATTTCATTTACCCGAAAAAGCAATAGCCTATTTTCTGTTGCCACAAGGATGGAAATATCATTGGGGGTGGGGTGGGTGGGAAATACATATGAAGTTTTGTAGGGAAATTTTGTCAGAATTTCAAGTTAAATGCATCAATAACATCCCCATTTCCTTTCTTGCATTGTTTTAGGTTTTCCAACCTCTTATAGCTGGGATTGGAGATTCATATATATATATATATATATATATATATATATCTATGAGCTCTCACTGGGCCGGAAGCCCTCCTCCTAGAGGATATCGCCGTCGAAGAGCAGGACTCAGTTTGGACCTCAACAATGCCCCTCCTGTCGAGAACCATGGACAGGAGGGTGGTTCAACCCTGAGTATGCTGCAGGGAAACTCTAGGCATGGGAGGCAAATTCAAATTCCATCCCCAATCAATGTTGATGATGCTGACGATGATGTTGTAATTTCCTCACCTAGGGCTTTTGCGGAGGTATACTTGTAGGATTTATCTTTTGTCCTGTCGTTTCTTTCTGCTTAATTTTGCACCACAAGTTCCTTTATCCTCTTCTCTTCTCTTGCTAGGCTAAAAATAAGTCTAGAAGGACTCGGAGTAGAGCTGCTATTGCTGATATTGGCTCAGGTAGAACATATATTACTTTTTTGATATTCCCTTCTTCTTCATCTATTGTTTGTCTACCTCATCTGCATTTATGCTGATGTTTTGTTGTGATTTTAACTTTTAACTTTAAATCTACTAATTTGAAGGGCTGGGAACATTTCATTTTCAATTACCAAAATCATTCTGCTCTTGCCTTACTTTGGTTAATGTTCATGTAATTTTCTATTTCCTTCCTTCATTATAATGGAAGGAGGGATTAGGGTAGCTGCTTTAGATTTTGATTTCAGATTGGATCTAGGATGGTCAATGTAGTGTTTTCACTTTGCTGTAACCTTGGTTGTTTCACTACGTTTTAGATATGTGGTATTGGGCAGAGCTTTCACTTGCATATTCAAAAAATAATCTACTAGTGTATGCTTGATACTGTGACACATGAAACCTTTGGTTATCTGATCCTTCTTTGGAAATTTGTTTGTGCAGATCTTTCTAAATATATGTTTAGATCTTCTGGTTTTATGGTTACATTGTTCAGTTTTGGCTCTCAGTTTTATATTTCATGCATGTGTACCATGTCGATACATCCTTGTTCTTCTTTCTCTCTACCATTGCAGGAGAACAGAGGCCGATTTTTGTCCATAGTAATCACAGTAAGCGCAGGAGGGTGTCACCAATTTCAAATGGACTGTGTATTAATTTGGAAAGTAGCAGTAGCTCCATGGTACAGTACTAATTCCTCATGCAATTATTTGTATTCTATTAGTACCTTGTGCTTTATGGTCAAGCAATAGAATAAACTGTGTTATGTTGTGGGAATTGGATGATTGATAGGACAGAATGAAAATAGACGTGGCCAATGATTTTCGTTTTTTCTTACTTTTACTTGCAAGTTTTCAACTTCTGGTTACAAAACCAGTTCAACTTCTCATTTTCAAGTATGCTTTTTGTTCATTTAATTGTGGATAAAACCCAAGTAACCTGTTCAAGATAATATTAATTTTAGGAATCAAGGGAGACAAGGAAACTGCTTAGAATGACCTGGTCATGTTTGCTCCCGGTGATTCCTTATCCTGAACAGTAACAGATTCCCCAGCTCTTGCAATCTTGAAGTTCATAGAATGCAAGGAGATAATTTAGAAGTATTTGTGTTTGAGTTATCTTAACTTTTCAAATATGCTTCTGAATGTTTGATTTCACTTAATTAATGATAATCTGTGTCTAAGCAACTTCTTCTGGCACTACAGCATCATAAACTTTAGTAACAGAATTTATGTGCTTTCAGTTATGGCGTAGGGTCAAAAACTTATTCTGAGTTTTTCTTATGCCAAAAAAAAGGCACCTTAGAAACACAGCAGCCAAATGTCAAGCTAGTTTGCACTGATGGTGGCATATTTTGAACTAAAATTCTGGGATGGCATAATAGCATTGTGAGCATTGTTAAATCTGGTTGTCTGAGATCATGGTCCTCATTTTCATGATATGACCTTTGAATGAGTACCTAAGTAGAAATATAAAGAGAGAAGAGTAATGGCTCATGGCTGTACATGCATTGAGAGATGTACATGCTCTCATCAATGTACGTATATGAGCATTCCAGACACGAGAGTGTGTACACAAAGAGGCAAGTATGCAGCTCTCCTCAGTTTCCTTTGTATTCCAACTTTTTATCTCATTTATTTCTAATTTTTCCCTACACTAAACTTGATGTCACCTTTGTAATTTATAACAGCTCTAAGATGTAGATTTTGTCTTTTCTATAAATCACCATTAATCTTATACTTACAAGTACTCCTATAATGTCGCATGAAATTTTGTTGGTAAGTGATCTTATATCCCTTGATTTGCTGCTGCATGAGAGCATCTACAGGTACCCATGGCCTATAGCATTTTACCTCATTCTGACTATTCAACTTTACTTGTTGACTATGTTTGCTGTCTTTATAGACATTAAGATTTTAACATATAAGTGCATGCCCCCTGAGGAATATATACATGTTCAATACACTTGTCTGACCATGAAATTTTGTTCTGTCATGGATACATTGTTGATGTTGTGCCACCTGTGAAATTTGACTGTAGAGGGACGCTGGTCCAAAATCATCTCCTATAAGGGAGCCCACTTTCAGTTGCCCGATCTGCATGGGCCCGTTAGTAGAGGAGATGTCCACAAAATGTGGTCACATTTTCTGCAAAGCTTGCATCAAGGCTGCAATAAATGCTCAGGGTAAATGCCCTGCTTGCAGGAAAGTGCTGACTATGAAGGATCTGATTAGGGTATATCTTCCACCAGCCAAGTGAAGCTGTGAAGGTGAGGCTTGTCCTCCTGGTCTATTCTTAAATCTTATTTTGGCATAATAACACATTCTGATTCAGAACCAATTGGATCAGCTATGGTGGTTTTGGGATTGGCTGTGGCTTTCTTTTGGACAATGTCAAACATAAAAAGATTTTTTTTGCTATTTGGTAGGAGTACCTCTACATGCTAATACTACAGTGTAGAAATGGATGTATATCTTTTAACAGAAAATGTGGGTGAAGAGATGCTTGTAAAATATCAACTTAATATCTTGCTATAGTCATGGAGTTCAAATGAAAAGTAAGAAAAAATATATCAGAAGAAAGTGTTGAGGCTTATGTCAGATGATAGGAGCAACTATTTAATCAAATTTGATTGGAGTCTCATAACCTACAAAGAGGAAGAGTTTTGGAGAATCTCCCTCCTAATAATACTGGTGTGTTTTCTTAGAGGACTTGTCTGGTCAGACAGCTTGTCAATAGTTAGGCAGATTGATAATTGCCGTGTTAACCGACAGAGAAGCTGTCTCTTTTTTCCTTTTCTGGGGTCTTGATGTGGTGGATTTTTTTTTCCTTATTGGGCAATCGTGTAAAGAGAGAGTTACAAAAATGGTCCTTTTTTTAACTTTTCTATACGTGTACACAGATGGAATAGTTTTCCATCGATCCCACCAGTTTTCTGTTTAAAATGCCGCTGTGGCTTTTTAAATAGTTTGTCATGTCATGTCTTAATTTCATAGTCCTCCAGATGTTTTATATAAAATTCCAAAATCAACTTAAGCTATTTTCTTATTAAAATATGTCTTACTAAATGATTTATAATCTCACTAAATAACAAAATAAATGTTAAAAGTTATCTGTAAAACACACTCGGGAAATGCCTGATTGATATTATTCATCTTCTTAGGTTCGTATAGACTGCCATCTAAAGGTATCATGGAATCACAAAATAATTCAGACGTAAATTTGAAGATATTTCTGTACCCCAAAAAAATTTGAAGATATTTGCATTTCTTGGTGTTGCTAATTTTTATTATTAGGCCTTCCCACTCTATGTCAGGGATTTCATTGAGCAAGTGTGCAAAAATTGCTACAAAGTCATGGCTTGTTCTATTGATGCTTATGACCGTCTAATAACATGATAATCTTAATTCCTGATGAAGTTTCAGGAATAATCTTTTGTACAATGAATCAAACAAGTTGACCTTGTTAGCTAGAAATAAGATCGAACTTCTCATGATATTGCAATTTTCAAATGCAGTAGTTAATGTAGAGTATTTGAAGGAGAGTTTATCTAGTGAAGCTGTGGCAAAACACCAAATGGGTATGAATTTATGTCAGTACTTCCTCATTTCAATTGGTCACTGCCTATGTTTACATTCTTAAAATTCTTAATGCTTAAGATATCTGAAGTTTTGAATATAGGACAATAAACAGAAGAGGATTGAAGCAATTTGTTGTTTAAATCCAAACTGATAGACAGGTGTATGCATTTGTGATTTCTGCTTTAATGGATATAACAATTATAGGTACGAGAAAGATTGATGACATGTGACCCAACGAGGTAGAACTGTAGAAGATCGGAGTTCATCTGGCAATTATCCATCTTCATCTTCGCTTTTTCCTATTTCATGCATTTTAATTTCATGGTAACTATATACTTATTTTAGTTGATGCATGTACATACAATAATAGAAGAAATAGATATTCAAATTTATGGAGTAGGATATTAGTATTCCTTGAAAAGTTTTAATCCAAAATTTTCCGGTGCTACAGTGGGTACTACATCTTTTGTATAATACAATTTTTTATTCTTTGAAGTAAATCGATTACCTTATTTGATTTGTATTAACCATTAAAAGTACGTCAAGATCCCCAAGTTGGGTACGTTATTAGATTGACTTCATGGATAAATTGAATTGTTATTCCATGAATATCAAAAGTTGATCTAAATTTTAACATGCTGCCTTGTTTAGCAGATTTTTAATCTGGTTGTGATGGTACGAGAGGGCTGATGCTGTAAGTTTGGCCTTTAAATTGAGAGCCTGGGGATCCTGTGGTGGTGACTTACGAATCACTATAGAGGAGTTACTGCATAGGATAGAAAGGTTTGGAGAAATGGGGAAGAGGACGGAGAAAACATAATTCTGCTTGATGTAATGTATTGTACTTACAGATCAAAGCTGGCGGGTAATTGGTTAGAAGTAGAATGTTCAGAAGTCTTTCGTTTTTTTGACTCATGGAGCTTTTGTTGCCTCGTTCTCGTTTATGGACTAATATAGAAGAGCATAATGTTGCTATGCATTTATTATGAGTATCACACCTCTTACATGGTTTAGAAAGTGTACATTCTACTATTCTTTTTGTACATGCGATTTCTTCTCTCTTAAGAAAATCGGAGAGAACATACACATAAGTCGTCTTTCTTCCTTAAAATAAAGACCCCAAAAACTAGGTAATCGACCAATGATGCAAGGGAAAGACAAGACATGGTTTTAGATGGATTAGGTAAAGTAGTAGAACCTATATGGGCTTCGGCTAGTGGGCTTGAACCAGACAGTCTTGGATCCAGATCTCCACAAGTAAAATAATTTCATGTTAGCTCTAGCTAAGCTTGCGCTATGACCTTTTTCAGAAAACAAACGAGAATATGTTGTACATTGCAGTCACAGTTTATGATACAGAAAAGAGGGACAAAAAAAAAAAAATAATAGAATTGATACACAGGTACATGTAGCTAGAACATTCCCTTTTATTAGGCCATGGGGTGCCACTGAAATCTCATGCGATCCGTTTAGAAATTATAAAGACGAAAAAGCCTTTACCCAATTTTCTTGTGTTTTATGCAAGTTTCTGCATTCGGGAATTTGGAAGGTAAATTTTCACTTCATCGATTCGTATCAGAGCATAAATTGATTCTAGTTGCCTCTGGGCTACTAGTGATTCCAAAAGGATGGAGAAGGCTTTTTGGGAATATCATGAAGTATTAATCTGACAAACGAGACGGATGGATTAAGCGGCTATTTGTTATTGATCAAGGAGGAGCTGCATTTGTGTAGCTCCAACAACACAGAATGCATGATTCACAGAGAACTTAAGAGTCCCATCCCATACTTCTATATATGCTCAAGAAGAAGCACTGGTGTTGAAGGGTCGGACCCGGACGCAATAGCAGCGGTAGGGAAGGAGCGGGTTATCAAATGCATGCTAGATCCACAAAATTAGACTTCTTTCCAATTTTCTTTCTGAATGAAGGGAGGGTTGAATATGCGGGTTTACAAGGCTGAGCAATGTTTTGAGTTAGATGAGACACCATCTGATCTGATCTTAGGGTGCGAATAGTGTCAATGCGGTTAGAGGGAATGGGATTACAATGCTTGCTAAAATGTTTATTAAACCCGAAATTCCCAGAATCCTTTTATTGTGGGGGTGAATCCATACTGTGGTTGGGTGGTTCCTTTTGGAGATAGAGCTTATTTATGATAAATGCTGTTGAGAAATGTTAAAATTGTCCCATAAAAATACTGGACTTATTAGAAGACTTGTATGATTTGTTTGAAGAATTGGTGGAGCATGCCACCGGTTAGAAACCCATGACCACCAAATATTTCAAGAGAGTGGAGTTGGGGAAAAAATCTTCTATTGGAAAGGACTAGAAATGGATGTGCTCGATGATATTGATATGTCTAGAATGGTGAAATCACATTGGAGAAAAGTGTCGTTGTGGTGTTTGTTGATCGTTACAGTAAGTGTGCACATTTTTCTTGGTCCGACACACCCTTCCTTATATGATCCCTCGAGTGGCTCAGCTTTACTTAAGACTATATTTACAAGTTACATGTAATGCTTGATTCAATTACTAGTGGCCATCCATGATCCTATTTTTCTCAGCACTTCCTGGGCATGTCTCTTCAAATCACAATGACTCTCAATTAAGTTCTTTTATTTCCTATTGAAAATCAAAATTCAAAATTGAAATTAACAAAAAAAAAAAAGGTAAGGAAGGAATTCCTTCTATCTATATTGAAGAATTGCCATTGAAATTTGTCACAAGGCATTTATAAAAAAAAAATGCTATGATGTGATACAAATTAATTTTTTTGCAAATTTGTAACTCATTCCATTTTACATTTGACTATATAAGTATAGACCATTAACCTAATTAGACATGCATAACAACCCAATAAAGGAACAAGTGGATTTGTTAGACCAAATATTGACCCCTTCAATAAGGATAATTGAAATGGTTTTTTCTTTACCTTTAGTTAAACTAAGTGATATGAGAGGAGGTCGTAATTTATAGTTTGTGGTTCGAAGGTAGTTTTGAGAGGAGGGTATTCTCTAGTATATAAGTTTGGGTTTGGTCTAATTTATATTATATTGAAACTTGTCAATTTGAGTTAAAGCGGATATAATTTCTTTAACCTTATAATAAATGGGATAATATTGTGCGATGTCTCATTTTGTTGTTTGTATTGCATTTAATTAAAATGTAATGTTTGAAAACCATATTTGTGTTTGTTATAATCTTTAGTTTCCATCTTATTTACTGAGCTAATTGTACTCTTATTTCTATAGACCGTTTTGTAGTTGTAGACTCATAATGAAGAATGCATCGCTATAATAACCTTTACGATAGTATACGTTAGGATGGGGAAGTGAGGAGACCTAAAGACTGGCTTGAATTTGATCTTTTAATTTAGCTTTTCATGGACTTTTGTGGAAACTAACTGGGATCCTCTAGGCTGCCTACTAATTTCCTAGTTTGATGTATAGTAATTTCAAAACTTGTGGTTTTTGTAAACTTTTTATAAAAATTGAAGCTTTATTGTATAAATACCTATGTATATATTACCATGTCATTAAGATGTATACTATAAGTTATATTGAACTAGTGTTGTGAAAAGCTTTACCATGGGTTTTATTAATAATAAGTATTGAATTAGATGCTTCAAAGCAGTTGAATCGGGTATGCTTGATGCGAATTAAGTCTATAATAATAGCTGTAAGGACAACTTCTATTTTAAGATAGTTACACGGTGGAACTATTATAATCTTACTAATTCGAGGTGTGACAATTTTGAGTTGGTATCAGAACATTGTTCTTAAGAACTCGCTCAAAGTGTGATTCTTAAGAACTTTTCTTTGAAGTGTCATAAATAAAATTTAATAAACACTATCGATGTATACCGAGAGTAGGGAATAAGTGGATAGTAAAAGATTTAGACTTCAGGTTATGTCTAATATAAATATATGTAAGAGAAGTATAGGGAGAGTAAGTAATAATATTGAACTATGAAAGACGATTAAATGTTATAAAGATTTATTTATAAAATCTCAGAGAAAACTTACTATAAGCTAATTGAATCTCGAATGGCTGGGAAGGTAGTGGCCTATAAAAGATAGAGGGTAGTATCTAAGGTTGTTACTAGAGGTGATTGATATAGTAGTGTTTTGTATGATAGGGAGAATGCTAAGTATATCACACATTTAGATGGTAATCATTAAGTTTAGACAATTGATTATCACGTTCTCATTTATGACAAATGTAAAGATTGGTAAGTTGTTAAGATCCATGGAGTTAAGTTTGATAGTGAATTATTTGCTGTATTAATGCATTACTTGTAGAGTGGAATGACTTATAATTTGAGAAGTTTACAAGAGATTGGTTATAACTGATGAGAAGGATGTTGAGAGGTATCATAATGAGGATTGATGTGAAATTGGAACTCATAGTGTAGCTGTGGTTGAATTGTTAGGTATAAATTTTACAAGCCCATGATAGTAAGGAAATCATGATTAGATTTAGAGGATACCGTACAACTTGATTCAAGGGATGAAGTAGAGAATTATGAGATAAATTTGAAGATTAATTAGTATGAGATGATAAGGTTAACTAAAGGATGTTTTATGCTTTGGGTGAAATTATGGATACATATTGTCGGATTTATCCTATAGTTGATAAGCGAAAGAAAGATAATGGAGAAGGAGCCGGAATTTGTATTACTAATATATCTTTGGAGAAAATATACTGATGGATTAATGAGGCTACATTTGCAATGGTTTCAACTATAGAAGTTCCAACGATTGAAGAGTCACTTTAGACCTATTATAGGAATTATAATAAGATTAGAATAAAAAGTATCCTATATTTTCAAGAATTTCCTCCCTATACCATAGTTTGGTCTTGTAAACTTTCCTCTATAGAGGATGTTGGAATAGAAACTTTACTTTAATAAACTTGAATTATCGGTTGAACTAGAAGACACCCCTACAGTATACTAAAATTTTGAGACAATTGGCTAGAATTTAGATGAAGATTCAGAGGAAAACTTTGACTATGCTTTAGATATTGCAATAACTTAAGCTGAGAACTAAGGATGGAAATAAATAGATAACTAATCGGGACGTGTAGAATGGAAGAGAAAGTAGAACTTTAGGTGGAGATCATTCCCAAGACCTAGATAGAAGATTGTGTGGGAACTAAAGAAGTAAATTATAAGAATTGAATTTAATAGAAGAAACATTGATATTGATCATGAAGTATTTGGAGTTTTAATGTCTTCTCGAAATAGGAAGTATGGGTCTTGATTCCAACTTAGAAATGGTGATGTACATGTGAACAAGCATGGAAATTGACTTTTATTGGGATAATATAACAATTTTTGAAGAGTTTAGAATTTTGTAAGGTTAGCAATTAGTAGGATTTTGAAATAAATTTCAGTGATTTGATTCATTTCAATAAAGCTATGGATTGGGAACTCGATCATTCTTGACATGTGTTGATTATAATTTTTATAATAAACTCTTGTTGTTTTGGGGTGCCTAATGCTCTTTGATATATTCTAACTCTATTAATAACAAAGATATGATCTTATATCTATAGTTAACCAGCAAAAGTAATTGGACATAAGGAATTTAGAAGGCAAATATAGGATCCTTTAACATAGATGGAAGCTTATATGTAGATTTTAGTTGGGTGAAGGTTTAATTATAACATGATTTTCTTTGATATAAGGTTAAGTTCTAACACAAATTTTTTGGGATAAAGTTTAGATTATGAAATATTTCAGTTCTTTGGATGATGTGGAAATGAATTTGTATATAACCGACTGAAGTTGTAGTTAGAACAATGTATTTGGGAATAGAATATGTGACTTTTTGGTAAATATAAAAGTTTATGTGCAAACTCTTGTGAGGTGAAAGTTTAATTTTAATATAATTCTCATATGATGTCGAGTTAAGTCCTAAAGTATACTGTTTAGAGATAAAGTTTAGATTTTGATATATATATATATATAGGGATGTAAGTTGATATTTGAAGTATATGATGTCGAATAATGTCAATTGTACTTTGAATGGTGTGTGTGGAGATGAGCTTAAGCAAATGGACCATAGGAAAGTGGTACATAAATATGATATTTGATAGGGAAACTTTTGTTACTGTCCTTCAATCAAGAGATATTGTAACCCCTTGAAAATGAGGATGTTATTTTATTATAGGTACGAATCCTGATGATGTGTACTTTATAGGTGTTGATTTGTACTCAATTTCTAATGGGCAAGAATTTAGATATCACGGGGATTACTTTATCATCATCAATATGTATACAGGGTGTATTGGATATAAACAAATTATGTATATTGAAATGTTAATAGAAGACGTAGTGTTAGGAACCGAGTGGCACTATATTAGCAAGGGATGGTTTTCTAGAAAGTAGTTCAAAGACTTGAATTCCATACTAAGTGCAAGTATATGATTTAACATCTTACTAGTATTACTTGTATAGAAGATATACTTATCATAGATGTTATGTTGATATCAGGGAAAACTAATTGGGATATACATTGTGGAACTTTTATGATATTGGCATAACATGAGAAATCTCACTCGAAAGAATTAAGTAAGATTGAATTGTGTACCCATTCACGAGTCATATGTGATGGAGGGTAAGGTAAACAACTACGTATGAAAGTGAGATATTTAATCAATGAAGTAGTTGGGAACCTAGGGAAACAATTAAAGAATGTAAACTCATCTTGAAATACTTTTAATATAACTTTTGCTAAGCACTAATCCCCATTGCCCTAGAAAATGATAGATTTACCACAAGTTAGACGAAGGAGAATTGATGTAAATACCACAGCAATTAAGGTGTTACTACAGCGATTATCGGTTGAAGGGGTTGTCTTGAGTAGAGCATAGTGAAGAGGGACCTTAGGAGCTTTAATTTTAAGAAATCATTGAAACTTCTAAATGTATCAAGACGAATCGATACTTAGAAATGAAGTAGGAAAAGCCGACTTAAATCAAAGATTAAAAAGCCTAAATTGAGTTAGAGCAAAGCCATTTAGAATTCATGAGCCTTGGAAGAAGAAACACTTAACTTTTAAATGAAAAGATAGAACCTAGATTTTGATAAGATGTGAAGACGAAGGAATCTCAAAAGATCAATAATGTGGTAAACTCATGAGATGATCTTGAGAAAGATATTTCCAAGGTAGTACGAAAAATGATATATGGATCAATAATAGTGAATGGACGAGGTCGATAAAGGAATGTTACAATGAAGGAATATGTAAGGATGCTTGTAATGAATAGGTGTAATTAATGGAAATAAAGAGTAATACTTTTGGTGTAGCAAGAATAAATTGTGGAATAATCAGTTAAGTTGTACACTTTATGTTGGTTATGGAAGCAAAAGAGGAGATAAATAGATGTAGTGGATTAAAATATGATGATTGCATAATGGTATTCCTTAAATATATCTTAGGTACATATGAATATGTAGGAAGAGGATGGCAAAAATGTGATTCTTATCTCTTTCTTATAAAATTCTTTGTCTATTAAAAGTCATGTGTCATTTTTATGAACCATTTGTCTTCAAGTTGATCTAGACATGTAGTGTTAGTCGTAAAGTCGAAAATAGGTCAGTGTCCTTGTAATTCTAGAAATGTATTGGTTTCGTCAATGAATTTGTCTATTGAGTCGGTTTTTATCTCATTCAAGTACAAGCTTATAAAAGGATTAAGATTTTCCATACTCAACTTTATGATTGTATATGTTGATGTGTGAGATGTCAAGCTCTTGACTTTGAAAACAATATGGGTTCAAGAAAGAACCAAATAAAAACAGTAGCATTAAGAGTCAACAAATTTTATTAAGAATATATAATGAGAAAGCAATCCCCTAACATATTGGATAATCAAGTTCAAAAGTTAATAAAGTGAGATAAGGAGTAAAGACAACATATAAGATATACACCAGTAATCAAAATTGAGTTAGAGGATGTTAGAGGCGAAGTTCTAACTATATTATAGATAAGGAGATAAATCAAAATAGTCATACTAAAAAACCTTGGACTTAAAAAACTTAGAACTTAGTCTTAAAAGTGCTCAAACAAGAGTTAAGAGTATCCATTACATCAGAGTCTAATTCAGAGGATAGAAACAATTATGAATCTATTAAGAAATGAAGTGAAACTCTATGGATTTAACAATGTGAAGATGATCTATATAGTAGCAATTGATTTATTGTGCCTTCATAAATTATATGAGTGTGAAAAGATATTAAATACACAATGGCCATCAACAATACAAAGTCAACATTAGAAGATGTCTTGTAAAGAGCACTATAGAAAAATTGCATTTGGAAGAGCTACTAACTTATCCTACCTAGGAATAGGAAGTTGAATATAGCACATTGACTTATGTTGCCGAACGTTTAGCAGGATACCATGAAGTATCTTATGTATCAATATTAGGTAAATCATGAGGAATCAAAAGGAAGTATTAGGGGGTTAAATTAGTGGATCCTCAATAGGGTTGTATAATAGAGAAACAACCTATACAGAAGTAGGATGAATAGATTTTCTAGGTTAAGAAATTGAAATATTAAAGTGTGTCGAAAGTATAATGAGGAGATGACTTTAAGCGGAACTAATATGGAAATTTAAGGTAGCAAAAGAGAAATGGTATCCATTGTTATTTTAGCAATTAATGGATCCTCAATAGGGTTGTACAATAGAGAAACAACCTATACAGAAGCAGGATGAATAGATTTTCTAGGTTAAGAAATCGAAACATTAAAGCATGTCGAAAGTATAATGAGGAGATGACTTTAAGCGGAATTAATCTGGAAATCTAAGGTAGCAAAAGAGGAACGGTACCCATTGTTATTTTAGCAATTAGGTTGGTTGACACTTTTATTTTGATGAATGGTGGTGGATGATATTGTAATACCACAAGATTGGTAATAAATGTAATTGATCATTGAAGTTTTAAGAAGAAACTTTTTGAGGTGGGGTGGAACCCAAATTTTGCGTAGTCATTTTATGCAAGTAATTTAAGATGTAAGTGAAATTAATTCAATTGACCCAGAAGTTTATGAATGGGCTCGAGATGTTAGTTGATGTAATTTCATGGACTTGGATCTCGAAAATATAATCAAATAATAACAATATAGCTAAAATAGTGTAATTTTACTATATTACTTAATATTTAACATAATCGCACGAAATAGGTTTAGTTAGTTCGTAAATTTTTAGAGATAAATTATATATATAATAAAATTATTATATGTTATGAAATAATAGATTTGTAAGCTAAGATATAAACCAAGCTATGTAATTCAAACGACCTAAACTGTATCTAACTTCTTTGAATGTGTATGGAGAGGGCATTTTAAGTATTGCCTTGACTTTATCAGGGTCCACTTTAATGCTCCCTTAGCTAATTATGAAACCTAACAATTTCCCTGATGTCAACGTGAAAGTATACTTCTCTAAGTTCAGCTTCAACTTCAACTGAAGCTTCCTCAATCTATTAAATAACCTTCTCAAATTATCCATATTATTCTCCCCTTCTTTGGTTTTCCCAATCATATTGTCAACATATACTTCTACTTGTTTGTGCATCATATCTTGAAAGATTGCGACCATCGTGCTCTAGTAGGTTGCTCCAGCATTTTTGAGTTCGAATGGCATTACCTTGTAGCAAAACGTGCCTTAAGTTGTAATGAAGTCATCTTGGTCTTATCTTCTTCAGAATGTGATTATACTTGGAGAAGCCATCCATATATGAGAAAAGATAGTTCAAACTGAACTGGTGTTATGAAAAGCTTTTTCGCAGGTTTTATTAATAATGGTATCTAATTGGATGCTTTAAAGTGGTTGAGTCAAGCACGCCTTGTGTGAATTAGGTTTACGGTAACAATTGTAAGGTCAGTTTCTATTTTAGAATAGTTCAATAGGCGAATTGTTGCGACTTTACTACTTTGAGGTGTAACATTGTGTATACCCAACTTTGCACTCTTTTTTGGTTATATACTTCAAATTTAAAATTGTCATATTGTATACTTAATTAAAACTCTTCTTAGCCTAATATGCATCTTTTGTTATCTCCCATAACACCGTTAGTCCAATCAGTATAATTAGCAAATTATTACACGATACGTGTATTTTTAAAAATTTTTTCCTAGTTAGCTTTTTTTAAATCTAGTTAGGTTCTATGTTAGAGAAATTATTTCCATGTCAATAAACTTTTATAAAGAAAGAAATCTATTTGCTTATAATTTTTTTTTAGAAAAAACACAATGAAGATCCTCATCTAAAATAAAAACAATGGAAACCTAAAATTGCTATCACCAATTTGAAACCCTACCCTAATCGTTGACCCATTGCAAGCTGTTAACATTAACACATGAATTCAATTAAAATTCTAACTTAAAAGATCAAAACCCTAATTGCAACATAAAAATTTTCCTTCTTTGATAAATCGAAACCCTTTAAATAACTAAACTAAACCCTAAAATTGGAAACCCTCTACAAATCCTTAAAAATTTGTATCCCACAAAATTTCAATGCAAATCTCCTTCTTGCATTTGCTTTTGTCTTTGCAGTGGAGATCTTAGCCTTCAACTCGCATATGCAAGTCACTATCGAGTTAGGACGACTATAGGAAGACTTTGATGAGCCAATAGAGTTTAATGATGATACCTTTTTCATCGTAACCTTCGTACGAACAACCAAATTGAAGAATTGGGTTGATTTTCTCTCTAGTTTTCCAAATTAAGGGTTTTCTTCTCAGTTTTCATTAAGTTTTGATTCTTCTCCAACTTTGGATTTTTAGGTTATTGTTAAGGATGTGTAAGAGAGATGAGAAATGGATTTTGGTTAGGGTTTCCATTGTTTAGGTTGAGATTTTGATAGAAATCATATTTTTGGGTGAAGGTTTTGAATGTTTATAAGGGTCTGTGTTAAGGTTTTGTTTGAAGATAGGAGATGGACTGTACGTTTTTTAATTAGGGGGATAGTCATTGGCATTCTTTAGTTATCTTCTTATTTTAATTGCTTTTTGATTTTTGCTCAAAAAAATTGGTTTTTGATTTCTTTATTTTATTTTAACATTAGATGATATCGCTGACATAGAAATGTTGTTGTTACATGGAAGTTGAGTGGAATAAAAAAAAAAGTTGGTTAGAAAAAGAAAAATAAGGAGATATACATGTATCGCACAGTAATTGGTTAATATTGTTGATTGAATTAATGGTGTAATGCGGAGATAATAGACGTGTATATGGCACCAAACAAAGTTTTAATTGGGCCTATAATAAGATAAGTTTAAAGTTGAGGTGTATATAGTACCATTGACCCGCAAATAAAACCTCCATCTTATAAGGATGAATTGTTTAGTTTGGCTTGCCATCTAAATTATTGCTTGCAAATAGCAAGATGCATTGTTTGGCTTCTTTTTTTCTTTTACGCCCCTTAAACCCACCAAGTCTACAGTTTGGAGGGTAAACCACCTCTAATCCATGGACTTGCCAAATTTATGAGCGGGTTGTGAACCACCTACCTAGGGGCTAGGTTGATTTTGTGTCACCAACCTGATGTATTAGCTCTCTATTGAGGTACGAGTCGAGCTTTGTGCCCATGTTTAAAACATTAAAGGGTTATCTATCCAATGTTATTCTAATGCTCAAGGAAAGTGAAAGAGAAGATGTAGTTTCATATATATTAGGTGTTGAAGGAGTGAAATTGAGGAGGTGCTTGTTTATGGATTTATAGGCTAAGACTAGCGGGCATAGACTACAAGTGCTCATTCATGGATCTATATCTTCACGATTAAAATCGTTTCATGTAGCTATAACTAAGATAAGATCTGTAAACTCCTAAAAACTTTGGTATAAGCTAAGCTAATCATTAGAAATTATTTAGAGATGTATTTGGGATAGGTTAAAATCACTAAGAGAGATTTGAGAGATATGATCAAGACTTGATAGCACATCTACAAATAGTAATAGAAACTACTTATATTCCTCAGAATTGACTCGTTAAAGGTAGAAATGGTTGGTCAAATAAAGGTAACACAAGAATATTAGTTAAATCAAAAGACTTAAGGAAAACAACAAGCTAACTAAATGGATTCTTACAACCAATACATGAAACAAATTAAGAAGACCTTAACAATATTATGTTTGGTGCCAACCTACATGTGTACATCATTATGTGTGGAAAAAGACTGAAGGCTTGACAAGGATGAAGAAGGAAAGTATAACAAGTAATTGAAAATGAGGTAAGTAATGATCTAATCCTCTTATTACATCAATATATGGAAAAAAAAAAAATGCATGCCTTAAATTACTACACATGTGGTGCCACTTCTAGAAGAAAATTGACTTCTAAGTCAACATGGAATTTGCATGAGACAAGCAACTGAAATTTAGAAACTATGAGGTCATGGATGATGAATAACTTCTAGAACTCTTAAGGAAGCATGTGAAGGAAACTAGGTGATGTTATGGGTGATGTTTTTAAATTGAAGAAACAAACACATGAAAGGAATGTAGTGTGTTTACACTACAAGTGGCGGCAATAAATGGGGTTACATACACCCATTTTTCAAACATTCTAACATTTCAACATGAAGAAGATTAAGCTTATAAGAAACAAAATCTTATGAGATAAGCTAAATTAACTTTTTCTATAATAAAACTCCACTACCACCTTTAAGACCACACCTATGCCTCCATTTCATCCAACAAATGTCTCTTTCTTAAGACCCATCAAGCATTCTCCTTACTCCTCTTCATTTTCTAAGCTCCAAGACTTCAAGAGTAAGCTTTAACAATCTATTAGGCTTCTATGTCATGAAGGAAACTCTTTTTGACTACTTTTCTTCAAGGGAAACTTCCTTCTATTTCTATAAACAAACTCATGAAGGAGAACTTTTTTATTGAAAACACTTTTATAAGGAAACAAGGAAAGGTCAAAGTAAAACTCTTATATTTTGATAAGACTCTTTACTAAAACTATGTGTGAGATTTGTACTTACACGATTAGGTTCGGTAATCGATTTAAGGCGTTAGAGAAGATAACTTGATAGGCTAGAAATCTACAAGAGGCTTTGTCATATTAATTGATGAATTTTTGTTGGCTTGAAATTTGAAAATATAATAAAATATAGCTAAAATGGTAGCAATTTACTATATTATTATATTATCGGTAATGCATGAATTAGGTCTCCAAAATTAACAAACACTTAGAAATGAATTATAGGAGTAATGTAATTAATATTGTACATAAAATAATATATAAAAGATACGTATACTTATTAAGTATAATTATTCTATAAATATATGTACTTATAATTGTTAAAAATAAAATGTGTGAATATTACTGAGTAAATAAAGAAAAATTATAAAAAAATTTTGAAGACATCTAATGAAGATGTGGCAACTTAGAAATCATTGTTGGATAAGTTATCGACGCAAACAACAGTAACTTGACCCTTATCTAAGTTAATTTAACAAGTAGTGGCATGAAATAGAATTGGAACAACCTTTATATTGCTTTTTAAACTTATGAATTGGTCTCCATTCAAGGGTTTGTTCAATTGCAAGCTTGGAAAAAATTGTGAGAAGAAGAATGAAGAAGGAATGACTTTTAGGAAATATTTTAGAAATAGTATGAAATTGGGGGAGATGAAGGATTCGCATATGTATGCAACAATTGGAAGCGAAACTAGGACGCGGCCTAAAGGAGTGGTCGGTACCTAGCTTGGCCGACAAACCCTCTTCCCGTCATGGTGGCCGGAGTTGTACATTTTGGTGAGTGATTGCCTTTCCTTATTTGTAATTAAAATTTTTCAAAAATAGTAAATGATCTCTAAAAATTGTGAAACTTAGTTTTCTTAAGTATTTTTTCATGAGGAATTCAAATCTTCAATAAAATTCTTAAAATTTTGAGTGTCGATATGGGGTCCTTAAGAGAAACATCCTACGCAACAATTTTCAATTAGGTTTTTGAAAGACCAATTCATGTAGTTTTGACTTGAAATTTTATGGATATACTCCTAAGATGTATATTTTGATGTTGTGTGATTAGATTTTTAAATTGAGTTGTCAGATTTTTGAGAAAATTCTATTTTTGTGTAATAAGTGCGCTGGATAGGGTATTTTGTTAAGGAGCTTAATCTATACTTGATAAAATTAAGGCACAATCTATATTCACCTACATGTAGTAGTTGGAAGTGGTTCAACATAAGTGTAGGAGCGATGATTTTTAAATAAAATTGGGTATTTGGTGATTAAGGTAGAAATTTGTCATGTTGTAATGCAATTGTGATTTAGTTGATGTTATAGTGAGAAGGAGTATAAATGGTGGAAGTATTTAGTTGGTGCTTGTTGTATATGCAAGATTTGGAGATTTGGAAACTTAGGGTAAGTGGAGCATATGTGAAGTAGTTAGACGTACTAGTAGTAATAGGGTTGCAAATTGTAATACCCCTTACATGCTAAGAGAAGGAACTCAAATTATCGAGGTGCCTTTTGGTGAAGTGGCTTAAAGTATGTTGAAACTCTAAAGTTAAGCGTATTTGGGTTGAACCAATCCCAAGATGGGTAACCTTCTGAGAAGCTATTGTACTAAAGGACAAAATTGTGTGGCATTACATGCTAAAGCATACAATACCTCGGTAGGAGGAGTTTTGGCTGGGTCATTACAGGTGGTATCAGAGCAATCTATTAGCTTGGTGGTTGTCTTAGACTTATGTAATGAAATTAATGAAGGCGTTAGTTCTGTAAAGGGGGTGGATTGTAATACCCCTTCCAACTTCACTTGTCATTTAGCAACTTGGTTTACTACTCCTCTAGCTTGGGGGAGTAAAATTGGGTGGTTAGCTTGGCTACCTTGGCGATAACGTCTCTTTGCAACATTTTCAGGTAGGTTATGGTGTAGCACACTTTTGGGTTGTTTTTTGTTAACTTGCATTACTACGATCGGGCTCTCAATAAAATTGGTAAGCCTGTTAAGTTATCATCAACTGACCTAGGAGTGTTACTTACGTTATGACCACGACTAGGTTGAGCACCATTACTTAGGTCACCAATGACACCTTGAACACTTGAATCCTACATAGTGTAATATTTATCTTAACAAGATTAACAACACAACACACGATAAACACTTCTTCTAACAACCTAAAACCTTACTAACACACTCTTAACAACTTTAACACCTAACAATCACTCGAATATAACAGAAACACACTTGCTTTGTTTTCATAGCGAAAAATGGAGTAAAACAAAGTAACAATAGAACTACACTTACTAACACACAAATCTTCACTACATAGCTCAAAGCTTCAGAACTTACTTCAAATGAACACACTAAAGTAGCTATGGAAGAAATACAGTAGCTACTAACAGCAAACACAAACTAAAAGTTCATTGCAACTTTACACATTCTCTCTCAAAACCATGCTTTGATACTAGTGAAATTGATGCGTCTTTGGGATTGGACACATAAAGAAACACCACAACGAAGAGAACAAGAGAAGACTAGCAAAGTCTGGGTAGCTACCAATCGGATATGGCATACTAATCTATCCTATTCAACCTACAATTCACCGGATATGATTCACCGATTTGTACTATAGGGTCACTCGCTATTACTCCTTGCTAAAGGGAATAAATAAGAGTTAAAACAATAATGAGAACACTAGGGTTGCTTAAAAGGGAAACTTATAATAATTTGATAATGAGAGTGATTGATTGCTGCGCACAAAACGGATGGGGTTTATATACTAGCCCTATTAGGGTTACAAGCATGTATAAAAAGAAAAAAAAAGGGTAATTTACAATTGGAATACATGAAATATACTCAAAAGGGTAAAAGAGAAAGAATATTTAGTACGGAAAAAGTAAAGAATCTTGTTGGAATATTGTGTTAGAAGATATGTGCTATATGGTGGTTGGACTTCTGAAATATAGTACAACTCAAACAAAATGAAGAAAAGAGAGTTCGTAGTCAGAGCTGACATGATTTGGATCAAGTCAGAGCTTAGTCAATCAGTCATTAGAGAGTATTTGACTTAGAATGGGATCAGATGCTGGAGATCTGGTGTGAATCGTGACTAAGAATAGATAGGGTCGATCACTGGATAGGTTTAAGCTTTTAGAAAGCTCGAATAGGGTTAATAGGGAAAAGGCGAAAAGTGCAAAACGACAAATGAAACAATAAGCAAAACCGACGAACAGCTCCAAAGGATATGACGCACCAATGGAACTTTTGAAGACTCATGGTACAATTCGATAGGACACATGAATTGGTTCGATGAGGTTACTCGCTACCCAACCTTGCTTAAGGAAAAGGATAAGAGTGATGCCGAGAGTAAACAAACAGTGTTTACGTAAGGATGAAAGTATTCAAGTGTATTGAAGATAATCTGATGGTTTACAGCTACAAGTACAAGGGTATTTATACCCATAAGATAGAGCAACTTCCCTAAAAAGGAAAAGATAAAAAGGACATTTCTTAAGGAAGTAATGTACAAGATACAAAAAGATAAAAATGAATATATAAGAAAAACAATCATTGGTGCAACAGATTCTGCACATGATACTATACATGTAGCGATCCTACATTGGTGAGGTCATTAGAAGATGTAGAAAAAAGTATGGACAGATGGCTTGTCTGAGCAGGGATGGCTTAGTCAGTCCAGAGTCTATTTTCTCGACTTCTCAGCAAGGAAGATGCTGAGTAATTGGTCGGCTCGAGCGATAGTGAGTGATCTTCAATTTGGCATACTGCAGAAAGATGGGCAATCATACGGCTAGACATGAAGGGTGACTCGGTAAGAAAGTATTTGGCCTTGGTAGGGGTTGGTTGGAATGGATGGATTTGTCGTGCCAATCCCTCTAGTCTTCAGACTTGGCTGTGGGTCAGTGGTCCAATAGCTTGATTCCTATCATTCCCTCTTGGTTGTTTTGGATTTGGGATCAAATCCTAATGGTGTTCACTTAGTTCTTCGTTAGGGTGATACGGATTGAGGTTGGCAATGTTGAAGACGTTAGAAACCCCATAGTCTTCAAGCAACTCTAATTTGTAGGCATTATCATTGATCTTCTGGAGGATTCTAAAAGGTCCTTTTGCTTTTGTAGATAATTTGTTCCTCCTCTTGTTTGGGAACCATTCCTTGCTGAGATGCAGCTACGCCAAGTCTCCTGGTTAAAATTGTTTAGCTGTTCTACCCTTGGTCTTTTCTTGCATTCTTCTAGTAGCTTGATCGATATGCCAAGTGACCTTGTCATAGATGTGCTGAAGGGATTGTACTCTAGCCGATGCGTTAGGGTCCTCTTGTACGAGTACTAGTACAGGGGCGTGGTTGAGGGACAACTTGGGATTGAACCCATAGACCACCTCGAAGTGGTGTCATGTACTGTTTAGTTGTAGGCAAACTTAACTATTGGTAGGCAAACGTCCCGATTAGCTAAGTTTTGCTTATGCAGCTCGGAGTAGTAACCTTAAAGTATGATTAACCACCTCTATTTAGCCATCAGTTTGGGGGTGACATGAGGTACTGAATACTAATTTAGTTCCCAACCGATGCTATAAGGTTCCTTAGAAATGGCTCAAGAACTTCGGGTTTCTGTCGGAGACTACACTTCTCAGCACGCCATGTATCCATACAATCTCTTGTAGGAAGTGAGAAGCAATAGTCGAAGTATTGTTAGTTTTCGTGCAGGGCATAAAGTATGTCATCTTACTGAACCTATTCACAATGACCATTACATAATCTTTGCCTTAGACAATTTGCGGCAGTCCGAAAACAAAGTCCATACTTAATTCAGTCTATGGCTTCGTTGGAATGGGTAGGGGCATTGCTCTCCCTTGTTTGGCTTGGCACTTAGCCTTCTTGTACACGGCACAGCTTTAGACAACTTGGTGCACATCTCTCTTCATTCTTAGCCAAAAGAATGGACCATTCAACAGTTCACAGGTCCTCCTTTCTCTAAAATGTTTAGAGAGTCCTCCACTGTAGGCTTCCTTAATTAGTAGCTCCCTCAATGAACAATTTGGCGCGCATAATTTTCCATTTTGGAACAAGTAGCCGTCCTTCACATGATACTCATCCACTATCCTCCCATCGACGCATCGTAAAATTATGTGTCTGAAGTGTGGGTCCTTAAAGTATTATTCTTTGATACTTGCAAACCCAAACAATCGGGTTTATAGTTTTGATAAAAGCGCATGTTTCCTCAAAAGAGTATCTACAACTATGTTGCTCTTTCCTTACTTGTACTTCATTACAAAATTGAATCCTTCAAGGAATTCAACCTATCTTGCTTGCTACTTTGACAACTTGGTTTGACTTCAGAGGTACCTCAGCAATTCATGGTTAGTGTATATAACAAATTCTCTCGGTAGTAAATAATGCTGCCACACTTATAGTGGTTTGACTTCAAAGGTACCTTAGTAATTCATGGTTAGTGTATATGACAAATTCTCTCGGTAGTAAATAATGCTGCCATACTTATAGTGCTCAAATCAGTACCAAAAGTTCTTTGTCATATATGAAATAATTCAATTGGGGTTCTCAGAGCTTCTTGTTATGAAAGGTATTTAGTCGGCCTTCCTACATTAGGATAACGCCTATTCTAACGCCTGATGCGTTACACTTTAGCTCAAAAATTTTCTTGAAGTCAGGCAAAACTAATACCGAGGTGGAGGTCAATTTTTCTTTTATCTCGGTGAAACTCCTCTCCTCCCTTTCTCCCCATTGGAAGTCAGTGTTTTTCTTCGTTAGTTCAGTAAGTAGTGTAGCAAGGGTGCTAAAATTCCTAATGAATCTTTTGTAAAATGAAGCCAGTTTATGGAAAATTCTCACGTTGGCATAAGTAGTAGGAGTCAGTTACTCGACAATTGCTCGGATCTTCTCATCATTGACTCGCAAGCCTCCTCTACTGACTATATAGCTTAAGAATACCACTTCCTCTTGGCAAAAGTAACATTTATTTAGATTGCCAAATAGTCTCTCGATACGGAGGATATCTATGACTGCTTTGAGATATTCACTGTGACTCGGCATGTCGGCACTATAGACTTGGATGTCGTCAAAGTACGCCACGACACACTTTCCTATAAGATGTCTTAGTACATGGTTCATTAGTCTCATGAAAGTGTTCAGGGCATTTGACAAGCCGAAGGGCATGACTATCCATTCGTAAAGTCCATGTCAAGTCTTGAACACAGTCTTCCACTTGTCGCCTGGCCTCATGTGGATTTGATAGTAGCTAGATTTAAGATTAATCTTGCTGATAATCTTTGCTCCACTCAGTTCATCCAACATATCTTCCAGCCTTAGGATCGAATACTTGTATTTGATCGTAATCTTATTCACTGCTCGACTGTCTACACATATCTGCTAGGTTTCATCCTTCTTCGGCACTAGAAGCACCGACACTGCGCAAAGGTTGAGACTTTCTTGAACATAACCTCTTTTTAGCAACTCATTGACTTGACGTTTGAGCTCAGAAGCTTGCTTAGGATTTATCCTATAAGTTGACTTATTCAGCAGTGCAGTGCCGGATACTAAGTCAATGCAGTGCTCTATGCCTCGAGTTGGAGGCAACTCCTCAGGTAACTGTTCTAAGAATAGGTTAGTATATTCATTTAACAACTCTTTGATCTCCAGGGGAAGCTCACCTCGCTCCTTCATTTCCAATAGTCGTCTGACCAACAATAGGGTCGGCTCTTCACCATTGATGGCCTTTCGGAGCTTGGCTTTACTCATCACCAGAGCCTTCTTTGTTTTATGAGCAAGTTTCGTTTGTAACTTATTAACTTCTCTCGATGGCATCGGTTTTAGCATGATCTTTCGATCATCCTTCTTGATCATATACATGTTCCTATAGCCTTCATGTATAACTCTCCTATCAAACAACTATTGATAGGCTTCTAGGTACCGACCCAACTTGATTGCCAAAGTCGAAATCTTCTACTTGTCGACTCTTTTTGTTTGCCAAGCCGAATAACAGTATTTCTTGTAGATAGAGTACTGAGAAGCATAAGGCTGAGACAACAACTGATCCTCACCTATGCGTGAGCAATCACTTACTTGGCATTATACTTACCGATAGGCCGAGGTATCATGTTTTTGAGAGTTGGATTCACTTGGCTAAAGTTTGTTATCGACTTAGTGGCTGAGAGATCACTTTAAGTGTTGGATCCATTCAGTATACCCTGGAGAAACTATTGCCGACTGACTTCAGAACTCGGCAATTATGGGCCGACCTCTCTGGTGTCTCAGCCAAGCATTACGAGACTACCTTTAAGGCATGCTGAATGACCACATGCCAACTTCTCCCTGTGAAACGCACGATTTTATATTTTTGTACTTGTTTGTCTTTATTTTATTTATGGGCCCAATTCTTTAGGTTTTAAGGTCTTGTACATTATTTACAGTTTTTTCATTAGGGCTTAGGACATACTATAAATAGCAACTTTTGTAACAATGTAGAGATATAGATAGAAGATTAATGAAACCCCCCTTTTGGAGTCTTTTCTCTCGGAAAGTTCTCTCTCCTTTACTGGCTCTTATCAATCCCTTTAGCAAGGATTGTGGTGGGTAACCCTATTACTCTGATCGGTGTATCACGTCCGGCGAGTCTTAGGTCCGTATGTGGTTCTACGGTGTGTCATATCCATAGAGTTAGTGCGTAGGATTGCTAAACCATCGACTCCCATTTACTTTTTATTCTTTCGGTAGGATTGAACCTACTCACGGCCGGCCTTGTCTATCCTTAGCCCTGGACCGTATCAATTACGGCCTATCCAACAATACGTGGGAAGCGCACATAGGCAGCACATTGTAGAGAATCTAGTCAGAGTAATTCCTTATAGTGATCAGCAGTAGTATTTGCTGAGTGACATGTAGTGCTCCTTTCTCACTTAACTAGTACAACTTGTACGGCCTCGGATGTGCAACAGTTAGCAACTTCAGTTTTGAAACAAGATTGGCTGATGCTACATTGGTGCAACTTCCACTATCTACGATGAGGGTGCATACCTGATCGTTCACCTTACAGGTTGTGTAGAACAAGTTCTCTCTCTACTCCTCCTCTTGTGAGGGTTCCATGTTCATGGTGCTTTGGATAACTACAAGTAGCTTGTCCAAGTCTTCCACAAACACGTCTTCCTCAATCAGCTCCTTTTCGGCATTTTCTTTCTCAGCAGGAACCTCCTCCTCCTTAGGCTCCTCATCCGTACTTTCCACTTCTAGCTTCAGGATGTCTCCTTTGATCACTATCGTCCATCGATTCAGGCACTAAGTAGCCATGTGTCTAAACCCTTAGCACTTGAAGCACTTGATCTGGCTCGTCTTTCTATCAGACCCTTGCCTCTTCTTATAAGTTTGGGTTGGCACTTCACCATCAGGTCGGCCTTTCTGTTCAGCTTTCACATCAACCTTTCTACTCGGTTCGGTACTTAGCAAAGTTCGGTAACTTGCCTGTTCGGGTTAGCTAGTCGACATTCTCGCCGGTACTTAACTCCTTCTTTGCCTCTCTACTTGCTGGGCAATCCTTACAGCTTCATCCATTGTGTCAAATCGTGGGAGCTCCACAACGTCTCGAATGTCTCCTCTCAACCCAATAATGAATTTTGAGACTATTTGAGCTGGTGGTTACTCCACTTCGCAATGGATCATGAGCATTTGAAACTCTTGAACATACTTGTCAATAGTTCGGCCTCCTTGTTTGAGCTCCTGAAGTTGAGTGAATATATCTTGGAGATAAGTTTTCGGCACAAACTTGTTTCCGAGTACTCTCTTCATCTCAGGCTAAGTGTTAATCTCGCAGTAGCCTTCTCATCTTCTCATGGCTTGAAAATTCTTCCATTACATGGAGGCATATCCAGAGAACTCAACAGTAGCAGTTCTCACCTTCACATGATCTTCATAGTGATAGTAATCAAATACAAGCTCCATCTTCTCTTCCCACTCTCGGTACTCATCAACATTCCTAGATCCATTGAAACTTAGGATCCGAAGCTTCACATGGTTAGATGCTCTAGGGATTTGTACATGCTCTTCTTCAAAATACTCTTCTTCTTCTTCATCAAGCTCTCTTAGGTTTATCCTTCACCTCATTCGTCCGTCAACTCCTCTACATTGAACGGGTCGAGCTGGGTCTTGACCTCTAACAGGTTGAGTAACTTATGGAGTATTTTGCGTGGTCTCAAGGAGTTGGCAAGACAGCATATGAACGGCTCGGGTCAGATCTACTAAGAGGTTAGCTGCCTCATCAAGTCTTTTGTCTATGCTTTTGGGAGTTCCTTGAGACTATTGTCCATGGTGGACAACTCTACTGTCATTGTTAGTGCCAACATTCATACTTGGGTCTGTCATTCTTCTTCACAGATTCAAAGATTGAACAAACACTTTAGGAAAAATATCAGTTAACAACACAGCTGTCAAATGAATACAATAACTTGCTTTATTTTTACATACACAAAACAAAGTATAATAGAACTTCAAGAAGAACCAACTACAGCTCACAGAAAACCTTTGCTTTGATACCAAGATGGTGTGAATTGTAACCAAGAACAGATAAGGCCGGTCACTAGATAGGTCTAAGCTTTCAGAAAGCTTGAATATAGTTAATGGGGAAAGGGCGAAAAGTGCAAAATGACGAATAAAACAGTAAGCAAAACCCACGAACAGTTCTAAAGGATATGATACACCAATGGAACTTCCAAGGACTTATGACATAATTCAATATGACGCACGAATTGGTTCGGTGAGGTTACTCGTTACCTAACCTTACTTAAGGGAAATGATAAGAGTGATGCTGAGAGTAAACAAACAATATTTATGCAAGGAAGAAAGTATTCAAGTGTATTGAAGATAATCTGATGCTTTACAACTACAAGTACAAGAGTAATTATACCCATAAGTTGGGGCAACTTGCCTAAAAAGGAAAAAACAAAAAGGACATTTCTTAAGAAAAATATGTACAAGATACAAAAGGGTAAAAATGAATGTATAAGAAAAATAATCATTGGTGCAACGAATTCTGCACATGATACTGTATACGTGGCGATGTTACATTGGCGAGGTCGTTAGAAGATGTGGACAAAAGTATAGACAAATGACTTGTTCAAGCAGAGATGGCTTAGTCAGTCTGGAGTCTCTCTTTCTTGGCTTCTTGGTAAGGAAAATGCCGAGTAATTGGTCGACTCAGGCAATAGTGAGTGATCTTCAATTTAGCATACTGTAGAAAGATGGGCAATCATATGGTTCGGCATGAAGGGTGACTTGATAAGGAAATACTCGGCCTTAGTATGAGTTGGTTGGAATGGAAGGATTCATTGTGTCAATCCCTTTAGTCTTCAGGCTCGGTTGCAGGTCAGTGGTCCAGTAGCCCAATTCTTATTAAGGTCGGCTTGGGAGATTGGCTCGGACAGTTGTTTGGGGCTGACACACTCTGAGGTTGTATGTATCATGGTACGATTGCTTGGTGAGTTTTCCTGTATGCTTGGCAAGTCGATACGTTTGCTCGGTAGCTTCAGAAACTATGTTAGTGCACGTTAGAGCTCAGTATTTAGGTCGGTAGTTGAGTGAAACATGGAAGTTGGAATAGGAATTCTTATCTTAGATAGGGCTTCGAGCTAATATTCTTCGTGTGAGTCCTTGGAGTCCTCTAGTTCGGTTGCGCGTAATCGGTTTGGAAAGTTGATTCCTATCAGGGAGAGAGCTAATGAGAAAGTGGAATTATGAATTTAGATAAAAGAAATGTTAAGCTAATATTCTTTCTTTCTCTCTCTTTTCTTTTCTCTTCTTTTTTCCTTTTTTTTTTTCTCTATTTTTTTTTATGTTTGTACACATTTATACAAATAAGGAGAGAGAGGGGAAAAAAAAGTAAATAATTAAATAAAGGCAAGGAAAAAAAAAAAGCTCGGATCAAGGGGGATAGGACGTGGGTCAAAATGTGGTTAGGAGCGCGAGTTGGTTTGACCTTGAATCTATGTTGGACCTGAAGTGGATTCGGGTCAAGGTGAAGGAGGAGAAGGGACAATGGCCTAAGGTTGCTACGGCGATTCCGGGGGCGATGTTGAATAGGAAGGAGTTTCATGTGAAACTCATAGGAGAAAGAGGGTTTAGGTGATGGTGTCATGGCTAGGGGTAGTGATTTGGTGGTAGTTGCGAAGTGGAGGGTGGCGATGGTGGTTGCCGATGTTGTTAGGGGTTTGCTTGAGATGAAGGAAGGTCGTGGTTTGGTGCAGTTGGGGGTCGTCTGGGTAGTGGGTTCAGTGTTGGTTGCTGTGGATGTAGTGGCTGTGCATGTTTGGATGGTACTGCAGCAGTGGTTCTAGGTTGGATAGTAAGCTGCTACGATTAGTGAGGACGTATAGTGGGTTTAAGAAATGGGTATGTTGCGTAAAGGAGGTTGGAGTGGTATTTCTGATGTGGGTTTTGTTGAAAGAGAGAGAGAGAAAGAATTGAAGTTGGAGGCAAGTCGGTGGTTGATTTGCATGGGTTTAGTGTACGTGTTGAGTGTTGTAAGAAGAGGCTACTGACGAGGATTCAAGTTGCTACTTATGGGGTGATGACAATTATTGTTCTCTATAGGACATAGATAGTGGAGTTGTGATGCTGGAGATGTTGAGCTTGGCTGTGGTGATTGTTTGAAGAGGGTCAGAGATGGGTAGATTGGGTCGTTGTATGTAGAGTATGGTTGTATGTATGGTCGTGATCGAGGAGTTGATGAACAATGGGGGTTTGGATGTTGGGTTGTAGCTTATTGCGTGGGTTTTGGATTGAGACAGAGGGAGTGACTCGATTGGGTATTGTATGTGCTAGATTCGAGAAAGTCCAAGATCCTTCCCTTTAGAAAATGGAGTATTTTTTCTTAGCAAGGAAAGAAACCACAACAACATTTACAATTTTTTCCAAATTTCGACTCAAATTTTGATTGATTTAATGACTGAATCTAGAACAATTTTTGTATTGGATTTGAAGTAGGTTATGTCTAGATTTCAAATATGCCATTAATTTGGTGAAATTGCACCATAAAATGTCTTGAATTTGATGCCAAAATTGATTGATTAGAGAGGAAGGCACTAGAAAATTTAAGGAAAATGCGACAAATGAGGAGAAAGAGAAAGGAAAGTACTAATGTAACGCTATGTCTGCCGTATCAACTAGTGGCATCGTGACATGTGTCATGGCGTAATACGTAGTAGTTGGCTTAGCAAGGGCAGCTGATGTGTTAAGGACATGTGATGCCCCGTTAGTTGCCGTCTAATCAACGAGTGCCATATGTTAGGACACGTAGCACAATGAACCCCTGATATGTGGCGACATGTTGTGTAAGTTTTGTGGAAAAAGAATAAAAGGCATTTTTATGCCTTTGGTGAGGTTTGAACCTAGGATCTTAAGCTAAACTCAAGATCCCAAGCTAAACCTAATGCTAATGTTTAAGTGTAAATGTTTAAATGCTTATCCGTTAGGCCGTTGGTTTATGTTTTGTAATTACACATATGGATAGGTCAACCTAGGCTAGATATGAATCTAAGCCCAGGCCTAACGGCCCTCCTTCGTTAATTCTTAAAACTTATTTAAATTTTCTATCTTTTGTGGTTTTTTCTAGAATTTTTTATTTTTTTTGTTTTTTCTACTTTTTAAATTTTTTTTTTGTAGTTTTCTAAGTTTCTTATTTTTTTTGTAATTTTCTAAATTTTATACCTTTTTCTATTTTTGTATTTTCTAAATTTTCTTATTTTTTTGTAAATTTTTGTAAAATTTGTATTTTTCTATTTTTTCTAAATTAGGACCTTTTACCTTATCCTAAAAATTCTAAAAAAATAAAAGGAAAGAAAAAATGAGATGTCTACGATAATAATTATATTATGTTCTATTACCCTTAAATGTGTGATACTTTGTGAATATTTTAATGTTAACGCTTCATGTGCTTAATGGAAGTAATTGGCAAGTAATACAAGGGCATATATAGTTACTTGTAATTAGTAAATGGCGATTTGTCACTACTAGACCATCTTCAGGGTTGTGATAAGATCAGGCTTAGGCTTTGCCTAATTTCTTGTTCACAAATATAAAAGGTTTTGGAACTTTTCATGCTTACTTTTCTTTTGCATCTTTGTTGAGCCTAATTTTTTGGTTTTTATATTTTCCTTAGCCTAACTAATGTTAAATCTTAACCCATTTAATATTAATTTTTGATCAAGGACTAAGGAAAATTTTGTTTTTTTTTTTAAATCACTTGGAGTTGTTATACAACCATGATTAAGAAAAGAATTAAGTTATAACCAATTGGGTGAATTTGTTACAACTTAGTTACCGGTCTTTTATAAAACTAATTTTAAAAATAAGACCAAAGATTTTTAGATTTAGGGATTACCTTATCAAGCCCTAATGGGTATTACCTTTAACTTTCCAAAATTAGGCTTAATTTTCAATAATTACCCTTAAAAAAACTGTATTCACGAATACATAAATAAAATTACATATACTTGTAAAAAATAGGGATTTAAATACAATTTACATAAAATGGAAAAATAAAAAATTTTACATATTTTAAGTTGCCTTCGAAGGTGTCTACGTACTTGTTAGTAGAAATCAGACTTTCGTAGTTTATTTTGAAAACTTTAGTCTATTAGTTTATTTTAGTTTTGAAAATTTCCCGTGTTTACGTTTTTAATCAATTTATTTTATTTTAAAAAAAAATACTAGAAAGGGTCCTACTTTTTGATGTCTGTATATTAAAAAATTTTTTTCTAAAAGGCTTTAATTTTGGAAAAAGGGTTTATTATATATATATATATATATATATATCTATACATATTATTTTGAAAGTAAAGTTTCTAAGTACCAAAACCTTTTCATTATTTACAATAGCATTTAAATAAAGATATCTTAGTACAAAAAACTTTACACACACACACACACACACACATATATATATATCAACTCCTCCTTGTCTTCTTTTTTTAAATAAAAAAAAGAAATAAACGTAGCTGAAAAGAGGGCTCGAACTTGCTAAGAGTTGAATACGAGTTGAGTTATTGTGGATTGGGCTAGGGTCAACTCCTTTGAATTGGGTCTGGTTATAGGTGGTTTGGACTCTCAAAGTTAGGTTGTGCAAGAGTAGTTGTAGGGAGCAATTCTGATCGATTCAACTGCCAAATCAAGTGGGGAAAGGTGCTTTTGTAAGTGTTTTATTGGGAATAGGGCGCTAGGAACAATTCCATGGCCAAAGGTAGGTTGTTGGGTGGTTTCCAAGGTGGACGGTGGTGGTGGACAAGAGAGGATGTTGCATGTGGAGTGTTTAGTCGAGTGTGTGGTTTGCTGTGTATTGTGTAGTGGTTGAAGATGGTGATCAAGTCATTGGAATGGGTATTGGTGAGATGGAGGGTGAACTGTTTGCCATTGTATGGTAGGGTGATTATGGGTTTGAGTTAGGATGGTTGATCAAAGTTGGGGGCCTGTTATGTGTTTGTCATTTGCTATTGAATCAAATGAGAGGGGGATGTTGTGTGATAGTGTTGGATGGCATTGTAATGGAGGTGAAGGTTGTTGTTGCAAGTTGTAGCAATGGTGGTCAAGGGTGATTTGCTAGGTTGTTGTTGGTTGTATTGTGAAAGAGAAGTAAGTCAATTTGAGTAGTTGAGAGTGGCTACTATAGTGGTGTTGGGTGTTGCCATGGTTAGTGAGTAGTGTATTAGCTGTATGCATGTTTGGTGATGTGTGAAGGAAGGCAGATTGTAGGTCAATTTTTTTTTTTTTTTGGGTGTACTAGTTTAGCCGTCTTTCTTTTAGATTACAACATTGATTCCACTTTTATAGAGTTAAATCAAATCTCCATAGGTTATTTTAGATAATCTTAAATCAAACATGGATAGGGTTTCTTTAGATTGGAATTTGTTACAAATCCTTCTTTCAATAAATTTAACAAAATTATCATAAGATTGATAATTTCTACCAATTATTTAATCATGATTTTATTAAATTTGTTTAAAAATGATGGAGTTTTGATAGAGTTAGTTGTAGGATTTAGATTTTAGAAACTTGATCTTTCTTTCCTACTTGTTTTTCGATAAAGAAAACAAATTGAGACAGAGAGGATGATGGTTACACCTATATGTAACCCAACAAAAAAAACTTACACCTATATGTATTGGGGAGAATCGAGCCCTTAACCTCTTGGTTCCTCTTAGAGCCCAGCCCATGTCTTATGCTAGCTCACCTAAGCTTTTTTCTTGTCATATAGCATACATAGATTAAACTAAATGTACTCTCTTCAAGCCTAATCTTAAGCTTTCAACCTACACTTAACTTGGCTTAAATTCTTTTAAATTGACCATGGCTTTTTTTTTTTTTTCTTAAATAGCCCAAAATATATGTGTTGAATATATTCTAACCCTTTTGCGTTTAATAAATATAGTCTTACTTTAATTAAACCCATTAATTTTTTATTTTTAATTGAACAAAAATCCATTTAAATATTTTACTGGGATATTTTGTAATGAAATCTGAAATTTTTAAAGACCTTAAATTTATTAAATCACATGTATACTTTTGACTATTGTTTGACTTGATCCTAAATGATTGACTGACTTAGGCTCTTTTAACGCTTTTTTAAAGACATTTTTCTTTTATTCTAAATTTACAAATACAAAGAGGCAAAAATAGGGCATTTACAATTGCCCTTTTTGTAGTGAAGTTTGACCAAAACTTTACTATAAAGACAAAAAGAGATACCATTTGTACCCTAGGTGTAACATTGCCCTGAGAAGCGCTACAATTAGTTAGCTATCGTAGGCTTGATCCATTAAGGATTTGGTGAAAGATTTTTTGAAAAGAAAGGTGATGCCCTAAGAGTTGGATGAAACATGTGAACGAGTTTTTCAAGAAAAGCACAGTACTTTGAAGGTAGCATCTAGTGAAAGGTAGCGCCTTAAAGACTAGTAAGAATCCTATATTGATATTAAGTAGAGGGTAGTTCCCTTCTGGGCTAGCAAGATACCAAATGAAGGATAGCCCCATTATGGGTTAGCAAGAACTCTAAAAATATGAAAAGGTAGGTAATGCCCTTACGGGCTAACAAGAACCTTAAAAATATTGAAAGGAGGGTAGCGCCCCTATGAGCTAGCAAGAATCCTAAAAATACTAAAAGGATGGTAGCACCCCTTCGGGTTAGCAAGAACCTTAAAATGATAATCGATTTAGAACTTAGTCGTACTCTTTTAAGCTGACTAACCTAGACGAATAGGCAAAACACTCCTTGAGTTGGTCAAAACCCTAAATGGCAAATTGAAACTTAGTTGTGCTCCTCTAAGTTGATTAACTTTAGTGAACGGGCAAAGTGCTCTTTGAGCTGACTAAAACCCTAAATGGCAAATAAAAACTTGGTTGTGCTCTTTTAAGTTGACTAACATAGGCGAATGGGCAAAGCGCTCCATGAGCTAGCTAAAACCCTAAATGGCAAATAGAAACCTAGTTATGTTTTCTATCACTTCAGTTAAAAACAAAAATTTAGGAAAACCTTTCTTTCCCCTTATATATTGCATGTGTCACCTCTTAAGGGGTCTTCTTTACCACTAGTGGCATTGCTCCTTATTAAGCAGGTATGGAGCCAACATCCTTCTCTAAGTTGACTAACCTAGGTAAATGAGCAAAGCGCTTCTTAAGTTGGCTAAAATCCTAAATGGCAACTTGAAACTTGGTCGTATTCCTTTGAGATGACTAACCTAGGTGAATAGGCAAAGCACTCATTGAGTTGACTAAAACTTTAACTAGTAAATAGAAACCTGGTCGTACTCCTTTGAGTTGACTAATATAGGCAGACGGGCAAAGCGCTCATTGAGTTGGCTAAAACCTTAAAGGAGATGAAGAGAGAGCATCGTACAGGCTAATTACCACCTTAGGAGGGATGCTTAATTCAAATGCAAAGTCTTAGAAAAACTAATTTATCTTTATGCTAGCGAGTAAGGAAGTACTTACCTGACTTATTTGATAGCACTTGAATAATCAAGCCTTTTCTTAAGAAGTCTAATCAGAACAAATGGTTCAGCCTTTTGAAATTCGTTTTGACTCATGAATTGGGGTACAAAAAGTCATGCTTAGTGGTAGATTTAAGAAAAGTGACCTAACACACGAAATGTCTTTGTCATTTGAATAGGAAGATCATGTCTCATATTTCTGGCTCTACATAAATCCTCAAAGTTTCAACTAAATTACCTCTTAGCTCTCCTTATCCAAATCCAAACCTTTATCTTTAATTGAGTAATACTCATCTACCATGAGATGTTAGCTCCTTTGAATGTGGCCTTATCTTAAAAAATAGAAAACAAATCTCCCCTATCGGGGAGAATGAACCATCATAGACTATTTGAAGAGTTTTTATTAATTGTCATTGTTCTAAACCATGTGTTCATTTTCTCTCGTGTTTACAGTGTATGGGTTTATCTAGATGGAGTGAAAGATTAAGACCTTTATCGGGATGGGAAAAGTGTTGGGGTGTTACTCAATGTTGACGACCATTAGGGATACCAACTTTGCTTGTAGAAAATGCAAAATACAACTACAGTAATATTAAGATCATTGGCATTTCATGATTTGAGCAAAAATTCCGTTGATTTTTCAAGGGTAGTATAACTTCACTACATCATCATTTATAAGGTCCTTCAAGTTCGGACCATCTATTTGAGATAAAATTAAAGCCCCTGTAGGTAATACTTTCTTTATAATATAAGAACCTTCATGATTTGGAGTAAATTTCCCTTTAGAGTCTTATACGTTGGGAAGAGTCTTCCTCAATACCATGTCTCCCTCTTTGAAACTCTAAGGTTGTACCTTCTTGTTAAAAGCTCTAGCCATTCTTTGTTGATAGCACATGTTGTGACATAGGGCTATAAATCTTTTCTCATCAATTAAATTCAGCGATTCGATGTGTTTCTCTATCTATTTAGCCTCATCTAACTAGGTTTCCAACAACACTCTGAGAGATGTGATCTTGACTTTTATTGGTAATATAGCTTCCATTCCATATACTAACGAGTAGGGCATTGCCCCTCTCAATGTTCTGATAGTTCAATAGGCCATGAGTGTGAATGGTAACATTTCATGCCAACTCGATATGTGACTACCATCTTTTCAATGATTTTTTTGATATTCTCGTTAGCTGCTTCTATAACCTCGTTCATCTGAGGTTGATAGGGAGCGAAATTTCTGTAGATGATCTTGAAATACCAACATAACTCTATCATGAGTCTATTGTTAAGATTTGTACCATTATCAGTAATAATTGTCTCTAAAGTCTCGTATCGAGCCAAAATGTCCCTTTTGATGAACTTAATCACTACCCCTTTGGTAACACTTGAGTAGGATGAGGCTTCAACCTATTTATTGAAACATTCGATGGCTACCAGTATGAAATAATGATTGTTGGATGCCTTTGGAGTGATCAAGTTGATGATGTCTATACCTTACATTGAAAATGGCCATGGCGTAGATAGTATATTTAATTCTTGAGGTAGAGCATTTACTTTATTTGCATAAACCTTGCACAAGTAGTAGTGCTTGACATGTTTAATGTAATCTCCTTCCATATTCGACCAGTAGAATCCCTGTCTCATAATTTTCTTGGCGAGTATATAGCTGGTCATGTGGAGGTGACATGCTCCATCATGCACTTCCTTCATTAAGTGATCACCAGCACAAGATAGATTCACTTATTAAGAACTGGCTAATCTTCTGATTGTCTTCTTGTCTTTCTTCTCAACTTTATTAGGGTACATACCTTGTTGTAAGAATGTCCTGATATCCTGGTACCTAGGCTTTTCATCATTTGTATCCTCAATTACTAGGCAAAAAGCGAGCTTTTGTTCGATATCAATCTTAAGTGACTGAATTTCTACCCCACCATATATTTGAATCATGGATGTCAGGGTGGCCAAAGCATTAACAAATTGGTTCTAAGCCCTTGGTATGTATGTAAATGTAACTTCTTCAAACCAGTCTACTAATCTTGCCAAATGCTGATGGTAAGGCATCAATTTGGGGTCCTTTGTCTCGTATGCACCCTGACCTTGGCCAATGATTTGTGAAGAATCTCTACATACTTCTAATTCTCGTATCTCCTTGTCCAGTGCCATTTTAAGCCCCATAATACATACCTCGTATTCCACAATATTGTTAGTATATGAGAAAACAAGTCTTATAGCCATCGACAATTGTGTACCTTTAAGGGATATCGGTATTTCTCCAATTCCATACCTAGACATGTTGTCGGTTCCATCAAAGAACATTTTCCAATTTGAGGCCTTTTCAACTACTTCTCTGTTAAGATCATCTTCAATTGCCAAGATATTTTTATCAGGAAATTTGACTTTCACTTCTTGAGGAGTATCCTTAGGGGGATTCTTTGCCAATTAATCTGCCAAGACTTACTCTTTGATTGAACTTTGGTTCACATATGTGATGAATTCTAATAATAACATTTGGCACTTCAAGATTCTACCAATTAATGCTAGTTTCTCCACTAAATACTTCATGGGGTCATGTTATGTCAACAGCTCAAACTGGTAATAGAGTGTATATTGTCTGAGTCAATACATGACTTAAATTAATGCATAATATGTTCTTTCAATTTTTGAGTATTTCTGCTCCCCCTCTATAAATTTTTTGCTCAAATAATAAATAGCCTGCTCTTTCCCTTCCTCATCTTTTTGGTCAAGCATGCATCCCTTGGATTTAACATTTATCGTAAGGTATAAAAATAACGGCTTTCTAGGTTTAGGGGCTATTGGAATTGGAGGATCTATGAGATATTCCTTGATTGTCGTGAAGGCTTCTTTGCATTCCTCATCCCAATTGACATTAGCATTCTTCTTCAATAGCTTGATTGGAGGGTAACATTTATCTATTAGCTGAGATATAAATTATGCCATGTAATTCAAATGGCCCAACAAACTCCTCACTTCCTTAAGTGTAGGTAGAGGGAGATGTCGATTATGGCTTTGGCCTTATCGGGATCCCTTTTGATGCCCCCTTGGGCTAATTATGAAGCCTAACAACTTCATTAATGTAACTCTAAAAGTACACTTCTCTAGGTTCAACTTTAGCTAAAACTTCCTTAATTTATCAAACAGTCTCCTTAAATTATCTATGCAATCTTCCCCCTCTCTAAACATGGCAATCATATCATCAACATACGCTTCTATTTCCTTATGCATCATATCATGAAAGGTTGTGACCATTTGATAAGAATTAATTTCCTGGACCTATTATGCGTAGCTGAGCTAGGAGACTCTAAGGACTCACGTAGAGAATATTAGTTCAAAGCCCCATCCAAGATAAGAGTTCCTATCCCGACCTTCGTGTTTCACTCTACTACTAACTTGGATACTGAGCTCTCACATGCACTGGCATAGTTTCTGAAGCTACTGAGTAGATGTACCAACTTACTAAACATTCGTGCTATGATGCAGACAATATCTGACCAGACTAACCTAAAGTGACTATCTAAGCTGAGCTTAGGAGTCGACCACCAGCATCCAACCTTAGTTTAAGGCAAATATTCTTTAGTGACATTGAGCTCCGACTTAATCCAAATTAGGTTGGCCTTGACTACAGACCCCATTTCTTCTCCATTGCCCAAATTATATTATACTCTAAGTTGTTAACCACCATATGACATGTGTCTTCTGACACAACATTCCATGAGGATTCTTTACTTTTTTTCGTATAGAATATTCTTTGTCTTTGTTACCTTTTTTAGTGTATTTCATGTATTCTAATTGTAAATCACCCTTTTTGTTTTTTCATATGTGCTTGTAACCCTAATGGGGCTATTATATAAACCCTATTCATTTTGTACATAACAATGAATCACTCTCGTTATCAGAATTAACACAAGTTTTCCTTTTGAGCAACCCTAGTGTTCTCATTATCCTTTTAGCTATTATTTATTCCCTTTAGTAGGGAATAGTAGCAAGTGATCTTATAGTTTGGACTGACGAGTCATATCTGGCGAATTATAGGCTAAGTAGGATCGATTGTTTTGTCACATCCAGTTGGTAACTGCCTGGACTTTGCTAATCTTCTTATTCTCTTTCAGTTTATTTCATTGTGGTGCTTCTCCATGTGTTTGATACTAGAGACGCATCACCATTACTCTTTAGTAGGTTACCTTAGCAATCTTGAGTCCGAAGGGCATCACTTTGTAGCAAAACGTACCCTAGGTTTTAATGAAGGTCATTTTCGTCTTGTCTTCTTTGGACATTTGGATCTAATTGTATTCGAAAAATCCATCTATGAATGAGAAAAGGTGATTCTTGGCTATATTATCTACCAAGACATCAATATGAGGCAAAGGAAAGTTGACCTTAGGTGTTGCTTGATTAAGGCCTCGGAAGTCTATGTATACTTTGACTTTTCCATTCTTTTCTATCACTGGAACAATGTTAGCTACTCATTCTGGATAATTTGATACCTTAATGAAATCGACTTTAAGTAACTTCTTACCCTATTCCTTGATTTTTAGAAGGATGTTAGGTTGGAATCTTCTTAACTTTTGCTTTCTAGGCTTGATGTCTTCTTATGTAGGTAGGTGATGGACTATGATTGATGGGTCTAACCTAAGCATATCCTCATAAGACCATGAAAATATGTCTTGATATTCAATTAACAATGTGGTCATTTCTGCTTTTTGCTCCTCTTTTGAATTCCCTCCAATCTTTAAATTCTTTAGGTCATTTTCAACCACTATGTTAATTGTTTCAATTGATTCATTAATGGAAATTTTACTTAGTTCATGTTTTTGCCATTTTTCTTACATATCATTGTAGTCATTGACATTACTCCCTATGACTAATTCAATAGGGCTGGAAGTGATATTGATATTTTCATTGTCTACTTGTGTGAGGTATCCTTAGTTTTCACTTGAAGCATTAGATCTAGGTAAAATATATAAAGAAAAGAGTGTAAGTAAGAGAGAACTGAAACATAACGGAAGAAAGAAATTGATATTTTATTCATTGAATACTGGAAAGGTTCTCATTTGGAATGATGACAATTAAAAAGAAAACTCAAAAAATACTTAAACTATGGTTCACCTTTTACCCTAGGGAAGACCTATTGCCATTCACAGGAATGGAGAACCAATTGTTCAAATGTTGGTGGAGCTTATGAGATCGGCCCGATGATTCAACTTCGTAGGGGAATGCTTCTTTGGTAGATTTTGAGGCTTGAGTCTTTACTCGGATAAATGTCTCGATCAGTGGTGGAAAGGTCATTAGGGCATAGTATAACTTGTCACCTCTCCTGCCCCTTGCTTGTTTCTTCTAAAATTCTTTTGTTGGAGTCAGATTGTAGCCAACGCCATAAGTACCAATCTAGCCTTCCTTAAACTTTATCTTCTCATTCTCTTCACTACTAGGACCAGTAATCATGCATACCTCTTCAAACATTTGTAGCTCAAAATCCTCCTGCTCTTTACTGCTTATATAGAGTATGGTCGTTTCCTTGTAAATATCATAGTCTTGATCTCTCAAAATTGCAATTACTTGGCCATTTGAGATAAACTTCACTTTCTGGTGCTAGCTTGAAGGTATAGCCCCTGTTGCGTAAATCTAGGGCCTCCCTAAGAGTAAGTTGAAGGATCTTGGGATGTCTAGAACTTGAAATTGGATATTGAAGGTCTAAGGGCCAATGTCAATGGGTAAATCTATCTCTCCTATAATTTCTCTTCTAGATCCATAAAAGGCCTTAACTGTTGTAGAATTAGGCCTAATAGCAGTTATGTTGTAACCTAATAGATCTAGGTTGGCGAGTAAGTAGACGTTCAATGATGATCCATTAACGATGAGGACACTAGCGATGATTATGTCATTACTTCTTACCACTATAAAAAGCGATTTAGTGTACTAATTCCCTTCTTCTCCCAATTCTTCGATTTAAAAAGAGATTTGATCCATAATGAGGATACAATTTGTGATTAGTCCCATGTTCTTGGTTGGCATTTCACAAGAAACCTTAACCTCCCTTAAGGTTTGGAACAGAGACTCCCTATGTGGTTCGGAAGCCATCAACAAACCCATCAATGATATTTGTACTGGAGTCTTAGCGAGTTACTCCATTAGTTTATGTTAGCTTGATTTGATCATCTTGGTAAAGGCAGATAGCCTTTCCTTATATTCAGCAGTTTTGTTAATTGTTTCTTTCTTATATATATCAACTCCTCTTTTTTTTTTTTTTTTTTCAAATAAAAAAATGAAATAAATGCAACTAAAAAGAGGGCTTAGACCTGCTAATAGTTGTCGAGTCAGGTTATTGTGGATCAGGTATGGGTCAACTCCTTTGAATCAGATTGTGTCATAAGCGATTTGGACTCTCAAAGTTAGGTCGTGCAAGAGTAGTTGCAAGGAGTGATTCTGATTGATTTAACCACCAAATCATGTGAGGAAAAGCATTTTTGTGAGTCTTTTATTGGGAATAAGGGGGCTAGAAATGATGTTATGACCAAAGGTAGCCGTTTGGGTGGTTTTCGAGGTGGACGGTAGTGGTAGACAAGAGAGGGTGTCGCGTGTGGAATGTTGGGTCAAGTGTATGGTTTACTGTATACTTTGTAGTGGTTAAAGATGGTGATCGGGTTGTTGGTGAGATGTAAGGTGTACTGTTTGTTGTTGTATGGTAGGGTGATTATGGGTTTGAGCTACCATGGTCAGTCGAAGTTGGAGGCCTACTGTATGCTTGTTGTTTGCTATTGGATTAAATGATAGAGGGATGTCATGTGATAGTATTGGATGGTATCGCAATGGAGGTGAAGGTTGCTGTTGTAAGTTGTAGTAATGGTGGTTAGAGGTGATTTCTTGCATTGTCGTTGGTTGTATTGTGAAAGAGAGGTAGGTCAGTTTGAGTAGTCAAGAGTGGATATTGTAGTGATGTTGGGCATCGCCGCGATTGGTGAGTAGTGTATCGATTGTGTGTGTGTTTGGTTGTTGGGTGCGCTTGATGTGATTGTTTCGGTGATGTGTGAAGGAGGGCAGATTGTAGGTTGTTTTTTTTTTTTTTTTTTTTTTTTTGTATTGGTTTGGCTGTCTTTCTTTTTAGATTACAACATTGATTCCTCTTTTATAGAGCAAAATCAAATATCCATAGCTTACTTTAGATCATCCTAAATCAAACATGGATAGGGTTTCTTTAGATTTAAATCTACGACAAATTCTTCATTAAACAGATTTAACAAAATCATCATAAGATTGATAAGTTCTGCCATTTGATAAAGTTAGTTATAGGATTCAAATTCTAGAAACTTGATCTTTCTTTCTTGCTTGCTTTTTGGCTTAGAAAACAAATTGGACGGAAAGGATGATGGTCACATGCTCCACATTTGACCCAGTAAAGAAAACTTGCACTTGTATGTGTTGGGGATAATTGAACCCTTGACCTCTTGATTCCTCTTAAAGTCAAGCCCATGTCTTATGCCAGCTCACTTGAGCTTTTTTCTTGTCATATAACATACATAGATTAAACCAAATCTATTCTCTTTAAGCCTAATCTTAAGCTTTCAATCCATACTCAACTTGGCCTAAATTCTTTTACATTGACCATGGCCCTTTTTTTTTTTTTTTTAAATAGCTTTAAATATACACATTGAATATATTCTAACCCCTTTGCATTTAATAAATATAGTCATACTTTAATTAAACCCATTAAAATATTTTTTCAAGTTGGACAAAAATCCATTTAAATATTTTATTGGGATATTTTGCAATGAAGTTTGAAATTTTTAAAGACCCTAAATATATTAAATAACATGCATACTTTTGACCATTGGCTGACCTAACCCTAAATGATTGACTAATTTAACTTAGGCTCTTTTAACATTTCTTTTTAGGACTCGTTTCTTTTATTCTAAAATTACAAATATAAGGGGGCAAAAATGGGGCATCTACAATCTTCAATTTCATTTCTTTTTGAAAAGTATAAGTAAACATGTTTAAAACAGAAACTGTGGATTGCTTTAGTTAATAACACTATTGCAAGTATAGCATAGTATTATCGGCCTTAACACATATTCATAGTACAATACTTATGTAAGTAGCTCATTTCCTTATTATGGGATTTAGATGGAAGAAAAGCTACCTAGCATTAGCTATCTTTATATGTTGATGAAATGATAATAAGTTTCTCCATTTGATTAAACCCTAAAGGAATCCCATGAAATATAATTTGTTTGATATTATAACATACATCAAATCTTTTATCATTGCCTAATGTTAAAAGGGGAAAAAAAAAATCATAGTGGCACTAGGCTAATAAAGAACTATAGTAATTATACAGATTCTCTCAATAAATTTCACTTGCAACATCCATTTGTTCATGTGTTATAGAAGAAATTTTTATACGTTCTAACATACTTTGTCATAAAATGATGATAAATGTTTTGAAAAATCATCCTTCTACTCTACAACTTTAGCTCAATCAAAATTAAATTTCACTTAGCAAAAATATATAATCATAAGATTATCGTTCCCAAAGTAAAAAGCGGATAGTTTTTTTAGAAATGGATGTTTGAACTGTGTGTATGTTTAAAGTAGACAAAATGAAGATGAAAAGAATTGGTTCCTTCCTCTTCTTGATAGGCTTTGCTTGAACATAGAAAACTTCTATGAATCCCATCATCCATCTATTGAAAAGTGAAGAAATATAATGTGAAATTTAATTTTTGAAAGTCAACACCATTCATACATAAGATGACTTGTTTATAGGCAAACCTAAAATGGTTGGTAGAAACTTTTATTACTCAACCAACTCTAACTACCCACAACGTTAATTTTACCAACCTACACCAGCCTTAACTAATTTTACCTAAGAAATAAAGAAAATGTAATAAATTTATATTGACTACACTCCCCTTTAACTTAAGAAGTAGATATCTATAGTTCCTAACTTGCCAATCATTTTTAAAAATAGCTACTTACGTAGAGATTTCATCAGAGCATTAGCTTCTTGATTTCTTCAAGTCATGTGCTACAACTTTATATCTCCATTCCAAATTCAATCCTTATAAAATTCTTGTCAAGTCTAACATGCTTCATACAGTCATGCTAGATAAGATTCTTGACAATATTGAGAGTTGATTTACAATCACAAAATATCGCAACATTTTTAATTTGTGCCTACAAATCTTGTAATAATCTCTATAACCAAATAATTTCCTAGAGTCCTTATGCAATTGCCTTGTACTTTGCTTTTGTGCTACTCCTTACAGTAACAAACTGCTTTCTACTCCTCTATGTCACTAGATTTACTTGTAGCTTTGTACAAAAACCTGAAGTGGATTTACCATCAATAATATCACCTCCCTAATCTACATTTGTAAATGTTTGAAGACTCTTATACCGATTTTTCTTGATAACATTATCCTTTACTTGGAGCTCCTTTTAAATATATGATAATATGATTTTAACCGCTTAAATGGTGTCTAGTTAGGGCATGCATGGCTTGGCTAACTAAGCTAATTACTTGAGTAAGATCTAATTTGGTAAGTGACAAGTAAATAAGCCTTCCAACTAACCTTTGATACTAACCTCTATTTATAGGCACATCATTATTTAGTGCATGACACTTCCAATTAAGAGGGAGTGGAGTACTTGTTGGTTTGCAACATAATTTGTCTATTATTTTGAAAGATCTAGGACTTTTTCTCTTTGACTTATAACACGCCCCTTTCTGCTCCTCATAATCTTGAAACCCAAGTAATACTTTAAGTCACCAAGCTCCTTTGTCTCAAATCTCTCTTTAATTTCCTTCGTCAACTTATTAATCTCAATAACATCATCTCCTATAATAATTATGTTATCTACATACATGGTTGGAACAAGCTACAAACCATTATAGCCATGTCTCACAAACAAAGTGTTTTCATCTTAACTTTATGTATAGTCTGTCATGTCCCGAAGTGGTAGAGTCGTAATAGTCCTGTTGTGCAAATCATTCTAAGATAAAAGTTGACCATACAACTGTTATTTTAGACTTGATTTACACAAAGCTTTCACGACTAACCCATTTTGAAGTACACAGTTCATAAATTAAATAAATTATTTACCTTAGAAAGTATGAATATATATATATATATTCGAATTCAAATATTACAAATCATGTTTACAGAGTTTCATCGTATTAGATTTCCTAAGTAATACATTATTCGAAAATAGAAGATTTTAAAATAAGAGCTAAGATCTTAAAAATATATCTGTTTTTTAGATGTATTTCCTCACTTTTTAGGATCCAATAGTTGCTAGCTTCAAGGTAAATATAGGCCGCTTCTTAGTTAGTATCTGTAACAACATTTATAGGGATGTGAGCAATCAATAGCTCAATAAGTTGGGACGGAGACTTGAAACTATACCTTAAACATAAATAGGGTTATTAACCAAATTAGTTAGATGAAATGCATGTATAAGAAAATGTCATCATATGATGTTGTCCGACCTATTGTGAGATTAGAAAAATTACACCCACTCTAATCTGGGTTAAGGAGTTTTCATTTAATACAATAGTTCACGACCAAACTCAAACTTATACAATGGAGACACTAGTCCTCTCGCGACTACTTTCGAACTATTGACTTCACTCTTGTCGTGACCTCCTCACATGTTACTTAGTTCGACTAAAAATGAAGAAGGGGGCTAATTATGCTATCCAGCATTATCCCTTTTGAAGATGTCAGTATATGGCCGGAAAACCTTAATGTTTCTCCTAATGGGTTACTATACATGTCTGATTTAGATTTACAAGTTATATATTTAGTTAAATCCGGTTTAAGGTGTTCAATCATTTTAAACAAATTACATAAATACAAGCTAGAATAATAAATCAGAATCATATCATTAAGCTTAGAAACAAGTACATATAAGCATGCGTACGGTCAACTATCTAGCAAATACAACCAATTATAATTTCAAGCCTCTAAGTATTACAAATTAGTACTTTGAAATACAGTAACGTATTAATCCCAACTTACTTGGACTCCTCACTTGCTCATTCAATGTGCGAGTTGCACTAACCACCGCAAAAAATCCCTATAATACAAATATTGTTTTAGTGCGTGTATATAACTATCTTATATAAACTTCATTTTGTAGTTTTTTTTTATGTTATCTTTAGTTTGGGGATTTAGTATACTTAATTGTTTAGGTTTTTAAGTTGCTTAAAGTTATTTCTAATTTAGGTTGAGTTTTGATTCAATTTTGAAGTCGGTTTTTAAATTAGGTTTTTAATTTAGTTTTCGATTAAGGATTTTATATGTAAATCTTAGGAAACCATTCCGACCCATAATATGAAATTAATTACATTATTTTCAAGTATCCTAAATATCATTTTTGGTCCTTAACCAACGTTCTAGTTCGTGTGGTACATCATAATCCTAATTTAACTACCAAATTTAGTTTCGATATGAGAAAATTTTACATTTTTCATATAAACACCTAAATTTAAGCCTCCTACTAGATTTTATATATTCCTATTATTATTACAATATCAATTTTAACTTAATATTTTCCTACTAATTAATTTCTTATACTTACATATTATACATTATCACCCAATATGTACATAATATACATATCTAATGTCTCCACCACGTCAAATATCATCTCCCAACATCAAATAAACTTTCAAAATATTTAAATTCATCCCAAATTAGAATTTATGCCTAATTACCCTAAATTACAATATTAACTTAGGATATACCATTTTTACCTATTACATATGTACTATATAATACCTTAATAATTACATCTAATACCCTAAATGCTACAAATAGCATGCTATATCAGATTTCAATATCCTAAAACATATAATTATATATTAAATCGGTAACTATCCCTTTAATTACCTAATTAGCCTAAAATTATCCATTTTATACATTATTTTAAGGCAAAAAAATAATCTAAATTTTTTTAAAATTCATTTTTGAAAAAGGGCTTTATAGCACTGCTTAATAACCCTTAAGTAGTCTATACAAAAATTTTGAGCCTAACACTACACTCCTAAGATAATTTATTTCTAATTCAAACAAAGCTCGAGTTTATGAGATCAAAAGACAGTATATTTATAGACATAAATTTATCAAACTAAAAATTTTCCCTAAATCTACATACTTGAAAACCTTAGAATACCAAAGTTTACAGTTTTCTAAGCATATTCAGTATTTTTAACAAAATAAATAAAATCAAAAGAAAGATCGAATTTACTGAAGTTGGTGGCTTCGGCCATCGTTGACCACTATAGCCTTGTCAACCAATCTGGGCACTACCACTAGTGGTGGTGGTAGCTATCTACTCCTAAGTTGCTGTTAGGTTGGGGATCTCTTTATATGCCCTATTTGCACTATAATTTTCTAAAGTTTTGTAAATTAGGTTTCTCCTCTTCTTAATTTTTTTTTTATTCCTAATTGTCCAAAATGAGGAGTGAGAGAGATTTTCATAATTTATAGGGTTGCTTGGATTTTTTTTTGCATTAATTTTGAGTTGACATTAGCCTTATCTTATCTTATTTTTACTTTTTATCTGTTTAATTTTGATTGGTTGAATTTCCATCTTTCTTTTCCAGATTGCCATGCCTCATTTCTAGACATTTCCTTATGTTTCCATATTTTTCTTGATTTTTCTTTAATTATTTATTAATTTTCTTTAATTAATTAGCATTATTTTGGCATATTTCGCATATTTTAAGTAATTTTGCTTATTTTTACTTTTATATAAATTTATATATGGTACAAATAAATACTCATAAATATTATTTATGCTATTTTATGATTTTTAGTGTGCATATAATTTATCTTTATCGATTCGTTAGTTATCGAAACTCGTTTTACGTATTTCCGATAAATAATAAAGAATTTATATATAATTCAATATTATAATAATTAATTATTTTATTATTTATTTTCCTAAATTCAGATTTATGAGATTACTTTTACTAATAATTCTAGTTTCGTCGTAAAATTTGAGCTGAGTCGGACAATTTGCTTGATTGCTCTAAATTTTATGAACTAAACTTCGAGTAGCCGATTACAGAGCTTACATAGTCCAAAGCAGTCATAGTATCATTGAATTTCTTAAACCAAGCTCTAAGGGATTGTTTTAGGCAGTATAGCAACTTGTTTAGAGTACAAACTTTACCTTCATCTCCTTCTTTTGTGAAGCTAGGTGATAATCCCATATAGATCTCTTACAAATCCCCATTCTAAAAGGCATTTTTAACATCATGTTGATGCAATAGTCAATCTAAGTTCACTTCTAAGGATAATAAGACCTTAATGAAATTCAATTTAGCTATTGGAGAAAATGTCACATCATAATTGTTTCCATAGGTTTGAGTATAGCTTAGTGCCATTAATCGAGCCCTACAGCACTATATACTCCCATTTGAGTTATATTTGACATTGAAGATCTGTTTATTGCCTATGACTCGTTACTTATAGGTAAATCAAGTTCCAATTATTATTCTGGTATAAAACCTTCATCTCCTCAAGAACTTCATTCCTTTACTTTTAATCAGCCAAAGCTTCATGTATATTTCTTGGTATAGCATCTATATCTACTTAAGCAGCAAACACGTGAAATTGTCGATATGATACCTTGCACAAGACCCTCTCTCTTTTGTCAAGGCTATTGGAAAGTCTATTTCTAGTTTCTCAACTCCCTTTCCTTTAGACAAGACTGAAAGCTCTAGATTAGATGATTGGCCATGATAAGGAGGTCTACTCCTTCATATATAAACACGAAGTGTTAGAGCATTAGAATAGATTTTTTGTCCTTTAATAGGTTTAGACTCAATAATATTTGAACCAGATGAGTGATCTGACTCAACACAAGGATGTGAAAGATCACAATTTGTGTTTCTTCAACTCTGTTCAGTATTTATCTTTGTAGAATTTGAGGTATTTCCAGCCATGATAGAGCTTATAATTTCTAAATCTCTTTAGTCCTAGGGATGGAGGAGACTAGGTTAGCCATAATCCAAATGATTGAAAATAGGCTCTAATGTTATAATCTCTCTTTATCCAGAAAAAAAAAAAAAGGTACTTTTAGTTTGCATGTTTTGATTAGTTTCAAATTTTGACACCTATCATTGTAGCACCTTACGATGTTCTTTACCAATTAGATCCTAATACAGGATCACCCATTAGCGCCTTTGGCATCCAAGTTACCCCTAAGACCAACTAGTTGAGAGTAAGATGAATCTATGAGCTGCTGACTTTGACTCAAAGAAGGCTAAGAATCAACCTCACTAGATGGAGTACTAGACTACGAGTTGGACGGACTAGAATTGTTAGACTAACAACCAGATGATAACGGATCAAAATAATCTCCTTTAAACAATGGAATGCATTACTTATCTTCCTTTGAATCTGTTCCCCTTTGAAGAGAAGTGTCGCCATATAGCTGTTCTTTAAGAAATACTGTTCCAATGTGATACAAAGATGCTTACTAGGTGGATAGTAACATCTATAACCCTTTTGGATAGGAGAATATCCCTTAAAGATTACATTTGAGTGCTTTAGGCTCAAGTTTGTGTCATTGTGGAGAGTTGTTTAAAATAAAAACCGCACATCCAAAGACTTTTGGTAATAGTGTGTTGAAAACTTGAGTTGTAGGATAGGATTGTGAAAAGACACTTACGGGTGTTTTAAAGTGGAGAACTTTAGTAAAGTATGCTTCAGTTAGAATTACATCGCCTCAAAAATCACGTAGAACATTATTAGCAAGCATCATAACACGTGCTATTTCTTGGATGTTATAGTACTCAATAACATTCATGCTTCCTTGGATGGTAGTACTTAGTCTTGAATGCAACTCAAAGCATTGGGATGAATTATTAACGCCGGAGTATATTTCTTGGATGTTGTCGCATATCTCTTTGGCTGTATTACGAAACAAGTAGGTTCTACCTATTTTTGGTTCCATGGAAGTCCCTTACCATGCCAATAAGCATGGAAACCTCCCCGCCTCCCAAACTCCGTACTCATCTAAATCCCTGTTAGGTGCTGCAACAACGCCACGAGATACCCAAGCTCGCCTTTCCCTCTGATCACGAGCATCATTAATTTATCCCATTCCTCGAAGTTCACGCCATTCAGCTTTTACTGTGTGATTTAGTGTGCAGCTTATTTGACACAAACTGGATGGATTTGTTTTGACCTTCTAGTGTTTCGATTCCATATTTGGACCCTGGAGAATTTCCCTAGAGAATTTCTGAGTTTCTCATTCTTCCCACTCATATTCTAATCGATCTCGACTGATGCTCCCTGATACCGTGAAGAAATATAATTTTTAAAGTCAACACCATTCACACATAAGATAGCCTGTTTGTATGCAAACCTAAATTGGTTAGTAGTAGCAACATTTATTACTCTACCAACTCTAACTACCCACAATGTCAATTTTAGCAACCCACACCAACCCTAGCTAATTTTACTGAAGAAATAAAGAAAATATGATTAATTTATATCGTCCACAAGAAGGCTGTAGGTAAATGAAATTCGTAGACTGGACCGTTCGGCTGACGGGACCGTACCTATAGTATTATAAGAAAAGAGTTTTTCTGACTTCAAGAATACATCGATTACAAGCATCAAGTCACATGGTTGGAGGTAAAGAAGCAAACGAAACAAAAACTGCAGGTTTTGCTCTTCTCTTACACTCCTCCTGGATGTATCCTATAGCATTCTCAATGCAGGATAGAATAAACGTTTGCTTAAATAGTTCCAGACACAAAAGAAAAAAGAAAAAAACCTTAACATCTCTTATGAGACCAAAAAGAAAATAATGAACGTTGAAAACATAAAACATCAAGAGTGACAATACAATTACCACAAAATGACTCTACCAACGTGCTTATGCAATGTTTAGTTTAACTATCTTGCAGGCTTCTTTCTCCATTCCGTGCGTCCTCGGTTTATTTCGAGCCCATCGCCTGACAACCTCAACAAGTGCAAAAACTGGCGGCACTCTTGTTCTTTTGGAGGTGCTGCAGAACCATTTGTTCCATTCAGCCCTGCAATTGCTTCAAGAGCTTCATCATATGGTTGCTCGCTGGTGAAAGAATCGACAATGTCATCATGTTGACACTCTCGCCTGTAGTCCAATGTGATAGTTTCCAATTCATATGAGTCTATGATTTCTTGAGGTATGCTCTGTCACGAAACATCACAATTATAGTCAGCGCTTAGTAAGGGGTTATATTTGCCATCAGAAAGATATATTTATCTTCATCCTAGAATTTCTATTTGCATTCATGGAACTACGCTCTTTAATAGTCTTCTCAATATGGATAGATTAGAGGTGCTAGAGTCCCTATGGGCTCTTAAGATAAATAGTCCAGTAACACCATGAAGATTTTCAATCATGAAAAACAAGGGAAATCAAGCAATTAACAATCTTCAGTCAGTAATCAAATATAATGCCCACAATGTAGATGAAAGCTCGACTAATCAAAGTAAAACAAATATGATGGGGCAATGGAACAAGGCATGTCTTAACTAACCTCCAGAAGCCATCCAATGTAGGTGACATTATTAACATGCTGGTTCATGTCCAAGTCAGATCTTCTAGGCTGCATATATGAGGGGGATCAGAAGAATATGATAACGAATCCAGGAAAATGTTAACCATCTGTTTTACTTACAACAAGTCCTAGTCTTGAGTGCTCAGCAGGATCTTCAAGTTTAGGTATTTTCTTCAAGCTCTTATTATTCTCCTCGGGAAATGATAATCTAACCATGTAAAAACAATCAATATTGACTAATAACTTTAAAGCAATAATGCAATGAAGTGGCAAAAGATCTGCTCAGCAAAAAAAAAAAAAAAAGAAAAGAAAAGAACTGAATTATACCATATTATTCACAAATTGCTGGGAACATTTACAAAAGCGCGTAATTAAATTGTTTGGGTGGAAGAAAAGAGACATAAAAGTATCGTTATATAACATATATATCATGCTGTCTTAGTTTCCCAAATATTGGTAAAAAATGTGAATCATCACAAGAATACGACTAGTTCTGGAACAAAGAAAAGCTCACCTCAATTCTCTTGGACAGTAAACTGAATATTCATCTCTAACTTGATCCTCAACTTTCTGGAGCCGTCTAGTATTTTGATTCATCATAACCCACTTGCTGAAATCATTTGTACATAATCAGAAGGAAAATTAAACTTGACTTGAATATATAATTCAAAACCCAACTTTGAGGGTATATTTCAATAACATTTATAATGGAACTGCTATGTGAAAGGAGGAAAAAGAAAAACATAAGAGCTTTCAACTTTGTTCAAGATACAACAATATAGAGTATCCAGTTAATGCCTGTTATTCCTTCATTCTCTTTCCTTTTCTTTTCTCTTCTTTTCTTTTTCTTCCCCTTTTTATCCCTGACAAGAGGGATGCGCCATGGTTGAATTGTGGAAACAGAACTCTAGATGCCTTATATACCTCAGTAGATCTACATGGCAATAACCAAATAAACCTTACACATAGTTATAAGATATGCTTGACCTTACAGTTGAAATTGCAGTGGTGCAAAATATGATTCACATAAAAAATCAAGCTTGGGAATTATACGATGGTAACTTACAAGGAAGAAAAGTTCAACACTTCAAAAATCAAAGGGGTTTGCAGGAAAAAGCCCCATTATTCCATACAAACCACAACTGACAAGCTAAATTTCCTAAACTTGCAAGAAGAGACAGCATATTTTTTGTCATAATGTGCTTGACTAGAAAATAGATGTACTGAGGGAGTTCTTTTAAACAACCGCTATTGATGCATAAACCAAAATTGCTAGAATGAAAACCATGTGCAAATCCTAAGATGAAGAAGAAAAGAATCTTTTGGGATGTCATGTTAGAAACAAGGATAAGAAAAGCATAAAAAAGGAAAGGCAAGTCTTTATATACTTAAAGCTGATTTAATGAGAGGGACAGAGTGTATCATATAATTACAAGGTGTCCTACATCTCACTCGTCACTTTTTAATTTAGGCAACAGTGTGCCACGAGTTTAGTTGGATACACAACATCAAAGGCACAACCGCCCTTAAAGCCAAGGCACTATGGTATGTAGCTCTAAGAAGTGGTCATGTGAGATTCATACTCACTTATTGAATGCAAAGAGATGAGGAAAAAATAGGTCTACCTAGTAGCTCGTCCAATAACTTCACCAGTACTGTAGTCCTTAATTATCCAATCACGTCTAGTTCCAATTCTTCCTTCACTTTGAATCCAGGTCTCGATTTCAACTACATCACTCCTACAAATATACCACAATGTATGAGGACATGTAAAAGCAACCAAAGATATGAGCTCCAAATCAATGAAAAGTACAAACTCACCAAGCTGGATACTTGTAAATTTCGATATGCATGCGAGCAGTGACCCAAATGAGGTTCAATTTCCTCATTGTGGGAGTAGTTGCAAAACCATCAGTTGAAAATCCAACACTCTGTGCATGGTTACAACCAACCTCCTGTATTACATACATTAAATACACTTTGAGACAACGTTTTTGCAACCTGAACCATTTCACAGATGTTGCAGTTTTGTCCAAGTTGTAACTTAAGATAATATTTTATTGGCTTATGGAAAATATATTATATTCCATAAATCTTGGAATAATCAAAGCAAATGAATTATTCCTAGAAAAGGTAATTTAGAAACGAATAACTTAAATGATCGTTAAGTCTATCCACCACCATCATAATCAGCTGAAAGACGGTCAATTCAAACCCAACCACAATATGGAATAAATAAGATAAGATTCTAATTCCACCAAAGAGCAAGGAGAAATGAGCTAATTAATTAAGCATTTAAGCTAAGTACATACAATGTCGCATGGAGAAGAAGAGAAACCTCAACTCTAAAATTAGAGAAGCGCCCATGTTAAATGTTTGTAGGTTCACTTAAAAGCTTTTGTTTATTCATTTTGTAAACACCATTTTTTAGACACAACACATAGTTGAAGATTTATTTTAAAACTCAACAGAGCATTCGAAATAAATTGAAACAGGATTGCTATTGGAACTACAATTTCCCCGTTAAAACATGCAATTAAATTGTAATGTTTTAAGTCAAAAGTAATGAATAATTAAGCTAACAAATATTAATAGATTAATTTCAACTATTTAACTAAAAAGTTTTAATCTTATATTAACAAAATATTTACAATCATAACCTTATAAATTAGTATTATAACTTTTTACGAGTTATGTGGAATATTTAATTATTGGGTCTCATAATTTCTCCTTCCTTTTAAAACACATGACGTCCTCATTGAGAAACATTAGGATTGGGCAGATATCTTTCCCCTTTTTTGATATATGATTTGTACTACTTACTATCCATAGGTTATTTTGAAAGCATGCAAGTAAATAACTCCAAATCGTCTAAAATGTAAATGTTCAACATGTAAATAAATCATTGTTCTTCCCGAATTCAACATGCATGAGACATTGAATTTGAGAAAGAAAAGGAACAAGCAGAGCATACTAGTCGCTGAAAAGTTTCATCTTTCTTCTCCAGATGCAAGAAAACATAGCCAGTTAAAATATAACTACAAAACAAACACACATTCTTTTTCTTGGGTAAGAAAATAATTCATGCATTAAACATTTGCCATAAAGCACAAATCTTCAAATACCCAGACGCCGAAAACCAATAATTTACTCAAACCTAACACCATTGTCACAAATTTAAAACATAAAAAAAAGAAAAGAAAAACCAACCTGTAATAAATTAGCAATAGTTTCAACAGTAGCAGTCTTATTAATCCCGACTTCATAACACCTGACAATGAACTTTTCCTTATAAGAAAACCCATCTTCCGTCAAACTCCCGAGCTTTAATCTATCAGCTAGGATACCTGACCCGGACTCAGCCGGGTTAGACCCGGCATCATGAGCCGTCAAGACCGGAGCTTTATTAGCCAGGGAGCAACAATTGATGGCGAATCTCCGGCGAAGTGAACTGGGTCCCGAAGATTTGGGGTGTTTGGATAGTAATCTGCATTGGTTCAGTAATTGAATCTGATCCGTGGCATTACATGAAAACTTCAACATCCTTCTCTCCTATCTTCTGTTATTTTCTTTGATGTAATAGTGTCAATGCAAATGCTTTAGGAGATGGGTTTTGTATTTGCTAAATATAAATGAAGAGAAGAGAAACTGTTGCTTATTTATTCTGGTTTTAGATGTCTTGTTCGATGGACTCGAGGCTGCGTTTTATGTCCTGCTGTGCGTGTGACTTGAGGAGTAATCAGACAGAGAGAGAGAGAGAGATTTGCCATTGGATTTGTTGGCAAATAACGTATACTGCCACTTGATGTTATGTTATGTGTCGACGCAGTTACACTTGCGAGTTTTGGCATGCGAGGTAACCGCAACGCAGTTTCGGCTTCTTCACTTTTTGCGACGGTGCAACGTCATGCGTCCGTTTGATTCATAAGAATTCACGCGAAATAAAACCACAATTTCAAACTCTTAAATCTTGCATTTGGACGTGACTTTAGAAGGCTGAAATTTTGATTATCCACTAATTGTGATTTCAGCTTACGTAATACAGTGTATTTCGTTCGGAGTTTTCTTGTTTATCATTATACATAATAAATATTATATATTTATTAATTATATTAAAAATATTCTCAATTTACTAAATATATCTCGTATCTTTAAAATATAACATAAATACAATATGTACGTCGTATCTCCATTAATAAAGATTTACATTTTTAACTATAATTTTAAAATAAAAGCTCAAATAGCGTAATATAAATACATGTATTATACGTATACTATACATATGCTTATGCACTTATACGTATATATACATGTCTTATCAACATATATGAGCTACAAGTAATTCTAAATATAGATTGTATTATACGTTTTATATGCCGTACCATACTATGTGTTGCATGTGCAAATTATATACGTTGCATACAATCTGTTGTATGTAGATTTATAGGTGTTATAATTAAACATAATATATTACTTTATATATATTATGAAAAATATTGAAATATATTCTATTATTCAAAACATTTACACAAAAAAATTATATAGTATATTATCTAATAAATATTATTTTCTATATGATAAACAATATGTATATATAACTACTAAATATAATAGGGTAAATTACATTGACTATCCCAATAAACTTTCAAAATTATATTGACACTCCCACTTTATCAAAAACTTACGCTTACACTCTTATTTTTGCCTACTTGGATATTGATGTCATGAGAAGATTCACGTGTTGTTACTATGTCATCACCATATTAGTAATATTAATAAATTATATGTAAATATTATAAATATACGTTAATTAACCTAAATAATAGAATATAAAATAAATTTGAAAATGAAATTATATATATATATTTAAAATAGGACCCTATTAATATATATTAAATAAATATATTAATAAAAATTAAAAAAATTGAAAAAGAATAAAAAAACTGTAAAATAAAAGAGGAAAAATGTTTTCGACTGCCCTAAGATTAAGGGTGTCTCAAATCAATCACAAAAAATTAAAATAATTTGACAAACCTATTTAATAATGGATTACTCAACCTATTAGAGATAGTATGAGATCAACTACCACCTTAAGGGGTAGCCTATCATCATGAGTAGTCAAGCAAACTATTATTAATTAAGTTTGTTGACTTACTTTAAATTTTTGTGATTGCTCCAACTATCCTAAGAGCGAGGGCTATTGGAGACTACTTTAGGCAGATTGTGTAAACCCCTTAAGGTAGGAGGTGGTCGTTAGCTACCTCATACCCTTAGGGTACTTAGGCCTTTTTTTTTATGTTTATCATTTTCTCCTTTTATATATTTTCATTATCTATTTTGTAAAGAATTATGATTTTTTTATTGAAGAACTTAGAAGTTTAATTATCTAGTGTTCATAAACTTACATGCCTCATTGGTATAGTATTAATGTACATATAAGGATGAGTACCTAATCCTGATATGTTTATAAAATATGGCAATAACTTTAATGAGATCTGTTTAGTCCGTCTTTGAAACATCAGAGGACTAACAAATAAAATTTTCTGGATTCCAAAACAAGTTTAAGGTTCGAATACCTGTTTTGTAATTTTTTCCTTAAATAAAGTAGACATTTCATTGCTAGTACCAACCTAAATGAACAAAACTTACCAACAAGTTACTTGAATCGATTCCTTTAGGCCCTTATCAACTTCGGGCTATATGATAAGTGAATGAACGAGCATATGAACTTAATTGAAATTAACTTAAGCTTAAGTTAAAGCCTTAGTTTAAGTATAGGTTTAGATATTAATGTTACATAAAGCCGTAGTTTGAGTATGGGTTTAGATATTGGTGTTATATTTTGTTGAATAAAACATTCTTTTTAAATATGATAAGCATGAATGAGTTTGATTGAATTGAAAACCTTAAAGGAAAATATCAAGTCTAGCTTGACTTTTAATATGTGAATTAAACTAGAGTTTAAACTTAACGATATATTGTCTCAATTTAGTTTGCTTACATCTTTAACTATTATAATTGACGTAGCCCAAAAACTTGAAAAATCCTTATATAGAAAAGAAGATATTCTGCATCATAAACTCCTCAATGGTCATAGCTTGGATTTTCTAACATAGCAACTTAAATTATGAGCATTATTATAAGAAGTATTTATTGGTGGTTAGTTCTCATCAAGGACCTTTAGGCTTGGCTTAAGGGGTTTTTATAGTCAACTGAGTTGGAAAGGGCCTATAAAAAAAAAAAAAGTATATATGAGCTAAGAGAGAGCATTAGAGGTTTTTTCGATATAGCCACTCAGATACTCAAGTTAACTAAAAAAGGGACAATTTAGTACCAACTTTCTATAAGGAGGGAGGAAAAGAGTTCTCATAGCCTTGTACTTAGAGATGTTTGAGGGCTTAAATAGGAAGGATAAAAGGGTTATGATTGCTGGACTTTTATTAGCTAGCCATATATAAGTATTGGACCTTCAATAGAAAATCCTTATGGTGTTAAGGTCAACTAGCTTCCATTTACACATGTGATTTTATCCCCTCTTCTCTTCTTCTTTTAGGGGCCTAGAAGTGCATGTAGGCGAACCTTAGGGACTTTAGGGATCATGGCTAAAACGAGCTATCAACATTTGTACCCTACTCTCTTTGGTGGTTAGTTAGTAGCAAGGAATGTCTATATAAGTGGAGCCCTATAGTATATAAGGCCTAAGTGTGATGATAGTAGCATCACAAGAGTACATCTATGGTTTTGAAATGGAGGTATGGAATTTCTAAGCGAGAAGTGGGGCTATGCATGGCCTATGTTGAGGAGATCTTAAGTTGAGGGTTAAATGTGAGGTAAATAAGATTGTGTAAGGTCTTCACCAAGTTATCATGAGCTAAAGGTTAGGTGTAGGGCAAGTTATACTATCTAAGGTCTTCATCAAATTGGTCCCATACTAAGGTGGTCGGGTGCAAGGCAAGTTAGACTATGTAAGGTCTTTACTAATTTGGTTCAAGTTAAGGGTCAGGTACAAGGTGAGTTAGACCCGTTAAGGTTTTCATTAAGTTAGACCCAAGTTGTGGGTTGAGTGTGAGGTGAGTTAGGCCATATAAGGACTTCATCGAGTTTGTCATAAGCTAAAGGTCAAGTGCAAGGTGAGTGAGACTGTATAAGGTCTTTGTCAAATTGATCCTGAGCTAGGGTTCGAGTAAAGGTGAGTTGGATCGTTTAAAAATTTTTTCAAATTGGTCCTAAGCTAAGGGTTGAGTAAGAAGGGAGGGTGACTGTCTAAGGTCTTCACCAAGTTAGTCTCGTAAGCTGAAGGTTAGTAGTGAGTGAGTTAGATCATATAAGGTCTTTGCTAAGTTGGTCCTGAGCTAAGGGTCGGATGAAAGACGAATGGGATCATATGAGGTCATTGCCAAATTGGTCCCGAGCTACGGGCTGGGTGTAATGCGAGCTAAACTAAGTAAGTTCTTTACTTAGTTGGTCTTGAACCGATGGTCAGACTAAATTAAACCAAATTGGGAATGTATGATTATTTGCTTATATATATTATTTAAACACAATGGATTTTGTGTAACTGCCTCACTTTTTTTCATAAAATTCCATTAAATGCTTTTAAAAAATTTATATTATTCAATGTAACAAAAATAACTATATGGGATATTATATTATATTTTTGAACAACCCTACTTTAACCCTATCATACCACTATCCCATCTCTATCTCCTCCCACTCCCTCACTCCTTTACTAAAATAATTCCCCGATTGGCACTCTAACTTTTTTCTCCTTCATTAATATATGGAAATATTATAGGAAAGTATTGTAGTAATATAATAAATAAGCATTAAACACATTATAATTGGAAAGGAAATTGTAATTGGGATAATTTTATAGACATGAGAGAAAAGTTGCATGTTTATGAAAAAAGTGAGAGATAAATTATTGATATGTTAGGTAAGTGCACCCATCAAATTTGTAGTAAGTAGATTAAGTCTAAGTGTCGATCTCTCAAGGATTTTAACTACTAATACTCACTAGATCTCTATTATCTAAGCTACAAATTCGAGTTCAAGAATTTAAAGAATCTAAAGTTAATTGCGGCAAATAATAAATTATCACTATGTAAGAATTGTTCAAAAACTAAAGTAAGAAAACAATAAAATTATAAACTATTTTAAGATTTGCAAACTATATTTAGATCTAACATATAATTTCCCTTGAAGATAATCTAATTTATTCTTTAATCTTTTTTGATTGAGAGAATTCTCTTCTAAAGTTAATCATTTTCTTAAGCTAATTAACCCTAATATTAAAATCATCTATTAGAATCTCTTCTTAATAGCATGGCTTAAGATTGAATTATTGCACAAAAAATTCTCTATACTATAATTCAAGATACTGTGAAAATCTTGTAAATTATCTCTAATCTTCCAATAATCTTTATTAACTATGCTTAGATCTAACCTGATAAGAAATATCTTAATTCTCTTATAAGATATCAAATTCTAGATCACTATTCGCGGAAATAACAATTTAAATGATGAAGCATGCATAGTTGAATTAAGAAAAGAATAAAAAGTTAATTGGATCTTATAAAAAATCATGTCACATGAATAGATCTAGGTTCCATAAGACCTAAATATCAAAGATTTATTCTCTACACATCATAAAGTAATAATCTTGAATTAAAGAGTAGAGAAAAGTGGAAAAAAGAAGCATTTATTCTAATGAAGATTGAATCTTGAAGTTTTCTTTGTATCTTGTTCTTTTGAGTGTTCTTGGTTTGAAAAAACTCTCCAAAAGTCGTTTAATAGTTCCATTTATGAAAACCTAAAGAAGCTTTATATAGGAAACAGCAAAATAATGCTCATGCAAACAATACAATCGGGGACATGACTGTATCCCCTAGTCATGTAACTTATTGCCACTCCTTTGCATCTTCTTCTTCTTCTTTTTTTCAAAATTAGGAATGGTCATATCCTTTGGTCATGTTACTGGTTGCAATACTTTAAAATTGGCTCTAAATTTGCCTAAAAACAACATAGTCATATTGTTCGGTTGTGTAGATCTTCAAACATTTATAACTTACTCATTTTAGCTTCAATTTGAGTAAAACTTGTTTTTATCTTCTTGTTTTCTCGTGTAAATCGTTTTAAAATCTAGAAAACAAAATTTTACTGAATTAAGTATCGTTATCTAAAAATAAACTCAAATTTCAAGGGAAAATTATAAAAATGATCAAATAAAATATAACTAAACTTAGAGCTTATCATTATCATATAATTATTATAATTATTTCTTTACGTATCAATAATATGAGTTTTCCACTCGTGTGTGTGTACATTATGTAATTGGATTAATAAAGACTAGTGCTACCTGCTATATTTTCAACATTTTTATTATTTTGAAGCACACATATTATAAAAAAACCAATGTTTCTATGTGCAACAATAAACCAGATAAATCTCATGACTCCTCAAAACATATGCTAGTATTAAAAGTCATGATCTAATAGATTCTTTAGGATGCCAATAAATTTGTATCAAATTAGTCCTTATTGAAGCAATATGTATGTACTCTAACTAAAATATAAATACATAACTACTTATATATGTGTGTGTGTGTGTGTATAAGGATGGATAAATGGCCTTGAAACTTTTAATGAAAATTGTTGGACCTGCTTGGGAGGCCTAACTCACTTTTCACTTAAAAGAAAACACCTACCTTACTAATGAAAAGCAGATTCCTTCGAATGGTTAGGTATGACTCTCTCTCTTTCTCTTTTGGATTTCTCTCTCTAGTGTTTTAATTTGAAATCTAAGGTTTAAAGATCTACTCTCTTAACGAAATCAATTTGTAAAATTAATGAAAGGAAGAATATTATCTTTGATTTGTAACAAATCTTTTGTACTTTTATTGTAACGTATTGATACAAAAAGAAAAGGAACAAGGAAGATGTTTCTCTAATGTTCGAGTATCAAAGAGCGACTCCTACACAACACTATTAGGGAAATGATCGATAATCCCCATAGATTTTTACGTTTCTATTTATATTCTATTGTTTTAATTGTTTTTCTATTAGTTTAGGCTAACTGTTTGTAATTATTAGTGTTAGTAAGGTCTATTTCTCTTTAGTTGTCTTATGTTATTCCATGAACTTTATAGTTAGCTCATATAAAAAATGCAACAATATTAATAAGACCTATTTGGTCTATTTTGAAGCATCAGAAGACTTAAAAAGAAGTTCTAGGATTAAACAAAAAAATGTTAACATTTGAATACTTGTTTTACAATTATTTCCTAAAATAAAGTGGATCTTTTAATTTTGATAACTAATGTAAATAAACAAAATTTGCCAAGATGGTTGTAGTCTAGTGGTATCACTACCAGTCTTCCATCATGATAGACCAAGGTTTGAATCCCTTCTCTCCTATAGTTACCTAAAAAGAAAAGAGCAAAATGTACCAGCAAACTACTTGACTTGACTTAAACAAACTGTTATCAAAATCGAGTTATATGATAATTGAGTTAATGAGCCCATGAACTTAATTGAGTTAAGGTTTGAATATCGATGTTATTTTAAGTAGAAAAAGAAAATATCTTTCAAAATGCATAAGCATAAACAATTTTAACTTAATTAAAAAAACATAAAACAACATTAAGTCAAGCTTGGCATTCAATATTTGAGTTGAACTTGAGTTTCAACTCAACATTATGTTGCTTCATTTTTTTTTTCCTTTTTGCCTAAATATTATATTACTTTTAAGGAAAGGGAAATCAAAGCTTGTTTCATTCTATTGTGAGATTAGTGGAACTATGATAAACTTGAAAAATCCTTGACCTAAAAAAGAAGATTTTGCCTCATAAGCTCCTTAATAGTCATAACTTTCTCTTTCAAATATAACAATTTAAAATATGAGAATTATTACAAAGAGGATTAAGTTAATAATTAGATAAAACTGATAGTCTTATTAAATATTAAACTTCCAATAAATATAGATCAAATGCATAATGAATGAGTATGAATTCCTGTAAAATCAAATGAGCCAATTATTATCCATCGGTTACATACAAATATTGAGGTGGATTCTTCATTGATACTAAAGATTAGGTGCATGACCATTGGCTATCTAGTTGTCTTGTAATTTAAAGTAATGATATGGTTGATTGGCAGAATAGAATTGAATATATTGGGTATAAAATTATAAGTTTTATGGAAAGGAAAAGAGAAATAATAAACATTAGTAGCTCGTTCATTTCACTGAATGGAATGAGAGGGGAATGTAATTGGAATTCTTGAGGAATGTAATATTTTGTTTAGTTGGATTAATAAACAATTTAAGAATAGACACGTAATATAATTTTAATAACTAAATTACCCTTAATTCATTTTCTTTCTTAAGTAATTCTAAAATAATAGGTGGTGGTGGTGGTGGAAATCGATTGCGGAGGCAAAGGCAGTGGCGATGGCGGTGGCGGTGGTTGATGGTGGTGGCGGTGGCTAGGGTAGCGACTTAGTAGGGAGGGAAAGGGGGGTGGTAGAGGTAGTTGCGGCGGTGGTGACAACAGTAGTGATGATAGTGGTGGTGATGACGAGTGATAGTAGTAGTAGTAGGGTGATGATGGTGGTAGTAGTATAATGGTAATGGTGGTGGCGGCGGCAGTGGTGGCGGCGGCGGCAGTGGTGGCGATGATGGTGGTAGTGGTGGTGGTTGGTGGTAACAATAGCAGCAACTGTAAGTGGTAGTGGTTGGTGGTTAGTAGTTGCGGTTGCGGTTGCGGTTGCGGCTGCGGCTGCGGCTGCTGCTGCGGTTGCGGTTGCGGTGATGGTAACAGTAGTCAATGATGCTAATAGTAGTAGTCGGTAGTGGCGATAGCAGTGGTGGTCATTGTTAAATTGATATGAAGTTATTTTTGAAAAAAATGTAAAAATTTGTGAGGAATCATAATTTTTTGGTTGAATCAAGAAATCCCTATTATGTGAATCCCTATGACTTGATTTTATGTAATAGGGATTTTTAATGAATTACGATTCAAAAATAAAAAAAAAAACTAAATGAATGCTGTAATAAGGAATAAAGGGAGAATTGAATTCCAATTCCCCTCAAGTGAATGAGGCATAGATGTTTTGGATAGATAGAGAAATATATTGGAAAAGATCAAAAGATAGCCAATCAAACCTACCATAAAAACTTATTATAATGTAAAATAAAAAAAAAACTAATAAATAACTATTGTATTTTCTCCCACATCAAGGAATAAGAATCAATAGTCATTAGTCAACAACTAAACTTTTTAATTCCAAGTGTCGTTAGTATAGTTAGGGTTACTGCTCATGATCAATCAAGTGCTATGCACATGATGGTTGATCTTGAAGATCACTTAATTCAATGACACATGTACCGATGTAATAGAGAGATGCATTGGAGGAGGAACAGGGAGACTCGATCATTTGTGCACGCATGTGATAGAAGATGAAGTCTTATGTTTATAAGTACATGCCCATAATTCTTATTTAAATCTAAGCAGTTCCTTTTGAGACTAAACAAAGTTCAAACGAGCTTAGAAATCCTTTTTCCAGCCCACTTTTCATGCACAAGTTAAATGAGTAAGACTAAGAGAGGAATAACTGGTCTAGCGGTTTTTATTTTGAGCCTTTCAAGTGGTATCTCTCTAAAACATCCTTGTTTTCGTCTAGTTTTTTGGCTTCTATTGTCGGTTTATGATATTAAATTGAGTCAAAAGTTCAATTACTAAAATAATCCTCTATATTTTGTCTCTTGACCAAAAGCTTTTTTTTTTGACAAACCTTAGAGGTTTTAAGCATTTTATTGAATCAGTTTCTTTAGGCTTGTTGTGTAGAATACGAGTGAAGCTCTTAAGTTGATGCTTTGATGACTAAACTCTTTCGGGATAATGTTGCTTGCTAAAGTAGGTTTTTGCTTCTCAATGTGTAATAATTTGGTCTTATAGTTACTTTGCTGCCCCCAATGCTATAATTATTGTGTTGCCTCGACTCCTCACCCATGGTACCTGTAGCATTCTCTCCTCCATTATTACTTTGAGCTTTCTTTCATAATTATTTTTTCTTCTTATCCCATCATTCTGTGCATGCGTCACTTGTTTATGTGAATTGTCAAACTTCTTCAATAGGAAGCTAGGAGAAAATCTCATCACTTCCATATTGCTATCGTTATTTCCATTCCTTTTTTGATTCCTCTTTATTTTTAACTTCACGCGAATCACGAGCTTAATATCTTTATTTTATATGCTTGCTCCATATATCAATAATGCCTCATCAGAAACGGTTGTTTGTATCAGTCATTATCATGCTTCTGTGTTTGGGATTTTCTTCCATCTTATCAAACCACCATAATAAACTTTAATAGCTCAATATCAATTCAATCATTAATTTTTTTTTTTTGAACTACGATGGTCACCGTGGTGCTTGTATTCTTCTTCTCCCCTTTATTTATTTATTTTTATTATTAGTTGATCTTGTGAATCAAGCAAGAATTATTACTTGCCAACTTTGCCATGATTTTGTCCACAAACCAAAATTCCAAACTTTCCTATTCCATCAACTTATTTAAATGGGAAACACTGCCTAGTCTGCCTGCCCGACTCCACTGAATGAAATCTTTCCTCTTTTTTTTTTTTTTTTTCCTAGTATTTCGGGCAACGAATCAATTATGCACTTTCTTGTTTTACAGACTTGCCGCAGCTCATCCTTCTTCATATTTTTCTTGTACTTTCCATTATCATAAAACAATAATAAGCATCGTATGTACCATCTATGTTAGGTAACTTAACCCACTCTTGTTTCGCAAGGAGATATTACGATCATATCTTGAAAAAATTTATAGATTATCCGTGACCATAGTTGGAAATACTAGTCCAATGAGCATGTGCAATATGCTTCCTCCATTCTTGATGCCATTTCCGCCTTTAACCATGGAAGTCCCATTATATATTAACTCCCCTTCCGGTGTTTGATGAACCAATAGCATTTTGTTCGCAGATTGGATTCGCTGGTGACGAAAAGTTTGCCAAATATAGCTTCCTTTATTTTCTTTTATTCTTTACTTTCAACATCACGCTTCAACAAATATGGAGTAAACCTAATATGATATTTATAACAACTTTTGACGCAGATGAACGAAATTGGGACCACATGCAGCACGATGTATAGATTTATAATATCTGAATTGGAAACTAAGTAGATTCTTTCCCACTTCGTCCCATTGGTTGCCAAGTATGGCTTAGGGTTCTTGGTATATAAAAATAATACCTTCGTAGTCTTGAGAAATTCCACAAGTCCCTCACTTTTGATAGCGGCAACGAGGATGTCGCAAGTAACAACTCAATGCAAGTTTGTTCTTCCTCTGAATTGTACTTTTCTTTTCTTTTTCTTTTTTTGCTTTTCAATTCTCAACTTCTCCTATTTCTGGAATCTCGGATTATAGATCCAAAAAATGCAACTTCTTCCTTTTATTCCACATGGACGTAATTAAATGGAAACTAAAATCTTTTCTTTCCCCTTTTGCACTTTTTCTACTATTTTTCAAGTCTCCTTTTCTTTTTTAAGAAAAAAAAAATTCTAAACCATTCCTTTTGCACAATATCCCCTTCATATGTATGGCCTTGTGAAATATCGTTACTAAGCATATTCCAGGCATCTTCCATTCGTGTGATATCATCCCTTCGATTTCCGGTGTCAACATGTACAATGGAATACCTTCTTAAAAGGCAAACTATAGTTTTCTTTTTAAACAATTTCCTTCTTTGGGTTAGATATTAAATCTAATAATCTAATAATGGAAACAATCCTTTCTTTTGAGCATCAATACATCTCCACCTGCAACTGCAGAATTCGACGTTCTTGACCAACGATCAATACATTGACCATAGACCCATAATGATCTTTATTATCAAGACCGGAAAGCAGCAACAGTGATAATTCGAGAAACATGTCAATGGTAGCATGCCACTGAGGAACGATTGTAGCGTATTGAGTGCCAATGGCGACCTTCGCTTAAGGAGACATCGGTATTCGTTCTTCACCAATTAAAATTTTGACAGCGGTTATGATGAATGTTTTTTTTAACAAATAAAAATAATTCTTTTCTTTTTTTTTTCTTTCGGGTCACCCATCTAGACTGTCTTTCTTCTAAGTCACAATATTATAACATAAGCGATTCTGCGGTCAATCCTAGATTTCCTAGGTTCTAGAATTAATCTACTTAAAACTTCAGCTTCTACTTAGGCTGCTTCAATTATTTCATCCATTGCAAATAATGGGCAAGACATCTCAGGCTGCAGGCTGCTAAAGTTAATTGATAGAAAGAGGTGCTGACCCACAATGGAGAGTGGGTACCCGTGATTCCTTCTCCTCATGACAACAAAACCAACAAAGGTCTTTCAAGGAGACTCCATCCAAGTGAATGCTAGAACTAGGGGCCATGCGTGCCCATCTTTGCAATGGGTTCTCATAAATTCATCCTCTTATGATTGTCTAGTTCTTTTAGGAAATTTCATGCCATCCTCTTGCAACAACCACCCTCCATTGCTTGTGGAGTCTAAACATTGTCAAGAGAATGAATAGTGAGTAGGCTTTAGTTAAGTGTCTTCATGTTAGCAGCAAGCTTCACGCAAATTCGAATTCAAAAGATGTTTGGACAACCTCATCTTTGTCAAGTTTTGAGTTTTCCCCCAGTTGATGGCGTGTCATTGTATGACGAGGCAGCAATTTCTTTAATCGTCTAGAGGTCACTTTCACCTCTAATCTCGTGAATTCCTTTTGAATTTGATTGTGCAACTATCAAATCATTAAGTAGAGTACGTCATAGAATTGCTTCAACTCCATTGAAGTTAATTGTATGCTTAGAGACAATGGGCATCTTAATCAAATGACAACAAGATGAAGTCATTGTAGTTGCTTCAACTTCATAAGTAGCTTTGTGCATAGGAGCATCATGGTTATGACCAAATAGTCATAGGATGGATTCAGTAGAGTCAATTCAACTCCTAGAGATTAGTCGTGCACTTAGGGCGATTGATGTTATAATGAAGTACACATGGAGCTATTTTCACCAGAATTGCTTCAATCCTAGTGATTATAAAAGTATCTTAATGAAATGGTGGGATTGCTATAGTCTTCTCATCTCAAAGGTACATCTTTCAAGTGTATAACTCCTTGTTAGTAGATATTATACTTTGAGTATCACTAGGCAGTAAAGAAATGGACGTTTCCATCGTTAGTAAAAGAAGATCGCTTAGATCTTACGGTTAGATGGAGATCTTTGTTCTTTACATGATGCAGCATTGTGGCTGCTGAGTCTATTATAAGATAGCTTCAATTCATTACAATTGAGAATACTTCCATCTCCAGGACATTGTTTGCTACATATTCAAGAGCAAAGGTTTTTACTGAGTGATAATAACTACCATAACAAGATTGCTTTGATCGTAGATGGATGAGGTCACTTTAACCTCAATTCTGCAAAAGGGGGGTTACAGCTACTAAGCTTGCTATGGAGTCGCTCTAAGTCATCACAATTGAGATTGCTTCAATCTCATGAATGATGTTGGAGAAATGGGCATTACAGCCACCACTTGCTTAGGAGTATGCTTCAACTAAGTGACAATAGCAACTGTAACATGATCACTTTAATCATTCATGGATGAGATTGCCTTGACCTTGATTCGGTAAGAAGGTATTATGATTGCCATGCCCACTATGGAGTTGCTTTGACTCGTTATAGCTGGGATCGCTTCAATCTCATAAATGATGTTGCAGAAATAAGCATTACACCTGGTGCATGCTTAGAAGTCAATGCTTTTGCTAAGCAACTACAGCTACCATGATATGATCACTTTGATCACACATGGATGAGGTTGCTTCGACCTCAATTCTGTGAAAGAGGCATTAAGGTTGCCAAGTCTGCTGTGAAATCGCTTTGACTCATCATAACTAAGATCACTTCAATCTCATAAGTGATATTGTAGAAATGGGCATTATACCCACCACGAGCTTAGGAGCAAATGCTTTTACTAAGTGACCACATCTACCATGATATGATTGCTTTGATCATATACGGATGGGAACGCTTTGACTTCAATTCTATAGAAGAGGCATTACAGCTGCCAAGCCTGTTATTGAGTTGCTTCGACTTGTCAACTAAGATCACTTCAATCTCATGAATGAAGTATACTAGACAATAATGTTAGCTATATCTACGTATTTATTGATCGTAGTAGCAATGTTAGCTACATTAGATCAAGTAGTGATGCTACTTGCATGGGTTTCCATTTACAAACAACGATCGATAAGGTACCAAGTGACGATGTTAGTTGTACCAAGACTTATTCAAGAGTAGAGTGTCATGTTGACCAATAGGCATTGGTTAAGAGAAGCGTTTTGATTGTTTAACAAAAAGGATGTTCATCAGTAATGTTAGCTACGTTTGTTGAAGTGAAATTATTATGAGATAAGTGTGAATGAACATAGATAACAAGAGACAAGACATCACTTCTTGACTGAAAGTCACTTTGTTTCTTCTTATTGCATGATTAATAAGAGTGATAAGCAGCTTCTGCCTTTGATACATGCTGATTAGGTACGTTTACAAGATTTTATTTACTATCAGAGTCTTTAGTCTCTAGCATCCTAACATTATTATCTTCGAGAACAAGCTTGCTATCTCGTATTCTCTTTTGGAATATCCATATCAAATTTCGACAATTTTGGTGGCGTGTCTTACGATTTTATGATACCAATCATTCATCTCTTATATTGTAGGTTCGTTATCAACTCTTGGTAGTTTGATATTCCTGTCCTTGATCCATTTATCAAAGGTGACATAAACCTTGTCAATTGAACATAGGAATGGTGGAGCATTGCCAGAAGAATCCCTCCTTGTCCTTTTGTTCTTACTATGACTTCTTTTACGTATGGTATTTGCAAAAGGTCCCCACTTCCTTTTAGGGTCACTTCTTTATTTAGCAATTGAATTATTAGTCCTCTGAGCATTTTTTGCCAATGTTGTAAAGGAACTCAATGACAAGTTTTCAAGATATACAGCATAATTTGTAAACATGCCTTGAATGTATACCTTAATAAGCTCTTTCTCATCACATATATCTTGAATACCCAACGAACGCTCCTTAAAACACTCGATGAAATCCATAAGGTCTTCCTTATAACATTGCCTAATGCTTCCTTTGTCTATGACAATAACACTTTCTTATATCTCACAGAACTTTTTTAAGAATAGTTTACACATAGTCCCCCATAAATCTATAGAACCTAGGGGAAGGTCAATGTACTAGGTGTACACTTTTTCTGTAAGAGATTTGCAGAGTTCCTTCAATTTGAGATTATCATCAAATCCATAGACTTTGAGAGTCTCAATGAATTTGAGAAGGTGATCCTTAACAAGTCCCTATTTACTATTGAACTTCATAAACTTAGGACTCACATAGTCTTTAGGATATGGCTTCCCTACAATCCTCTGAGGGTATGGTAACTTCAAGTTGATGATACTTGTTGAAGGAGAGGTTTGAATTTGTTTCAAATACTTGTCAAGATCTTCTTTTGCCACATAAGATGAAGAAGTAGAAAAAGGAGCAATTCAGCCTTGAGTGTTAGGGTAATGTTGCATATAGCGGCTAAACCTGTAGCAATATGTTGGACATTGCACATAGATGATGATGACCCCTTAGGTTAGGTTCTTGCATCTTCCGTTGTTGGAAGATTTGGATCCGCAAGAGTTAGAGACAGCACATGGTGCAATCCTTCCTCTTACCATGTACTGTCTTCCTTTATGGGGATCTATAGTACCTACACCTACTAGGTATCTTCTTATGGAGTAGTTGGTACCACAGCACCAGTAACAACAATAGAAGTAAGTCCAGTAGCTTGTATGAATGACGTAGGGAGAGTTGCTACAAGTTGAATGCCTACTGGGTTAATAACAGTATCAGTTGCTATGCCAAGAACAAGTTGTGCAAAGGTAGCCAGGAATCGAATGAGAACACGAGTGTTCTCCAGCATGGTACTAACAATTAAGGATGTCTTAGTAGCAAATGTTTGTTGCACATTCACAAGCGTTATGTCATCACTCGATGTTGGAGTTTGCTGAGTGATCATGGGATTAGTCTCACGAATGTTGGAAATTTCCTCTTATTTATTGTTATGTGACATTGTTGATTGCAAGTAATCTTAATAGAGTCGCCAAATAATGTAGGTGGGGTTGCAATTGATGATCAATTATGTGCTATGCACATGATGGTCAATCTTGGGGATCAATTGATCCGATGACACATGTATGGATGTAATAGAGAGATGTGTAGGAAGAGGAACAGACAAACATGATCACTTATGCGCGCGTATGACAAAAGATGAAGGCTTATGTTTCTAAGTACTTTTGATTCATTCTTTACTGAGTAGCTGATATGAACTAGTCCAAGGACTGACAAGGATAGTTATAGATCCTTAAACAGCTCTAAGGAGATGATGCACTAGGAAACTTTTGAAGACTTATGGCTCAACTTGATATGACGTATAAGCTAATTTAATAAGGATACTTGCTACATAGCCTTACTTAAGGATTAGGATAAAAGCGAAGTAAACAAATAAGCTGCAAGCAATGTTCATGAACAGGAAGCAATTTCAATACTATTAATGTATGATGCTTTGCGGCTACATGTACAGTGGGTATTTATACCCAAAAGTTAGAGCATGCAACCTAAAATGAAAACTACTAAAAGGGTAGTGTCTAAAATAAATATGATATAAGGAATATTTGAAGGGTGTAATGATAATATAACAAAAATGGATATCCTGTACGGAAGATTCTGTCTTAAGGGTCCTCGAATACATAGCTCTCTGAGGATACATGAATTTTTGGTAAAAGAAGACAAATTGTATGATCATGTTGGTGACTTCCAAGCTGAGGTGCCGAATAAGGGTGGCAAGTTAGCTATGCTAAGCTAAGTAGATAATTCTTCCAAGATGAATTCACCTTGACATATTTAGTAGGGCTCGAATTCAGGTCGGTTGGGTGGGTAGTTGGATCTATCAAGCAGTTGCTTGAGTGTAGCTTTAGTTGGCAATCAAAGACAACTGTGATACCTCACAATTAAAACATGCTAACTTATGAGTAATTAATAATATAAGCACATTAAACTAAATTTAGTCAATAAAGTTATAAATGAGCTATAAAAACTTAAATGGAGCACTACCACAAAATTTTAAGTCAAGATTATACAAATAGAATGTGATTCATCAAAAATTCAAAATTATGATTTTAGAAACCTAATAGTTTTAAAATGAGTCACTAAAAAAAACAAAGAAGAAGAAAAGGAGTAAAAAGAAGCAAGAAAAGAAAAAAAATTTTCAAGGTTCGGTACTTAAAGCACTAGCATAATTGTAGGTATGTGTATGTTTATCTTAAATATTACATTTTAGGATGCTTAAATATTTTCCAATTGGACCAAAGGTTTAAGTTAGCTAAAGGATTTGAAATATTATGTTGTTATTGTTGCTAGACATGTAGGAATTAAACGACAAAGTAATTTAGGTTAATTTAAATACGGCGACATCTGGCAATTTAAAGTAACATGGGCATATATTGTTGGTTAAGGGCACAAATATATATATCCATTTTGCTAATGGTATGTAAGGGTTCATAAGATATGTATATATATAGTTTGAACTTTGAGCAATGTTTTATCTTCATCGAGACATGGAAGCTTAGAAGGATTTATTTGGAAAGTAAGAAATTAACATACTATCAACAATTTGAATAAATAGTTCTAGTATATATTAAGGCCTAGGAGAAATAATTATTTGAATCATAAAATTTATAATTTGGCATGAAATAATATTTATAGATAATATAAGTTATAAATATATATATGTAGATGATATATATATTCATTTAATATATTTAATATATTATATAAGTAATAGTAATTCAGTATAAACCCATACACACACATATATATAATACCTATGACATGTTAAAATAATTAGCAAATGGTATCAACCTAATAAATTATAGTTGGAAGGAACATGGTGACCTGAATGGATGCGAGAATTTTGGTTAATTCATTTAAATTGGCATAATTTTTTTAATGAATATGATACTGATAAAAAAAAAACAAAAACAAAATTTATTTGAAGTATTGAATTATTGATGGAAGCTGGTGTAGTAGCTACAAAAAGTCATGAAGACTAGGAATTATCATGTTGAAACAAGTTGGAAAACTAAATGAAAGAAAGAGGCATTAGAGATATAATAATATCAAAAATGAATTTTGAGTTGCCTTGTTTTTGTTGGACCGTAAAGATAGCAACAGCTGGCAATCCTTAAGCTAGCAAGCTATATAAACAAAGATGAGGTGTATTCAACAAAGTAAGTGTGGTTGACAAATTTCGATATTACAAGAGTTGTAAAACCAACACGTAGATGGCATTACTATATTACTTTATTCCACCGACTGGAGACAATATAAATGGACTAAGGCACTTCTTTAATTCTCATTTTCCCTTTTACAAAAATGAGGATGGGAAGATATATGCATTACTTAGCATCTGTGTCCCTCTCATGTTACTTTGTCATTAGGACAACAAATTAGTAAAAGGCTTGGGGAGTTGATGAAAAGCCATGAATATATGGAAAAATAAAAAAAGAAGAAAAGGAATGAAAATCACGAAATAAGTAGATGGGAAGACTTAGCGAGCATCGGTAAGACATTTTCAAGAAGACTCAATGGGAATTCCACTAGGTCAATTCACATGACCCCTAGAGACTGGAGCAACGTCTACGAATGTTGGATCGCTATTTTCCATCTTCATCAACAACATGATATAAACTAAAAGGTGAGTGCTTAATTTTAGTCACAATTTATTTCCTTGCTAATCTTTCCATCTTATTAGTTACAAGTTATATATATATTTAATTGATTGTCAGAATATATATGTGTGTGTTACATAACAAAACAATTATAAATATATATATATATTTACATATGCTAATAAATAATCAACAATGCTCACTATATGAATACATATATACATATATATATATATATGAATGTATGTATATACATATCTTCACCCTTATTGAATATTATATGTATATGTGTGCATTCACCATGTAGGGACTCTATTTTACCTAACTTATTTTAAATGTGGATTGTAGATCATATAATGTTGTTATGAGCCATGTACTTGTATGGCTAGGTTTGGTAATTGATTTAGAGTATTCGAAAAAGTAATCTAATTAGGCTAAAAATTCACGAAAAGCTTAGTAATATCAGTTGAGAAGTTTCCACAGGCTTGGAATTAAAAAATATAATAAAATATTGAAAATATAGCTAAAATAGTGAAAATTTATTATATTATTATATAATTATCAATAATGTGTAATGTAAGTCTTAAAAATTAACGAACACTTAAAGATAAATTATATGAGTAATATAATTAATATTATAAGTAAAATAATATAAAAGAAACATGAATACATATTGGATATAATTATTATGTTAATATTTATACTTGTAACTATCAAAAATACCTAAAAATATGCAAAAAGAAGAAAACAAAAAAATTACTAAATAAATGAATAAAAAATATATGAAAAATTGTAGGAAAATCACAAGACACTCAAGAGACAATCCTTATGTCATGGCAAATCAATGAACTAGACGTGAGATTGAAAACTATTAGAACCCTTAGGTAAAGACACTTAAACCAAGTAGGAAATCAAGTTTTTAGGGGAAAAAAAATTCTAAAACCACTCTAATCATATTATAAAAATCCAATACTTCAACCTGATGAAAGTTTTACCATTTTAGAGCTCTAAGAAAATTCTAGGAAAAGCAAAATAGAGAAAAAAATGAGACAAGAAAATTGGGAAAACTCACTTAACTCAACTAAAGAACATACTTGAATGTCAAAATGAACTCTCATGTTATATAGTGGACAGGAACTAAGAAGGTTATCTTAAATTTTAGGGGTAATAAAAGAAGATGAGCGGTACACAAAGAGAATGACCTTCAATATCTAGGTAAGTAGGATTAATATTTTATAGCATTTTAGAGTATTATTTTAGAATATCTAGAGACTTTAGTACGTATTTGTTTATGCTTGTAGATAGCTGTTTATGTGTGTGTAGCGCTTGCATTTGAGATTCGATTTATTGTGATGGGAGTTGAGCTCTATGTTATAGTTATTCTGTGAACACTATTATACTTGAATTGATTGAGCTTAGTTGATCACCTTAAAAATAAATTAACTTAAACTTAGCTTAACATCCAACCTAATATGTACCGTAACCCACTAAGAATAATGGTTAGGATTCTCGAGCCAAATATGGACTCCTATCGATGAGGATAGCCAAAATGGTTTTTTCCTCATCTTTAGTCAAACTAAGTGATAAGTAAGGAGATTGCGGTAAGGTTAGGGGCCATGGTTCAAAGGTGGTCATAGGATGAGGGAGTTCTTTATTGCATAAGCCCTAGTTTAGTTCCAATTCATGAGTACGCAGTATCAATCTTCTCAACCCGAATTAGAGCGGATGCAATTTCCCTGATCTCACGACAAACTGGATGACATCATGCAATGGTATTTGCTTGTACATATACTGTATTTAACTAACTTGGTTGAAAACCATACTTGTGATATGCCGAATGCATACTTCTATCTCTACCTTATTTATTAAGCAAGTTGTCGCTTACTCTCTTATAATCTAAATTGCAGGTTTAAAGTGGAATTACCCAAAACCAAAACTTTAGCAAATGGGATTGAAGAGTGAGAATCAAGAAGAATCTGATTGAATTTTATTCTTATTATTGACTTTTTCCTAATTGCTAAGAAAACTACTCAAGTCTTCTTAGGGGGTTCGCTAGTTTTCAATCTTTTGACTTATATACTGAATAACGTGTGCCTGTGGGTTTTATGTGTAACCTTTTGAAAAGTCAAACTACAAGTTTGCTTATTAGTTATTTCCAAAAAATTTTCTATAGGTTTTTGTCAAGTAAATATCGAACTGAATGCTTCAAAGCGGTAGTGTTGAGTACACTTGGTGTAAACTAAGTCTATGATAGCAGCTGTAAGGTAAGTTTCTATCTTAAGATGGTTCATAAGGTAAGACTGTTATGACTTAATCTTTTCGGGGCGTGACAACAATCAATGAGTACAAGAGGGTTCAGCTCAGCTAGAGGATCAAGTTAGTAGTTTACAGCGCTCGGATTTCTCAGTAGTAGAAAATAAGGAAAGAATTTGCTTGGTCATGCTTTCTAGCCATCGGGTTCGAGTTTAAGTCAAGGGTCCGGTAGTTTGACTCCTATCATTCCTACCAGGGTAATTGGAATTTGGGATCAAATCTGGCTAGTCCTCGTCCAAGTTCTCTTCAAGTTGGTAAGGGCTAAGGTTGGCAACATTAACATGTCTAACACTCCAAAGCCTTCTAGTAGCTCTAGTTGGTATGTATTGCCATTGATTTTCTAGATTATCCTGGATGGTCCTTCAACTTTGGCTGACAACTTGTTCTTCCTCCTATTAGGGAACCTTTCTTTACTCAAGTGTAGCTACACTTGGTCTCTAGGCTAAAATTTCTTGGTCTTCTTCCCTTTGTCTCTCTCTTCTAGCTTTCTAGTAGCTCGATCGATATACTATGTGACTCGTTGGTAGATCTATTGGATGGAGTGAGCTTTGGTCCTTACTTCTAGATCTTCTTGGTCAATAGATGGCATGGGGGTGTAATCAGGGGATAGTTCAGGTTGAAACCACAAATGACCTCAAATGAGGCGTGCTCAGTGGTGGCATATACTCTCCTATTGTAGGAAAATTTGACCATGGGTAGGCAGACGTCCTAGTCGGTCAAGTTCTTCCTTACTACAGCTTAGAGTAGTAATCCTAAGGTGCGATTGACCACCTTTATCTAGCTATGGTTTAGGGATGGTAAGGGGTGTTAAACAATAGTCTGGTTCCCATCCGACGCCAAAGGGTTTTTCAAAAATGACTTAGAAATTTTGGGTCTTTGTCCGACACAACACTTCTTGGTATTTTGTATAAGAGAACTACTTCCTGCAAAAACAAGGAAGCAATAGCCGAAACATCGTTAGTTTTGGTGTATGGCACAAAATGTGCCCTTTTGTTGAACCTATCCACGACAACCATTACAAAATCTTTGCCTTGGGCAGTTTGGGGTAATCTAAAGACAAAGTCTATACTCAGCTTAGCCTATGGTTTAGTTGGAATAGGCAAAGGCATTACCTTCCCTTGTTTTGCTTAACTTTATGCTTTCTTGTAGATGGCGCATCCCTTAATCACATGATGCACATCAGATTTCGTTCTAAGGCTAGAAGAACATGTCATTCAGTAGCTCATATGTTATTCATTCTCCAAAGTGTCTAAAGAGTCCTTTACTATGGGCTTCTCTCACCAGTAGTTCTTTAACTGAATAGGTCAGTACATACAACTTGCCATCTTTGAATAGATAAACATCTTCCTTATGGTACTCATTCGTTGCTCTTCGTTCTTTATAGTGTCAGTATAAAGGGCCAAAACGAAGATCATTTTGATACTGTTCTTCAATGCTTACAAACCTCAACAATATGGTTTGTAACTTAGTGAGAAGAATATGTCTTCTTGATAATGCGTTGGCAACTACACCGTTCTTGCTTTGCTTGTATTTGATGATGAAGTTAAATCCCTCAAAAAATTCAATCCATTGGGCTTAGCATTTGGAAAGCTTACATTAGCTCCACAAATATCTCAAGAACTCATGATCTATGCATCAGCATGGCTCCGATGCTGACTCCTAATATGTCACATTTAAGCTCAAATACTCTATCAAAGTTTAGTAAAGCCAAGACTGGGGAAGAGGTCAACCTTGCTTTTATCTCTACAAAACTCTTCTCCTCTTTCTCTTTCTACTTGAACTCCACATTCTTCTTTGTAAGCTTAATCAAAGATGTAACTATGGTACTAAATCCTTGGATAAAGCGTCGATAGAATGATGCCAATTCGTAGAAACTTCTTGCCTCAGCACATGAAGTTGGTGTTGGCCACTTAATAGTAATCCACACCTTCTCTTCATCCACTCTTAATCCTTTTCCACCAACTACGTAACCTAGGAAGATCACTTCTTTTTGATAAAAACAGCATTTCTTCAAGTTTTCAAACAACCTTTCTGCTCGGAGGACATAAAAAACAACTTTGAGATGTTCAGTGTATATTGCTAGGTTAGCATTATAGACATGTCATTGACGTAGACAAGGATGTCATTGACGTAGACAATGACAAACATCTCAATTAGATCTCTCAAAACGTGATTCATTAACCTTATGAAAGTACTTAGGGAGTTTGATAGTTCGAAAGACATGACCATCCACCCATATAGGTCATGTCGGGTCTTAAAAGTAGTCTTTCATTCATCCCCTTGTCTCATTCAAATATGGTGGTATATAGAGTTCAGATAAATCTTACTGAATACCTTTACACCACTTAGATCATCTAACATATTGTCTAACCTCAGGATTCAGTATCGATACTTGATCATAATTTTGTTGACAGCTCTACTATTCATACACATATGTCAAGTATCATCCTTCTTTGGTATAAGTAATGTAGGCATAGCATAGGGACTAAGACTCTCACTTACATATCCTTTTGCTAGTAGTTCATTAACTTGTCTCTAAAGTTTAGCAGCTTGTTTGAGGTTCATCTAATAAGTTCGTGTTTTGGTAGGGTAGCACTGGGTATTAAGTTAATGCAATGTTCGACGCCTTTGAAAGGGGGTAATCCTTCAAGTAGTTGTTTTAGAAATAGGTCAGCATACTTATCTAGTAGTTTTTCTAACCTCTAAGGATAGCTCACCCTACTCTCTTAACTTAAGCAGTCACCTGATTAATAAAAAGTTTGGCATATTAGCCTTAATAACTTCTTGAAGTTCGGCTCTACTCAATACCAAAGCCTTCTTCGATCCTTGAGCCAATGTGGCTTGTAACTTGCTCACTTGATTCGGGGTCATAGGGTTCAGGGTGAACTTCCTATTATCCTTTTCAAACACATAGGTGTTCATGAATCCATCAGGCATAACCCTTTAGTCAAAAAGCTATAGTTGGCTTAACAGCACATGAGATGCATACATGGGTAGTACGTTACAGAGAATTTCGTTGGAATAATTTCCAAAGGAGATCAATAGCAACACTTGTTGAGTGATACGTAGTGCTCCCTTCTCATTTAGCTGGTGTAACTTATATGGCTTCGAGTGTAAAATGGTTAGCTATATAAGTTTCTTAATCAGGTCGACAGATGCAACATTTGTGTGGCTCCCACTATCTACTATGAGTGCACAAACTTGCTCATTTACCTTACAAGTGATGTGGAATAAGTTCTCTCCCTGCTCTTCCTCAATAGAGGGTTCTAAACTCATCGTACATTGGATAACTAGAGTTAACTTATCTAAGTCTTCTGTAAACACTTCTTCTTCAATAAGGTTGCATTAACCTTAACCTCATCTCCTACTTCTTTTTCCTCTAGTTCTTCATCTGTGCTATCTAGTTTAATTTTAGGGACATCTCCCTTAATAATCATGGTCATTTGGTTCGGACATTAAGTAGCCATGTGCCCAAACCCTTAGCATTTAAATCACTTGATCTGGCTCGTGTTACTCCTAAATCCTTACCCCTTCTCATAAGTTCTTGACGACACCTTACCACCAACTGGTCAGACCTTCTGTTTGACTCTAGCATCTACCCTTCTGGTTGGCTTGGTACTTGGCTGAGCTCGATAACTTCATTGAGCAGGTTAGCTTGATTGACTAGGTTAGTTCATTAGAGGTTAGGTTGGCTTATTCTTTCTTTCTCTTTCCAATCATTAGGCTATTCTTATAGCCTCATCCATTATGGTGAACTTCTAAAATTCCACAATATCTTGGATGTCGCTTCTTATTCGAATAAGAAATTTGGATACTATTCGAGTTGATGGCTCCTCTACTTTACATCGTATCATAAGTATTTGGAAGTCTTAGACATACTTATTAATAGTTCAACTTCCTTTTCTCAGCTCTTGAAGTCGAGCAAAAGTGTCATGCAAATAAGTATCTAGTATAAGCCTATTCCAAAGTATCCTCTTCATCTTAGGCTAAGTGTTTACTTCCTTATATCCTTCTTGTCTCCTCATAAGTTAGAAGTTCTTCCACCGTATTGCAGCGTAACCTGAGAACTACAACAAAAATCATTACCTTCTCTTGGTCCTTAAACTAATAATAATAAAAAAACTCACTCAACCTTTTCCTCTTAATTTAGATAGTTGTCTACATCCCTAAAACCATTGAAGCTTGAGATCTGAAGCTTTACATGGTCACTAGCTCAGGGTGCTCGAGTTTGCTCTTCTTTCTTATTATACTTTTCTCCTTCATCATCATCCATATCACCTAAGTCAATCCTTTGTTGTATTCATCCTCCCACTCCTCTACCTCGAACTGGTCGAGCCAGGATCTGTTCTCTAGCAAGTTAAGTGGTTTATAGAGTGTTTTACATGGCCTCAATAGGTTGATAAGCCACTACATGAATAGTGTTGGTCAAATCAGCTATGAGGTTAGCCACCTCATCAAGTCATTCATTTGTACTCTTGGGGGTGCCTTGAGGCTATTAGCTATGAGCCCCTTAAAATTGAGTTTAGGACAACCGAGCCTAGATTTAGGGTTTTTAGGAAAAATTAACCAATTAAGTCTAAACTTTACGACTAAGATAGAAAAGTTAGACAAAGTGATAAAGAGAAGATAGATTTTAGAAATAATGATCTAAAATTTCAATTTTGCCTTTAGAAGTAAGATTATTCAACATAGTACTAAAATGCTTAGAACCCCTAAAATCGAACTCAAATTACGACTAAAATATAGAGATAAGTTAATTAAGCTATAAAATGAGATAATATAGTATAATTTATTATATGAATATATGCGTATTTTTATGAGTATACTTGGTATAAATAATAATTATACCCATAAATTATCCTTAAATTATGTAATTATATATATATATTGCATTGAAATCATGAAATTATTAAGAGAATATATCCTAAAAATAAAAGATATGTTAGAAACTTAATTATATGAGTAAAGTTATATATTACACATGATATTTACATAGAGTGTATACTTATATACTAATTAAATAACTAATGTGAATACAATATATATATTATTATTATTTAACTAAAATATGTGCCAAAGTGATCCAAATTAGATTCAATTGCGGTTGGAACTCACGGAAATTACTGTAGCAAGTTGGGAAAGCTTAAGGATGATGATTCAATAGTAGTTAGTAGGATTTGGCCACCAACTACTTACTTTTATGAAGAAAAAGTAAAGAAAAAAAATAAGAAAAAAAAATCAAAAGGGGTAGAAACCGACTCCTACAGCTTTAAATAAGCCTCCCCACTTCATTTCCCAACTTTACAAATCAAAAACACTTAGAAGAAAAATTTAGAAAAAATCATAGGAAATTAGAAAGAAAATAGAAAAAACAAAGCAACTACCATGCCTTAGCTGTACTAGACCTAGACGACCACCTGACAACGAACCCAACCAGCTGCCACCAATCTACGCTGCATCTAGGCCATTTGACATAGTCCTAACTGCCGGTGGCCACTAGAGAGTGCAAGAACATGGAGGTCAATTCTCTGCCTTGTTTTTTTTATAATTTGTAAAAAAATCAAATCTGCCTAGAAAATTATGAAAAAAATTTGTACTTAGGTTATTTTGAACATAATTTTATGTGTATTTTTATTTTTGAAAAATTTGTAATATTTAATATACTTTCTTAAGAAATTTATTGTTCATCTAAATTTAGAATTGTAAAATAAATGTATTAAATGATGTTGTTTCTAGCTAAAAATGTTTGTGTAGGATGTATATGATATATGGATAATTGTTATGTAGCCCGAATTTTGATTTGAATGTTTTTAATATTTATTGCATTTTTTGGCCTAAAAATAGCTCAAAAATAGGCTGAAATTATGAATTAAATAAGAAATTATGAAATTAAATGATGAAATGGACATGTACTAATTTTGATGAATAATAACAATGTAGGGTCAGATCGAAATTAATTTGGTATAAAAAGAATCATAATTGAGTAATTTAAGATAATTTAGTGGTAAAATCGTAAATATAAAGATATAAGCGATAGGTTGGAAACTTGCAATCAAGTGATAGTTAAATTCCATATATTTTTAAGAGTCTATAGAAATTTCAAGGAATTATTTGGTTACCCGAACTATTTATTACAAATTTACCTAGTAAAATAGCTTAAATTATAAGTTAGGGTGTATTGTTAATATTAATAGGCTAAAATGAATTAAATAGTTAAATAAAAACTACATACGTAATTGCTAATTGGATTAGATTAAATGAGTATTTTTATTGTATTTACTAATATTTTCTAATCGAGATATACTTTAAGTATACTAGAGTTAGATAATACTTATATTGTAACGTTATATGAACAAATTAGGTAAAATACAATTTAATAACGTAAATTATGTATAATAAGATAATATTTACATATTTAAGTATAACTATATTAAAAACTCGAATTATCCGTTAAAAGTCCTCTCTAGGATTAGGACTTATAAAACATATCATTAGGTTTGTACGAACCCAACGATACTTATTTTGTTAAAATCGAACAATCTTAAGTAATAACCTATAACTCTATCATATTCTAAAATGTACGTATTTCGGTAACTTTACCGGAATTAAAACGTGATTTAATAAATTAAAAGTCTGTTTCAATACGATCGAAACAATATATAATATGTAATAATATAGATGACGTACTATATCAATAATTAATAACTTAATTCGATAGCGATATATAATGATAATACGACTATATATTATGGAAATAATATATATATATATATATATAACCGTTTTATATTAAACCCTAATATTTTCGTAATTATTATGAAAATTAAATTTGGGTCTTTTTGTGAAAATAGGATCTTCCAGTACAAAGATGGTTGACTACTTAAGTCAGTAGTAGTGAGCGTCTAAACAAGTAAGTTGGGATTGTGGCTTCACCGTTTGTTAGGATACTGTTTTAAAGTATCCAGAGACCTAAGAGTACTTCTAGTTGTGTTTGCAATTAGTTGACTGTGCGCATGCCATATGTATGGATGATACTCAGTTGTGATAGGAGTTGAACTCCTTGATGTGCTGTTCTATAAGTTTGCATTGTTTCTATATTGTATGAACTTGTTTGGCCACCCCTAATTAAAACTAACGTCTATTCGACTAAAATGAAATTGGACATGCATAACACCCATTTAGGGAAACTATTAAGAGTGTCAAGCCAAATACCGATTTCCTTTGATGAGGATAGCTAAAATGGTTCTTTCCTTATTCTTAGTCAAACTAAGTGATATGTAAGGAGGTCACGGCAAAGGTAGGGGTCGTAGTTCGAAAGCGATCATGGAAGAAGGGTGTTCTTCATTGCACAAGTCTGAGTTTGGTCTGACTTGAGTCACGGTGAAATTCCTCAATTTAGGTTGGAGCAAATGTAATTTCTCTAACCTCATAGTGGACCGGATAACATTATGCAAGGTTTCATTTGATTGATTGCATTGAATTTCATTATCATTAATAACCTTGCTTGTGATTGTATAGTACTTTTCTGACTCCGTTTTACTTACTGAGTTAGTTGTGCTCACATCCTTATAGACTCCTTTATAGGTGCTGAGTGAGGTTAAGATGTTTCGATACCATCATTCTCAAGTTAGTGTGCTGCTATTTAAGAAAGTGAGGAACGAGGAATCAACTAAACTTGGGCTTTTGACTTTTTTTGAGTTTTTGTGGAAACTAACTAGGAATTCCCTAGGACGTCCACTAATTTCCTAACTTATTGTGTGTGTGTGTGTGTATATATATATATAGTGCAAAACCTGTGATTTTTAATAATCCCTGATTGTAAACTTTAACTTTGGATGTGAAACATTTGTATAATATTGTTGTGGTACGAGACAACAAGTTATATAGAATATGTATTTTGTAAAGCTACTATGGGTTTAGTTAGTAACAGGTATCAGAATGGACATTTCAAGTTGATTGAGTTGTACACGCTTTGTGTGAACTATATCTACAATAATAGTTGTGAGGTCAACTTCTATTTTAGAATAGTTTACACGACGGGACTGTTATGACTCCTCCGTCTCGGGGCGTGACATCGGCCATGGTAGGCAACACTGCTATTGTCATCTCCAATACCAACATTGACATTAGGATCCATCAATCTTTTGACAAACTCAATAAATAAACTTAGAATCCATAAACAACGGAAATTACCTTCTTAACTCAAACAAATCACATACACTTTCCTTTACACGAAAGTTCAAGTTAGCTATCAACACGGCAAATGCTTTCAAAGGACAACAAATCAAGTTGAAAACTTGCTCCATTTTTGTATACTTCAAACAGGGCAACACGGAGTATATAACCATACTAAAATATTACTCCTTTTACTTACTCAAACACTTAGAGTTAAATTCTATGCACTATAACACACTACCACAACAATCATTACTCATGAGATAGTTTAAACATAACTTACCCAAACGAAATCTCCGCTTTGATACCAAGATGATACGAACCATATTAGAAACTAATAAGGACGATTGTAGGGGTAGGTCCAAGCTTATAGAAAGCTTGAAGAGCGAAATGGGAATTGTGTAAACAATAATAAAAATAAAATAAGCAGACCCTCGAACAACTCCAAGGATATGACATACTAGGAAACATTTGAAGACTCACGGCTCAACTTGATATGATGCATAAGCTGATCCAATGAGGGTACTCGCCACTTAGTCTTGCTTGAGGGTAAGGATAAAAGTGAAGTAAGCAAACAAGATGTGAGCAATATTTATGAAAATGAAGGAATTTCAATATTCTTAAGGTATGATGCCTTACAGTTGCATGTATAGTAGGTATTTATACCCGAAAGTTAGGGCATCCTATTTAAAATAGAAAAGACTAAAACGGTAATGTTTGAAATAAGTATGATATAAGGAATATTTGAAGGGTGTAATTGAGAATACAACAAAAATGGGTATCTTAAACGAAAGATTCTATCTTGGGGGTCCTTAGACACATGGCTCTCTATGGATAGGTGGCTTTCTGGCAGAAGAAGACAAATTGCATGATTAGGTTAGTGACTTTTGAGTCGAGGTACCAAACAGGGTAGTAGGTCAATTGTACTGAACTGAGCAAATAATTCTTCTAAGGTGAATTTACCTTAGACGTATTTAGTATGGCTTGGATTCAAGTAGATTGGGTGGGTGGTTGGATTTGCCAAGGTGTTGCTTAAGTGTAGCTCTGGTCGGTAGTTGAAGACAATCAATGAGTATGAAAGGGTTCGGTGCGTTTAGGGCATCAGTTCAGTAGATTGCAACAGCTTGAATTCCTCGATAGTGCGACGTAGGGAAAGAATTCGCCTGGTCATGCTTTTTAGCCCTTGGGCTCAGGTTAAGGGTCTGGTGGTTTGATTCCTATCAGTAGCTTTCTAAGCTTTCGTGGAGTAACTTTAATAGAGCTTCTACATTTGTCTTAAGCTAACCAATGTTTAGAATGACCCCAAATGAGAGGAGAAGCCTATTATTTATAGATTTTAGGAGTAAACTTCAACTGTTGGATTCCTTTAAGATAAATAACTGAGATATGACATTATTGGCAACCATTGGATGATCTTAAATGATCTAGTGGCTAGGATTCACTTCTTCTCTTCATATAGACCATGCACTTAGGCCATGGGCTCTGGATAGGCCCAATGGCTTATAACAAAAGAACATAAGTTAATTAATAATAAACAGCCCATAACTTTTATTTAAGTCTAAATAACTCCTTTTGAGGCTAAATAAAGTCCAAAAAAGCTTAGAAAAACCTTTTTTCAACCCACTTTTTGTGCACAAGTTAAACTAGTAAGACTAAGAGTGGAATAATTGGTCTAACGGTCACTATTCTAAGCCTTTCAAGTCGTATCTCCTTATAACATCCTCGTTTTGATAAGCTTTCTTGGGCTCTATCACTAGCCCATTAAATCGGTTTATGGCATTAAATTAGGCCAAAAGCTTAATTACTAAAATGATCCTCTACAGTTAGTAAGATTCTATTGGTAGAGAGTAAAGTGATTGGGATTTGAGCAAGTGTATAGTGGGCCTACGAAAGAGAACGTAATGAGGGGCGTTAAAATGTTGTTTGGCATGGTTACTCCAATGTTTAAGTCTGTGAATGTTCATAGGGAAGTAAGTAAGAGAGCATAGTAAGCTTAGATAAGGCTTAGTGTACAAAAGAGTCAAGGTAAGTTACTATTGGGGCACCTAAGCTATTTATAGGGAAGGGTCGCCATGGATCTAGGAGCATTGGCACATCTACATAATCTATGTACCCATACAAGCCAATGTATTCCAAGATTGTAAAGATGTGGTTATTGACTAGGTTTTGCAGCCTTATTCACTTGTATTGTGACCATTAAGACCATCCTGAGACTAAGTTGACTGTTAATGGGTATTAGATCCTTATGTGGAGAATCTTCAAGTAGGTCGATCACTAAGTAGATCAGGTAAGACATTAGTGGATCACATTAGTCTTAAGCTTAATAAGGTTGGTTAAAGGCATAAACAGAGCAACATATGCCTAAGGAATCCATGTCCAAAATCTCCTATCAACACTTGGTTGGCACCCACCCCCCCTAGCACGCCTATGTAATCTCATTGCCGTCAAGGTGCCAAGAAGAATGAGTAGCTAGATTAAGATCCTTAGGCATGCAATTGAGTTGATCTTATGTACTAGAGCTTTGTACCTTATTAGAGAAGTGGTTAGAGATACTTATAGTGTTGTTATGATATAAATGGCCAAACTGATTTGTTATGAAACTATTATGATGATTAGAGGTGATAGGGTCGTCATGTTAAGCTTGAAATCCGTCTTGGGATGGTCATCTAAATCAATCAAGTTGTTTACATTCTACTTATGCCAAAGTCCCAAGGAGTAAGGTCATGTGCCAAACTCATTAGGTGAGGTGAGGTATCAAGTTTATCAAGTGTGGTGGATTACCAAGCTGAGAAGTTGTCCACTGATGGCAACAAACACCTGCATCTGGTCTAGTAAAGTTCCAGTTTAGACAAACGTACTATTTGAATTGTTCAGTAAACAAGATGCCATGGCAGGTTAAGGAGGTGAAGAGTCGTTGGTGAAGCTTGTTAACAAAGATAAACCTTTCAAATTCCGAACTTAACGTACGTTCTTGAAGCATAATCAATGCGATTTGATAGCTGCTGTGTCCATGCAGTTGTGCATGTGGTTAAAGTTGTTTTGTCACTTGGATTGTAGCCATCTAATTCAAACCATAGCCACATAGAAAGATCTCAATGACACAAGATAATTGTATTGCTTCAGATCCATATGAGGCATATGAATACCACTTAGACCGGCATTTTGCACACTTTACACACTTTGCACTATTAATTCTCCTTACAAATTGCTTTTTTTCTTCGATATTCTCTCTTTCTTTTCTTTCTTTGTTCCACTACTCTCATCAACGCAACTATGTTGCACTTTGGCAACTATAGCAACTGAAGTTTAACTAATTGGGATCTTACATCTTGAGTCAAAAGTAGGTAAGGAGCCTATTCCCCTTACAATGATGGCGAGCTAGTCTTCTATAGCATTGAAGTATATGAAGGTAAAGGTTACGAGGGATTTGGAAGCGAAATTGACAGGGAAGCACTTATCAATGCCATCTCTCACAATGTGTATCCCCTTGATGGGGTGGAGGAAAAAGAAGCAATTAACTTATTTGAGGGTCTAGAGGCTAGTCTAGGATTAAATGTTCATGTCAGTAATAGTAAGCTAACCAATGAAATTATTGCTTGAAGAATTATTTTGTTAGGAGGTCAACAGGAATGGCACTCGAATGTTGACCATCAATGAAAGGGTTACTCTCCTCTTCAAGAGATGCTTTGTTGTATATGAGAAGTGCTTCGAGTTTAGGATGCAACTCCCTTTTACTAAGTTTGAGAAGGAACTCTATAACTATCATCGAGTCTATCCTACTCAAACCTACCTAACTCTTCCACCCTGAAATGGGCAAAGAATCTTAAGGTTGTTTCAAGCTCTATGCGAATACCTAATAGTGCACGCGACTCCACAACTATTCAGGTACTTCTATATATGGAAGAGTAGTGATTGGTAGGTGTACATCCAAAACCGCCTAAGAAAGAAGTTGTTTTGTGGTCTAGATTCTTCCATTAAGCTATGGAAGAACGAATTCATAGTAGTAGAGTTATCTGAAGAGGCTAACTTTTGAACTTGTTAGACCTCACTAATCCACATCGACATGATCAAGAAGCTTGATGCAAGTGATACTAAGGTAATGATGGAGATCAATGCCTTCATGGCCTTGAGGCATGGGGAGTTGATCAACTTGAATATCATAGTGGACAAGTATTTCTCCAAGTCGATCTCCTAGTTGCTCCTTAGTATAGAGAAGGCCATGATGAAAAAGTGGATAGGAGGTATGAAGCTAAGATTCGACATGCTTGGTTCCTCCATCATGCCAGTGCAGGCTTAATGGAAGCTGCTCCCTAATCATTGTTGTTAAGGAATAAGGATTCTACCTTATCCATGTTAGATACGATAGATTTTGTGAGTTTTTTTATCATTACTTGCCATCATACTAACGTGTGTTTGTTTTAGGGAGGTGAAAGGTTTTCTCAACTTGGTGGAGCTAAAGTTCTTAAGAGCAGAGAGGTGAAGGTGAAACCCCAATGTCTGGAGGTGTCGGAGAAGGTTTGGGTCACCAAACAAAAGTCCACTAATGGGGCCAGTTAGGGAGGGCCAATAAGTTTAGATGTCGTCCCCCTGACTACATCTGTGCTTGAGTTGACGATGTCTACACAATTGGAGACCATTGTTATGTCGTCACCTACTGAGCTACGAGAAGTATAAGCGACTTCTTGTTCTGCTACTCCTTCCACTCCTAAAGCTACCTTGTTTGCTCCTGGTGAAGGTTGAGCTGACTTGAAATGCAAAGTAGTTATGGAGCCTGAGATGAGGAAGGAGCCATTAAAGAAGGTTGGGGACAAGTTCTTCGTCCTTCTAGAGGCCTTAAAGGATATAGGAGAGGTTTATAAGATAAGGATTTGCAACCTCCCCAGGGCATACCACTACAAGGCAAAGCCTAACACCTTTCGAGATGAGTTGGAGCAAAGGCTCCCGTTTAAGGAGTATCTTGGGAAGTTTTAAGTTGTATATACTTCTCATGATACTCCCCTCCCTGAAGACAATAAGAACTAAATTGCTATAGCTGATGTTAAACGTTCGTATTGCATAACTTTTTCTCATAGGGATCTTAGTTACCAAGCTTAGTTAGATTCCTACACTTTAGTAGATTGGACTACCTTAGAGAAAAATTTTGAGAGGTTCCTTCAACATGTCAAACTTAGTGGGTCATTTATGCGGCTTGGGTCATGAGGTGAGTACTTTTGAGGCTTGTTAAGTATAGTTTTGTTTATGTAAATATTCTGATTGATGTCATTGTTATGTTAGTAGTACAATGGCTTGATGCTAAAGTGGTTTGAGTACTTTTGACACCGTATAGATAAGGTAAACGGCCTAAAGGCGAACCATGAGGCTAAGAAGGCTTGCTGTATGGATGTAGAATTTCAACTTTTGTGTAAGTTTGTTTGGTGTAAACTTTTGTTGTTAGAGGCTAAGGAAATGGAAACTGAGCTAGAGAAGGTTCGGAGGGCGAAGTGGGAGGCCTACTAAAAGGCAATTGCTGATAATGTCGAGCTTGGAAGCAATTGGAGGTTGAGTAAAAGGTAAGGTGATGCGTCTCCGAGGTTAGACATACATAGGAGGACCATAACGAAGAGAACTAAAAGAAAGTAAAAGAAAACTTACAAAGTTTGAGCAGCTACCGACTAGATATGACACACCAATCGATCTTACTTGGCTTACATTCTGTTAAATATGATTTACCAGTCCAACTCAAGGTCACTCGCCATTACTCATTACTAAAGGGAATAGATAAGAGTTAAGGGTAAGTGAGAACACTAAGGTTACTCAAAAGGGAAACTTATAATAAGCTGATGATGAAGTGATTGTCTACATACATTAAGTGGAGGTTTATATATCCATCTCATTAGGGTTACCTTACATACATAAAAAGACAAAAAGGGTAATTTACAAAGAGGATACATAAAACATACTTAAAGGGGCAAAAGAAACAAAGAATATTCAATATGGAAAAATAAATAATCTTTGTGGAATGTTGTGCCAAAAGACACATGTTACATGGTAGTTAGACATTCTAAAATATAATACAAATTAGGCAAAATGAAGAAAAGAAGGTCTATAGTCAGGGCTTAGTCGATCAGCTGCTAGAGAGTACTCATCTTAGACTAGGGTCGGATACTGGTGGTTAGCTCAGATAGTTACTTAAGGCTATCTATTAGGATGTTGTTTGTGTCATGGCATAGTTGCTTGGTAGGTCTAGCGTACATGATAACTCGATAGCCAAGTCGGCAGTGGAGGGAAACATGGAGGTTAAGATAGGAATTCTTGTCTTAGATGAGGCTTCAAGCTGGATTTCACCGGGTCAATCCTTAGAGTCCTCTAGCTCGGCTGCATGTGATCGATCCAGGGGGTTGATTCCTATCATCTACCTAGGGGTTGAAAAGATTTAACCTCAAATTTAAAGTTTTCTCCAATTCCTGTTCTTTTAGGGCACTTGTTGGGTCTTCTTCTTCTGGTCAATGAGGAATTAGGTTAAACACATTGAAAGTGGAGGAAACACTATAGTCATCAAGCAACTCAATCTCATAGGTGTTGCAATTAATCTTCTTCAGATTCTTGAATGGACCATCAGCTCATGGAGATAACTTGTTATATCTCAAGTGTAGAAATCATTCTCGACTGAGGTAAATCCATACTAAGTGTCTTGGTTGGAAAGAAATAGTTTGACAGCTCTGATTACTAATCTCTTGTTATCTTTGATTAAACTTGGTGATCTTTCTCATCACAGATTGGTATAGCTCTTGCAACTCTTGGGCTTGGTTGACTTTTAATTGACTTTCTTCAATAGCTGTGGGTATACCACTCAGATATAGGGGAATAGTAGGATTGAGGCTATAGATAACCTCGAATGGGGTCTTCTCGATACTGTTGTGGATAGTTAGATGGTATGTGAACTCTACAACTGATAAACATAGATCCTTATCTTTTAAGTTCTTTCCTACAATAACTCTGAGTAAATTACCCAGCGTCCTGTTCACCCCTTCAGTTTGGCCATCAGTCTGAGGGTGATTACTAGAGCTAAACACAAGTTTAGTTCCAAGTCTTCTCTAAAGAGTCTTCTAAAAATAGATCGGAATTTTGTGTCGCGATTTGAAACAATAGTCTTCAGCCTTCCATGTAGTTGGACAACTTCCTACAAAAGCAAGTTAGCAACATATAAAGCATCGTTAGTTTGATGATACGGAATATAATGTGCCATTTTGCTAAAGCAATCCAATACAACAAATATAGAATCTTTTCCCCTAGATGTCTAGGGCAATCTTAAGACAAGGTTTATGCTGAGGTAGACCTAAGGTAAGGTTGGTGTTGGTTGAGGTATATACTCTTCATGCAGTTCTCTTCTCCCCTTAGCTCTCTTGTATGTTTCACAACTACCAATTACCTTATGGACATCCTTTACCAAACTAAGCCAATAAAAGTTTTCCTCTAATAGATTGGCTATCCTGGTCTCTCTAAAATGACCAGATAATCCACTATTATGTCCTTTCCTGACCAACAGCTCACATGTAGAACAGTTCGATATGTATAACCTTCAATCTTTGAACAAATAATCAATCTTCAGGTAATATCCTCCAACAACAACTTATTCTTAGCACTACTCAAGAATGTGACCAAAATAAGGGTCATGAGCATACTACTTAGTGATAACTGAAAATACTAGTAACTTTGTCTGCAAAGTGGTCAGCAAGGTTTACCGACATGACAGAGCATTGGCAACTACGTTGGTGCTTCCTTTCTTATGTCAAATCACATAAAAGAAACCATCCATAAACTCTAGCCACTTAGCTTTCTTCTTTGAAAGTTTGTTCTAACTTCTAAGATGTTTCAATGATTCATAGTCAGTATAAATGACAAACACTCGAGGTAGTAAATAGTGTTACCTAACAGTACGAGCTCGAAAAAGAAAGTACAACTCTTTCTTGTATGCAGATTTGTCTCAAATAGTGTAAACAAATGAGTCAATTTTCTCAAAATCTTGAAAAAGCCTAAGGAATATAAGTGGACTGATGAATGTAAGGTTGCATTTGAAGAGCTAAAAAATTTTCTATAATCTCCTTTGGTACTCTCGAAACCCATCCCTAAAGAAGATTTATTATTTTATTTGTCTATAAGCAGCTAAGCTCTTTCTTCTATGTTAGTTTGTATGAAGGGGAAAGAGCACCGACCGATCTATTATGTAAGTCATGTATTATAAGGCTTAGAGCAACAATATACGAAAATTGAAAGGTTCATCCTTATCGTGGTAATATCAACTAGAAAGATGAAACCATATTTTGAGGCTCATCAAATCATAGTCTTCACAGATAAGCCATTGTGGCAAGCTTTACAGCAACCTAACTCCTTAAGTAGAATGATGAAGTATGCCCTAAAGTTGAGTGCCTATGGCATCTAGTACAAACCAAGAACGACACTAAAAGCATAAGTATTAGCAAACTTTGTCATAAAATTCACGAGTGAAAAAGATAGTGCCAAGCAAATTGAGAAGCCCGTATGGAATTTGTGTGTCGATGGTTCGTTCATCGACTCAAGAGGGTAGTTGAGCGGGCCTTGTTTTGTAAAGGCTACATAGCTTAAGAATTCGATATGCATTAAAGGTTGGATTTTTTGTCAACAATAATGAAGCTAAATATGAAGTGCTGATTGCAGGACTAAGATTAGAAAAGGAGATTGGAGTTGAAAGAGTTAAAGTATTTTCAAATTCACATTTGATTATTACCAAGTCAAAGGAGATTATGCAACGAAAGAGAAGATAATGATCAAGTACTTAGCCATAGTACTAACGCTTACTAAATAAGCTTCATCTTTTACCATTGCAAAGATCCCTAGGGCACACAGAATATTGTTGTTGATAAACTATCAAAGCTAACCTCTACCTTACTTTCAGACCTAAATAATAGGCTTTTTATTGAGTATCTATTGAATAAAAGCCTAGAGACGATGGAGCAATGTTGCAAGGCACAGTCTTCTTCGAAAGAAAGGCCCTAGATGGATCCGATTATCGAATACCTAAGGGATGGGATACTCCCTTCTAACAAAAAAGAGGCTCGAAAGCTCATATATGAAGTCACAAACTACACTATGATTGATGACCAACTTTATAGGGGCTCCTTCAGTCAACCATGCCTTTGCTACCTTACACCTAAGGAAGCACAACAAATTCTCTCTGAACTACATGTAAGGTGTGTGGTAACCATGTTAAGACCCAAATGTTGTACGTTCGCACATTGAAGCTCGGTTATTATTATTGTACCTTCATTGGAAATGACGTTATTGTAATGAATGACTCCATACTCTTTTTTGTAATCTTGGTGACGGCCTTAGCCTCAACCCACTTCATAAAGTAGTCGGCTACCACAATTATGAATTGCCATCCTCCGAATGCTTTGGGAAGGCACCCAAGATGTCAATACCCCATTGGGCAAAGGGCTATAAGTTCGTTAATGATCAAAGGTTGGAGTACTTTTAGGCTACTACCTTCGTGTCTTGCCCTACTATTGGTCAATAGTATCCAAGCTGAAGAGCTTGGATATAGAGGGTTTGGGATTAGATGTGATTGCTGCATACACTAGTGCATTGCTCCTTTATGACGTGTAGCCTTTCTTTAGGATAGAGGCATCTCAAGATAAGGAGGTCAACCCCTCTTCAATAAAAGATGCCATCAACTAGAGTATAGTTGTCGATGTAGTATCTCAGCTTTTTGGTCTCCTTCTTATCGATTGGTGGGATTCCCTACTCCAAATATTCCTTAATGGGGTCCATCCAGCTCAACTCGGTTGGTACCACATTGAGTTCTAGGACCTCAACTCTGTCCGAGCTAGTACCCTTTTCTAGCATATACTAGACATATATTTTTGTATCCTTCATCTCAAGTCTTTGTAACCTTATTGAGGCGAGTTTAGATAACTAATCAACTATAGTTCTTGGTTTTGGGGATCTTTGTGATGTTCTATGAAGGGAACTCAATCAAGAGAGTCTTTACTTTATCCTAGCACTTTGTCATGGAGTTGTCCCTAGCTTCATATTCACCTTGGACCTACTGGACAACAAGCATTGAGTCAAAAAAGAGCTTTAAGTGCTCGATGCCAATTCCTTTTGCTAGCTTCAAACGAACAATTAAGGCCTCATATTCAGACTTATTGTTTCTCGTATTGAATCTGAACTTAATGGTGTAATAGATTGTAGTTTTGTATAGCCCAGTGAATACTAACCCCATACCCCCTCTTCTAGAGGTAGATTAGCCATGGATGTGGAGAGTATACACTGGTATGTCGTCTCCTAATGGTACTTCCTCCTCTTAGTGTATTCTATAATGAAGTTGGCTAGGACTAGCACTTTGTTGGTTGTTCATGGTTATTACTGAATTTTGTATGTACTAAGCTTAAGCATGTACTTTACCATTCTCCCAGATGCATTGGGCTTTTGAAGCATTGTCCATAAGGGTTAATCAGTCAGCATGATGATCTGGTGTGCTTGGAAGTATAGATGAAGCTGTCGTACTTAAATCACTATGACCAAGGTGAACTTCTCAATTTTTGAGTAGCTAACCTCAAGCCCTTAAAGGATGTGACTGATACAGTACATGGGCCTATGCTCCCTTTAACCCTAACCAGCATGGATAATAGTGCCTAATTGCTAATAACTAGGTAGAGGTATAGGTCTTCTCTTAAAGCAAGCTTTTATAGTATTGGTGGGTACTCCAAGAAGTTTTATAACTTTACAAAGGCAACTTAATGCTCCGAAGTGGGGGGGAGGGTATTCCATTCAAATCCTTTAGGGTTCTTGAGGATTTTGAAGAACTATGTACATCGGTCCATACTTTGGGAGATGAACCTGTTTAGTGCAAGTATCGTACTGGTGAGCCTTTATACTTCCTTCATAGTGGAAGAGGGCTTCATGCCCCTTATCACATTGAACTTCTTAGGGTTAGCTTTTATATCATGCTAAGTAACCATTAAGCCAAGAAACTTGTTGGAGGCCACCCTAAAAATGCATTTTTGAGGATTTAACTTCATGTCATATTTCCTCATTTGATCGAAGGCCTCTTATAAGTCCTTAATGTGGTCATCAGGTTGCTTGCTTTTGACGATTGTGTCGTCAACATACACCTGTATGTTTCTCTTAAGTTGGGGCTTGAAAAAATTGGTTACCATCAGTTGCTATGTCACCTTGACATTTTTAAGGCATTACTATGCAACAAAAGTTACCAAAATCCATGATGAAAGAGGTGTGGACTTCATCCTTCAAGTCTATCTTGATTTTGTTGTAACCTGAAAAGGCATCCATGAAGCTTAGTAATACGTAGTCCAACGTGGAGTCCACCAACCAATGTATTTTTAGGAGGGGGAAACAATCTCTTAGGTAAGCTTTGTTCAAGTCAATGTAGTCAACACACATTCACTACTTCCCATTTTTCTTCTTGACTAGCAAAACATTTACTAACCAATTTAGGTACTTTTCTTCCCCAATGAAGTTAGCCTCAAGTAGCTTTTGTACTTCTTCTTCAATCACAACTTGTCATTATAGGGCAAAGTGTCTCTTCTTTTGCTTGACATGTTGGATCTTTTTATTGATTTTGATCCGGTAGGTTGCTAAGTCAGTTGATATGCCGTACATGTTCAATGATGACTAGGCAAACTTATCGACGTTACACTGTAGGAGTTAAACGATGGCCTCTTTCGACTTAGGAGGCATCTCGATCCTAACCTTTGTTATCTGAGCAGGATTGTCACCAATTTGCACCTCCTTTGTCTTCTCATATGATTTGCTTCTCTCAACCGATTTCTCTTGTGGCTTAGTTTCCAACAGGAAGATTCCGTCTCCTCTGGCGGCCTTTATGTAGAGCTCTTTAGAGAGCTTCTAATTACATTCAATTCCTACCCCTGTTGAAGTAGGGAATTTGGCCTTAAGATGGAGAGATAACGTGATGACTTTAAAACTTATGAGGCTTGGTCATCCAAAAATTGCATTATAGGGGGATAAGCAATCTACCAACACAAACTCCACAGGTTGCTAGGCACTGTCATCATTGTCACCAAGTTCTATGTCGAAGGTGATGATGCCATTAGGTCAAACAGTCACCCCATTGAAACCGATTAGATTATAATGGTACGACTTCATTTTCATAGGCAGCTTCTTCTACATCTTGTTGTAGGTGTGTTTAAAGAGGATGCCATTGTCAATCATTATTTTTAAGACCGTGAATCTAGAGATCCTTATTATAAAGGCATCCCAATGAGAGGCTTTGACCCCCTCAAGATATTTATTAGAGAAGGAGATAAAGGTATCTGCCTCTGCTTCTTCTCTTTCACTAAGATAACTTCAGATGGAGCGTTAACCAAATTGTTAGAGCTTAACCAGCCCCCAGGGTGAGGTCCCCAAACTATGATGTTGATAACATCGTTAGGGGCTCGATTATTATGATGGTTATTGTTATCTTCTTCTCAAGCATCCTTAGTCCATCATTGATGATTGACATCAGCGATGTATTCTCTGAAGTAGCCTCTTTGGATTGTATTCTCCACAGCATTCTTCAACTGGAAGCATACATCTATGGTGTGGCCATAGTCTTCATGAAATGGACAATACTTGTTAGAATTTCTACAATTGGGGTTACCCTACATCTTGGTAGGCTTCTAGAGCAAGCCCCTCCCACGAATCTCTATATTAACTTAGCCTAAAGGTTGGTTAAGGGGCACATGCAACAAATACATTGCAATGGGTAATAGGTGCTTCCTATCTTTAGGACTTCCACCATTAGGGCAGCTGGGCTTTTTGCTACTAAGGTAGTCCTTAATAAACCCCTTATCATTCCCTTCTTCCCTCTAAGTTGGTTTTATGCCTAGCACAAATGTTATGCTCTTGGTCCATGTACTTTTTAAGCTTTTTACTAGAATTTAACCAAGGTCTTAGGTTTGCTCTTGTAGATAGAGCACAGGAAATCTCGAGATAGCCTTATGCTAAGCTAGGTAGTATGAATAGTAACTCCCTTATCTAGCTAAGAGATTTCAACCATGGCGTTGTTAAACCATGCTACAAATTCATGAAGGGTTTCCTCTTCCTTCTACCAAATCACATACAAGGACAACATATCCTTAGATTGGGGCTTATTAGCTCGAAAATATAAGCTAAAATGACAGGCAAAATCGTCATATGATGGGATGGAATTCTCAAGAAGGTGGTTGAACCATGTTTAAGCTACCTTCCCTATAATACTTGGCAAGGCTTTACACATTAGCATTGCTATGACCATGTAGGTTCATGAGGGTACGGAAGTGAAGTAGGTGGTCATTTAGATCATTTGTGGTTAGTAGCTTGGAATTTAGAGGAAAGACCTCGTTCTGGACCCCTTAGTAAAAGGTGTTTTGTTGCGGGTGACCTGGTCAACACCTTCAATAGTTTTGTTATCTAGTTCCTCAAGGAGTCACTTCACCATTTCGTGGAGTTTATTTAAGTCAACATTGTCAACCAGATGACCTCCATGAGCTGTAGAGTAGGTAGCACCTCCATATGAGTTAGCCACTTGTTCGTTGTAGCAAAGGCGCCATCATAGGTAGTTGCAGACTACACCTACTAATTCTGCATAGCAAGATGTGACTAATATACCCTGTTATCCTCTTAATAGGGATGGTGGTTCCAATCACCTTTGATGTCTAAGACATCTTTAAGGGAAGGTGTCTTACTTTGCTTGTCCAACTCATTTAGCTTGGCCCTTACTTCCTTGTTTTGGGCCTCCATCTCAACATTCTTGGCTAAAAGCATCTTGAGAATCTTCTTGAGTTAATCAACTATAGGCTCAATTAAGGGTTGGTTGTTACTTAGGTTTGGAATTCTCGACATGGTGAGCAAAGTAAGAAAAGTACCATAGGAAAACAAAGTGATTGGTGGTTTTAAAGAGCAAAGTGAGTTAACTTTCCCACAAATGACACCAAATGTTGCCAATAAGATTCTACCAATAGAAAGTAAAGTGACTAAGTTTTACACAACTATATAGTAAGCCTATAAAAGATAACATAGTGAAGGGCACTGGGGTGTTCTAGCGTGGCTACTTTGATGCTTAGGTTGGTGAGTATTTGTAGGGAAATAAAAGAGCTTACTGAGCTTAAAGAAGGCCTAATGTACAGAAGAGTCAAGGTAAGTTACAGCAAGGATGCCTGGGCTATTTATATAAGAGCACCCCCATAGATTGAGGAGCAAATTCAATACATTAGCACGTCCATAGAATCTATGTAGTGGGATGGTGCAGGCCAACTTATTCCAAGATTGTAGGGATTTGGTAGTTGACTACGTCTTAGGGCCTTATCTGCATGTCTTATGACCATTATGACTATCTTAACGCTAAGTTGGTCGTTAGTAGGTATTTTATCCTTACATGAAGAATCTTTATTTCAATTGGTCACTAAGTAGATTAAGTTGAACACTAATAGATCACGTCAATCTTAGGTTTGATCAAGTCGACTCAAGGCTTAAACAAATCAGCATGGCTCTAATGAACTCATGTCTAAAATCTTCTATTAATACGAAGGATTGCATTAAAGTAGAATATCCAAGTATCTTAAAAGTTTAAACTACTATTTATGTTTGGACAACTACAACATAATAGCATCAAGATAGAGTTAAGAATATAAAGGGAAGAGTTATTTTAGGGTACTCAACTCATTCAATCTTCTAATAATGCTATTGGATCTTAAGACAGGTTTAGATATTATGTTAAAACCTTATGAGGTTTTGCATCAATCATGGGACTTAAGTAAAACCCGATAAGAAAACACAGGTTTCAATAAAAAGTAACAATTTCTTTAATAAAAATAAATAATAATATTTTGAAAGCCAAATTTTAAAACTTTAAAACATCATTATGCTATATAACCTATATCTAGTGAAAAAGTTAGAAGGATTTGAACCCATATGATACTTAAAAAATTAATAAAATTATTTAACAAAAATTAGTTATTTGTATCGAAAACCAAAAAGCTAAACAAATAAGGCAAGTCAAGTTAGGGTATGGATACCATATCATGGTAACGAGTCGAGTTTTAGATACCCTGTTAAGGTAGCAGATCAAGTTCTAGGGTAATATGATTCTTTTCAAACTTGCCCTAATTGTAGCCCCCAACAAGCTACTAGAACAAACTAATCCATAATCAATGTAATTAAATTAAAACCAACTATTCGGTTAAAAACTATATATAGAAGACATATCTAGATTGATAGAGTAGTACTAACTACTACATTCAACATTTTCATTATTTTGAAGCACATGTGTTTCACTTTTATCGTAGTAAGGCAGATTTTAAGTTACTATGACTCATCTCAAACTCCTCCCAAGTACGTTCCTATACAGGATACCAGAACAACCTACTTCCATACGAGTTTTTTTCCTTTTTTCTTGGTGAAAGCTATCAAAACTGGCTATTCATTGTACATGATTCTTTTTAATATATATAAAGGCGTTGTAACTACGTTATAGAGTAGTACTAACTACTGCATTTTTCAACCTTTTTATTATTTTGAAGCACATGTATTCAGTAATCTATGTGCACCAATAAACCATATGAATCTCATGAGTCATCATAACACAAATTGGTGTGAAAATACATGATGGACTAATTTCTTAGGACATCAACAAATTTGTATCAAATTAGTCCTTGCCGAAGCGTATCGAGTGCCCGGCGCTCCCATGTGCACGGAAGCACCACAAGAAAATTTCATTCTTGGTAAAGAAAAAGGTGAACATTATAAATGCCATCAGAAGGGATTAATATGTGGATTCTTTTCATTATCCCATTTTCAAATGGGATCTCAAAGCCCTTGCGCAATATCCCGATCATCACGCGGCAGCTAGTAATGAAACAGCATTACCGGATAAAATTGTGAAACAAAAAACACACCCAAAAGGGGAAAAAAAAAAGAATAAAAGGAGAATTTCATGTAGTATTTTGTTCAAGGAAAAACAAAATTCAAATGCGAAAAAAAAAAAAAAAGACTATAAAATCATGAAACCAGATGATTTGATGATTTCCACGAACACCCAACAGAAAAAAGTGGACTAGCGGCAAAGATGAGTGGAGAAGAAGAGGAAAATATGTAACTATTTGGGTTTAGGGTTTGCCATCTGGATTGTGGTTTTTAATATACGGACACACTGCTTTCTGGGCTGAGAGAAAGATTCATGAATTTTGTTATGTTCATGTAGACATGGGCCCGATGGACTCTTCAATTGGACATTGACACATGGGCCGAAGCCCCTTTAGCTCGTTTAGAGTCATAGACAATTAGGATTTGGTCAAAACATTAATGGTCAAAATGATAGAAGGCAATGTAGATAATGTGTATATAATACACGTGATAAATAATAATTAACCATATTTGGACACGTGACATTATTTTAAAAATATGGACGAAAGTTTTTCCTAGTTATTACTTACTATCACATCATATATCCTAAAATAATTAGTATTTACATACGGTATGTATATATACATACATATACCTAATATACATTATCTAAAGAATCTTTTATCTTTTATGGGTAAGCATAAATTATATTTAAACACATGACAGTATCTTAAAACATAGTTGATAGTTTTTTTTCCATTATTATACAATACTATTATCATGTACTTAAATATAATGTTTCTACTTCACATAAATCATATTTGAATGCGTCACGATATTTTAAAATATAGGTAGTAATCTTTTAGTCATTAACTATATTATTATCATGTGCTCAAAGAGAGAGAGAGAGAGAGCTTGTATGAGATACTTACAAATATATTTGATTCTTATTGAGTAAAATTGTAATTTCAAATCAACCATAATCGAGAAATGCCAAGTGTAATTGCTTAGGTAAGGTTATTATAAGGCTCAATTGAGGATAGGTTCACCTGTACAAGGCCATCTCGATCCTATGCTCCTTAGCACACTTTTCAGACACAAGGACCTTAGCCTATGTGCTGGAGCGTTAGGCAAGGGTTCTTTAGGTAGGTGCGGTCCTCTGGGATTGCAATGTTTTTTTTTTTTTTTTTCTTTTTTATTTTGACATTTGCTAGAAAAAAAGTATCTATGAGCGTGTTTTGAAAACATGAACTTGAAAAAATTAAAAATATAGAGTAGGATCTGTAAAAATTAAAAAAAAAAAAAAATTAACAAACTCTCTTTAAAGACCTAATAAGAAAGTTGAGAGGTTTTTAATGACTATTAATATTACACCTTAAATTCTCTATAAAGTTGTATCAAACTAGAGATATGGTTTATTTAAACTTTGAAAAAGATAATGGAACAAGTACAACCTTTTTCCCACTTAACGCTCCTTATTCCTGGATGGGCAGCAACAAAATTTTGAGGTTTAAGGAAAGTAAAAGGCTCCCAGTTCGAAGATGAGCAATCTATTTACAATTTTAAATTCTTGTTTTTCAAAACGCTTTATAATCATTGAATAATCGGGAAATGACAGAGGCATTGTAATGCATGGATCAATCAGTTTCTCCAAAAGGGAGTGTGTTGCAAGCGTCGCAAAATTTAATTTCTAATTTCTAATGAAATACCTAATATAGTATTCTAGCTCAACGGCGTTGAAGCTTGATGGATTCTTTGTTGTTCTTTTATTAGTGCACCCTTATAGCTAGAGAGTCCGCAACCAGCTCTAAACCGCAGTCCATGAGCCCGTAAAAAAGTGAACTGGTCTCAACAACCGCTAAGGAGATAGATCTAAGTTATTCAAGGGTCAGTTCAGCTACCTTTGAATTGTATAACTTTTAATTTTTTTTTGAATTTTTTTTAATTATTATAAATAATTTATGAATTTTCATTTTTTTTCCATGTAAATCTAAAACTTTATATCATTATTAGTAAATAAAAATTTTTATTTTCACTTCAATTTTTTTCGATCTCGAAATAATTCATTTAAAATTTATGAGTATGAGTATGTGATGTTATTTTATATTTTTAGATTTACATGGAAAAAAAATGAAAATTCATAAATTATTTATAATAATTAAAAAAAATTCAAAAAAAAATTAAAAGTTATACAATTCAAAGGTAGCTGAACTGACCCTTGAATAACTTAGATCTATCTCCTTAGCGGTTGTTGAGACCAGTTCACTTTTTTACGGGCTCATGGACTGCGGTTTAGAGCTGGTTGCGGACTCTCTAGCTATAAGGGTGCACTAATAAAAGAACAACAAAGAATCCATCAAGCTTCAACGCCGTTGAGCTAGAATACTATATTAGGTATTTCATTAGAAATTAGAAATTAAATTTTGCGACGCTTGCAACACACTCCCTTTTGGAGAAACTGATTGATCCATGCATTACAATGCCTCTGTCATTTCCCGATTATTCAATGATTATAAAGCGTTTTGAAAAACAAGAATTTAAAATTGTAAATAGANAAAAAAAAAAAAAAAAAAAAAAAAAAAAAAAAAAAAAAAAATTATGTTTGGATTATATTATATATTATTAATATATATATACTCTTTTTTAAAATTTCAAGATTGACATAACCTTTATCCGTAGGGCCAAACCACCGATTCAAGAGCAGTTTAGTTAATCAGTTTGGTGACCTGTCATCCCAGTTGGATATCATGGTCGAACCGCTTAGGTTTTTAAATCTCGATGGTTCAACAACTGGTTTAGGCATGTCCAATGTTGACTCGAGCAAGTTCAATAGCTCGACCGATCAATTTTAGATAAATTAATGGTTCAACACCGGTTTTTATACAAGTTTACTTATAGTGAACGATTATTTATTGTAAATGAATGATCAACAAAAGACATTGGATGTCGTTGATTTTAATCATTCTTGCTCGAGTATAATTTATAATATTATAGTTCCTTGAATAAGTAAATTATACTAAGAATGGAAATGAAATAGTCATCGGTAAGAATTCCATTCCATCTGTTAAGCTATTTTAATAAGTTAAGTGTCTAAAGGGTATATCGAGGCCGTTGTAACCATATAAACATCATAGTGTAGTCGACCAGAAAAAGAAAAGAAAAAACAAATGACACTTACACGTACGTTAAAACGTCTTCCTTAAAGAGTTTTAAGAATTCTACTTGAAGTTTCTTAAAAATTAGCAATCTTATATTTTCGATGACTACACAAGAATGTAAAGTACTTGGAAGGGTAATTTGTATAATTGATAAGGTTGAGAGGGAGAGAAATAATGAAGAAAGCATCCAAATTCCAATAAAAATACTTTGATAAAAACAAAATATATTCAGATATTATTTTATTAAATCTCAAGGGTTACAAAGGCTTCTAATGGATATATATAACTATTAAAACATATTTGTTTTTTTTTTAGATTCTATGGTTCCGTGCTTTATTTTGATGAGACCGGTTTCGTTTTTCATTCTACTATTTATTAAATGTTTTTTAAATTTAAACCATTATATTTATAGTTTATTAAATAATTTAGATTTAAAAGAATATAAATTAATATTGAAATAGAAAACAAAACCAGTCTCATAAAAATAAAAACAATACCGTAGAAAAATCTTTTCTTTTTTTTTTCTTTTTAATCATTAGATTGAGTTTTAGGAAGTTATTAACTCATCTAAAACATCCATTTTGAAGTGGCGTAAATTTTGGAAGTGAAATAACACAAAAATCTAGCTGATTGGCACACTTCTTCACAAAAACACAATCCTGCAAAATTGTCCAAGTAAGAATGGTTCAAACGACTCCTACAGTTGAAAGCTATTTTGCTCTTGGCATGGACTCGCTCGAATAGAACTCAAAGTGGTTTGAACAACTTCGGGAAAATTTAAATTATAGGAACTTTATATTTTCAACTCATCTTTTACACTTATAAACTCTACCTACATAATTGGAAATCTATATAACAACTAATACTTACATTGATGAGATCACTCTCACTAGACCAAGAAACGAATGTTCAAATCATATGAGTAGGTGTGCAAATTATTATATACTAAACAAGACCCTTCAAAACGAGAATACTACATAATAATCATGGTACCTTCTCTTAAAAACGTAGCTATTAACAAGTATCATAAAATATCTGCTCACAGTTTCTATCTTAAACTATGGCTTTCGATCTCATTGTGTAAAATTATCATTCCAGGTTAGCCATAATTGAGGAATGCGAATATTAGTTTCTTGGCCCAAGCTACTATAAGGTTGGCGAACACAGGTTTAGGAGAAGGCTTAAGAAAGGAATAAACCCACTTGTCTAATGGAATCGGACAAGGAACTTAGGAATCCATTCCAATCCTGAGTTTATCTCCTTTAGAGTAAGAAACTATCAATTTGAAGATTGTAATAGGCGTGATAAGAATCCAAAACCCAAACAGTATTTGGAAGGTAGGAACCCAGTAAAAGCGAGAAATCTAGAATTTCAAGTATGAAATCATAATTCCCAAAAAGTAGAAATATAGAAATTTCCAAGTGTGAAAGTTTAATGAGCTATTGTGCCCATGTGAGCTTCTATGAGGAATTGTGATATCAATTTTTTTTTTAATTTTTTATTTTTTGAGAAAAATAAGAAAGTTTAGAGCTGTCTATCACCTATAGTAGCCAATAGTCTAGAGAAGTTCTTAGGATTCTAATTTGTATTCTAAGGAGCTATTTGTAGTAATCTTCTAATCACTTCTCCTTGATGTTGTAAGGAAATTAATAAAACAACATAATATAATAACAATCTTTTTTTCAATTTTTTTTCTTAAAAATATCATATTGCTTTCAAAAAAAAATTTCCAAAAATATCAAGATGTTATTGGGCTTTTACTATAAAGGTATTGTAAGGCTTTATTTAATTTATCGCAGGGTGTAGATAAAGCTATGTAAGTAGGGCGATTATGTGGGCCGATTTGCATAACCTGCAAAAAAAAGTGAGTCGGGTTAAAAAATTTTGACCCCACTTAAATGTGGGCTTTTTTAAGCCTAGCCGGCTTAACTCACGAGCCAACTTGCAAAAAAAAAAAAAAAAAAAAAAAAAAAGAAAACAAGAAAAACTAAATAAATATATATATATATATATATATTATCTTAAAGTTTCATAGATAAAATGTCCTTATCATATTATTGTGTTACAAGATCATTATGAACAACCAAAGGTTTTTGCTTATGGTTTTTACATAAATATTATGATGTTAGTGGGAGTTCTTTTAGTGTGATGATCATGGAAATCTCAATCTATTTTATTAGAAATATCGACTATATGATTTTTTTTCCTTTTCCACGTTGATGTAAATGTTTATATGTATATATTTTCATAAAAAGACTGAAACTTTATTTTTTTTTAAATGAAATAAAAACTAAATTTTATAGTAAATAAAAAATAAATATATACATTGAAATAGTAAGATTGTAAATTATGATTTGTGATTTGTGAATATTACATATATTATATTCATAAGGAAAGAATAATAATATGATTCACAGGTTAGTTTGCCAACTTGCAACAGGGCTAGTTGGGTTGGAAATTCCAACCTACATTAACAAGCAAGTCATCACACTAAACTGTAGGCTAATGCAGGGTAAGGTAGGTTGGTTTACTTAACTAGCTTACACAGCTTTAGGTGCAAACACCTCATTTTTGCCTGAACCCCTTCTACTCCAATTTTGGTGTCTTTAAAGAATAAAGAAAAGGGTCCTAATTAAAAAATAAAATTTTTTTGGAAAAATCGGAAAAAATTAAAAATTTTTGAAAAATAAATAAAAATTTAGGAAAATAGGATATTTAGCATAAATAAGAGTCTAGGGTCATTGGATCACATGAAGAGAGTCATTTTATTTTTGGGCCCAAATAGAATCAAGGAGCACATTTGCGATTTAATGGTTCCAAACTATAATTGAGAATATTAGATTTTTTCAAAATTTAATATTCAGACCATGGTTGATATTTTCCAGTTCATAAAAATGAAATTAATTTAAGTTAATTATGGTTTCAAATAGTGCCTCAATTGGACTTAAATTAGTTTAGTTACAAGAAAAACAATTTTGGAGTTAATTATATGATCAACGAAATGTATCTCTCGTAAAACAATTAAGTTAAATTAAATTCAATCTGAAAATTAATTTAAAGTATGTACAATAGGCTTTACTCTTCAAAGTTATTGCCTTTTCATTTCAGAGAGAACCGATCTTATCGAACCCAAACTAGCTCCTTTTATATAAAGTCGATTTAAGCCTCTTTAAGCAAAGTATAATTGAATGCAATGTGTGAATTGAGAAATAGCCATAGCTCAATGGCTCAAGCACATATGCTAAACATATAGGACTAGGGTTCGGCTACCAACACCTTTTGTTTTTGTTAACTCAAAGTGCTACATGTCATCCTCTAATTGGCTAATATGATATCTTTCTTTCACTTTCTCGCATTTTCTAAAACTTCATCACGTGTTGTCTACCCAGATAGCTCACTTTCGAGCTCTTTTTCTACGCGATTTTACCAAAGTAGACTTTGAGTACTCTGAATTGGAAGCAATAACTCGTCCAAATACATTGATTTGAAAATTGAAAATAATGTGAATGTACGAATTTTTCTCACTTTGATTTTGCTCAATTCAAGCTCTTTTATTAAGAATCAAAGCTTCTAACATGTGTTTTCAGTAAGTTTAAGGACTCTTAACTACGTCTTAACCACTCATTTCTTTCAAATCATCAATTCACATTCATTATTCATCAAATACCCATAAATTCGAAAGAGTACGGATTGATTTAATTTTTGAAGTTTCCAAGCAAAACCAAACTTCAATACATATAAATAGGGGTCTAGTTTTCATTTCTTATCATCAAATTCTCACTCAATCACACACAAACACACATTTCTCTCTCTCTCTAAGATTCCAACCACCATAGCCACTTTTGGGTGAAACAACAACCACAGCCAATACCCCGAAGCTCTAAGCTCTCAAACTAACCCCCTCTTTCATCTTGTTGTAGCCGAAAACCCATTGAACCATCACCTAGGTTTTAGATTATGTAACGCCTTACCTTATAGGTATTTACTAAAAAAAAATTCTTTAGTTTTAGTACATGAAAATAATTCGTTACTTCCATCCTTAAGTTAGAGATAAGGGAGAACTTGTAATTCACCTGTCATATAACTATATGGAACTCTTATTCTCAAAACACTTCTCATTAATACAATAATCAATAGTGGAAATCTTTCTACATCAGTAAGCCAAACCAAAAATATCATAACTATAAAGTTTTATAGAATACATATCTCCCATTAAAATATCTTCATAATATACAAATTCAAAAGAAGACATACACATCACTTTGCTAATCCCCTAATGAACCCTTAAAAAATAACTCATCAATGTTTTTGTATAGCTCCTTCTTAGTGCTTGAATTTGGTTTTCGATCCACGTTGGCCACATAGAGGTTTTCTCCAACACACTTTCTGACTAACATTCTGACTTACTCTCTGCTTCATAGTTTACTTCTAATATGTACTAAAATTTCCTTGCTACTATGATGTAAGATTCGAGCTAACTTCCTTCAGAACCTAAGGAGAAGAAAGATTTATCCCCTCAACTTATTGTAAGTAAGTTATCATTATCATTACCAAGCTTAACAGTATAACCAAGCAATGCAAATGCAATAAACATATGCCATGCTAATATACGTAAGATACATTAGTATCGATATTCTAGCTCAGCCTAACAACTCATCTGGTTTGGTTGATTTCAAACTGGGCATCTAGATAATATATCCAAGAACCTAACAAAGCAACACTTAGTTGTCAAAACCTAGTAACCTAGCAATAACCACATAAAGTTGTTAGAAAATCCAATATATAGTTAACCCAATATATACAATGCAGTTTCTATATGCTTGTAAACCTAGCTTTTGTAAATGAAATAGTTTACTTGATAAACCCAACTTTTCATATCAAAACCAACCTAGCAAAATCTTGGTTTTTAGATAATATAACTCGTTGATCTTTTTCATGCTATGTCATAAATGCATTAAATCACACACCGAGCAATACCCAACAAATCTAAGCAAACTTATTCATCACTTATTACCTAAACTTTACTTAATATATTTGTCAGTTCTAAGATCTCGATATCAGATTCACTTAAGTGATCACCTTAAGAGGTAAGGTTAGGACTTAGCTTTTCCCAAGTTAGTGCATCTTTAAGCAGATGTGGCATAAACATTAAGCAATGCAATCACGACAACCAAATTCAACCTCAACACATATTTCAATCAACAACAATTATAAAAGAAGCTCCTCATAATTTATCAAACAACACATCAACTTGCAACCTAGTTCAAACAATCCTAACATCATAGAGTATGCAAAGTTAGGAGTAAAAATAAGTCTACTCAAGGTACACACAAATATCCACTTACTTGGGCCACTTAGCAAATTCCTCAAGTTTTACTCTTGTCCTTAAGACTTTTCATATGCATATCTCTTAAAGAAAACACGTACAATATCTAAGTTAATATATGTCAAGTATAAACAAAGTCACTAACTTACTTACACTTAAGGTATAGATCTTAGTATTATTCTTTTTAGAATAACTTTGATCTCAGATACATTCTAACCCAATTTCCAACTACTCTCTATACATAAGACTCCTTCAGTAAACTTTTTAATGTAGTTTCTAACTACTTCAACCTTATATAGGTATTATTTTATCTCATTTCCTTAACATACTATTCTAATATTAACATATAAAACTTTAGTAAAACACTTATTAAACATCTAATTTACTATAATATACTAATTAGGCTAACTGTTTCACTAATTGTGCCTAAAGGATATTGAAATTTACTATGATAACTCTTATATATATCCAATATTAAATCAATGCCTATATCATTTTTTGACATACGTTATGTACATAGACTATGTCATATTTTTTGCTGCTATACATTCTGACGCACTTTCTAACTTACATTCTAATTTGCACAAAACATTTTTTGAATCATCAAATCTCACAATTCCAACATCCATACCCCTATTTTCACATTTCTCGAGAATAAGTCAACATCCTAAACTCTAATTATAATCAAATTATATCACATGCAAATCAAATAACTCAAAGAAATATCATTTTCCCATATTTTCAGCTCACACTTTCCATGTTAATCCAAAAATACTCAAGATCCAACCTTATAATTTTTCAAAAGTATTTACACAACATTAGAATAGACCATTTGAGGAATTTATATGCAAAAATTCAAGTAGAAGCAAGATCATTTGCTATTTCCAACATTTATTGTAAAATTCATTTTTATACTCGATTTTTAAAGGAACCTATATTTTCACTTTAAATCTTAAAAATGTGGTTTGATATTTGAATTCCACATGAGAAAATACTTAGAAAAACCAAGTTTCATAAATTTTTAAAAATATTTATTATTTTTAGTAAATTTAAGAACTTACAAGTGGCAACCGAGCATGATGCATTTCACGAGTCAACGTCCACCGTCTAGTGCCCATTTTCTCACGAAAATGACGCCCACAACAGCAGACTACGAACCCCCTAAAGCTCTCCATAGCAACTTCTTGTTTGGTGTGTTAACAAACCCTCACCATATTTCTTAACTAATTTCCCTTTTCTATTCATATGTTTGATTTTCTAAACATCCTTTGAATTCCTAGAGAGATTTTGCCTCCCTGTGTTTATTCTTGTAAGACAATAAAATGAGCTACCCTTGATGTTCCTGTAATTGTCCAAGTGGTGGGAGACAATTAAAGAGTACATGTGTCCATTTATAATTGTTTACTCAAATCTATTAGGTGCCAAGTGTCATAACTTAATGATGGCTTGATGGAGAGATAATATCTAGACCTCCTTCCAGCTCTCATGTCCAAATAAAGCTATAAATAAATATTTTGTATTCTATTTTAAGAGGAAAAATCATAATATTCTATAGTATATTCTATTTATATTTAGTCACCTATGATTATATATAACATATATGTTATTACTATTCTCCAACTTCAAGCACACACTTATGCTCATAATGCTTGTATTAGTTATTTCATTCTTAGTTTATTCTGGATTATTACTTTTATAGGTTAAGTGATTTTATTTTTCTTTGAAGCCTCGCTGCATTACGGTCTCATGTTTTGAGTTTACAATAAAAATATTCGCTATCAATAAAATTATGTTTTATTGAATTTAATATTTTGTCCACTTTATTTTACAAAATAAACTTTATCAAGATACTTCTTTTAACTTTTTGGACCTTATATTAAAAATTTATTTGATTCCGATAATATTTTCAGAAACCCTAAATTTACTGATTCTAGACAACTATAATTATTTTACATAATTGTATTTATAACTTTTACTTTTTATAAGCACTTCATTTCCTCACTTCTTAAGTTGTATTTTCTAAGTGTCATATTTATTAGGAATTTGGTATCACTTTGAGTCTTCGATAGTTAGTTAAAGACTAGGGTCTTATAAACTAACGACAGCCACCCTTTAAAACACCACCTACGACTACTCCTATGCAAAAACACCACCACAATTAAGTTTATGGTGGTCAAAAAACCCAAGCCACACTTTCAACTCACCTCTAATAACTACTACACACATCACCACTACACACGTCACCCAACAGTCGTTGTTGCCCACCACCTCGAAACACCATAAAACTATTACCATCCACTATGGCATCACTTCTAAACTGATATTCATCAATAAAAAAACACACCAAAACATGATTTCTCACTTGAATTGGTGGCTGAAACGACCAGCGAAGCTCCACTTACGATTCTTGCCGTCTTCTCCGTACTATGCATGTGCACAACACGTGGTTAGGTCAAATGATCCAACTAAAGACCTAATGACTTAGCCCCTCAACCTGCAATTTTTAACATGATTTCCAACCTTAAGTTTTTTTTCCTTTTATATTATTTTACTTGATTTTTCCTTTTCCTTCATTTGTTTTATTTGCATTAAATAAAAAAGAAAGAATAAAAAAAATGAATAAAAGATTTTAGAGAATAAACAATTTGTTTTCAATGTTTTTCATCCCTTTATTTATTTACTTATCTAAAGTTCTCAAAACTTTTCATTTCCTATTTATTTACTTTTAACTAAAATATTCTTGACACTTAGAAAATCCATTTTCATAATAAATAAATAAGCCCTTTCCAAAAATTAGGATTCATTTAGAATTTTCCAAAAAATGAGTATTTGAAAATTAGGACCCTTACTTTGAGAATTTTTAAAATAAAATTAAATGGAAAAAACTTAAACCCTATTATTTTTCAAAATCAAAATGAACAAATACACTTAAGTTTTACAAAAAACCGAACTATGGAAAGTCTAATCCCTAATAGAGTATATATAAGCACCTACAAGACAACTTAAAAGAAGGGAATTTTTTTTTTATTTTTCCTTTTGTAAATAAATCTAATTTTTTATTTTTTCCCCTTTTTGTAAATAAAATTAACTATCTTTATTTGTGAATTTAGAACTATTCTTTTAAGTTAAGAGGGTATTTTCATAAATAAAGACAAATTCGAAAGATTAAAAGTAGTACTTATTTAGAATTTAATAAGATAATCCTCGAATTTGGTATCTTTGGTTTACAAAAAATCATTTTATTTTATTATTCAAAAATGATTTTTTCGATAGACTAGTAGTTATGTTAAAATCAATTCATCCAATTAGTTTTAACTTAACCTTTTTTTTTTTCCAATCTCCACCAAGTGGGGTCTCCAAAAGTTTCAAATTAAAAAAAAAATTTCCTTAATTCCTAGTCTATGGTTAATATTAAACGGGTAAGGTTTAATATTGATTAAATTAAGTGAAACAAGAACCAAAAATTCAAACTCAAACACATGGAATAGAAATCTTATCCATTATTACTTATTCATTTCAACAAGACTAGGCCATATTGTAAACGTAATCATGGAATAATTTGAGCCGTGGCTTCCAATTCAAAACAATTAGTAGGAGAGAGTAATCAAAATCCAAGGAATTAGAAGCTATCAACTCCATATTTTCTTATAATCGTGGCTATAATAAATCAAATGCGTTTAAAGAAATTCTTCAATGCAGGTTATATCCAATCGGTTCAATATCATCAATATTGTGCTTATTATTAAAGTAGATATATTTTTTTTTTTTTTGTTTCACCGAGTTTAGACCAATCAGTTTATATACTTCCCATGTAAATCGTTTTTAATCATTTTATTTTCCCCTTTCTACAATGCATGCTTTTTCTCTAGCTAGATAGACAAACCATAACATTCTTCTTGGTCATATAAGATTCTTAATTACCTGAAATCTAAAAAAGAATTGCAAATATGCGGCATGTGGGATTAAGTTAAATGTAAATAAAGTTTACAATAATTTCGAGTCGGAATTTCTTAGAGTTGGTCAACTTATAATTCCAGCAAATAAACTCATCTGTCTGTTGATTATTAAAATCCTCATCTTGTTTTGCACAATGCTGGAAGCTTCATGCAACATTTTCAAGAGTAGGTCGAACATGTCTATAGAATATAATAAATATTAACATTAAACTCATCTGTAGGGGAAAAGAACTCTGAATATCAAAATCTTTAGAAATAAAATTAAACTCGATAGCAAACTACTACGTGAGATTATATGTGTTTTTACCTACCATGTTACAATGCAGGTATATCGTTTTGAATAAAACCTTACTGTTCTTCACTCGAGTGATTCGTTAAGTTTATGAATGGACAATACAAGTGAAAGGCAAAATGTGTTTGTTTCTGGTCAAGCAACGGGGTAAGAGAAAGGGAACCACTGAATGAAGATGGCATGAATAGGACCAAAGTATATGGAAGAGCGTGAAAAAAAAAAAAAAGGGTTAAAACAGGAGACATATGGGTCCACCATCGGGGTCAAAAGATGGGGACCAAGAGGGTGCATGCACAAAATGCACTTGAGTAGCCATGAATATATGGTTTTGGTCTCCCATGTGAAAGTGATCCAACCACGATCACTCTTTTCTTCTATAAATATACATATAGCCCCAGCCCTCTATAATAGAAAATGGGAACAAATTTTTAGGAATCCATTCAAATAAGAAATGAATATTTTAAAAAATTCATTCAATTGATCAACGTTTATGTATATAGTTAAAATAGAGCATGCTATAATAGTATCATTATAACTCTATTTATAACTGATAATATGGTAGCTTAAATAGTACGATATATATATATATATATATATAAATTAAAACGTGGACATGTTTTTAAACTTGATATGGAAAAATTAAAAGAAAAAAAAAAATAACTCATCCAAGTGAAAAATTGAAGCCAATTGCTAAAAGAGTTAAAAAAAAAAAGGGTAAAGTAAAAAACTCAACTTCTGTATTTGGAAAACAAAAATCTTCTCCATCAAAAACTCAACCATCACGTTGATGAAGCCATCTTCTTTATATAAAATAATTATTGCTTGTTTGATTTAGAAACCAAAAAGAAAAGGAAAAAAATTTTAGGCACTATAATTGGACATGAAGGAGCAATAAAACATAATCAGCGAGTAGTGAACAGCATATATTCAAAACAATTGCACAAGTTGACTCCTATGATAAAATAAAACAACAAATCCCAATTTTGTTTGCAAATCCTGATTTTTAACCAAAATTCAACAATTCAAAGATAAAAAGAGAATAAATGCAAAACTTACCAAATGATGCTTGCCTCGTGATTGTACTCAGTTAGGCCTTTGATTAGGATATCAATTAATGTTTCTCATCATTTCTTTGGACTTCCTTGACAATCGATTCCATAAGAGAATTGAGTGTTTTCAAGATAGATAGCATTTGAAATCATCCCTTCCTGTTTATGAGTTTTTCTCTTCTCAAATGTTAAACATAATATGGCTCCGGTTGGTTTCTTTTTAAATTTTCGGGTAATGGTCCAGTTAATGTCCTTTTCTAATATTTTTAATTTGAAATAATACATGTCAACGTACTCATGTCCATCTAACGTGCCATGTCATCAGCTATAAACAGGGTTATAATGGCACTATTACAGCATCATCTATTTCAACTACGTATATAAACATTGATTTTTTTAATAAATCATTTAAAACGTTCATTTTTTATTTGAAAATTACCTTCATTTCACCCTTATCTATTTTTGTTTTCCTTTTCCATGTCTTATAGAGATTCTTTTTTTTTTTTTTCCCAATAACATTACATATTATAACTTGAAAAAAAGGATTCGAATCTAATTTATTGCATTGAGAGACTATTATTTATACTACTATTAGACTATAACAATCTTCACTACTATATTAATAAGATTAATTCATTCAATTTTAATATTCCTTACCTCTATTTGCAAATTTATTGATTAACGATTGTATTGACTTCCAATTTAAGAGTGATTTCTTCATGGGCTTTATTTTCAAGGTGACAATCTTGAATCTTGAAACTGCCTTATATGTTTAACTTCAAGACAATACTATGTAGATTCAAACTAAATTTGCCTTGAAATTAAAACCTTAACATATATTAAGACTTAATCAGTTTAATCTTACTTTAATTAGACCCATTGATTAATATAAATGTCGCTTTTATGTCAATTAACTTCTTTAAAAAATTAAATTGGATTTGAATAAAATTTAGCATGATTTTAAGCTAAAGTTAGATCCAGATTCAATTTAATGAGTTTGATGAATTAAATATCTAAATATATATAAGCCTAAGCGCTTGATGGACTTTAAACTTGACTTAATGCAATGAGATGGGTTCAAGTAATTATCAAGCCAAGCTCTAATAGTTTGCAATTTGCTAATTTACATCCTTATGTGGCATAATAGTGTTCCTAAACTATATTGCCATTGCAACTCATTATGCATTAAAAATTTGATGTATATCCAATTTTTACTTTTTTAAATAATTATGCGTGATAAATATGATCGATGGTTATATGGCAGAAACTATAAGTTGTTTTAATATATTTGTGATAGACTTATCTAATGCAATATTAACCAACTCATTCATATACCATTAATTTTTTATACACCAAATAACACATAAAATATCATGTGTTGTACCACGTTTTGGAACAACCCTTAATTAAATTAGTCAAAAGATTGGGGCAATCTAGTGACCCTTACCTCCATGTTTGAACCAACCAAAAATTGTTGACGGAATGGCTAAAATTGTAGCCATCAAAAGCCTTAATTACTATATCGTTTCATCAAATGGTTTCATGTCAAAGTGAAAATAGAGAAGTCAAGTTGTCTCCTTTTTATCAATCTATAAATAAAGAAGACTAAATTAATTAAATTAGATCCGGTCGAGAAAAACAAATATGTTAAGATGAGATAATATAAAACAAATCATGACTAAGAGAAGATAGGATCCGAACCTACTCTATGCCGTTGTAAAATGATTGTTCATGCCATTGGATTATGGTAAGTTTAACTATGTGATATTGAGACTAATTCATTCAATTTTAAGATTCCTATCTCAATTTGCAAATTTATTAATTAATGCTCATATTGGCCTACAATTCAAGAGTGATTTCTCCACAGGCTTTATTTTAAGGTTTCAATCTTGATTCTTGAAGCTACCTTACATTGTTAACTTCAAGAAAAGTAAACCCAACTTCAAATTAAAAGTTTAGCTTATATTAAAACTTGATCGATCTAATCTTACTTAAATTAGACTCATTTGTTAATATATTTGTTCTTTTTTTATCTCAGTTAACTTCTTTTAAAAGTTGAATTGGACTTAAACAAAATTAAGCATGATTCTAAACTAAAGTTAGATCCAATTTTAATTTAATGCGCTTGTTAAACTAAATATTTATAAGCCTAAGTTTTATCAGTAAGCTTGTAGGACTTTGAACTTGCTTTAATGCAATGAAATTCGGTTTGAGCAATTATTAAGCTAAGCTCTAATAGTTTGTAAGTTTGCTAATTAGAATTCCTCAACAGTAGAAATAGTGCTCTTAAATATTGTCACTACTCATATTTCTATTAATCACATGTCATGCATAAAAAATTAGATGTTTATACCAATTTTTACTTTTTTTTATTTCTTTTTATAATCATGCATGAGAAAAATATGATGGGTGGAAACTTTGTCTACTTAATGAGTTGTTTTATATAAATTTGTGACAGCATTATTAAGCAACTGATTCATATACCTTTGTTTTCTTATACTTCAAATTAAACATAAAATTTCATTTGTAAACCACATTTTGAAACAATACTTCATTTAATTAGTCAAATGGTTAAGGCAATCTAGTGATCATTACCCTTATGTTTGAAATTGCGAAAAAAAGATTGAATATTCACTATCTACTCAATTTTCACGTGGTGTATACTATTTGCTGAATCTCTTCTTATAAAATTGTACATATAAAAAGCCTTAATTAGACTATATCATCTAGGCAATTGGTTTCATGTCAAAGGGAAAATAGTAAAGTCGAGTTACGTCCTTTCTATCAATCTATAAATAAAGATTGCTAAATTAAATTTGATCCAATGGAGAAAAACAAATATGTTAGGATAACAATAATTTGCAAATAATCTAAATGTTAAGAAAATAAAATTTTCTACTTGTATCAGTTTGAGTCAGCTTAGACTATCTTTATTAAATGAACCGGGCCCGATTCTCTTTTGATAACGGTGGATCATTGCCTTCGATTTAACTCCATACTTACGAAAAAAAAAAAAAAAAAGGAAAAAGTGAAAGTTAAACGTCAGCAAGGTAAGTATTACGTTATTAATCCGTTGTGGAAAAAGAAAAGCTATGGGTATCCATAAATGAAGGTGGTATTAAAAAGCTCAAATATTTAATTAATCCCTTTAGACAAATTGTCATCTTGTCTCGACTTGCACCAACTTTACAAAATCTAATAATTGCTACGGTGTAGGTAGTGTGGCGCAAACGTGTTAATTTATTTGATAGACCAAGGAACATACTATATGAGCACACATGTAGGCACCCATTTTATATTAATTGCGAAAAGAAAAAATCAAATAAATAAATAATCCTCATCGTGTAACGAGGATCGTGGAAATAAGATGCTTTAATCATATGGTCTAATCATATAATGAGGTCAGAGTAATATGATTAGATGCCAAATTCATTTGCTACTTTGAATTAAAAGGGAAAGAAAGAAAATACCCAAATATAAATTATAATTTGAGGTAGATTCATCAATTATATTAAGAAATCAATATTTAATAAGATTTGGTTATATGTAGAATTATGTCCTTTTTATTAGTGCCTTCCTTACAATTAGTATATGATTATAAGAGAAAAGATTTACATAAATAAAATGTATGACTTTTCTCCTGAAATGTTTTTATCAATGCTTAGAAATTTTTATATTTCTACGGCAATTGAAACCCTATATATATGTCCTATATACTTTCCAATTTGCCACCCAAAACTATAAATTTTATAAGAGTCCTATTACTAGGTGGATAATTAATTTAAAAGAGAAATTTTTTTTTTATTATTCATCGATTAAATATTTAAAAGAGCGATTAATATACAAAAACATATATAATATTTTCTTCGTTCAACATTTAAATAAGTATCCTAAAAGCAACCGATCCCATTCTACTTCGAATGAGCGTCTAGTCTAGTTTCTTATCACTGCAATGTCTAACAAAAGTCATATTGGTGTGAAAGGTTTACGACTAGAACCAAGAAATTACTAACGATTTGTGAATGATTTGTTGTGCTTTGAAAGCAAAATGATGTTATATTTATTTGATGTTTGGGACATTATTTACTCGTTTGACCGGCTAAAAGTAGTTAATTCTTTTTTTTTTGTAAATAGTAAATAATACTCACTCCGACCTATTTATCTGTGCTTTATATGCAAATTATTTTTAAAAGTGTTTAATCCCTAATTTCAAATATATATATACATAAGCATTTTACCTTGGATAAAATAATTAATATATAAAACTTAACATTAATTATGATAAAATATTCAATATTCAAAATAGAATGAGGGTGTTCCTTCTCTCTCTCTCTCTCTCTTCCTTTTTCTTTAATTTTATAAAAAAAAAATTTAATTTTAGCTAATTCTTTTGTCATTTTGATTAAATGTATACCTTATCTATCGGTCCAAAAATGCGTATTTTAAGATTTGAGATGTAAACAATTAAATTAATCCGGTTATTTTTACAATTTACCGGAAAAAGTTTATCGTCAATCAAAACCATCTCATGGACATTGATGATGATGTTGTAGGAGCTTAGAATATCTATGATTACTTTGGTGATTCTGAATCTAAAGGAGGTAAATAGTGTTCGGTTGTTGTTAATGAAAAATGGTTGTTGAGGACAAGACAATGAAAAGAAAAGTTTCCAAAGTTACTTTTCCTTTTCCTTTCCAATCTAGTGTTAGTTATAGAGTTGGTCATTCGCTCTCTTTTTTTTTTCTCCCTCTTTATCTCTAGGTCTCACTACTTGGCCTTTTCTCCTACATTCACGCCGTCCTCTCACTTTCATTTTGACTATCTTCTATCTCTATCATGACTTCCTTCTTCTTCTTCTTCTTCTTCTTCTTAGTCTTGTCTTCTTGATCTTTAATTCTGAATTTTCCTGTTACTAGAAAGCAGCTACATTGTGTGCATTGCTGTTGTATGTTTCTGTTCTAGGATTTGATTGACAATGTCGGATTTGTCATCCATGTCTAGAATACACAAGAACGTTCAAAATGTTTCTAGGATTCTCCTGTCCTGTTTCACTTCCTTGTTTTACTTCCTTGTCTCTCACCCTCTTCATTTCTCTTATCTCATTTTCTTCTCACCTTACATTCTCAAGATCCTCTCTTTCCTCTACCCCTTGCTCATCACTACCTCCCTCATCATCTTTACTCTCCTGACACTTTCTCCGGGTCTTTTTCCTGAGAATTATGCTCGTGAACCGGCTAAACCCGAATCAGGAATTCTACTTAAAACGCGGTGCAATGCTCTGGAGAAGTCCCAATCCAGTGAGGAAAGTCCACCCGGTGAAAAGCTTGAAGTGTACAAGTTTTTGTTCGAGTCGGCTGCTTTCGAGGAAGATCGAAACCCGAATAGTAAAGCTGATGAGTTAGGATCAAAAGATAACGCAGCTGGCGAAACGGATGAGCCGGTTGACAAGTTCTTGATTTATTCAGGTGATTGTAAAGATGGCAATGTAGATGATGATGACGCTGCTTTGGCAGGCAAATTGAAAGATTTTGCCACTTTCAAGATGGAAGAAGCAAAAGAAGTCAATCCACTTGGACCAGAGCCCAAGAAAGTTGAGGAGCATAAAGAACTATTGTCTAAAAGAGAATCCGAAGCACTAGACAATAAAACAAAAGATGAAAAAGCAAATAATAGTCCTGGATTAGAGCATATCATACGGTCAAGGCGTAGCTCCAGGGCATTAGTTGACAGTCCTAAGAGTCCTGACAATGGTGGGGAAAATTTTTCTGATGCCATTGAGAGTTTCCAAGCCATAAGCCATCTCGGCAGTTTCGGGTCTATGAGGAAAGAAAAGGAATGGAGGAGAACTTTAGCTTGCAAGCTTTTTGAGGAGAGGCACAACAACGTGGGTGGAGGAGGGGAGGCAATGGACTTGTTGTGGGAGAGGTACGAGAATGATTCCACCGAGATGCAAACCGTAAATGAAATGAAGACTCCTAAGAAAGGAATTGTAAACAGATTCAAGGAAGATGAGTATGAGGAAGATGTGGAAGAGCCATTATGCTGCTTGCAAGCATTGAAGTTTTCTTCAGGAAAGATGAATCTGGGATTAGGAAGGTCCAATCTTCTTAGAATTTCGAAAACCATCAAAGGAATGGGGTGGCTCCATAATTCAAACAAGCACAGCAGGAAGGGCTATCGTGGAATTCGGGATTAATATCTGAACGAGCTGAGTGAATTTGTGCTTTATCTTCGAGTTTGCAAGTCACGTGCCCTGAATCTGATAAGAAAGTTCTTCAACAGCCTTTTTTTTCTTACCCTTTATGAACTTTCTATAAATTATGTTCATGTAATATCTTCATGATGTCCATAGTTTTATTTCGAGGAGACGCAGCAATCATACTAAGCACTCAGATGTGTAAACAGGGGTGAAGGAGAGTGAAAAGAGGGTTCTATGTTCTAATTTGTTGCACAGATGAATTTCCAAGTCTAATTGAAACATTTATGTTCTAGCTGATGATGCAATTCTGTTTTCGATGTTTTTTCTTTCTTTTTTTTTTTTTAGATTCAGACATTTCTTGACTAATGTTTTGTTGAGAATTGTAATGTTCAGATTAAAAAATTGTCTAAGAAAGGATCTTGCGTGTAATTGATTAGCACCATTTCATACTTTGCCTAAAACAAAGAATAGGGTATCGCTTTTGAGTGTACAGCAAAAATTTCCCCTCTTCTGCAAATTTGCTTTCTCCCAAGAGAACATTCCCAAAATTCCAATGCATTTCTATATCTTCATCTCACTTGCAACATGCTCAAACTGATATTTTAGTTTCTTTGTGGCTTCGTAACCCGCACATAACAATCCGGATCACCAAAAGAAAGCTACTAGCAGTTGATTCGTCCTTTCACCACCTATACCATTCTTTTTCAAAAAGTTCAATCATCAATATTCCATGTGAAATTAGGAGATAGTAAAATATGCTAAATGATTGAAGAATGGGGTCTTGGCCGTTGAGTGCTTTTGCATGCCCCCCGAAGTAGTTAGTTCTTAGGACATAAGTGCAACCATTAGTGGTAGTTGTTGTAGGACCTTGCTGTGCAGTAGAACATTGAAGGATGTTTGATGATAGCAACTGACTTGGTTGCTATTAAGAAGCCATCAGTTGCATGATGAAGGCAATTGAGTAGTGTAAGGGAAGTAGAAAAAGAGGATGTTTCTGTTAGCAGCTTCTTCATTTGGAGCACTCGTTCGCAAAATCGATCACAAATATAATAAAAAAGTTAATATAAAGAATTAGAAAAATTAAAAAAAAAAAAAAGAGCAACTGCAGTAGTATATAAACCCAAATTACAGGACATGATAAAACTCTTCCTAATGCTTTCGCTCTATCCTCAGGATGTCCCTGCTATAACTACTTTTGTGCTAAAAAATGCTTGTGAGATGGTTGTGTGAAATTGGATACTTCTACTTTTACTCTTACTCCTCTTATTATGTTTTTTTACTTATTTCCTCTCTTTCTTGTTGAGCACCGGGCCATTTGTGCGACTTACGATCTTTTTAACTTGGGAATTTTTAAGGTAGCTTCAGTTATTGCATCATAAAAATATCGCTCATCGTGAGGGTCCTCTATTATTTGGAAGTAGGAATCTCATCTCTCTCTTAGTATTTAGATGCCATGCCATCTTCTTTGCCGTATTTAAGACGTCCAGATCCTATTCCCTGACCCCTCGGCTACGACTTATGATGCATATTCCTTATTTCGACACCCAAAGCACGGCATGTGATAGGCTGAAATCTTTTTTAGAGTTAATGTTATATTTCATACTTGAATTTTAGTTGAGCTAAAGTTTTGGAAGTATCAATTTAATACTTGAACTTTATCATTTTTGCAATTTATTATCTGAACTTTATCCATTTTCTAATATACTATCTGAACTTTATCTACTGTTGCGATTAATTACTTAGTTCCTATATTATAAATAATTTCAAAAAATCTATACATAATAATTTGATATTTTTAAATTTAAAATAGTTAATTCCAGCAAAGTCGAGATACCAAATAGGTGTGACATTTAACCTTTATACTATCCTCAGACACTACGCACAAGCACTTCAGTAGTTTTTGAATTGCTAAGTTAGCACTTTAAGATCTCGTGGATCGAAGAATCTCTCCTTTTCATTCTCAAAAAGACGACTCAAAATTTATTTATATGGGTTAATTAAATAGCTACTGTGTTTGGAAGGAAATTATATTTAATTTTTGAATATCAAGTGATGTAGTTTCTACTTCAATTTTGTTTATAGATTTCTAATAACTAATATTTTATCACCATGAAAACAATTGTTGGAGAAACTACATATCAGATATTTGTTATATTTATTTTCTTAAAACTATCAATTTCTGGGAATCAATGAAATAATTAGTTTCACCAAATTATTTGAAGGATCTGACTTGTTATGATTCTTGACGCTTAATCATAATTTAAGGAATATTTGAATATGGTCTTGCATGCAAAATTAATTACTTACGTAATCATTTTGTAAATATAATGTTAGCACATAAAGGTGATGAGTTAATTTGCTGTTTGTACTTTAAGATACTAAAAGTATATAATTTTTGAGATTTATACTAATTTTTGTGGAATTAATTGGGTTAGTATGCTAATTATTGCATAAATTACTAGTATTATATATCCACTTAATTGATGAATAGTGATTAATTTAGCAAATATTTGTATATTTGCATGAGTTAGAGTGTAATGTTTGATGGAAGTTATACAATAATCAATTATGGTTTGAGGTTAATTTGTGGTAATTGATTGAGTAATAATTATAACCCTAAGCTAAATACATAATTACAATAACTTAGTATTCAATTTAAAATAGGAAAAGGTATTTTGGTAATTCTATTAGAACTATCATATTTGGTATTTTAATATAATTGAGTAATTCCTAGAATAATGATCTTAATAATATATAGAACACTAAAATCGAACAAAAAATGAATAAAATATTGCAAATGGAAGTTGATGATGTAAGAAAATGTAATAAGAAATACTTAATATTCTATTTTACTTCTATGATAGTGTTTGCTTTATAATTTTTAAGGTACTGGACATGGCAAAACACATTTTACTATGTTTATTTTATAAAATAAGTGATGTATTAGATAAATCTCAAGACTCTTATTTCTTGTATTTGGTGGTATAAAAATCTTGGAACGTAACAAAATAAAATCTTAATAAAACCTCAAACTAACGGTCTTTTTCAATCATTACCTTAGCATTACCTTATCAATACCACTATTGTTATTACTATCACTAGATATCACCTTATCTTCACCACCTCAACGTCACTTGCACCACCATTCTTACAACCACTATGATCGATATAAGTATTGCACTAGCACTAGGTTACTATCCATCAATACACGTTACCACCATGCCACTAGTATCATCGTTGAAACTTCACCATTACCACCATAGTTGTAATTGCCACGATTGTTACATTACTAACAGCTCCATTAAATCGTACCACCATCGCCACTATTATCTAAACATAGTTGCCCTTGACACTGCTAATGCTACAAATAATAGATCAATCATACCATTATTGTCTCAATGTTGTTAAGTAGTTGACAATAAGTCAACAATATTGATGGTAATATATTAGTGGTGGTGCAAAGACATTGGCGTTAGTGGTGGCAAAAGAAACAATAAAATGTAGTTAAAATTAATATATAATAATATTGATGGTATAATTATCAAATTCACTATTTTGTACTTATGCTGTACCATGCTATCATCATTATCTTATACTACATTGGAAACCAAACGCTAAGGACAAATGATAGAATACCTTTTAGCTTTTAGACGGTGAACCTACCACGAGATGGGATTTTAACCGATATGTTTAATTTATGGAATTATAATTATCAAAATGATGATTTTATTCATACGATTCTACGAGTTTACGATTTTAAATAGCTTTTTCAAATTAACTTAAGTGTAAAATCTTTTTACGTATAGAAATTCACGTTTTTAATTAAGTTTATATATAAACTCGATAGAAACTTACGTTTTTTATCGAGTTTACCATTGTACATATTTGAGTAGAATGAACTAAAAAATTAAAGGAAAAAAAAATACAACTAAGCTTTTACAAGTAATAAACTATTAAAGTATTATAACATCTATCATATTTTATTCTAATTTTTTACTTCTTTCTTTCTCTCTCAATATCTTATTTTATGTTCATAACTTTTATCCAAGTTTCAATTTCACTAATAAAGTTTACAAAGAAAACTATATACTTTATTTTATATCGTTAATAACTTAAAATGAGTTGAAATGTTTAATTCTCTTTAATATACATCCTTTTAAAAAAAAATGGGAAAAAGTTTACTTTTAGCTCTATTTGTCTTCCTTCTATACATGTTAAATTATATATTAAAAATTTTTATGAAAAAAATAAACTTAATTTCTTCATTTTTTTTTTCATCATATATTTCAAATTTTAAATAACTACTATAAGTATATCTATAATTTTTTAAAGCTATTTTATATAAGTTACAGAAACTTACGTTTCTACATTTCGATTTTATATTCCTATTTTACAAACCCTCTAATGTTTTACGTAAAAATGCGAGTTTGACAACCTTGTATGAAATAAAATAGATGGAAAATGAAAAAATTATACCTTAAGAATAACTATTTCCAAGAATAGGTAGAAATATAAGTTCCAGTGTTGATTTTGTTTAGTTTTTATTATAAGGAATGGTTATTATAGTATTTATTTCATCTTATTAATTATCGTATTAAATAGTGATTATAACCAAGAATATTGATATATCTATATTTGGCCTTTGTTTTTTTTAAATAACTAGAAGTTAATTAACTTTTCTCATTAATCAAGAATATAATTATCCATCATTTAAACTTTTTATTCCATATGGAGAGGAAATTAAAAAGTTCAATCTTTCACAAGGTAACAAATATTGATAGAAGAATTTAGACATGGACTCTTTAAGCCTAGATCGACTTGTTTGAATTATGGGTTGTGCTACTTAGGGCCATAGCCACTTGTTTGGGGTTGTGTCCAACCTGTTTGAAGCCTCTAGAATCTCTTATTAAGCTCTTTCGAAGACCTAAGCTCTTTTCAACTCGAACATATTCACTAAACTCTTATACTGTCTACTCCTAAAGAGTCCTAAACTCTAGCAGATCAATTGTTCGACTATGGATCTTAGTAGATGATAGAAGCTCTACAGAAAAGAGAAGCTTGACACTAGAATGGAAGGCTAACCAATAAGATGTATTCCATATTTCTCGAGATCTAAAATCATTGAAGATGTGCTTCCCTTATCTGGTAAGATTCATCCTTTTCTTGCTTTCCTTAAATATCTCCAGACCTCCACTATAAATAACGGTGATCCTTCTACGGTAAAACATTTACACATATACAATATCATACATTGATTAACCATCTTTTTGTTGATTTCTTTTCCACATCATACTAACTTAAGTATTTGATTGGTCACACCAAACAATACCCTAATGCCCATCACTGTATTTTATTTTGCAAGCCTAGTTACACTTCTAAGGACTCAATCTTGTCCAAAACTTTACCGGCTAAAGATTAACCGTAACAACAACTATTCTCTTTAGAGTGAGAATAGAAAAGTCATCAAGAATATAAATTCTCAAACCAAATTCTAAGTAAATATGTAATAGGAAGTATGGTGGAAATAATAATTTTATTCTTTTTCCATTACCTCCATATAAATGGGATCTTAAGTGTTAGGTAAGATTATCATCTACTATCTCTAGATTTTGGTTGGTAGAGTAATTAGATCACAAGGCCTTTAAGAGAATGCAATGGGATAGCAAAACAAAGAGAATGTGAGTAGAACAATTGAGAATTGTCTGATGAGACTATTTGGATACTTAAGTTAGTCTAAGAATTTTTTCCTTATTTATAGACAATTGTAGAATTTAATGTGCATTAATTTGATGTGATTTTGCCCCATTTCCTTGATTTTAGGCTTTTTGTTTGTCAAATTCTTATTGGTTAATTTTTTCTTTTCAGTCCACGACCTGATCTTGTTGCAGTTATTTTCTTCTGATTTTTTTATAATTATTTTGTATTTTTCTTTAATTATTTACTTAGTTTTCGGCCTATTTTAGCAATTACACGTATTTTTATCTACACGTAAATACATGTAGGGTACACGTGAACATTCCTAAATATTATTTTGGTCATTCTAAAATTTTTAGTATACATATAATCTATCTCTACTAATTTATTAGTTATTATATTATACTTTTTACCTTTTCGGTAATTAGCAGTTATTATGCTTAAAATTTGAAAATTTTATAGTCTCCTATTTTACTACTTACTTTCTTAAATTTAAGTTTACAGGGTTATTTTTATTGGTATTTTGCTAAATAGTTTATAATTTGGGTTTGATCGGTTCTTTTAGCCGATCGCCCTAAACCTTGGGTTTTAAGCTCAAACCTATGGTTACTTGGCTTGGCTTTAGGGCTTACACTAGCTATATAAAATCTTGTTTTAGGATGTAAATGTAAATAAAAGGTCATTAAAAGAAGGAAAGTTAATTGAAAGAACCTTATTGCTATAAGCGTGGCTTTCTTTTCTTGAGTAATTGACTCCTTTGATAGAGTGAATTGTATTCTTATGGTGGGTGACCCATTCTTGACTATGGTTTTAGCTATTTGAGGTGAAGTAACATTTCGGTTTGAAAATTTTTCAAAAGTTTCTTTTTTAATATTATTTGTAATTCTTAAGTATATTATTTAATTTAATATATTTAGTAATATTTTTTCATTAAATTAATACTAGTAAATGTTGCACCCATAATGCGTATGCAAATATATATAAATAACTTATGAATATCGAATTCCTCTAAAGGTCTTATATGATTAAACCAAAGCCATGCGCTTTGATATATTTTAATAGAAAATTCTTTTACTTAAAATAAATTAACTTAATTTGAATACAATTTGATATGGTTTCTATAGAACAATTTTTATTTTGCCTTTAATCTACATTATAATTATATGATTTCACAAATTTTGTTAATTAGTATATAGCAAAATTCATTTAATTCGTGGAATGTGAAATAACTATACTTAGAAGTTTTAAACCTACACAACAATTGCAAGGTAATTATTTTCTTCTCTCCCACTACTTCTTTTTATATATAACTATTTTAATATCTTCAAATTATTTGATGAAGACACTAAATTGATAGTTATAGATACTGATAGGTGATACACTTGCAATGCATATGCAAAAATAAATACTATAAAATTTAGAAAATAAGAAAAATTTGAGCACATAGAGTGAGGATTATATTTGAAAAATATATTGGATGGTTTTGACTGTTTTCATAAAATGTGCTTATGTAATTCATGTTGGTGGACTTGGAGTAGTTAAAATGGTAACATTAATAAAATTGAAAAGATTTAGTTATAAGTAAATTATTTTAATAGTTTTTTAAGGAGGTGTATAACTGAATATAGAAGGTATTTATTTCATAATATAAATTGATTAGATATAAATACTAATATATAAAATGCAATTACTGGTTTAAACTATATACACATGTTGCTTGTATTATAACAAATGAATACTTTATAAAATTCAAATTGAATATTTCTAAATTTGCTAATATTATTTTAATCAAGTAAATTATTCATATATTGTAACTTTTCAAGCCTTAAAATTATAAGAAAAAAATTGTAATACTTTGATTTATATTTTCTATTTGCTAAAACGTAATGAAGATAAAAGAAACTATCAAAAATAATATATTGATGTTGAATTTAATAAAAAATTATTGGCTTAAAATATATAAACAAATATATATATATAAAATACAAACTGCCATCTAATTATTTACCTTTCTTTCCCCGTAAATTGTTGTCTAAATAATTAATAGCAAAAGGAAAAACACCAGTGGTGTGTTCGAACATCACATCAAAGCACCATCATACCACGCACACGAGATTCCAATGGGAGAAGAAGAAGATGAAACGACTCGAAACTCCAAATCTGTTGATGAATCACAGAAACTCCAAGAAAAGGATCAAAATATTCTCCAATTCATGGATTCATTGGACGCTTATCTCACTCTGATGGATTCATTATCTTCTACACTTCGACAGGTCGTAATTCAATTCACTGCAATTCAACTCTCAATTTGCTGAGCTTCATGTCAATACAAGGATACCCATTATTCGTTCAGAAGTAAAGTTCAAATCTTGAGTGGTTTTGATGTGTTAAGTTGTGATCTTTTTCTATGTAGGGATGGTTGGAATTCGCCACTGCTAGGCATTCAATGGGTGCTTATCGTATTAGCAGTGCATTACTAGATTGCAAGGAACACTCTGCTTCTACCTATTTGAGTATAGAAGAAGCTGAAAGTGAGTTACATTTCTCGCTATAATTCTTCTAGGTCTATTGATCTCGGTATGATTCGCGCAGACTTGAAAAATGTGGTTTTGCTCGCTAAAACTCTTTTTAGGAAAATTTCGATACTTGTAAACCACATATGGAAGCCTAAGGTGCATACATATGTGATCAATGGTTTTGGGCTGATGATGCTCCTTTTATGTTATCGGTTGATGATCATGTAAGATGTATCGGTAACTTAATCTAGTGATTTTTTGATGCATCTGTTGGTGAGCTTAAGTTGATTGATGGAAGCATGATCCATATATAAGCTTGTAAAATGGTTAGCTACATTATTGTTTTTGTGATTTTCATTGTTGAAGTCATGGTATGAACAGTTGCAATCGAAATCCAATTTTATTGGTTGAAATTCCCATATTAACTACATCTACTGAAAGTTGTCGTCTATAAAATTTTCTTACTGTATTCACAAGTTATGGAAATGCCTAGAAGGACCCTGCATTACAAGGATGGAAAACTTTCCCTTCTTAGATGGATGGATGGAGTTACAGGAAAATCCAATTGAATATATGAAACTCCAACGATCCTTCTTGTAAAATATGTAGAGTTACATTTTGATTAACTCCTTTGGAAGTTCAATTGTGCTGACGGGTGAAAGGATGCTTGAATGTTTAGGTTTTGATGCTCTCTTTAGGATTACAGTGTTTGGGTATGTGAACTCTTGCATGTCAATTTCTATAGGATGGGTTTCACAATATGTTTTAGTTTGATAATGCATTTGGATGGGCTTTATTTCTGTACAGGAATATTTTGAATATCTCATATTAGAGTGCAAGATGCAAGTAATAGCATTTATGTGATATCTTATACAATGCTTCTTCAATGAACATATTTTGGCATACAGTACCATCCCTACTAGCCAATAAAGTTTTGAGCTCAAAATAATCAAGAGTCAATATGATTAATGTGGAGACATGATAACAAATTAATTATCATAGAGCCAACACATTCTTTTTTGCTATGTGCTATATAATGTACTTATTTTTTGTTTGATCTTTGTGCTTGACTCCACAGTGGGGCAGCCGCACTTTAGCCTGTGTAAGTGGGGATCTTTTGATGGCCAACAAGCTTGTATGGAGGATGAAAAGATTAGCAGGGATGAGCGCCAGCAGATAAATGATCAGCCAAGTTTGCATCATCGGGGCAGAGCTAATCCACCTGGTAGAATTGCAATAGGCATTGCAATGATTTGATGTTAGTTGATTATGCATGAAAAGAACACAATATTTTTATTTGGCTAGCTGAGATTTGCAGTTTACAAAGTTTGACAGAATATTTCAAATTTATATCACGCAAAAGGTCTGGTATAATATATCAAATAAGTTATTTAAAATGCTACTTATCTGAGGATTTAGGAGGACAAGATAAGTATTAAATTGCATTAGGAAGAGGAAGAAAATTGTAAACACATTCCAATGCCAAGAGTTAACAAATAGTTAAGAACGGCATTTATAATTCTGATACAACTATCTTTGTCTTTCTCCACCCCTGCATTCTTTTAAGCTCCCTAGTAAGAGCAATAAGTCAATAACCACTCTCAAGCCTTATTCCCACAATGTGGGGTCAGTTACATGGACTTTGTTTCGCCAGTGTGCTCCATTATGAACCTAATACCTAAAAATGTCATATCATTTTTTATTAGGGAAAATTATAAAAAGAAAAAAAAAAACATGATTTGTGTTTTGGTGCTTTTGCAAATTCATGACTTGTGTTTTGTCTTTCCACAAAATACATAACCTTGGTTTAGCACTTTCTTTAATATTGGTTAGGGAATATGTGTTTGATTCTAATTGGTTCGTAATAATTAATTTAATAAAATATTATTATTAGATAAGTTTAATTAGATAATATGGTTGTACCAAGGTCACATCACATCGACCTTGGTATGGCATCAAAAATTCTAAGTCAAAGTAACAGCATTCTAATTACACTCATGACTTCATCCTTTAAAGAACTGTCTATGGTAATGCCTATTCCGTTTCTAGTTTTATGTTTACTGTTTAAAGCTTGAATTCTCTGACATCCTAGCCTTGTCACCTACTCATTCTGTCTCTTGCAAACACATAGAATTTACTTGTCTTCTAGTCATTGTCTACAACCTTTATTGCTTTATTTGTCAGAGATATAAAATTCTATATTCCAATCTTAAAGCGCTCATCTTTTCTATATCATGCTTTAGTAGGAACCCTAGATGTGAGGATTCTTACCTATTTAATACTTCATCTGATTTCTTTAGGGGATGTGCAGTTCTAGCCCACTTGACATTGTACTCAGACAATGCCACGTGTTCCTCACAAGGAACAATCTAGCCTGTGAGAACTCTTGCATATTTGACATCACATCTGATTCCTTGTGGAGATGTAGTGGTCCTTAACACTTGACATTGCACTCACACAGAGTGGCGTGTTGCTTTTGGGGAATGACCTAGCCTTAGAGCATTCACTCATAAGATCCATATTCATGTTGATTAATAAGTTTTTATGCTGGCTGTCAACCCAATGCAACCCTCTTCCTGTACCTGGGCTTAGAACCGACTAGTTACACAGGTGGAGTTTAAGCTCCCATTAAACGCCACCACCCTGCTGCCAAATCCACCACCACACATATACACAAAGAGGGAGGGGGGGGGGGGGGGGGGGGGGGGGGGGGGGGGGGGGGGGGGGGAGGTGGTGTGGTGTGTGGGTTGTGTTGGTGGGGGTGGAGAGAACAAAGTATTTTACTAAACTTCTTGCGCTTTTGACATCTTCTCTGTGGATATGCATACTATCTCTTATACTTCTTTTACCCTCGATCTGAAGAACTGCAGGAGCAAGTTTCACCAAGATGCAAAAATGATTTGAAAGCTGATGATCCGGTAAGTGCCAATGGAGATTGCTTTATTTTGAACAATCTCATGAGTTTGACTTATTATGAAATGCAATTTGCTATGGAAATGGTACTTTCTGTTTTCTGCAGATGAATGCTTTATCATCCTTTTTTCTTCATGTTCCATGTGGCAAACAAGATGAATATTTGGTTTAATTTTAACAAAATGTTTGTTATTATTGTTACATATATATTGTTTTGGCCTTCTCATTTTGGGGAAAAGTTATAATTTACTTTTTCCATAATTGCAGTTAGTAATTGCTCCTTCTTTCAGGCCATGCCTTACAATTGAGATTTTCCATTAATGTGTCTTCTGCTAAATACTTTATCTATTATCTCTGTATATTGTATGTAGCTGAAAGAAGGATCCCTGGATAAGCTGATTTCAGCACCTAGGATATTTGAGACAATTGTTGCAATAATATTTATTTATTTTGTTTTCATTTGTAGGTACAAAAGGAGCGGTCTAAGACACTATCCATGTTTGGGACTTTGGTCTCACCTAAGCTTCGAGCTTCTCAACTTTCATTTGAGACAGGTCCTCTTTAGAATTTATTTGTCAAGCCCTCTACTCTAATACATAATATTTGAGCTCAATAGATCATATCTCTTTTTGGCTCATATAAGGGATCTGTTTCTTAAAGGAGACCAACAGGGAAAAATGTTAAAATGTATTTGTTTTTTGAATCTTTATGCATCCTCATTGAAAAGCAAAGCTCAAGTCAAAATACAGATTTAATACAATTCTTTCTATCAAAAAAGTTATAATAAATGCAGAGAAATTAAAAAAAAAATAAAATTGAGAGCATTTACAAAGAGAAGTAAATAATATAGAGGTACGGGGGGTTCATGGGGACTTGGAAAGACTAGGACATCTGTCATTATATAATATACATGATAACCCATATCTGATTTTTTTATCAAATCTTGTATTCCCCTCTACAAGAGCTCCCATGACAATTTTTTTAATCTTAATATGGGTATCAAGAATGTGGCATAGTTACATTCTCATGGGAAAACATATTTATTTTCTTACTCATATCAAGTTTCTCTTTTTAATGATTTTGCTAATTCGTTTGACCTTATTCTATGCTTGTATCCTAAATTCATTTAGCACTCATCTATCATTGGGAATCATGGGATTCTGCATCATGTTACATGAGAGAGCTCATCAATAATGGCCTATAATATGATAAAGCAAAACACATGGGAAGCAAAAGGACCCCAAGAAAAAAAAGTAAGAAAAAAAGAGAGAAAACATATTGATGAGTGATGGAGAAAACCATGTTCCTTTTTTTTTTAATTATTATTATAAAAATATTGAGGAACCCAAGGAAGGTTAGGGCCCCTGGATACAGGGTCCTTGCCACAGCCCTAGGGGAGCTGAGGTTGAGTGGTGATTTTGTTGTAAGAACTGAACCTGGATAGATCCATGATCACTCCACTCGCCGAGGCAAGAATAATGGATTTACTGTATGGTCAGCAGGTTAAATTAAAATGAATTAGTTAATTTTTAGTGGCAAAATGGTGTAGAATCCAATGTTTTACTTTGTCTGGAGTTGTCAATATGCTTTTGATGCGTGTCATGTATAGACTACATTTTTCTTTCAGTCAAAGCGGGGTATCCCTCTTCTTTGGTATCAACATCTAACAGGGTTTAATAGAGTTTTAAATGATAGCACCGAGATTCTGGATCTCTCGCTTTAGCATTATGTAATATCCATTCCTTGTGTTTGTAATTCGTAATCAAAATTTTAGCATGCTATTAAGGGAAGTTCAGAATCAAGATCATGTATTTCCCTTTAATACATGATATTTGATTTATTTAATGTCTCATTTTTAGACCAGTTGGTTACTATAAAATTCTAACACCCTGTTATTTTTCTTTTCCCTTTTTTTTTTCTTTTTTGGGACATGTAGCTCTGGAAAAGCTTGTTCAAATTGCAAACATGCGGTCAGCTATGCTTGCTGCTTATGACAATGTTGAGGATGCTTTGAAGGAAACTAAATTGTGACAAGTTGCCATCATAAGGTGAAAGTAGCGTCCGATGCAAACTCGGACTTTGCTAAGCGTGTCACTTGACATGCCGTCCCCTATTGCTGATCCTAATGCATAACTTCCGTCAAGAGTTCTAACTTGTAGCGATGTGTTCCAACAAATGCTCTTTGGAACGGGAAATTTTTGCACAATCTTGATCGAAACTCCATGAAGTTGCTAACTCCGCTGCTGCTTTAAGAGGAAATGCAGCAGTTGCTTGATAAATATCGGACCAGATCTTGTTTACAAGTGGGGAAGTACGAATCATTCCCCTGTGTATTAGCTTTGCAATTTGATAGGGGATAGAAATCCGTATTCGATCGACATGCGGAAACTAACATAATCCAACGAGACTTGGGTTGTTGGATATTTTTGTTGTTATAAATATTTTTAGGGTTTTGGTTTTAATATGAATTTAAAATAAACGGAATATGATCGATTTAGCTATGTAAGATATTATGTACCAATATATAAATAATGTTTAAATCGTAGTCAATTTGACATATGCTTATATAACTAAACGGGGTTTTAAAATAATCATTTTTTCTGGTCATCTTAAAATAATCAATTGATATGATACATAATTGATTTATTGAAAAGTTTGTTCACCACCATTTGTAATCGATAAGAGTAGGTTATACAGAATATATCTTTGAAGGTTTCTGTAATTCAACAGTCTGAAAAGAATATATAGTCCTGGAAAAACCACAGAAAACTAAATTGTAAATTTTGACTGAATGTATTAATGACATAACTGGAAAAGCCATAAATCTAGATTAGCTTAATAACTGATAATAATGAAATAGCATAAAATAAGATAAAAACAAGCCAATGGTCAAGTAACTCCTTGCAAATCATCCCAAGGTGACACCATTACTTACTGTAAATCCAAGTCTCTCACCAGGTAAAACTACAAAACAGAAGGTGGCAAAATCCCCATTGGCTTGCTGAATGGAGTATTGTCTTCAGGAAAGAGGGTTATGATTCCCATTACACGATCCTCTTCTCAATATTGTGAGACTTGAATTGAGAGGTTCACCGGATAACGAGGAGTCCAACAACCGAAAGGGCTAAGTTGTGGAGTTGAACTAAAATCATATCAAAATTGATAAAAATATTAGAATGTAATTCATTTATATTTATAAAGTAATAAAAATATTTACACTTTTAAGAGTTGAAAGTTGAAAGTTTTTTATAATTTATTTTTTATTTTTCTTAAATATACATTTATTTTTTAGTAAATTGATACATTTTCCTTAAAAAAATAAAATAAAATATAATAACATATTTTACCCTGCAAAACCCAATAGTGTCCTATAGGAACCGGGTTAGAACAGTTTGATAAATAGGATCGAATTGGGTTCTTGTCAATAAAGGTCAAAGAAGTGATCTTAACATCGACCGGATCAAATTGAGTTAACTATATGAGTCAACTTCCACCTGAAAAAAACTGACTCTTCAAGAGTATTCCATGAATGACACCAAAGAACATGTACTTCAAATCATCTTTATAAGCCACATTAGCCGACCACCTTAAAAGAAAATCTAATTCACCTCATGAATTAAGTATAATCTAGGAAGAGCTCCTAGGGTAAGGACTAACGCAACCTTATTCCGTTCTTCCCCAGTTTCGGAGCACTTTTGAAAGCAATGTTTTAGAGGATCTTCTCCTTCCTTACACATACAACATTATGAACATAATAAAATGCCCTTTTAATTTGTAAGATTTCATCAGTAGGAATGGCTTGCTCTGTAATTTCCACAAGAATGTGGACATTTTAGGACGAATTTAAGCATTCCTATACCAAGAAATTTATGTTGAAGGCTGTCTTCTTTCAAAAGCAATGATTTATAAGTAGACTGACTATCCAATGAACCATTAGGAGACAGCTTCCACATTGAATTATCATTTTAATCATGTCTGATAGGAATAGACCATACCCCTAATTGCATATTTAGGTTTGTACGTCTCTTCTTGAAAAGATAAGTTATAAACTTTGTGTTTTCATATGGATGCCTGAAAAAAAAAAACATAAGAGAGATCGAATCTCGCACAATATGGTCAACAATATATTAGGTATTATAGGACAAGATACAGATAAATATAATATAGTAAGTAAGTTATTTATTTGTTTTGCTGTCTTATGTTTCCTCATCAAACACATTCAATACGTGGAACTAACTTTTATGGTTGTATAATATTTTTTCCTCAAGTGTTAGGTAACATATTTTATATCTAGCTCTTTTCTTATCTAGACTACACATATAACATGCAAAACGAGAGGGATTATCCTATCTGAATCTTATACAGATACCCAAACGATAGAATCTGATAGTTAACCTCTAACTTCAGTAATTTACGATAAATTCTTGAAGCAGAAAAGGATGAGAGATTGCTTAATAGACATTTAGCATTCGATATAACTGGAATAAACTTCACTTATTCCAAAAAATTGAAGGTATCACATACTCCGGACTTAGAAGTACATCAAGTGTCAACCAGGGAAGTGCAAGTGCAAGTCGACGTCATTCGGGGTCTGCCCTCCCTGTCTATACCGCGAACAGACCATCATTTATAACTTCCCACCTGCAATACGTTGGGCGTCTGAACTATCCATGTCTCTCTTGGCTTTATAGATATCAAAAACACCTGATGCATTCTTCCGAGAGACACCACAAAGGAAAATAGTAGTGCCAAAAATGTTAAACGCGAAATTTAAATTCATACATCTTTGTAGCCTCGATTACATGAACCCCTAAACCATCATCATCCTTGGACTTACAATGGACGGTGAAAGGTTCATTATTTGGCAACTTCTTGTATACTTGGACCACGGTTTTTTCAGGACTAATGACAATGATGGTAGTCCAGAACTGGATCTGGATGTGAAGATGTCTCATTTTTAACTAAGAGTGTTGTTCATGGTTGAAACCAAGCTGGAGGCCACTGCGATGATAGATGAAATAAAGATGATGTTGAGTGTTGACTGTTGAACTCATGTTGGAGGTTCGTGTGTTGATTCGATTTGAGGGGGTTGTGTTTTCCTCCTGTCTTCATTCATGAGGCTTAAGTAGTGAATAATATCGACAAGTCTGTAGATTAGGAATGTCATTAAACTGGAGTTGAAAGAATCTGAAAACTAAGAATGTCATAGATCTTGTGGTTTGGACGAAGTTTCCGTCAATCTCATCCAAATAGGAAGGTTGATCTACAAATACAAATTTGGATAAGAAAATAAGTTCTGATAAATATCCAATAAATGTCAGAAACCCGTAACCATACAAGATTTGCAGTTTAATGTAATTTCATAAATTTTCGACCCAGAAAAGGATGAGACATTGCTTATTAGACATTTGGCATTCAATATAACTGGGACAAACTTCATTATTCTAAAACCTGAAGAGATTACGTATGGGGTTTACATCAAGTTTGCACCAGGAAAGTGCAAGTACAAATCAATGTCCTTCGGGCCCGGAGGTCGCTTGCTCTGTCTATACCCAAACAGACCATGATCTATAACTTCCCACCTGCAATATGTTGGACACCTATTCATATCTCTCCTGGCTTTATAAATATCAAAAACACCTGATGCATTCTTCCAAGAGACACCGCAAAAGAACAGAGTACTGCCAACAATGTTTACGCGAAATTTAAATTCGTACATCTTTGTAGCCTCGATTACATGAGATCCTAAATCATCATCCTTGGATTTACAATGGATGGTGAAAGGTTCATTATTTGGCAACTTGTTGTACACTTGGACCACGGTCCTATAAGGACTAATGACAATGACATAGTCCGGAGCCGGTGCTGGAGCTAAAGTTGATTCATTTTTAACTAGAGTGTTGTTCGTGGTCGAAACCGAGTTGAAGAACGCCGCGAAGATGGATGAAACAAAGATGTAGTTGATCATTGAACCCATGTTGAAGGTTTGTGTATAGATTCTGTTTCGGGGTGTTGTGGTTTCCTCCTGGCTTTGTTAATTAGGTTTAGTAGTGAAATGTGACCAGTGTGTAAATTAGAAATGACATTAAATTGGACTTGAAAGAGTCCATATTGATGGTTGGCCTTTGTGGACAAGTGTGCATATATTCATTAGGGGTAGTGTGCTGACAACCTTAGAAACGTGAAAATCTTCAGCTTAGTTTCTCTCTTTTTTTTTTTACTCCAGAGGATGATGCCAAACTGTATATTTATGTTTCATTCAGAAAGAGAACAAAGCTTTGTAAACAGCTCTTGTGGTTTGGACGGTTTCCAACAACCTTATCCAAAGCATTACATCATTGATAAACCACAAATCCAGAATTTGACTCAAAATAAGTTCTAATAAATGCCGGAAACCACCATGGATATATCAATGGAGTGAAAATCATCACTATCAGTTCTGCTACATGATAGAAGAAGTAAAGCAAAGGTGCAAGATTAGCAGTTTGATGTAATCACCACAAAACCAATCTAAACTCCAATGTAGTTTAGTTAAGTAATATTGTAATAATAACTTGTCGTTACCTCATCTGGTTTGAGTGAATGAAAGTAAGTGGCACTAAACCCGCTGGATTTTGAATAATCTCCATCTTGATGACTCGATATCCGCACCTAACATAACTAGGTCGCAGTCTTGTAAGACAGCATGAATAATTCAGAAGCAGCAGGTGACTAAGCTGGGACTGTCTGATTGAGAAACAAGTACATAAAAATAACTACTGCATCAAAATCACTAGATATGAAGTAGATGTGCAAGCCAAGAAGCAATTTGGAAGGTTCGTTATTCAGAAGTATACTCGTAAGGAATCCCTCCACTCCCTCTAACACCATAAACACTGCAGACTGAAAATATGACAAATAACTACAGTTATTGTAGTTGAACTTGGGAGTGGGTGCTGGGAGCTCCATTGCAGTCACAACAATGCTGCATTGTTTCCCACCAGAGAAATTTCATTTTGCCCCTGATAATCTTCACTATGCTCTGCTTCATTACATCCAGGCTCCATATCCAATCTTGAGCTCATTGGATCCTTGTGGCATTGCACTCTTTCCCACTAGAGAAAGTCCATCTTTCACCAGGTAACCTTCCCCATGCTCTGCTTCACTACACCCAGGTTCCACAAATCCAATCTCCAGCTCATCGCCTTGTGATGCTGCACACTTTCCCACCAGAGAAACTCCGTCTTTCACCCAATAATCTTCACAATGCTCTTCTTCATTACACCCAGGTTCTAAAATTCCAATCTCGTAATCATCGGATCCTTGCAATGCTTCACTCTTTCCCACCAGAGAAACTCTATCTTTCACCCGATAACAATGCTCCACTTCATCACAATAAGATTGCATGATTCCAACCTCAAGCTTCGGGGATTCTTTTGATGTGTAAACATGTTTGTTTTTCAGCCCTGTAAACAAGTGTACATTATGCATTAGAAGAGTTACAAGTGGTGATTCATTTTTTGCTTTGATATGTATTAATAAGAATACCAAAGACCTTAGTTAAGTGATGCTGTACTAATGTAACAAGTATCACTTTTGCCTTCTCTGACAAGTGACCTCCATATCATACAACATGAAGAAAATTGAGCAGACAGCAGATGCCAATTTAATACCAAAAAATAAAAGGAAAATGGAAAAGAAAGCTGACAAATATCTATCACGTGCTTTTCATGCCTTTAAATAACAGGAAACACAACTAGCTGAATCTGTAACTTATATACTTTATGCAGCCAAAGAGGAGAGCTGCTTTTTTCTCCACATTATGTGCTTCTGAATGCATTTGGTCTCAGTAGTATCTTAATTTTTCATTTGAAACTCAATTTGTAAAGGCCATTTTGTATTATATATACCATGATATGGGATCTACAATGAGGTGTTACTTTACAAGCAAATGCTTGTAATATTCTAATGAAAGGTTTCTTCTTCTGGGACCAAACACATCATTGCAAGAAATAAGACCTCATGATAGGTCAGATCAAATTTTGCATTGTGTATTAGGGTCAACTGATGATTGATGGTGCCAAACCATAAAAGTAAGACTTTGCATCATAACTAATACAACAAAAAAAATTAATTCCCAAGTTCAAAAGGATATGAAGTTACACATCATATTTTAGATGGCATCAATTTCCATAGAGTAAAAGGTGTTATCGTGCAGGTAATACAATGTGTCTTATGATATACATACATAAGCAACTAAAAGGGGTGTGGGAAAGCTTCCCCAGGTTGATGGTCACATGAATATGCAGCCTTACCCTCACAAATTTGCAAAGCTGCTGTTTCCACACTTTGATTCTAAGACCTTCTGGGTCACCAAAGAAGCAACTTAACCAATTGTTCCAAGGCTCCCCTCCCACATACTTGAGAAATTATAATTTTGAAACATTTAGAAGTAAAAAATATTGTTACCTTTGGAAGGAAAGGTCCTTGCAAGAAAAACCACTTCACACTTATGGACGGTTACAGGAGAAGCCTGCATGAAAATACCATCTAAGTTCTTCTACTGCATAACTAGATATCTAGCGACAAAAACTGGCATAAATTTATCCAACTGTGAGACCACAAATGATAATACCAAAATGAGCTCTGATTTAGCATCCTACTACCTTTTGCATGACTTACAAATGAACCATGTAGTTTGTGAAATTGACTAGTGTTGTAAAGATTGTGTAAGACAAGTAGAAGCATGAAAGGATTGGAGGAGTATCACATATACACTGTATCTCCCAACACAAATGTGCATACAATATGCTTGCTGGAGAAAAAAAAAGGGGGGGAAATGCTGCATTGGCAAATAATTAGGGGAAAATAATTGAATCATGTCAAATGCATTGGTGAGGTAGGTGGAAAAGTATGGCTTCTGATACTTCAGGAACCAGGCTATCTTATAGATAAATAAACATAGGGATTCTTGTAGGAGCATCCCTATGTTGAAAATTTCTTTGTTTTTGGGTGAAAGTGAGAACTCTATGTTGAAGTTCATTAAAGGGAAAAATCCATTTTCTCCATGGAAGTGACAAGGATGTGATGAAGCTTTGGAACAAATGGTGAAAATAAATCACAAGTATGATTGGAGTACATAACTTCTCCAACAAATATGAGTGGACATAAAACAGGATAGCCAAAATTCCTTGCATTATATTTAATAATGTTTTCTCAGACCAAGAAAATGTCAATTGGAGAAAGCCCTCAATTACAATCCAAAATATACAAGAAAGAGAAGACTTGCTGAACTATCTAAAAGTTAAAATAATAAACATGGTACTGGTGCTACATCAAAAAGTTTATGAAAATAAGGATTAAAATAGTATACTTATCCAGGCAGCAAAATGACATCATATCTGGTGTAGATTTCAGCGAAGATGTGCAAGGATAGGATTATACTCCGGAGAAATAGGATCCCATCAGTCCTTTACCGCTTTGCCTCTTTAAGATCAGATTTTCCTTAATTTATTTTTATTCATTTATTCATTTTTTATTATTATTATTATTTGGGTTTGTTAAAAAGAGATGATAAAAATATTGGGTAGGATTCTTACAAAAGTGAGACAGAAAACACACAAAGAGACCTAAAATATTGAACCAAACATCAAAGAGCAAAAGATGCTAGGATTCATAGACTCACAATATAATTACAAATGTGTTCTATCTATTACAAAAGAAACAAGACAAAGTACTCCTGGATAAATCCTCAAAAGAATTAGCCCCAGCCCCTATTCTATTATCCTTTCTTCCTTCCATAAGTAATGGCACACCACAGCTATAGCCTTCTTACTAGATGTCCCAAGTAGAGCACCAGAGTTTGAACATAGTTCAACTAATGTTGGCAGTAGTGCTGATGTTGGAAAGACCACTGGAGTTGATTCTGTACTCTCAATATTTCCATCACATAATCACATTTGAGAAAAATGATGAGTATGCGTTTCAGCCTATCTTTTACATAGGTAGCAGCAATTGCTACCTAGAACTCCCCATAGCTGCAGCTTATCCATAGTACAGAGTTTTTCTTGGACCATTAACCAAAGAATAAAAGCATGTCTTGGGGCAATATTCTTGTATCATACAACTCCCTACCAAGGAATAGCGGCAGAAAGATCTCTAGTCATGATGCAGACCCCAAGAATACACCCAACAACAATAACTTTAATTTCAAATATTAAGAAAGCTAAAGACAGGCTATAAACCCCAACTCTTTGATTAAACAAATCAAGAACTAAAGTTATGATATAGCTTGGCTATAAAGAACCATGAATAGTAAGTAGCCACATTTGCTACTTAGAACTTCGCATTGCCACAGCTTATCCATAGTATAGAGTTTTCATTGGACCATTAGCCAAAGAATAGTTACATGTCTACGAGCAATATTCTTGTGTTATACGACTCCATACCAAAGAACAGTGGCACAAAGATCTCCAGTCATGATGTGAACCCCGGAAATACACTGAGCAACAATAACTTTATCAAATCCTAAGAAGCTGCAAACAGGCTATAAAGCTTGACCCTTTGATTAAACAAATCAAGAATCAAAAGTATGATACAGCTTTAACCCTAGGCTATAAAGAACCAAAAATAATAGCATAAAAATTTTCATCCATTGGCTATAGATGAGGCAAGAACCTTGGTACAAAGGTTGAATGCCACAAAAAGTGTTCTTGATAAGTTCAATGGTTCTCAAGAGAACTAAAAGAAAAATATTCAATATCTCAATATAAATTTTAATAACCAATCATAGTTGTTCAATTACAATGAAAGGCTACTTATAGGATAAAGTAGCCTCTACAAAATGTAGGAAACAAATTACCATAAAGGAAACCAAAGTTACTATTAAATAAAACAAAATAGGTAAGTAAAATATCCAACAAAATGTGCCCTAGAGGGCCAAACCTGATAGACCACCTAAGGATGGTTCAACTAGTCTTGATTTGGTCGATTGCCCCAATCGACCAACCTTGGTTCCTTTGGGCTAGGTCAATTTGAGTCGCTCCACCAGGTGACTCCCTACTACCAAAGGTCGACATGGCTTTCATCTTAGTGTGAATCTTTGTCTCCAAAGCAAGTATAAATGGTGCGTTGTGCTTAGACTTGATTCTAAACTCATTCAAAATAAGCTTCATTGTTCTTTACTATCTCACACACGAATCCATTGAATTCAACTAGCAATTTCTTAGCTCTCTCCTTGTGATTGGTCCTTGAGGTACTAGCAGTTGGTCAGACAAACCAATCGGTTTGGTCCTCCATTAAGTCAACTCATATGCTTGCTTTATGGAAAGCATTTTTGCAAGTTTAAATTTCTACACCAGCTTATCAAATTGATTCATCTTGAGGGCATTTCCAAGAATTTACATTAATAAAGGAGCACAAGCAAGTTCCTGTAGGCAAACCTGAATTGTAAAAGACCCTCTCTCCAAGCCAATAAACTAAAGGGCCTTTAGGGTGCCATATCATACCAAAAAGATATAAGATTCCCATCCATTAATTACCATTTTAAGAGACTCAAAGCTAGGAGTCTTGCTCGGAGGATTGTGCATGAACCCCAAGAAAAATCATTAGTATTTTAACAAACCAATTTCGACACTCAAGAACCTCATTTTTTTACCCCAACTTGGCCAAAGAGTCCGTGAAATATGAACATAAGTGCAAACTAGGCTTGAGTTAAGCAACTTTGTCCCTAGACCACCTTTCTTAGGTTTATGTCTTCCCAACATTCCTTAGTCTAAGCCTTTTTCTCATCATTTCTATTGCAAAGAACACGTCTCATCTTGGATGTTAAGTCTTTTATAATACTCTTAGGGAGTATAAAAATAGAAACCCAATATATTTGAAGAAAAAAAAGAATGCTATAGATTAATTACACTCTTCTAGTCTAAAATAAGAATTTACCAGACCAATTGCCAACACATGAAGAAAATCTATTTACTAGCACTATACACATACTTCTTGATAACTTCAAGGAAATTAAAAGTACCCCAAATATTTGACTGATCACCCCAAATTATCCACAATATTAGACTCTGTAGTGTTACTAACACGACAAAAAAAGAGTTAGCTCTTCAACGGTTTTGTCACCAAGCAAAAGAGTTACTGAAGCTCCATCAACCCTTATTTAAAGCTACTAAGGTAGTCACCCCTTTTAATGAAAATTAATAAATCATTGTCAAAACAAAGATATGCCAGCTTTTCCTTTTAACAATGCTAATGAAAAAGAAATTCTCATTGGAGCTTAATTTCCTCACCCAATGCAAGAATACCTTCATTGCCAAGAGAAAAAGAAGTCAATAAGCTCCACATTTAGATTTATTTAGAACTTAGGGTTGGACACGCTCCATAGTCCATTTAATGAATTGAGGAGGAAAATTAAGGACTATAACAGGCTTTTCAAGAAAAATCCATCACATATCTGTGATATCCCGATTTCTAGGGCTATTAAATTTAAGGCCTTTGGAAAATGTTCTTTGTTTTAATTTGAATTTTATGATAAGGCCACAAAAATTAAACGAATTGACTCCATAAGATTCGTTTTTTAAAGTAAAGTTTACAAAAACTTTATTATGGCTATAAACCAAAATTTATTGATGTACTATCTTATTGATCAAAAACTTGAAATTCAAGCTTCAAATTATAACAATACAATTGAGATAGATTACGACTTATGTAATCACTATTTTCAAATAAAAATATACTTGGAGAATATAAAAACTCAATAAATAACGTGCTAACTTGTACATATACACTACAGTAAAAATATCCCTATATCATGTGGAGTGACACCTAGCTAGTAGAGGTGTCAAACAACAAAATCATTGGGGCAAGCCATAACTTGACAGCCAACATAATACTTGTCACAACTAAATTAGACTGACTCTAACCCTCTGAAATCTGGAGAGAATCATGAGATTTCATTCAACAACTAATCAAACTAAGAGAAAGAAATTTATAAAAATAGGAAAAGCTCTCTCTTTTGGCATGTAAAAAGGAAAATTGGGAATATTAGTAAACCTTGACCTGAAAATGCGAGTAGTTCCCAAAAATATAAAAAATAAAAAAGGAAGAAAGAAAAAGCCCCAAGACGAGGCCATCTACATGCTGTGGCGACCAGACCACCACTGCAGGCTGGAGTTCCAGTGATCTCAGATTCTAGCCTGGAGTTTTTTCTAATTTCTAAAGTTAGTAAACCAACTTCCAAATTCTTAAAAATTCAAGGTAAACACTATTTTACCTCTAGTTTATTCCAATAACTTTGTATTTTTATTTTGATCAAGAACTTTTGCAATTTCTTCATGAAAACCTGTTTGACCAGTAATTACAAGGCTATTTTGGAAATTCAAATAATTTTCTTTCAACTTCAAACTTTTTTTATATGAAGCTGGATTTTGAAAAAGTAGTGGTTTGATGATTATTTTAATCAAATTATGCTGTAAAGGATACTAATGGATGGTCTGCCTACTAAGGACAAACTACGAAGAAGAGGCATGGATGTTGACAGGATTTGTCCATTATGCAAGGAAGAGGAGGAATCAATGTAGCACTTGTTTTTCTAATGTTGAGTAAGTAATGAAGGTTGGCAATGTTTTGGGATCAACTCTACTGTTGAGGTTCAAAATAGGGAGGATATTGATGGCTAGTTAGAGAGGTACGTAAAGTAGAATAAGAAAAATTGGTCGAAAGTCAGAGCACCAAGACAAGCGTACATCTTATTTATTCTATGAGGCATTTCAAGAGAAGGGAATCACTTGGTCTTTAACAAACCAAGACATCCAGAACTATAGGTGTAGAAAGTGAGAATAGATCTAAATGAATAGTGGGTGACGCATAAAACTAATAAGATAATAGAACGAGGATTGGGTGCTACTGCATAGACCAGACCAGACCTAGGAATAATAAAAATAAACTGTGATGGAGTTGTAGAAGGTAAAGGTAAGGTTGGAGGGATTAGGGTCATTGTTAGAGATGTAGATGGTAAGGTGTTAAGAGGAACTTATAAGAAGATGGTTGATTCTTCCCTACTGGAGATTGAAATTTAGGCTATTTTAGAAATTTAGAGTAGGCTAGAGAGAACAAGTACAGACGTTTAGTAATAGAATCAGATTCCTAGATGGCAATTGATTAGATCTAAAGATAGGATGCAAATATGCAGCACTACCACCTAGCCCTTGTAGGATGTATTAGTATGATTTCTCAATTTGATGAAATTGTCCTTCGCAGGGTAAACTGTGATAAGAACAAAACAACGGATACCTTAGCAAATGAAGGAATGAAGATGGATGTAAAAGTTATCTTTGTTGATATTTGTCCTAGTTTTTTGTTTCCTGTTATTGTTAAGGACCTAAATAAATCTAGTTCCATGGATACTTTAGTTAAGCCAAGTTGATTCTGGTTGTTGTTGTTGTATGAACTCTTTGCTTGCTGTGAAGTTTGATTAATATAGTATTATTACAACAAAAAAAAAAGAAAATATATTGTAAATTTTTTTTACCTATATCTTGGTAAAAACTACAATTTTTAATTTGATAAACATGTACTAAAAACAGAATTTATGTAAAAGATCCAATATGACCAACTTAATTTCTCAATCATGAAAACTTAGGATTTAAATTCAAATGTACTAAGAAAACAACACAAATTGATATTACATTGAATTGATAAAATAAGAAACCTTATGAAAATGCAATTCAACATACTTATAAGTTCCTTATATAATATTACTTAAAAGATTTGATTATTTCACAAATATAAATCAAATCTTCACTCCTCGGTCACCAACACATCAAACTTTGTAACCCTAACTTGTTAACACCACAAATTCAAAAGTTAAAGTATTGGCAACATACCAATTGCAAAGTGCGTAAACCATGAGCTTTAACACGAAGTTGATATGAATCGAGATTGTACAGCAAACACTATATAGATTATTGGCTACTAAGAATTGATGTGGCCCACATCTTGTAATCAATATCATTAGATATTGATATAACTCACAGAAATTAACAATCTAAATAAAGAAGTCATCGCAATCTATTACTAATTTTAAATAGATTGATAGGGCTAATGAAAAAACAAATAATCTCTAAAAAAAACACTCTTAAAGAGTTATCATAAATAAAACTTAACAACTCCATGAAAAGCAATGAAATAACCTTATATGTACTAAAACCCAACCTAAGGCAAAAGAGCAATAGAGATAAAAATAAACAAAAGCCATAACAAAGATGTCTATCTTGTTCATAGTTAAGAATTACAACTATGATGCTTTTCCATGCTTGTAAAGTGATAGCAACCAACCTAAGGCAAAAGAGTATTAGTTACTACGATGCAAGCCAACAAGCAACAACCACAAGGTAAACCTCATCATAACCCACTAGAGAATGTTCCCGAGAGATTATATGGCTAAGGTGGCCGAGTTAATCACTTTGTTAAACTCCATTAAGATGGAGGAATAGTAGACTAAGCTACTAGATGAAGGTTAGAGTTGGAAAAGATAGAAGAGGATGATGATGAGGAAGATGTAGAGGCCAAAGGAGAGGAAGAAGAAAAGGTTGAATCTTACCAAGTATAAAAGTGAGGAGGTCGAGCTCCTCAAGGACTTAACAATGTTAAGGTCCAAATTTGATAGAGTGCTAACCTCTAGACCCATCATCTTAGCTTGCTTCCCAAGCTTACAATCTCTCATAAGAAGGATCCTATTTTCTAAACCTACCGAGGACAAACTCTGATACATAAAAGACCTATGGAAGAACTCCTTAAGGCCTCAGCTAGGATGCAGTTTGCTCTATTCGGACTCTTACCCAATCACCAACCTGTCGAATGCCGAGGCTTACTTATCAAGTGCCGAAACCTACATGCTGAGTACCGAGCTATAACCTTACTTGACCACCTCAATAGTTTTCAGAGTAGCTTAGCAATAGCAACCCCAACACCAACTTAGTTTAACTACAATGCCCCAAGATTCCAAAACACGAACCCATTGACAGGTTGCCACTTGTCCCTTACTTTTTTTATATTTGTACTATATTTCTTTTTATCCTTTGTCATATTTACCATTTTTGCTTGTACCAGGAATCTTCTTCTTGCATTATCCTTTATGTAATTTTCCATTACTATATTGTTGCCTTAAATGACTTCCTATAAATAGTCCTTTGTACTATAACCACAATCATCTTACACACCTTACAATTAATGAATATTCTTGTTCTTGCAGGACACTATTCTCCGAGTACATTTCTTCTACACTTTTATCTAATCTTGTTAAATAGCTCGAGATTAGTAGCAAGTAAACCTTAGTATTAGTTTATGCGCCATATTAAGTGAAGCACTAAGTCGTGTTATGTTCGTTAGTACATCATATCCTATAAGCAGCTTACGAAAGCTACTGTGTTTGCTAACCTATCCATTTCCTCTTTCTTCGATACCTTAAAGGACCACTGTTGCTACTCTCTATAGTAAACCCTAATGATTAACCAAAATCCTAGGTACATCATATAATTCTACTCTTCAGTAGAAGTAGAGATGTAGATGAATATTTAGAGTCGATGAGAAGGTATTTAATTGTTATGGGTATACAAATGCAGTTAAGGTTCGACTTCCTACACTTGAATTTTCTAGATATGCTATCATGTGGTAGAAAAATCTAAATACAACTAGAGCAAGAGATGGAAGACAAGGTGTAAGAACTTGGGAAGAGATGAAGAGATTATTAAGGGGAAGATTTGTACCTAAAACTTACTTACATGATACATTTGCCAAGGTACAAAAGCTGCACTAAGAAAACCAATCTGTTGATGACTATGTGAGGGAATTTCAAATGTTAATGATTCGAGTAAACGTGCATGAACCTAAGGCTTGCATAATGTTGAGATTCAGTTATGGACTTAAATATGATATTTGTAACGTTATAGAAATACAAAGGTTCTATATACTAAAAGAGGCCATTAAAGTAACACAAAGAGTTAAAAAGCAAAGGAGAAATGTTCTAAGTAAACTTAGGTTGAGTTTTTCTCGAGCTCTTATTCTATGCCTACCTGCTCATGCTGAGCTAAGGAGACCCTATCGAATCGAGGAGAAACATGATTGACCTAATGAAAGCCAAACAGGCCAAAAGAGCTGAGCTAAAGATAGGCTGACCCTGAGGATATATGAGAAAGGACAGACCTCTAGATGAAAGACAAATAAGGTAAAATGTTTCAAATGCTTGGGTTTTAAATACATGGCTGCTTAGTATCCGAACTAAAGTGCCATGGTGCTTCAAGGAGATGCAGTAGATAGCATCCATGAGAGCAAGTTAGAAGAGGAGAAGAATGGTTGAAGAACTAAAATTAAGGAGGAAGAGGAGACCTGTATCTATATCAACCAGGGAAAAGTGATGATACTAGTAATGAGACGAGTACTGAGCTCCTTGCCGAGCTCCAAGGAAGATTAAAGAAAAAATTTGTTTCACACTGAGTATACTATTAAAGGATAGTTGTGCACCATCAATGTGGATAGGGGAAGTTGTACTAATGTTGTTGCACAGTCTTTTATGTAGAGGTTAGGTTTGTCGACCTTTAAGCACCCCCAACCTTATAAGCTATGCTAACTTCATGACAAAGGTACTCTACACGTCACTGAACAAGTAACAGTACCTTTTAGTGTTGGAAATGTATATAGGGACGAAGTGAGATGTGATGTCGTCCTCAACTTTGAGTTTACCGACATCATTAGTAAACTTAAAGTTGGTATTTAGATAGTGCTGTACCTCTAACTGTTGTCCTCCAGACTTATAATGCTTTAACTTTTGTGATAGTAGCTTCTCCCTTGCAAAGGAGTAGGTGCTTGTTGTTGGGGGAAGAGATGGAGTCATTGTAGCTTGCTTACCATATGTGTAAGAGAAATGGTCAAACAACGGGTTCATTTCGTCCGTTAATCGATGAAGCTCATTTGCTGTACTTATAACATATATATCTTACGTATCGAAAAGGTTATTAATAATCTGATAGTACATATTCTAATAATCTTAAAGAACTTCTATTCTACATCAAGGGGCTAAAATAGCGACAATAAGGTAGATGGAGGGAATTTCCTTATAATATTATAGCCACTTCTCCATCATCTCAACAACACACATTTGCAATATTGGGTCCTAACACGCATCAATTCGAGCTGCAACAATGTTGACAGCCTTCATTATGAACTAATGCACGTTAAGCCTGTATAGTTAGGAAAAAGAATTAGTAGTATCGTAAAAAACTTTGAGTACTTGTAGTAACTTATCACAAATATCCTAATCTCTTATATGAATTTCAGCTTCTTGAATATGATGCATGCAAAACCTACACAACAATTCTTTACATGTAATTGTACTTTGCAACATATCATATGTTGAATCCAGTAGTGTTTTACAATTTTTTTTTAATTTTTTATACCTTTTACCATTTTCTATGCAAAAGTCCCTCCACATTCTATGGAGAAAAGGTCTTTCTGTAATAGTTTTAATCGCATACCTTATTAGAGTCACTTTATATTTCAAAGCTTTTATACCATTTTTAACACACAAATTAAAAATATAGCATGCACATTTTATGTGGAAAAATGTTCTACCTAGATCAGGTTGGCAAAGATTTTGGAGTTCAATTATAGGTGTAGTGTTTGCACTAACATTATTAAAATCGATTGAAAATATTTTACATGGCAAATGATACCCCCTTAGAATAATAGATATTATCCTATATATTGCTTGTACTGTGTGTCGTTCATTGAAAAGCCTAAGGGCCAACAATCTTTTATTTAGTTACCATTTATTATCTATCCAGTAACAGGTTACTCCCATATATGAATTTTCTTACCACTTATCGGTTTATATATCCGCATATATTGATACTTGTTACTAAGGAGCTAAACATTGCAGCCAACTCTCTCTTACCTTTGTGATACAATTGTAGGTTGGCTTTGCACATTGTTTTGGTATCAAACGAATGTACGTTTGGGTTTAATGCCTCCTGTTTGTACCAAAGACAAGACTTATACTTACCTAAGTTGAGAAAGAGATGTACGTTGGTGATGTGTTGTGCCAATGCCATTTTTTGCTTCTCCATATCATACTTGAACAATGTTAAGAATTGAGAACTGCTACCACATGCAATTTGTTGTTATAACTTATCAATACCATACACTCCTGGATGCTTCCTTTGTAAGTGCCTTGTCAATGTACCATATCCGTCGCCCTTTTTTCCACGTGTAGTTTGTAGTACAGTAGTTGCATTGCACATGTGAATTCTTACGTTCATCTGCAATTTTAGTGCAATGTTTTAGAAATATGTTGGATTTCCCGAATCTTGGGGGTTTACTTGGATCACCTTATGGCAACTCCTCAACATCATCTCCACTTGCAACCGCATCGTCGTCACCTTCTTCAGGTTCTTCCCACTAGTATGAAGTTTAATACTCAAAACTAGGAGGAATTGTAGGAGACTCCAACAAATCCTTAATCCATTCACTAGTGAAATTGTGGTGGATACTATCATCATCGACATTGAGGGGTTGCTCATTCTAAGGTTTTTTTCCTTTCTCACTAGATTCTTTCTTACTAAAAGAAGATCTACGCAAAAAACGATCCATTCGTGTTTCTAGTATTTCACGCAAAATTATAACTGAAAAACAAAGGGGGAAAGTAGAGCATAAAGTATTAGATGTGTATAGGTTGAAAATTTTTATATTATGTGTAATAGAAATTATGGTTTTAAGAAAAATATTTTTAGTAGAGTTTAGTAGAATATATTGTTGTAAATGGAAATAAAGTGTAGACATGTTTCTGTAAATAAGTATAGCGAAGAGAAATAAACTTCAGTAAATAAAACTTCAACTATTGTGAAATATATTATTACTTAAGAAATTAGTGCAAAGCGAATGAGATGAGTGTAGTCTATAGTATGATTTTTTCATGAGAGATGAATAAGTGTTGCTACCAATATATAATTAGTGTGTTTGAGTTTAAAATTTTGAAATCAACTTTTCAAAACATCTATTATATTATTATCAGAACAATTGTTGTTCTTTTATTATGCGTGCATATTTTTAGAACAGTCTTCTCTTCTTTTCAAAATAGAAAAAGCAATTGTAAATTTCATCCATCTATATACTGTCTGATATACTGAAAAGTTATTTTGAATGTTTGAAAAAATTCAATTCCTTCACTGTGTATGTATTCAAACAAATGTCTGACACTGAACCAATTTTATATAATGTGAAAAGGACTTCAATCTTACATTTTCAACAAATGTCTAACATCGATTACAATTTTCCATAAAAGAGAAAGCAAGCAAAGATTACATCCAATCAAACATGCTTTTTCATCCTTTTTTTTAATGATCCGAGTTGAATCGCCAATTCACTCCCTAGGTCGCTGACTTGCTGGTTCAAGCAAGTCAACAAGTATGGACCGTATGGACCTGCATGGCCCAGCGGGTCCACTTTTGATTAGGACCCAATCTTCATAGTTTTGGGCCAAATCGACGAACTGTCGGGCCGGTTCCAATCTGGTTTTTATCAAAACCGGTCCTTCTTTGGTTCTAGATTGGCATAGATATCCTCATCAACCTACAAAACAAACAACCATTAAATTTAATTCACATGAACCCCTAAATCTCTCCTACTTAGCGCTGCAATCGAATAGTAAAAAGGCGAGAGGATTGAGGCCAGAGGGGTATATCTCTATACACAATAACATGAATATGAACAATTAAAAATACGCGTACAAAGGAAAAATATGATGACTTTGAGTCTCTTATATTTTTAGTACATCTACGAAGTAGACACGAAATTCATATCTTCTTTTTAGCCAAATTTGGTCTGGTCCTGAATCGTCATTGTAACTTATGAAAATTGAAAACAATTCAACCCAAGCGACAAGATAGTAACATTCGTACATTGAATCACATTGCGAAACAAAGGAGAATGAGCACAAGAATAGGCTGTACATTTCAAACATATAATCGGAATGCTAGTCTTGCAGCTTATTGCAAGATCAACAAGATAGACAGAATCCCTCCTTGCTTCAAGGGACATAGCCGATAGCTACAAAAGTACCTAATCATCTTTACTAACTCAAAAAAGCTCCCTAGTGCAAAAATTACACACACTTTTCAAGGCTCAATAGAAACGAAAAATAAACCTAGAGAAGTAAACTTCTATTCTATCATCATCTCATCTTGAAATTTAAGGTACCATTACAATGTGCCTCAACGGATGGGTTACATTAGTGCCACCAGCATGCTCGACAAACTCAGCCGGAGAGAAAGACGATCCATGGCATGTGCAGGTAATGGTCACTTCAGTTTTTGTATATCTCCCAAGCAACCCGGTAATAGTTCTGCCATTTGGACCGTTTCCAGTGGTCGAAACCCGGAATACTCGAGGCTTTTGCTCTTCTGCTTCCATACCCTTTGTGGAACCACCAGGGTTTGAATTCGATACATCTTCAGTGTGGGAGTGGGAGTTATCAGGTCGATTTTCGGCTTCTGAATTAGCAACTTCCTGTGCAATGGTTGGGCTAGTCCTGGGAGAATTCGCTGAGACGGTGTTCTCCTCAATTCCTTCAAGGTTGTCCAAGGGACAAGAAGAAGAAGCGTCGTGATTAAGTGCCCTTATGGTGCTGCTGGCCGTTGAGCTATTCAATTGTCTTTTTTCCATCTGGGAAAGAGCAGAATGACTTGTGGTGTCCCCATTACTATCACCTGTAGGTTATGAAAATGGTGAGAAGCTCGAGCTCATTTCAAATGCTGAAGCATCATAGCGAAGGAACCACAATATAGACAGGGGGCAACATCAGACAGAGCGATAGCAACTAGCGACATTGACAAAAATCAAGGCCGAACAAGAAATCATAATCCCCGTGACAAACTCACACTTTTTGGGGATACCAAAACTTTGTACAAGAAAATTGATCACAAAATCTCTCAATCAAACCACCGGACATCGATGCAAAGTCTGCTTATGAACCGGCAGAGTAGCATCTATTCGCGGTGGCGCAAATGGTGGATGTGGAGCCAAATCCATAGGATTCGCCAGGAAACTTATTTGCTAATCCTGAACATTGCTTTCAACGTTTATATTACACATTCCTTTCATTGCACATCAAACAAGCTAGACAAAGGTGCTCAAAATAGAACATAAACAATTTGACACAAAGCATAGGATAAATGAAGCATCATCATCAAATCTCAACAAGAATAATGCAAAAAATAAAAAAAGGAAAAATAAATACCTTGCAGGGTTGATACCATGTCGCCGGAACCCGCATTCAAGCTGCACAACGTCGACTCGCCTGAACCGGCTTTTCGATCGCTACCCTCTCCACAACCACACTTATTTTGCTCAACATCACACGTATTGAACCTACCAACCGCCCCAACTACATTGCCCTCCATGCCTAAACACCAAAACGGCACCGCATAGCCGAATCCATTCGGAATCCACTGACAGGGGTAAGGCACCCGCGCCACCACATGCGGAGGAAAAGCCGGTGCCGGAAAAGAACCAATCCCTCCCTCATTGCATGAAACGCCTTCTACTTTCTCCTTCTTATTCAAACGTTCCTCCTTTTCTTCTTCAGTGTCTCTTTCCCTGGTTTCCCTTTTCGATTCTCTCTTCATCATCATCATCATCATCTTCCTATTCTTCTCCTCCATCTTCTTCTTGGCTTCTTTCCTTCTCAACGCTTGCATTACACGTTTATCAACAACCAAACTGTTAGTTTCCATATCGGAAACGGAGTCAAGAGAAAGACTCGATCTAGAACAACTCTGCATGTTATCTACATATTCTAAATCTGGGTTCTTATGGCGTTCTTGAACTGTTCTTGGTTCCTTGACTTCTCTCTCATATATTCTTCCCCCCGTTGATAAGCGTAACTCGAGATCAATGTCATCAAATCTTCCACCTTTCATGCCTAGATCGAAAACTTCAGGAATTTCCACCATTGGGTTTTGATTTCTTGGACTGAAGCAGAGGATGTTTTTGAGGACGCAACGCTTGGATGGAATCTGCGGTTACAACTTGAGACGTTGAAAGACCAAACAAAACGATGTGAAGTAATTAAGGAAAATGGTTAAAGGATGTTTTGATGGGTACGGCTTTTTAAACTGACGGGTTGATTCAAGGTAGTACCACGTGTCAGAGTTAGAGAAGTTTAGAGATTTTAGAGTATCTAATTCTGTTTGCCTTATTCGGTGAGGACACTGGAGAAGGGGAGTTTTATTAAGGTACACGCTTCTCTATATCCAATCCACGTCAACCTAATCCGAAAATATATATATGGGTAAGAAATCCGAAAATTTTCCGTTGGGTATATCTAATTTACCGAAATTTAAGTTGACGTATTTTACTTGTCGTACAGATCACATTCAGTATTGTATTTGTAGCATCAATTGCTTTGTTGTTGCCTCGGTATTTCAATGTTCATGTACCATACCTTTCTATACATTTTTTTCTTTTCACGGTCTTTTTGGACTATTTATATCTTTCTGTTTTCATTTTTTTAAACAATAATCATATATAATTTGATCCAATAAATATATTACTTCTAGATTTTGTGATATTGGCATATTTAATTTGTATATACTACGTTATACTTACACATATTATCTCTATAACTTATAATATATGATTTTTAAAAGCTAATATTCAAGGAACATAGTGGTGGAGGAAGGTTATAGGGATAATGGTACCCTCTTTTTTTTTTTTTCTTTCTTTCTTTTTTATGCTTGAATTATGAATTAAATGACAATTAGAAGCTGATAAATGGTCGCATACATGCATATACACATCTCTAACATGGTTCTTTTAGGAGCTAGCTAGGTTTTTTAGGTTAAAATGTATCATTTATTTTTATATTTTGTTAGAAAATGCACCAAATAAAAATAAAAGGTAAATCACAAAAAAACCCTTAATTTATAAATCTCAATAAGATAAATAAATTTATTATTTAATAAATAATATAAATTATATTTGAATATTTTTATTAGGTACAACTGAATTTTGTTTGACCTAAGTTCAAACCAGCTTGATTTTTAACACCATTCTCACTGTCAAGTTGACCTCTCAATTCGTGTCCAACAACATTTGGTAAGAGTATATGGTGATATTTGTAACCTATAACTTATGGTTCTTTGAGAACTACCGTTTAACGAATAAGAGAGGAGGGGCGAAGATAAAAGGAAATAGTAGTGGTACTTTCTTTTTTTTTTTTTTTTTTTCATTTTCATTTTTCACTCGAACGTTGGATTCAATGACAATTACAAGCAGATAAATGATTTGGTGGATCACAGCAAACCTCTAAATAATTCTTGGTACGGAGGAAACAGCTGAGGCTTGAGGGCTTCCATGTTTCGGACCTTCCACGTGGCGGGCTGGGAGGAAGAGGACGAGAAGTTGACACGCGTTGATGCTTTATATGTTCGAAGTTTCTTAATACGTGAAGGATAAAATCTTTGACGAGATTTTAGGCGTCTCTTGATGTGAGATACACGTGTTTATCTCGTTTTCCATATATTACAGCTAAGCAGATAGAGTTGATCGACCGCTTTTTCAGGATGGCAGGCGCTTGCTGCGTTTAGGGATAAATATTTACAGTTTGAAATTCCTGTAACTCGAGCCCAACTTTTGCCGTTTAAAAAATTATTGAATTTGGGTTGAAGTGAGTTTTTTTTCGAAATTGAAAATTGTACGATTGCTCTTAGGTTAATTAAGAAATTTAAGATTTGAGTTTGATTTTTTCAAACAAATAAACCCATGCCTATTTACCTAAACAAGTTAAAAACTTGAGATTAATTTGAAATTCTTAAAATATACTTTTTTTTAGGATAAATTTTAATTATTTTATAGTTATTATTATATTCTTACTTATAATTTTTAATATAATATATTAGCATTCTTATTTGTGAATTAGTTCATTAATAATATAGATGTATCGAGTTGTTTGTGATTTTAAATATAAACTCGAGTTTTAACTTATTTATATAAACAGATTTTATTTTAAACTTTAATAATAATGCTTATTTATGAATTAAGTAGAAATTGAATTGAATTCGAGTAGCTAATAAATAGTTAAAACTTATTTATAAACTTAATTGGATGGAGTATTTTTTTTTCCCCTATGTCGATTATATTCGCACTAATTTCATGGTCCAATGGAATAAAGTTTTATAATTATATATTGTTTCTTTGGCGCGTAACTAGAAGTGGAGGCCTCCGGCAGGATCTGGACGGACCTAAAGGCACTCAAAAAAGTTTTCTATGATGTTTGTGCTTCTTGTGTACAAGAGAGTCACGTATCATCCTGTTCACGGGATGGGCAACAACTTTTCTGTATCCGTTCTCTGCGGAAAGTTAGAAGCTTCGAGAGGGGATGAATTCTCGACTTGATCCAGTGGTCATTGATCCCGTCTATTATGAATAAATAAAATTAAAATGAAAAGGTCAAGGAAAAAAACCGAAGGATTATCTATTTCTATTATATTAAAAAAAAATACCATTTTAAACTATTTATGACTACCCATTAGTATCTTATAGTTTAATTATTAAATATATTTATATAATAGTTATAAGAAAAATTTAAACACATTTTACAAACTTCTCAACCACTGTCTATTTCTTATAAATCTTTTCAACTATATAATTATTATTTTTTATTTTATAATTACTATTATTTTATTTATCTATTATTACAATTTTGATTCTACTAATGTATATTATTAGTATTTTTCTATATTATGGAATTCAAACTTTTTTATATTTATTGCTCCTCTAATGCGGATGCTATTTGCTAATGTAATTATAAAAGAGACTAGAAAGATGATGACGTATCCAAATGGAAACACTACAAATTTTAACTTAGTGATTAATGGGAAATCCAAATTTAATGTCAACATCCTAAAAGATCATTTCAAATTAAATTATATAATATTTAGTTCAGTAAATGTTATATTTGGTAACTTAACTTTATGGATTTTTTGAATTTTTTTACAGTCTTGTTTTTTTTTTACGGGATCGGTACTATCATCTTTTTCACCTTTGATTTGATCATTTGCGAATTCAATATTTCAAATTTAAAATATAAAAATAAATGATAAAATAATAGATGAGATCGATCCGATTAAAATAAAAAATGAGATCGTAGAATCTTCTCGATTTTTGTAATTAACTATTTAAAATTTAAAAGTATCAATTTATTATCTACAATTTTTTCAAAAATATTTATAGTACCTTATCTATGTAGTTTATTTAAAAAAGAAGAAGCAAAATTTAGGTAGTTAATTGAGAAAATAAGTGAACCTCAGGTAACTAATCATAAAAATAGATAAAATTCAAATGCTAACTCGATACTTTAAAACTTTAGGTATTTAATTATAAAAATAAATAAAGTATAATTGTCTCGTTTGATAGTGAGAATAAGGCATCTACAAGCTCTAACTAATCTCAAATTTTATATCTATAATTTGAGGCCCTCTTTCACGACTCATTTGAGTAGGAAACTATTTGTTGTGAATTAAGAGGGGAGCATTTCATTTAGGTGAGGTTGAAATTTTAAGTTAGATAACCATTCATAATTTTCCCATTACATTTACAATGATCTAAACAAAGAACAGTTTAATCAAAATCAAAACCAAACTAAGTCGGAAGTCCCTGTAGAAACCTAACATTGTATACGCTAGACCTTAATACGCACCATAATTAAATATTAAAAACGCTATTTTCATAATCTAAATTTCAACTTCTGGAGACACTAACGTGATCAAACAAACTTTTCAGTAGAATTCGTAATATATAGGTGAATTGTGCAATTTCAATAATAAATAATAGAAACGACTAAGATAGATTCTAAAACTTGTAATTGTATGTAATTCAATATTTAGAAACGTTTCCAATAGCAAATTAGGATCACAATACCTAAAATGAAGACTATGCTTTAATAAGACACAGGAATTCGATTACAGTTGGCTGATATTCCAAAATTTGCATAGGAAGAACTTTTGACAATTAAGAATCTATAAATTAGTGCAGGCGAAGAAAAACAATAAAAAAAAAAAACCGACAAGCCATTCGACCAGTCTCGATAACCATTCGATCAACTTCGGGTTCACTCGACCGATACCTTGACATTCAATTACCAGCCTTGCCGTTTAATTGCCACTCATTGGCATTTAACCCCCTACTCTTACTATTTAATCAATCCTTGTTTTATACATTTTTTGTTTTTTCATTCGGTTCTCAAAAGCTATCATTGACCCCAAACTTTAGTTATTCAAACTAGAAGTTAGGGATAACCGAAAGTAGTAGTTAAAAAAAAAATTAATTATGCTTTCAAATAATCAACGAATTAATCTCTCATAAACCTTGTATTTCTAGGTTTATGTGAAAGAAGGACCTTAAAAGATTAATTGCTAACAAGCGAGCACAAGTAATTATTTGTTTGGTTTTGTAGATGTGAGAATTAATTGTATGAATAAATTTTAACTATTAATGAGCATCTAAAAATTATCGTTAGCTACTGTTTATAGTTGATACTAATGTCGATATTCATTTCCAATAGATAGGCCACAACCTGGTGTATTTGGAAATAGTTAAGCATCAAGGTCACCTCAATACAAATAAATGGGTCATCAATCTAGTAGAAAGGTAGTTGATACAAGTGAGGACATCCACAAAGAACTTATCGTTTGGTGTAATATTAGACATTGTGTATTAAGGCAATAGACTAGATCATTAATAGTCATTATAGGTGATGAACCTAATTTGAGATGGTTTGGACATTGAATATTAGACATTGTATTATTAGTGTTAGCCTATGGCATGAAGATACTTTCTTTCTTTCTTTTTCTTCTTCTTCTTCTTTTTTTTTAAAATTTCTAATATATGTATTCCTTCTAGCCCTTCCCTCTTTGAAAACAATCTAATAATTAGGATATTATATTATGGGATTTGTTGACCGTCAAATCTTACCACTGAGGCTCCCTAGGCCTAAGGCCTAAGCCCAACAAAATACTAAGCCTAGGTAATAGGAATCAACTCCCTAAACTAATAATTAAAAGCCGAGTCAGGGGACTATTAGGACTCACTCAATGCGTTCTGGCTTGAGAATTACTTAGAATAGAGGATTTCATTGCAAAACTAAAACTATACAGCCCCATTCGGATAGAGCTAAAGAACTAGCATGTTGAGCCAGCTAAGCTGCCGAGTAGATATGTTGACCTGCTAAGCAACTATGCTCATTGCCGAACTCTTACCATGATTTAAGTAATTCCCAAGCTGACTAGCGTTAGACCTCTATCCGAGTCGAGTTGCCAAGATACCCAACCTGAACAAGATCTAAATATCCTTCAATGTCTAAGCTTTGACCAGAATTGGACCAAATCAGCTTAGTTCTTAAACCCTCTCTCAACATCCCTTAAGCTTATTTCTACAAATGCAGAATTGCCTTAAACTTTGCACCAACAATACCTACCTCCATATGAACCACCAGTCACCTAATGATATGTGTCTTCTAGAATAATTTCTTACTTTTTCATATAGAATATTCTTTGTCATTTTTACCTTTTTTAGCATGTCTTATGTATTCCATTTATAAATTACCCTTTTGTCTTTTCCATATATGTAATGCAAAACCTAGTGAAGCTAGTATATAAACTCTCCTTTACTTGTATGCAACAATTAGACACCTCATTATTGAATACAGATATTTGTTCTCTTGAAGAACACTTAGTCGTGTCTTTTCTCTTATCCTTAACTGTTATCTATCTTCTTTAGTAAGAGTTGGTGGCGAGCAACCCCAATATTACATTTAGGTGTCAAAGATGTCCTATTAGAGCATCAATTTCTTAAACATTAGACTTGACCTCAAGAACCTCTGCAAAAGTATCTTCACATGTTGATGTAAATGTAATGATAGCACTAAGCACACTGTTCAATGTATTGAGATCACGTAGGTCAATTGTTGCATTTGATTCTTTGACACCATCTAAACTAAAATCACACTATTCCATGCATACTTCCTTAACCTAGTCTACCATCTGTCCCTTTAGTAATTTTTGAATCTAGGCCATGGTAGCATTTGTTTTCTCTACTAGGCTTGTAATCGGACTCTAAGCATCATAAGTACATTGACCTTGGGGATGGTCTTTCGTAATGGAGTTATGAAGGAGGTGCACTCTTTGGCATAGTTGGTTTTGTTGCAAATGTTGTCAATGATTGAGCCTACTTTGATAGGAAAACGGACAATTAGGATTATGTCGAGTGGGATCTGCTAGTGTATCATATTCAGTTGGTAGCCATTAAAATTTGCTAAACCCTTTTGTTTTCTTTCCTTCTTATCTGTTGTGGTACGGCCTCTATGTGTACATCCCCAGAGCTGCATCAACTTTGCTAGCATCAAAGTACAGTTCTGAGAGGGATTGTATGAAGTACAATATAGTTTTATTTGTATTTGTTGTTAGTAGCTGTTGTGTTCCTTCTATAGTTGCTACAATGTATTTATGTGAGGTGTGTTCAAAGAGTGTTGAAGTGGGTTTAGAGTAATCGAGATGAGTAATAGTAGTTGTGCGAGGTAAGTGTAGTAGTTCTTATTACTCTGTTCTTCACTTCAAAAACAAAGCAAATTCTTTTCTATGTTACTTATATGTCGAGTATTGAACTTGTTGGAGTGTGTTAGTAAGATTCTAGATAGTAAGTAGAAGTGCTTATTGGGTATTTTACTGTCAAACTTATCAGAGAAGTATTATTCTATGTAAGATTTAAGTGTTGACGATATTATTGGTGACTAGAATAATAGTACTCATACTAACCAAGGCTAAAATGATAGTAATTCTCTTAAGTCAGTTGATGATAAGCTTGACAGACTTACTAATCTTATTGAGAGTTTGGTTATTGTAATGCAAGCCAATAGGTAATAATCATAGGGTGTACCTCACTGTGACCTAATTGAAAATGTGCCTAAAAGACGATATAGCCAAGTTAATTGAGATAATCACCCAATCTAACCCCATTAAGTTGGAGGAGTGGTAAACCAATTTGCTAGATGAAGGTTAGAGTTGGAAGAGATTGAAGAAGATGTTGAGGAGGTAGATGTAGAGGTCAATAGAGAAGAAGAAGAAGAGGTTAAATATTATGAAGCACCAGAGTGAAAACATTGAGCTCCTTGAGGGCTTTGACAATGTTAAAGTCCAAATTTCGTCCTTTAATGGAAGTGAAGATGTAGATGTAGATAAGTAACTAGAGTAAAAAGAGAAAGTTGAGAATGTGTTTGACTATTATAGGTATACAAATGCGCTTAGGGTTCAACTTACTGTACTTGAATTTTTTGGATATGCTACTATGTGGTGGAAGAGCTTAAATACAGCTAGAGTAAGAGATGAAAGACGAAGTGCGAAGACTTGGGAAGAGATGAAGAGGTTGTTAAGGGGCATATTTATACCTAAGACTTAACTATAGGACACATTTGCTAAGTTGCAAGAGCTTTATGAAGGAAGCTAATCTATTGATGACTGTAAAATAATTTAAGATGTTAATGATCCAAGTAGGTGTAGAAGAGCCTGAAGTTCGTACTATGTATCAATCCATTTATGGACTCAAATATGAGATTCACATCATTGTATAAGTACAGAGGTTCTATATATTGGAAGAAGCCATTAAAGTAGTGCAGAAGGTCGAAAAGCAGAGGAGAAATGCCCTAAGCAAACTTGCACTAAGTTTTTCTTGAGCCCTTGCTCTGCACTAACCTGCTTATGCCAAGTCAAGGAGACCCTCTTGAGTCGAGGAAAAGCATGATCGACCTCATGATTACTGAATAGGCTAAAAGAGCTAAGTTAAAGATAGGTAAACCCCAATGAGATATGGGGAAGGATAGACCTCTGTATGGCAAACGAGTGAAGTGAAATGCTTCAAATGCTTAGGTTATAGACACATAGTTGCTAAGTGTCCTAATTGACGTGCCATGGTGCTCTGAGAAGATGTAGTAGATAGTATCGATGAGAGCGAACTTGAGGATGGAAAGAATGATGGAGGAGTTGAAGCTAAGGTGGAAGAGAAGACCTATATCTATGCTGACTAAGGTAAAGTGATGACTTCAGTGTTGAGATGAGTGTTGAGCTCCTTATCAAGCTCCAAAGAAGATCAATGAGAAAATTTTTTCCACACCAAGTGTACTATTAAGGGATAGCTGTGCACCATCATTATGGATAGAGGGAGTTGTACCAATGTAGTTGCATAATTCCTTACGTAAAGGTTAGGTTTGTCAACCTCTAAACAACCTTAGTCCTATAAGCTACATTGGCTACATGACAAGGGTACTCTATACGTTACTGAATAAGTATATGTACCTTTTAGTATTGGAAACGAAGTGGTGTGCGTGATGTCGTCTCCGTAGGAGCTTTACATTTGTTAATTAGAAGACATTGGTCATTTAATAGACTGTTACTTATGATAGATATAAGAACACTTATGCCTTTATCAAGAAAGGAAAGAAGAACATAATGCAACCCATGATACTAAGTCAGGTGAATGATACCCATAATTAGCTTACCTAAGTTAGTAAGAAGTAGGCCTTAGTAATGAGTCGTTGAGAGCTTTAAGCTGCTAAGAAGGCCGATGAGCCTATGTTCTTGTTAATAAGAAGGTTATTGAAGATAAGAGACATAGAAGATATGCTTAAAGAGGTTTGGAAATTGATAGATGAATTTTTCGACATGTTCCTCAAAGAACTACCTAAGGGACTACCCCTAGTTGGAGGCATAAAACACTATATTGATTTATAGCTAAGTGCAGCCTTGTCGAACAAACCTACTTACAAAATGAATCCTACGCAGGCCATCAAGTTGAAGAGACAAGTGGATGAGCTAGTAGAATGAAGCTATGTAAGAGAGAACATGAGCTCCTGTACTGTGTTAGCTTTACTTGTTCTAAAGAAAGATGGATCTTGGTGCATGTGCATCAACAATCGAGAAATCAACTACATTACTATTGAGTATAGATATCCTATACAAAGATTCGATGACATGTTAGATGAGTTATGTCATGTCCCAAACTTGATGAGTCATAACAGCTCCGTTGTATAAATTAACCTAAGCTAAAAGCTACCTTCCTTATCTACTAATATAAGTATAGCTTATACAAAGTGAACGATGATTCAACCAGCTTTGAAGCAGTTAGATGAGCGCTTGTAGTAAATAAGACCTGTAGAGTAACACTTTACAAAATATATATTCACATATCTACAGATAGTTTATATCTTTTACATAGTTCTATATACATCAGAAGTTTTAGAGTTTTCAAAAGATTTGTACATCTCCATAGGAGAACTATATTATATATTATAGATATATCTGTTATCCATTTCTTAGATTTCAACACCTCACTCCTCGAGCCCGTTGGAATTAACTTGCGAACAATTTTAACGAGGCATCTTCGAGTATTACTCCATACCTACAAAACAATTTATTAGGATGTAAGCTCATTAGCTTAATAAGAAGGGATGGAGTTATAAGAGTACATTAACAAACATGATTGTTCAATCATTAAGTAAATACAAATGTAACAAGCAAATGGTAGATCATCATATAATGTTTGATCAGTCCATTGTAAAGTTATAGAATTTTTATCAATCTAACCTGGATTTTGAGGAGTTTCAATGCTACACTATTAAACTAAATTCGGGATTGTGTAATGGAGAATACCCTTCTTGTTAGGCAACATTCGAACCATGGTTCTCAACCTTATTGCAATCTCTTTTCCTATTACTTAATTCAACTAAGGGTGAAAAAAAAATTCATTTCTACTATCTTAATTGAAGTGTCAGTATTTAGTTTAACAATTTAATCGTTACCCTTATTGGGTTATCATAAATGTTAAGTTAGATCTTAGTCAATCGTAGTCTAGATTATAAAGTGAGTAACTAAGTTCATATACGTTAACATGATATATTCAAGTAAAAAACAACATTTAGAGTTTAACTCCCAATCATCAATCAATATCATAAGCACACGTATAATATACATATAAACAATTTAGCTATAACTACAGACAAGCACTTTTGTTTCTCTAAGTATCTTAATATGATACTTCAACATCTCATGAAGTATTGATCCTAACTTACCTTAACTTACTGATAACTACTCATGGCTATTGCCTCCCTACTCGTCAATTATCTTTAAAAATATATAATAAATGAGTTTTTCAAGCTTTAAATCATTAGCCATTATTTTGTTTGATACATTTTTAGCTGTTTCGTCACAAGTTTTATAAGTTATTTCCACTTACAAATCATAGTTTCGTAACCAATCACTAATTTTTACAAGTAGCCCTAAACTAGAGAAAATTACCTTTTTTTATTACAATCAAAATTAAAAAAAAATTACCAAAATACAAATTATACAAAAATAATTACAAAAACACTAAGCCTATATCGCATCTTCAAAATATAATATAGCTATTTATATTAATATTACATCTAAAAAATGCAACAATAATATAATACTTATTTCCTATCTTAAAAATATGATATTAGTACAAATAACTATGTCGTATATTCAAGATGCAATATTAACTTTTGTGTATTGTAGCTGTATATTGTCTTAAAGATGCGACATTAGGTGTTTTAGTAAATTTTTTTATATAATTTGTAATTATATAATTTTCTTTTTCTAAAGTTAATAGACATGTATTTCACCCTCACCCCCACCCCCCCCCCCCCCCCAAACTGTCAAATCCTCCAAGTTAGGTTTTAAGTGATTCAATAGCAGTTTTATTTAGTAAAAAAATCTTTTGAGTTACTCTCTAAGCTATATAGGAGTCCTTTGTGAGGTTAATTTTATCCTCTGATACAGCTTTTGAGTTTCTCCAAGTTAAGCTTTTTACTAAACTATCATTTGAGTTATTTTCTGACTTTGTTATCTCTAGAGTTTTTAAGAAAATCATCCTCTGACTAAACTTTTGAATAATTTGTTTTTACATTTTATTTATAAACTTTGCTTCTAACTCACTCTTGGAGTATCATTCTAATGTATAAGTCATTCATAAAACTTCTAAGTTATCCTTTACCTTTAACCAATGTCTGATGATTAGTTAATTTACATACTTTTCTTCCAAGTTACAATTATGGATTCAACTTAAAACCTTAAATAACACTTTAAACAACCTTCCTCAACTTAATTACTTCTCAAATTTCTATACATTACATCATGGTTCATTAATTTTTCAAGTCTAACAAAAGAATCAAGTATTAACTTCACTTCTTAAAGACTAAACTACAATTTTCTACAACTCCTCATTTTACTACTCAATCTGACCACTTTAGAATAGTGTAAATACTTCAACAATGAATCAAGCTCAGTATCTAAGTAAGGTTTTGAAGAGAAATACGCTATTCTTGACTAAAACCACTATTTTAGACATAATTTAAGCTTAAAAAATCAAATAAAAATTTAGAAAATAGTTTCACAAAAAACTTTCACATAGCAATTTAATATTAATTTTAGATAGTTTGTAGAAAAATTTTAAAGTGAAAACCACGTCATTAGCCATATTTATTTCAATAAAAAAAATTGTCTGATTTTTTAAGGACATATATGATAGGTACTAAATTTATACAAAATAGTATTTTCCCTAAATTTTCTACATTAAAATATGTAAGACTAAATTTTTTTCATAATTTTTTGGGCGTTTTTGATATTTTTACTAGATTTCACAAAATTAGGTAGAAATGGACACCTATCAGAAAATAATGCCCAAGCCACCTACAATTGTCCCACCTTCTTAGCAACTCTAGGGGTTTAGTGTGGCTTTTAGTGGTGGTGGTGGTGGTTAAGCTCTATAACTTCTTACTCCAATGAACTGCTTAACTCCCTAAATCGCGTATTGTTTTTCATATTTTTCCTAATTTTAGCTCTTCGATTCTTTTGTCTTACTGATATTTTTCCTAGATCATTGTTTGCATGAATAAAATGTTGGAGAGTGTTTTTTGAATTTCCTAAGCTGGTTAGATGTTAAAGTGGATTTTCTTTCTCTCCTCCTTACATATTTCCTTTAAATACTAAACTTAATCCTTGCATGATCACTTAAGTTAATTTCCTAAAACCTGTCCATGCTTAGCCATGTCTGAATTTCTATCTTCCTAACTATTCCCATGATTTTTTTTTTATAATTTGTTATGAATTTACTATGATTTTATTACTCATTTTAGCTTAAAATACTAATAATTGGTTATTTTATTTAATTACGGATATATATATATACTTAAAATTTTCTCATGAAACATATACATATATTGTACATGTTATTTTATGTCTCATAATAATTTTATTACGTATATAATTTATCTCTAAAAATTTAAGAACTACCGAGCCCATTTTATGCAGTGATAGTAAATAATAAGTAATATAGTTAAAGTATACTATTTTAGCTATATTATTATTTTATTATATTTTTAATATCTGGTCCACATGGTTTCTTATGAGTAAAGTCTCAAGCCTATTCATAAATTTTTAGGTTAATCGAGTTAATTTCATTGACAACCTAAATTTACTTGTTCAATTCCTATTCGTTAAATATGGGGCTCATAAGTTACATGGTGCTCGGATATTTTTGAAGATTGACTTGCGAAGTGGCTACCATAAAATTCGCATGAGGATTGGTGATGAATGTAAAATTGCTTTTAAGATTAGACATGGTCTCTACGAGTAGTTGGTTATGTCATTTAGACTCACAAATGCACCAAGCACTTTTATGATACTCATGAACCATGTGATGTATCTGCTGATTGGAAAATGTGTGGTAATGTACTCTAATGACATGCTAGTGTACAAAGTTGATCTAGCCAACCATGTAGAACACCTTTGAGCTGTTTTTGACATCTTATGTGTTGAGAAACTGTATGGAAACTTAAAGAAGTGTACATTTTGACAAGCTAAAGTTGTTTTCCTTAGCTATATTATGACGAGAGAAGGATTCTAAGCAGATGCCAAGAAGGTTTGAGCTATCCTAGAGTAGCTTACATAAAAAACTGTTATTGAAGTCAAAAGTTTCCACGGACTTACCTCTTTCTATAGGCAATTCATTAGAAACTTCAGTACAATTATAACCCCCCTAACCGAGCTAACAAAAAAGAGTGATGGATTTCTATGAACTGATCGAGTTAAGAAGAGTCTTAAGTAGATCAAGAAGAAACTTAACACAACCCTTGTCTTAGCTTTACCTGATTTTGACAAATCATTTGAGTCGGAATGTGATACGTCAAGCATTGGTATTAGTGCCGTATTGATGTAAGAGTGCCGACCTGTTGCCTATCATAGTAAGAAACTTAATGGTACCGAGTTAAACTATTTTGTATATGAAAAGAAATTATATTCCCTTTTTCAAGCACTTACGGTATGGCAATACTATCTATTATCTTAGGAGTTTGTCATTTACACAGACCATGAGTCCCTGAAGCACTTGGGAAGTCAAAATAAACTCTCAAAAAGGAAATCTAAATGGTTAGAATTCATTAAAGGATTCTCTTATGTGATCAATCATAAGAAAGGTAGCACTAATATGGCTGCTAATGCTTTGTCACATCAGTATGTTCTATTAAGAACCTTACATACCAAGTTATTGGGATTCTCCCACATTATCGAGCAATATGTTAAGGATCTATACTTTGATCCTATACTTTTAAAGTATTGACATTGAGTAGTTATTGGAGGATATTACTTAAAGGATGCCTATCTATTCAAGGAAAGGAAGCTGTGCATACCAACTTATTCCATACGCAAGTTGTTGCTTAAGAAAGCTTATAGTAGAGGATTATTCCACTATTTTAGTAAAAGTAAACTGTTGAAAGAAAATTTTTATTGGCCTGGTTTATCTAAGGATGTCCATCAGATATATTAGAAGTTGTGAAGTATGTAAGCGAGCAAAGGGGAAGAAAGAACTACATGGAGATTATATACCCTTACCAATGCTAACCATACCTTAGGCTAACCTTACCATAGACTTTGTCTTAGGGTTGCCCCGGACATTTAGATGAAGGGATTCAATCTTTGTTGTAGTGGATCGTTACACTTTATCTCGTACCATTGAACTAATGATGCTTTATATATTGCTGATTTGTTTTTGCAAGAAGTTGTCTGACTATAAGGAATGTCGAAGACCATTGTCTCAAATTAGAATACAAAATTCTTGAGTTATTTCTGGAAGACACTATGGAGAAGACTTGGGACTAAACTTATGTTCAGCTTTAGCAGCTACTCTTAAACCAATGGCTAGATTGAAGGGGTGAACAAGATGTTAGGTAACTTACTCGAAGTTGTTGTGGGAAAGAATTTGAAGGATTAGGACTTATGTCTAACAATTGTGGAGTTCACATACAACCAAACTGTCCATAGTACCACTGGAAAGACTCCTTTTGAAGTTGTTTATGGTTTTAGTGCCATTATTCCTCTAAACTTGATTGGTATTCCTACAGCTGTTGAAGAGAGTTAGTCTGGAGTTACTTGAGCCCAAGGATTATAAGAGTTGTACTAATATGTAGTAAGGAAGATTGCTGAGTTCTATCAAAGATAGCAAGATATCGATAATTACGGCTACCGAACTATTTCTTTCAAGCTAGATGACTTAGTATGGATTTACCTTAGCTAAGAGAGATTTCTACATTAAAGACAGAGCAAACTATCCCCGTGAGCTAATGGTCCATTCAAAGTCTTAAAGAAGATCAACTGCAATACTTACCAAACTAAACTACTAGAGAACTATGGTATCTCCCACACCTTTAATGTAATCGACCTTATCCCTCACTAACCTAAAGATGTAGTAGATTAGACCATAACAGAGTAACCACCATAAGAAGCCCCTTTTGATTTGGGGACAAATCCTTCTGACCCTTAAGTAGATGATAAGAATCAACTCTTTGGACCAATCACCAGAAGCTGAGTTAAGGGACAATTAAGACTCACTCGATATGTCTTAGGTCGAGAATTACTTAGAGGAGAAGATTCCATTGCCAACTTAAAACTACACTACCCTATCCGGACAAAGCTGAAGGACTAGCATGCCGAGCTAACTGAGCAGATATACTGACCTGTCGAATAACCATACTTATTGATAAACTCTTACCATAATCCAAGTAGCTCTTGAACTGATTAGCATTAAACCTCTATCTAAGCCAAGTTGCTGAGATACCTGACCTAAAGAAGATCTAAATATCCTTCAGTATCCAAGCTCTAACCTGAACCAAACTAGATTAGCCCAGTTCTCTAACCTTCTCTTGATGTCCTTTAAGCTTATTTCTACAATTACAGAACTGCCTTAGGCTTTGCACCAACAATACTTGCCTCTATACGAATGACTAGTCACCTAATGACATGTGTCTTATGGTACAACATTTTAAAAGGATTCCTTACTTTTTGGCACAGAATATTCTTTGTCCTTTTTACCCATTTTAGCATGTTTTATGCATTTCATTTGTAAGTTACCCATTTGTTGTTTCCATGTATGTAATATCACCTTAGTAGGGCTAGTATATAAACCTCCATTTACTTGTACACAACAATCATACACCTTATTATTGAATATAGATATTTGTTCTCTTTAAGAACACTTAGCCATGTCCTTTCTCTTATCCTTTAGCTCTTATCTAGCTCCTTTAACGAGAGTTAGTGGCAAGTGATCCTAATATTACATTCGTGTATCATATTGAGTGTTAAGATTAGGTTGAGTAAGATTTACTGGTGTACCATATCCAGTTAATAGCTATTTGGATTTGCTAAACCCTTTTGTTTTTTTTTTTCATTCTTGTTTGTTATGGTGCAACCTCCAAGTGTACAATCCTAAAGATGCATCACTAGGTCTCATAGATTACCATCTAGGCCTAACCTAAATCGTACCAGACTATTCGCTCGCACATCGAGTAAGTCTAAGCTACACCTCTAACTTGGAGAATCTATGGGCATTACAAATGTGCTTGGCTACTATCCTACTCTTCCTTGTCCCCTTGGTAGATTGCAACAAAAGGAGCATTTGTCGTGAGTTGAGCATTTCCTCTACTAGCTAATTGTTTTCTCTCTCTTCTTTTAATACTAATTAACCACCTATCATGTGGCTTATTGATTAACTGTTGAACTATGGTGGCCACCCCATACCAATGGGATAGATCTATCCTTCCAGTCTTTACCAACCGATAGAAGGAAGGATGTCCCATTGGATCTCGCGCTGGCTAACTAGAATCCCCCATGTGTCAACAACAGTAAAGTACCTCTAACCTATAACTAAGAGTAAATTTTTCAAGTAAAGGGATTAACTCTTGTTATCCTTCTATTCTCTCCTGGGAACTTACTTCTATTACTTACATTACCTTTCTCTCCTTACTAACTTAATTGTTAGAGGACCATTGCTGGCTTAGCCATAAGGTGCTTTTTCAAGTTCCTCCTCATCCGTGGCCTAAGGACAAATCAGAGTTGCCTTAGGAGACCTAATAGTGATTACCAATGATCACCAAAATTTTATTTTACTTTGCATGTGATTTTGCATTGTGTATGTTAGTTTAAGGTAAGACTATTACTAGCTAAGAATTATAGCTCACACAACATGTGATGTTTTAAAATATTTTAGGTGTAAACAACCTTAGATGAAGAAGATAAAGAAGGCATAGATGTTAACAAATTATAGATGATTTAACTCAATGAAAAGCAATGAAATTACTAAAGGATATATAGGCATGAATACTATCATTTCCTTAGAGAATTTAGGTTTCTTATACAAATTTTTCTATGAGAGTTTGAACATGAAATTCCCTAGCCTAGAACTAAGTATTAGTGCTTGACTAGTAAATTTTCAAGTATCAAACCACATTTTGATAAAAATGAGATGTATGGGTTTTTTCTTTCCCTTTAATAGATGTATGGGCTTTAATAATAATTTTAGGGGAAGGGAAAGTGTACAGAAAATCAATGAAAAATTCGTGCTTAATAATCAAAGAAAAAAAATGGAGAAACAACATGTTATATATCTTATTTCCAAATAACATAACCATTCTTATGAGTCATGATTCTCAAAACTTGAATCTTATTCATTAGAAAGGTCCTTATAAACCAATCTAGATGCTTAATCTTGAATTACATGACTCAAGTACTTGAAACCATTAAAAAATTTGATCAGAAGTCAAAATTCCTTAAAAACAATGTTTTGGAAAAATTTGAAGGAAAGAAAAAAGCTTTGAAGCATTCTAAAAGAATCTAGACCCTTTTTGGAAAACCCTACAAATATAGAGTAATTAGACATGGTATAAAATAAATACATACATACATATACACATACACACACACACATACACACACAAAAGAAAGAACTAAAAATCAAGGCAGCAACAAGTTATAAGGATTAAAGATAAGGGGTAAATGAGTTTTTTTTGTACTCTAGGTATAAAAAGCCTTATTACCTATAGTCCCTCATTTATATTTTTGCCTTTCTATAGCCTCTCCTTTGGTAGATCAAAGGTAGGAGAAGAGAGCATGTGAGATCTACAACTCTTCTTGTCATCTTATGTTTTGATAAGCAGGAATTAGTTCTAACCATGTATCTTTACAATTCTGCAACAAGGGAGTCGTCCTTATAAAGAGAAAGTGATAGGCTTTATACTCAAGTGAATCATAAATTAGTAAGTGAAGTTTTTTCATGTTAAAATGAGAATAAAGAGACATTTTTATCAATCTTGGCTTTGACTGGGTTATAGTTAGATTGGTTAATCAAGCAAACGTTTCAAGAGTCACAAGATTTAAGTATTTAATGTAAGATTGTTATCTATTTCTTTTATTTTGTTGTTGATAATTGATAGTAATTGAACATTAAACGTGAAGAGAAATTGTATTTGAATGAGTTTAAGATTTTGACAAAATTGATTTGGAAGATGGGTTTGTATTGGTGATAGAGCTCTAGTGTTTTAGAGTAGTGAATTTTGAAGCAAGAGGAACACGACCTAAGATTATGGGCATGATTTTGGCCATAATCTCTACTGATATGTTGGAGTAAAGGTATGAATAGAGAATTGAAGGAATTGGTGGTCAAAAGGATCACAGCTAAGTCTACTATTGTGATCTAAGGCATATACTTGTTGTTTTCAAAGAAGGAGGACTATAGTCATGGTTTACAGTCGTAATCCAAGACATGAACTTGTACCATCTCTTTTTCTTCTTATTTCTTATCCTCTTAAACCTTAACCTAACTTATTCTAAACATGTTTCTTTTTTTGTTTTTTTTGGCCAATTGTTCTAAACATGTTTAAGAGATTGAATTAGTTCTAAAACCCTATGCCATACTAAAATTTAGACTCAAGAATCTAGCAAGTTAAATAGGAGAATCTATCTAAGATAAGAAAACCTAGAAATAGATTCTAAAAGTAGTTATCTTTACATCGTACCTTAGGTGTTGATCTTAAAAGGACTTTTGGCATGGATACTACAAGTTGTTCTTAAGACTCAGGTACGAGATACTTGCTTGTTGTTTGTATTATTAAGCTAGTTACATAACCAGTTTAATTAATTATTGGATGTTAATTGAATGTATGTTGTTTGTGCAGGCTAGCTCAAGGGACTAAAAAGACCATTGATCTTAGGGTAACACCCTGACAATCATTGCATAAGTGTTTTGAGTGGAGCTCCACTTAGAAATGACTTAGGTTGATTTAGGGCATTTCTTGGTTTTTAGGGTGTTAGGGACGACCCAACTCCGATACTATATGATATATATATTATGTGTACTGCGGTCATAAGTACCCCTATGTTGCTTATTAGATTAAAATTAAGATAATTAAATGGTTGGTTATTATATTTTTGGATTTCATATTCGTGTGTGATTGGAAATTGCTTGTTCATGTACATGTATTTGTGTATTCCATATTGATCTTTGGTTCACTTCGAATTTATTTTTCAAGTGCAAGCACTTAAGAAAGTATTACAAAACTTACTAACTTTGAAGATATTCATTAGACTACCAGGTTGGGGAGCAATGATTAGAATTCTATTTGTGAGGAAGCTTTGGAGTTAGATAATTAAATTTCCAGATTACTCTTAGTAAATTCATGTTCAAAGTTTTACGAAATTTACTTAGATAGTAATCTTTTTAGATGTTTTTTGTGGAGATTAAATTTTATATTATTTGGAGATTATAACATGTATTTTTGGAGTTTTCAGTAAAAGGTTAACATAATATGTCAGTAGATATTAAGGATACGTGGCGGACTGTAATGTGTCAGGTTTTAGGGCATTATACTTTTTGTTTAGACAAGCCCTTTCTTACTCTCAGCAAGGATTAGTTTAGGCCTCTTTAAAAATAGTCCGCTTTATTATAAACACTATAAACCTCTCTCTTTTACTTTTGTTTAACACAAGTAACACTTAAGATAATTACTAAACTTTTCAAATACTTATAGCCTATTTACTTCACCTCATAGAATAAGAGGAAAATTGAATTGCAATTCAATTGGAATTGAATGGATAAGTAATGAGCTATTAATTAAACAAAAATATACATATCCAATATGAAAGGAATATGATTAGAATTACAAAAACATCCATATGTTTATACTTAAAAAAAAATAGTTACTATACTTAGCCCCAAATCCCAGCCATCATCTACCATCCAAACACTAAGCACCAATCAACAACCACCAACATTCACCAATTGATCCCACCATCACCAATAGTAATCACCACTTGCACATAAAAGCTTTGCCATGTGAGCATGGCCAACTGTCCATTTTTAAGCTCTTTTACTTTTAAGTCCTTGAAAATTGCAAGATATTTTGGTAAGTTAAAACTAGCTAAATGGTGTACCTTATTTAATCCTAACACGTAAATCTCAAGAGGTTCTAAAGATTTAATGCTAAGGTATCTGCATATTTCGATCCAACCTATGTTAGAAGAGGAGATCTTTGTGCACCTATATGATGATTTTATGTAAGGAGTATTGATAAAATTGTCTCTTGCATGCCTTCATATACTTTTCATATTCCAACTTGCCTTTGAGCATGAAATCTTGGGTCCTTTAGAAAAATATACTTTAGTTCTCAATTTTATTATTTTACTATTTAGAAAAATAATAAAATTGTACAAAAGCAAAACTTGACAAAGCAAGAATCATAAAATAAATAAAAAAGGTTCGTATGTTCAAAAATAAAGGATGTGAAATCAAAAGAAAAGATAACATTGGTCACAATGTAAGCATGTTATGGCCTTAACGGTAAAAAAAAAAAAAAAGGATTGTTTGAGCCCCAACTTACCAATGCTAGTTGCAACCTACCTATGTTGGGACCAACGTTGGTACATTGGGCCCCAACGTACTTATGTTGTAACCAATGTTGGTACATTATAGCCTACCTTGCCTACACATTAGGTCTAATGTGAGTACATTAAGCTCTAATTGAAGGCCAATTTGTAGCAACACTTGTCCTATAAATACTCACGCCTCAATCTACATTGCCAAATGACAAATGTGATTTCTTTATATCCATTTGTATTTGGTGCAATCAAACTACTCTCTCTCTTTCTCTCTCTCTTTTTTTTTTTTTTTTGTCTAATGTATGCATGCGGATGCAAATTTATATAGATTATCCTTGTTTCAAACTTCAATTCAGTACCACTAACTAATTAATTTTTTACATATTGTCATGTCTGGACATCGTGAGAAAAGCAGTATTTGGAAATTTTTCATTAAAATAAAGGGCAAGACGTTGCGAAATGTCTCACATGCAATGCATGTCGCACCAACAAGTACAATAGAGGTATGGGTTATTTTCGATGACACTTGCAGTTATATCGATCTAAAGGAGAAAAATTGATAATGGTGTAAGAATCAAATGTTGTATTAATGTGAGATTGTCAAATAATAAAGAGATGGATAACGATGAGTCCGAAGTGGTTGATTAGGTAATTTTGATATAGAAATAAAATTCAATAGATATAAATAGACAAACATTAGTCTTATGTAAGTTAGCAATGTTGGCACATTCCTTACCATGTCCCCCATATTGGGGACAATGTTAGGACGTTGTGGGCCCAATGTAGGGGCTAATGGGAATCAGGCTACGGGACTTTTGACCCCCAGTCGAGCTCGAGGACTAGAGAGCTTGGCATGATGGATTCTCCTATTCCAGTTGACTCTTATCAAGGCCGAGTATTTCCTTGCTAATTCGTTTTGCATGTCGAGCTGTATGACTGCCTATTTCTCATAGATTGTGTGTCGAGAAGCAGAAGGTCCTGAGAACAGCCAATCTTCATTTTCATTTACGCTTGGCTAATTACTTACTCGGCATCACTCTTGTCGAGATAATGAGAGAGAGACTCTAAACGGACTTAGCTACCCCTACTTGGGCAAGCAACCTATCTGTACACTTTTGTCCGTATCTTCCAATGACCTTCTTGCCAATGTATCATTAATATGTATAGAGGACTACATATAGAATCTGCTCCATTAGCTATTATTTTTCGAGAATATTTATTTTTACCTTTTTATATTCTTTTACATTACTTTTTTAGGGTAATACTCCTTTTGTCTTACCTTTTTTGGGCATGTTGGCTTAAATTTTTAGGTATAAATATCTTTATACTTGTAGTTATAACAATCAGATTGATTGTCATTAATATACTTGAGTATTTTTTTCTTTGTGTAAATACTACTTGTTTACTCTTGGCATCACTCTTATCCTAGCCCTTGAGTAAGGTTAGGTAGTGAGTAACCTTATCGGATCGATTTGTGCGTCATATTAAATTATGCTGTAAGTCATTGGAAGTTCCATTGGTAAGTCATGTCCTGTAGAGCTATTCATAGGTTTTTGATTACTCTTCGTTCACATTAATCCTTTCCGCACACTTCCCTATTACTTTCTTTTTGAGATTTTTGCAAGTTTGGACCTATCCAGCGACTAGCTTTATCTGTTCTTGATTACAGTTTGCATTAGAGGTGTTGTGCCTAATGTCCCTACATTGGCCTCTGGTAGCATCTCTTCTCCTTTTGCTTATAAATACGAGCTGCACCACAATATTGGTTACATTCATCCTTGCATTCTCTCTATTTAATTTCCTAAGTTTAGTGGCATTTATAGCCCTTTTAGTCTTCACTCTCTACACTCTTGTCTTTATTTACATATGTTTAATAATGCAAAGATATGGAAGTGGGAATCCTTGTAATAATTTGTCGAGAATTAATGAATATAACAATTCATGGATCTTCTGTCAAGGGATTCTCGATCAGGGGTACATACATTTGTTGAATATCGTTGGACAATTGGTCTTGAGGTATCTGCCTTCTACATCTCCTTTTATTACGCTTGCTAATTTGGTTAGGGACGTTCCTCTTGTAAACCCCGCGAATTTAGCTTTCTAAGTATAGAAACAAACGTGTAAACTGTAGATGATTTCCCGAACTCAAAAGAGCCAGTGAGATTTAAAACCAATAAAAATCTCAATCCAAAACTTAAAGTGGATATGAAGAACCTTAAATCATCAATTGAATCCCTAACTACATACGAAGACCCTAAAAACCTCGAACCTCATCAAAACCCTAAGATGACAATCGAAGATTTAATCGCGTAAGAATATATGAAACCCTAAATGTGTAAAAACATTAGAGATGGTGCCTTAAAGTAATAAGAACCCTAAAACCATAACTTTAAGGATATCAAAGCACTAATTCACCATAATTTACCCTAAAACCCTAAATGATAATATATCCTCCACATTTTGCCATGTCATCGGTAAACGACTGAAGATAACCCTCAATCATGCATAAACATTTAGAATGCTTAAATGATCCCTTAGAAACTAAGATAATGAATCATAGATTACATTTATGTCCTAAGTATATGATTAGGATAGTCTCACTTAGAGTTAGGGTTATAGTTGAAGATTAGGTTACATGTAGTGAACTTTAATACCCAAATTAGTACTTTTTGCACTTGTTATCCAAAGTAGTTTATCAAATGAGATATATAAGTTATAAAGACCTAAATTAAGACCTCATCAACTATGTTTGCTAATCAATTCATCAAATACCTCATTTCCTCTCATTTCCTTCATTTTTCCCTTAATTTCCCTTAATTACTACATTATGTGCACAAAATTGCACATACTTAAGGATTGTTGACCAAGATAATGCATGTTGACCAAAGTCAAAATGTTGACCAAGTCAACACTTTGAAAATTCAACAAAAGACCAAAAGATTAAGAAAATATCTACTCTTTCATGATGGCTTTTCTTATCTTCTCTTTTGATTTTTTTCTCTTCTCTTTCTCTTCAATTGTTGCCGTCCATACATCTCCCTTGTAGACCCTACCATTCTTCTTCTTCTATAAGCAAAACAAAGACAAAAGAAACAAAACAAAAATCCTCCTCCATGCCGTGAGCTTTCCCCTTCCCTTTCACTTTCATTTCTTCACTTTTTCCTCCTTAAGTTCAACACATCTAAAGGTATGTACTTAACTTACTTTATGTTGGTTTATATTATTCATTAGTTAGTTAATTAGGTAGATTAGATAATTAGTTACGTGTTTAATGTTATCTTGAAGAGGAGGGAACAAAGTTTCTATCTTTAAGTGTAGAAATCTAGGAATCATGAATAAGAAGAAAGGAAAACATGAATATGTGCACAAAGAATATGTACATGAGGTAAACCGAAAAGAAGGGAAGCATGAGGAGCATGGTACATGAGTATTTTCCATGTACATAACCTTAATTAAAACAAAACCTAACCATACATACTTATACTACACTAATTACACACTTAAGAACACAAAAGAATGGAATTAGGAAGCTTTTCTTAAGGAAAAGATTAGGCATACGAATTTTAGTATGAAAATACGTATTCAACCGTATAGGTATATGAGTGGGAATACATGTATAAATACGGTATAAGTATATGTAGATGTATAAGTATATGTATGTATAAGGTATATGTACATAAGTATAAGTAAAGGACAAATGTACATAAGACATGTACATAAGACATGTACATATGACATAAGCATAAGGTAATGCTTATGTAATTAAATGATGAGGTGAGTGATGAGGTAAGTATATGATGACATAAGCCATGACATAAGCAAAAGATGACATAAGCAATGACATAAGCAAATGATGATGTAAGCATGACATAAGCATGGATTATAAATTAAGAAAAGAAGAAGAGAGTAACATAATTAGGATCCTAAATTAGTAAACCCTAATACACTTTCTAAATTGGATCATACTTAATTAAGTACATGAATTAGTAATAGTAAAGTAAAATCCTCTAAGTATAAGGATTTAAGGGTTAACTAACTCATTAAGTATAAATAAAAGATATAAATATAAGTAATAAGAGCAATTAAGTTTTCATAGTTAAAATTTCTCTAAATTTAGTTCATATCGTAAAACACGGGTCTTAACGTCCAAAACGGACATTACCGTGTGAACGTGCGTCCGAAAACGATAAAAAAACGACTATAAGTTTGCAAATATCGGAATTAGAACAAAAAAATTACAAAATACATAAAGGAAGCCTCATACCTTACTAATATAAGAAAATAGCTACTATTAATCTCATGGAGCATGGTAGGCCTATACATACTATACTCAGGTTATATTGGAGGAAACTAAATAAACTATAATAGACTTTTAGTTGACTAAGGAGAATGAGCAATAATCCAGGTGAGGGAATTCTGATGACCTGCTACTTGCTTGTGCATGTTATTTGTATGATGTTTTGTTGTTTGCTATTGCTTGTACGTTTGAATGACTGTTCTGTTTGTATGCCATCATCTGTGTGATCACCTTTTTAAATTGATAAATATAAATGTCTAACCTAAATAACTGGTTCTACTCGTCGCATGTCTATGACTTGGTAAAGGTATGAATAGAGAGTGCTAGCCTTGCAAAAATCTTAAGAAAGGTATTTTTGGCAAAAGCTTTTCTAACCTTAAACAAATTTTCGCATGATCACTGTAAAGGCTTGTGGAGCCATAAATAGTATTTTTAATATTAAGGCAAAGCTAGCATGGGTTCTCCATTTGATAGCGAGAGGACTCGCTTTATTGTGCCTGAAGGGCCTTAGTTATTTTTGGTTGCGAAAGGACTCGCATGTTTGTGCCTGAGGGGCCTTAGAGGGTGGATAGTCCTAGTTTGGACTCCCCCTATTTGGATTGAAATTCTTTTCTTGGCTAGGGTAATAGTCGAGTTTTGCCTAGTGGGGTGGTGCCCCTAGGTAGCCTCTGCGGGTAAGCTGAGGTGCCCTGTGCGGGTAAGTACAGGGGATAATCGAAGTGTGGATGACGTAATTCTACACCTTCCATAGTTCCGGACTCCTATGGATGTGTTGTTTGCATTCATCACGCCTGCATTCATTATGTATGTAGATAGCTTGCTTGCATGTGTGATAATAATGTGTGAAAACTTACTTGACCGGTGGTGGTGAGGAACGAACTCACTGAGCTGTTTTATGCTCATTCCTCCTTAGTTTCTTTTGCAGGTTTACATACGATGGGATTGGGATATGTCTCGAGTGCTGAGGGCGAGATGAAGATATGTATATTAGTGTTAGGTTTAGTTGAGATCTTTATAGGTGATACATAAATACTCTTGTAGAAAATATACACATGTTAGAAAATATACACATGTTAGAATTTAATATAATTTAATTCTACCTGCAGTTTTATAATGTTGGTAATCCTGTCTTATTATTTGGTAGGGGATATCGATTCTCTGCGGTTTTGAGAAACTGTGGGATACCAGATATCCATAGTTATTTATAATTATATATCATGTCATGTTATAATAAATTAATTACTTGAAAATCATTAATCTTAGTGATTTATTATTTAGAGTCTTGCATTCTCTGACTTGCAAGACGGTTTTCATATCATGGATGCACACATGTTATGAAAATTTTAGGTAATCCTACTAGGCCCCCTTTAGGGTTCTGACACCTCTGCTTGTAATGCAACGACCACTTTCAATGGCTAGTGGGAATGTGCATGATTACAAGGATTTCGATGAGGGATGTATCCTTTGGATTATCTTCCATAAGTTAAAGTAAATTTATGTCTTTAGTTGGTGTAGATATTGATTATGAGATAATTAATCAAATATATTGTAATTACATCTATCTCTTTATGGCTAGGAAGATTACATAGAAGACCCCTCATAGAGCTAGTCGCATCTACATGGAGGATTACTAAGCAATACTAGTTTTATCATGGCCGAGGGTCCATCTAGAAGACAGAGGAGGCAAATTAGTGATGTTTGGAATTATTTCATCGTTTTAGCTAGAGAAGATACTACTAGGTGTATGACATGTAATAAACCTTTATCTAGAAAGTCCAAGTTAGGAATATGCTACCTTACATGACATTTAAAGATGTATTAGAAAGAAAAAAAACTGCTGGTTTGAGCCCCAAATGCTCGATCAACAGAAACTTCGTCAGTTATCAAGAAAAGAGACATTTTGTTTGTATTCAATTAGGAGGAAGCACGAGAAACTCTTGTTCAGATGATGGCAATTGTCGGTATATCATTCCACACAGCAGGCCATGAAGACTTTGGAGAATGGGCATCAAGCTCATCATAGCCAAAATAGAAGCATGCAGGGCGGCAAATCCTACAAAATGAAATAATCAAATTGTTTCTACGTAAACACGAATAGTTAAAGGTATAGCTACATAGTTTTGAATCCAACTAACATGAATTCGAATCTTTCCCTTAAAATTATTTGGATTACTGCTGTTACAAAGTTCTTATTTTTCTCAATGCCATTCGTATTGTTGTACAATGTTTCTTTTACATCGAACATATAGAAGTCACTACTCATTGATATTGATGACAATTATATATGTGTCATGGTACACTAGATTGATGAAAACTGGGTGGTGTAGAAGTGGATCATCGCATTTATACTATTCTCAAAAGCTTATATGAGTTCGTCACTTGCATCCAATATCTTAGACATTATTTACACCTACGAATTTTGTAAGTTATTCAATATTGCCTTTGACAATGCATTTGGAAACATGGTGGCGATATGACAGTTGAAACAACAATTAAACTCAATTTGTGAAGGGAAGCTTTTCTATGTTCGTTGCGTGTGTTATATTTTAAATCTTATAGTGCAAAACAACATGAATGCTTGTGGGATAGCAATTATCTTATCAAGATTTATTTTGCAATAAATTGTATCATTCATAGCAAACGGAAACACTTAGAGTATACTAATTGCTGCTGGCATGAAAACCATGAGTTATTCATCTCACCACATGATGTCATCACACGATAGAATTCTACACATAAGATGTTAGACAAATCGTTGAAGGTTAGTAATTTGCATTACATAAAATTATTGTTACATTCATTTGGTCTAATGTTTATTTAGAGACATATTTTATTCTTAACTTACTGTAATACTTTATATTGAACATTTTATTAATTGGTAATATAGGTGTGGAAGGCCTTGATCATTTTTTACAACTATCATATCCATCAGAAAGTAAGTCAAGAGCTTAAGCTTGGTTGAATTCGTATGGTGGATTGGAAGAAAACAAGCAGCTTGTGTAAGTTATTGAGTGCTTTTATCCAATCGACAATGATTCTATTCGACTGCTATTATCTTACTAGCAATGTTGTACTCTTGAATTTTGTCAATATTGTTTATATATTGGCAAACCTTACAAATAAGCCATTGCTTTTTCTTACCATCATGGTGATGAAGGTAAAATTACTTGTATACTTTTGCCACTTTCCTCTCTTGTTTTATGTTGGCACAATGTTGGATTCACGTTATAAGTTTTATAGTACTTATAATTTGTTAGAAGGATTTTATCAAAAAGTTAGTGTAGAAGATGCTACGACTGAAGCTGCGAGGCTCAACACGGAAGTTTAGAGCGTGCTTAAATCCTTGCTCCTTTATTATAGGGGTAGAATGTAGCCTCCATCTCAATCATCTTGATCCAGTGGCCATACCAATAATTCTAATGCTATGGCTATGAAGATGAGAAGGTAGATCGCTCAGATAAGCCACAGTTTGGGGACTATTAGCAACACTACTAATGAAACTTTCAATAAACTACTGGTTTATCAAATCCAACACTTGCAGGAAGATGAGGCTGATGTGGATGTCCTTGAGTGGTGGGTAGTAAAATCCCATACGATACTTATCTTAACAATTGTTGTAAGAGATGTTTTAGGGGCACCAATATTGACGGTGTTGTTTGAATTGGCTTTTAGCTTAAGCGGTTGGGTGTTTAACCCTTACTGCCTTCGGCTCAAGATTAAAAACATTGAAGCTACTATATGCCTCAAGGATTGGATGGATGCTTAGAAGAGGAGACAAGGGGGTATGGAATCAATTTTTGGCTGTACGGGCGACAATGAAGCTGCATGGTCATTTCAAGTGACAGAAAGAGGAGATGAGACACAATGGATTGATGGCGATGACGATGAGTGCTGATTAAAATACATTTTGTTCCATCCCATGGTAAATATTAGTTTCATTGAATTGTTGTATATATACATTATAGGAGGTTTTAAAATTTAGGTATGTTAGTTTAGTTACTTGATATTAAATTAATCAGTTTAAAATATAATTTAAAAATATGTTTCAAAGTAAAATAGTACATCGAAAGATTAATTACATTGTTTCTTGTAGGCAAAGGCAATGGCTATTAGATCTAACATGAAGATATCTTAGACCCTACAAGGTGAATGAGTAGGATTTTCATCGAAGCATCGTGATTGGCACAACGTTATAACATATTGATTCTTTAATTGATTGGCTCATTTATACTTTCTTAAATTTGATCTACATCTTCTAACAATTGAATTTGTATTTATGCTCATTTATTTATCATATTAAGTCTTTATTTCCCTACATCGAGGATGTGTTTTGACTTTAGGCCCATGACCCGTTAAATGAACTTGTCTAAGTCTTAATATACCTACTTTAACTCAAGTACATACAATTTACGTTGTTTTGTTTCAAACGATCTAATTTCATATAATATTTAACTATTTCGATTCAAGAATGTAGTTATTGCTTAAATTAATTTAAAATAAATTTGCGTAATTAAATTAAGTGTATTAATTTACTAAACCATTTATTTATATCTTATTCAATTTCAACTTGCTTATTAAGATTAAATCAAGTAGAATGGTTAAATAAAATTGTATAAAGAAATTACAATAGTTATTATATTTTCTTGTTTATTAATGTAATATTTAAATTTAAGAATTAGACACATGTTATACTTACTAGTATAATAGAATTTCAGCAAAAAAAGAAAAATAATTGATTAAACAAATAAATTATTATATCAAATAAACTTTTTGTCAATTTAATATAATATTTAAAATTAAAAATTGTATACAAGATACATTAACTATTATAAGATTTATTAAAAAAATAAATTAATATGTCTAATACACTATTAAATTAAAAATACTTAAAATACTATTTTTATTACAATTCCAAAAAAAAAAAAAGATGCCTAATGTGTTACCCATGTACTTTTGTGCTTGTGCTTAAGTAGCCCACTAACTTTATTGTGCCTAATGTGCTCGTGCTCGCATACTTGAGCTTAGGCTCACATATGCTAGTGCCTTTTGTTATTCTCACGTGCTCGTGCCTGAGTAGCCTATAGAACATGCTTAATCGTATTTGTGTTTGCGTGTTTGGGCCATTTATCATTCCTAGTTTGGTTGGAAGGATAGGATTAGACGATACAAGGGTTTGCACATTACAGGGCATAAGATTTATATTAAAAAAACTAATTATTTATATCATAAAATAAATAATTTTTTATAATATTTAGTAAAAATAATATTAATTAACTTAATTTTATAATATAGAGGAGTATTTTTAAGAATTTGAAATTTTTTTTTGTCTAATAAGTTTTATTTTTGTACTATGATGTAGATGAGACAAAATTTAGACCTTTTGTTTAATCCATTAACCTAAATTTTTGTCTAGTCATAAAGTAAAGTTATCAATTAAATATAAGATAAAATTTTTTATTCAATTTAGTAATACAAAAATTACACAACCAAACATTGCTTAGTTATTCATTGAAATTTTCCTTGTATGCAACGCTACTTGAGTATTTTCGGAGTCACTCTGTATATATGTTTGTGAATCAGTCCATAAGGATGTATCTTATAAAATAGGCCCAGTGATGCAAGACGCGTTACCACTTATTTGAACCTGATGGGCTACTTCGAAGGACTGATTCCCGTGGAAATTCTCAATCATTCGAGAGACCTCCCAAGCTTTGATTTTTCAAGCAACATTTGAAATTTCCTCTTCTTTTTTTTTTGTTTTTTTTTTTGGTAGAAGGAATAGAACCCCTTCTTACCCATCCTATTAGAAGATTAGTACTCATATCATTAGGGATAAGCAACATTTCAAATTTTAAGTTTCTTATTTTAGCTATAGAAAATGTTTAGCATATTCGACCTTCCGTTCCCAATGGTGTAAATCGCTATCATTCGATTATCAATAATTGGCTTACTTCCTTATTCAATTAACTCATGGTGTTACAACGGAAACACTAACGATAAAAGAGAAGTTTAGGCCCAAAACAAACATGTAAAAGTGTAAGCATATGAAATATTTTTGGTTCAAATACAAGCTGACCACTTAGGCCGGATCGACAATAGAGTACATTTTTGGCATCATTTGATATCAGTTTCTTTAAATTGGCATTCTCATTATCAATTGACCTTCTGCGAAACTGCAACACAAAGAAGAGAGATTTCATTGTCAAATGGAGGAAAAGATAGGTGCCCTCATGCAGGAAGATTACTTGCAACAATGATCCATGCATCTACCATTGATAAGGTTAGGCTTGGGTTCCAGTCGACTAGATAGTACATTCAATTACCTAATCATTGAAATCAACTTACTAAATTCTAATGATTAATCAAAACACAAGACTACTGGTTGCACACGGTATCGTCCACTAAACCATGGAAGACGGTTCGGTGGTTAACCGGACCATAGAAGTTCCTCTACTGCCTATAACTATTTACTTGATGTAAAATCATCAAGAATGGTTTGGTGCAACATATTTTGAAACCATTGAGCCACACAGCATAGCAATCAAGTACATGTGACCAAACAGGTGGAATAAAAATTATTGCCATGAATCCTTCTTCCTCTTCCAAACATGATACAAATTGGAATAGAAAAATTGAACTCTTTGGGAAGAGAGAAAGAGAGAATTACCTCTTCACATAGTAGTAGCAGAAATCGGCTAAGATAAATGACTGTACGATCTCTGCGAGAAAAATCGCAAGGAACCAAGCTTGGCCACTCCCGATTGTGTAAAAGAATGCCCCACCAGTTTCATAGGTCTGAAAATAGATGGATTTGAGGTCAAATAAATACGTTCGCAATCTCAACACTAATTCTGATTTATTTGAAAGTAATGACATTTCTTATCGTTTGAAAATTTTTCACACTTACGTTTTGTTATTAGAAAAACTGAAACATAACTAGCATTTCTTTTTCTTTCTTTTGTCAATTTTTAAATATATGATTCGATCTTTCTGTAATTCAATTAATTATTGTACGCATTTTGTGCACGAGACATTTTAACTCCAGACTTTTGAACTTAAATTAGTTAAACATCGATAAGAATGTTTAGAACTAAAATTGTTCTTTCCAATATATAAAATGTACAATAAACCTTACAATTGTAAGTTATTAATTCGAGATGAGAGGGTTTTCAAAACACTTTTTTTTAATCATCTTCAATTTTACATACAAGAATTCATTACCGATTTAGCTTGTTTTCGTGAACCTATAATCTGATAGTCTCTAATGCATTGTTTGAATACTGAATAGGAATATTTAATCATCCTTTAATGAAATCTAGCATGAGACCAACCTGGATAATCCAATGAGCCCAAGCAAAGAACCTTGAGAGACCCAATGCAAAAACATAATGAGCAGTAAACGGTTCGATCATCTGTAAGAAAAGCCTTGTGACGTAGTTAACATGACACCAGGATAAGATAGGACAACATATGAGAGAATCGAAGGGTTAACCTTAACATTCTGCATTAGACGAAGCTGAGGCAACACCGAAAGGGCTTCTAAGTACACACAGAATGCGAAAGGAATTTCGAACATGCGAAATCTAGGAACATAAGGATGCATAAATATTGAAAGGATGACACAAGGAATCACCTGCATTGTGTGCATAGTAGATTGAAAACATCAAGTAAGAGAACATAAGCAATGTCGCTATGAAGTGTCCTAAGTTTCTCATAATACGAGAAATATAGAGTGAACGATTGCAATAGAATCCAAAGAACTAATAAGATCTCCAAAATTTGTGACAATAGATGTTGCATATCCTTGCCAAATTTTCCTAATAACTATGGCCACTAGAGCTACCAAAAAAAACTGAGAACCGCAAATCAAACCATGAATTGAACAAAAAATTCAGCTTTTTTCCATTCGATTATATATAAATAATTTACGGTTCAATTTGAAAAAGCGAATTGAACTGTACCGTTTAGAACTAAATAAGATTGTTTAGTTAAATAAAAAAAAATTTATTCCATACTTTTTTATATTTTTTTTCATTAATCTTTATAAATTTTATCAAATTTTTTATATCTTGTTATTTTTTATTATAATTTTGTGTCAATTATTAAAATTAAGTTGAGCAAATTTTATTTAAAATTTCATATTTATTAGAGATAAAAACTTTTAGTAAAAATTTGATATAAATGGTTCAAATCGTGAATCAAACCGAATTGAATCAATTTTAATTAGATTCGAAAAATTTATAAATCAAATCGTATGGTTATGTTTGACTTAAAAAAAAAAATCGAACTATTATATTAGGTTCAATTCGATTCGGTAAGAGGAGGAGGCGAAATATATGAAACCAAACCACAATCACCCTAATTGCCACCGGCCAACAGGACAACCTCACCTCTCGAATATGCTAAGTCTAGAATGTGAGACTTCACGGATTACCTCTTCAACATATAACGGTTCAAGATATCTCTAATGTTAGATTTCAAACTTCAGCTTGTGACATACTAAATGTGTAGTTTCTGAAACTTACAGGTGTATGTTTTTCGACATTGAAACTGCCATAGTTGGAGACCGAATTTTAAACTCATGCATTGTTTATCTTCCATGATGTCATCTTTGGCTAATACAAAAATATAACGAGGTCTGAATCGTCTAAACTTGAGTAATCTAAACATTACAATTGCCAGTTGTTTCGAATTCACCTTAATTGATGCCGGAAAGAAGGGGAAAAAAAAAAAAAAAAGAATATACTTACCAAATAATACATTGTGAAATTGTCCATATCCTTAGCATATGTTGATTTCAACTTGAACTTTATGGTGTATATAACCCATGCAGTTGATGCTAAGGTAATGAAATCCAGTATTGTATGAATATTTCCCTCAATAAAGATACTGCAAACAAATCTTACAGCTACGAATATTGCCGTGAGAATTTGAGTTTTCAAGGACAAGCCTAGAAAATGAAACAAAAATAATGCATCAGTCCATCTACCCAAATATATATAAATAAATCGAAACTTCACACCCAATTTAAAGTAAAATCAAAACATTGTTACACTTCCTCAAAATCAGTTTGATATTACATAAAAAAAAGAAGTAGAAGAAGAGCAGAATGTGTAGAAAACTGGCTGCATGATCTGAGACAGGGAATTGGGGACTGCAAAAATGTTCATTCTACACTTTGAGAACAATTCGATCAATAGGGCCAAATTCATTGAAATGCATGTCCTAGTGACCATACAACTAATTTCAAGATTTAAAACATTGGTGAACTGCACCAAAATAACAAGAAAATTACGAAAACAAGCCAAATTTCAAATTGGAATTAAATTTTGAATGATAGTAACAACAAAAAGAAGCCGCAAGAGTCACTATGTTTTACCAGTGCAATTTTTCTGTTTACTGAGCTTATAAACTAACACAACGATCCCAACAACATGGCAAAACTCAGAAGCAACAAAGAAATGGCTGTGCTGTCTCACAGTAAGTTTCATTATCACCAAAGAGCACAACATCGAGGTGATAGCCAGAAGGAGTTTCATTTTCATGGACTGTCTTCTCCACCATGCAAGCAGCCGATATTTCACTGGTATATCTTTTTTGCTACCCATGAAAATTTCCAGAAAAAAACAAAAAAACAAAAAATAAAAAGAGGAAAAACAATCTCCAAAAGAAAAGAAAAGAAAACAAAAACAGACGTTTTTGGGTTTAGGGTGCTCTTGGTTTGTGTCTGCAGAGAAAATCTTTTGACGTTATGATGTGTTTTTTTTTTTTTTTTTGAAGAGATGGAAAAAGTAGAGATGACATTGCAGATTCGAAAAGCCACATAGTATCCATGCATTAGATGTTTTATGTGCCAGACATTCAACATGTTTCCACAATTCTGATTTTATTCCTTGCGGGATCCGCGTACGCGGGGAAATAGAATCAGAAAAAAAATATTTACAGATTATATGCTTGAATTGGATGCCTCAAGAGATTTATGCTCTGTTGTTACATTCCTAAATATGTTGAAAATCTTAATTTTTATGATTATGTTTCCACATTAGTAAATTGTATTTCTTTTTCTTTTCTTTAAAATTTATATATTTTAGATTATTATAATTTTAAACAAAGTTTTTCCAATAGCAATGTATGGTTAAACGTTTTTTAAAATTTATTCTTACGTCTTTATGGCATTTTCAATTTTTCAGATGAAAGAAAAAGATATATTGTATTAACTCAATGTACTTATGTCATTTTTTTTGGTACGTGGGAAAGGTCGGAATGAGATCTCTGATCATTATTTCTTATATTTGAAAATATATTTTGAAGTTAGAATTTCAATTTTAAGTAATGATTCTAATTTTAAGAGAGAGTTCGATTTTAATTTTGAGAAGGTAAAATTGTGATTAAATTCTCATTATATTAATTATGATTAATTTTTTTTGATAATACCAATTTAATTATGATTACTTTTCTAACCTTTAAAAATATTATTGTATGTAATAATTAAGAATATTTTTTATAAATAATACTATATGATTATTTAATGTTATTATTCCATTCCATTCCAAATATATTTTATTCAATTTTAAATCATTTTTTTATATCAAACGTGATATGAATTTTTTAAATGTTTTCCATGTTAAAAAGAAAAAAGAAAAAAAAAAAAAAATCTGTCCCAATGCTTCCGAGATACCCATCGGAAAAGAGGTAAAATAGGAAAAACTCGTCTATGATTTACACTTTGCGAAAAAGGCTTATTTACAGAAAAAATCTGTCCCAATGCCTCCTTAAGGTTTAACGAAGAAATTAGCGGGGTAAAGTACACTCGTGCTCCAAGTGTAAAAATTATTATATGTGCAATTATCAATGATAAATGGATGATGGATTTGTGACATGTGTCTAAAAGATATAAAATATTTGTCAAGTAATTGTCCTCGTTATTAAAAAGTTAAATAATTGTTATCGTTTTCTATAAAATTTTATGTTACGAAATGAGCTAAAAATATATAATTTTCACAATTAGTTTTTCAATATTTAAATTATGAAAAAGCCATTACACAGCTATCTAATGTAATGATTCAAAACTTGCATCAAAAGTGTGTCTTTATCAATATGAACACAATTTAAGGTACATTACGAAATTATTTAAGCAATTGAAGTTTCTAGAAATGAATTATCCATAATATCTTATCATTTAGATGTTATTTATGATGATTTATAAATAGTATAATGATTCTGTATTTAACCAATGTTATAGAGAGGAAAAGATATAATGTAGCAAATGTGGTAGAAAGGAAAACAGAGAGTTTATTATGGTTGATGCTATTAAGATTGATTATAATAACATATATTTTAATAGTTTTTTCAATTATTTTTTAGAGGTTTTCAAGGAAATAAAGAAAAATACGCTATAACAGGCTTAAAAAATATAAATAATACAAACGACATGTTTTATAGTTTATCTAGCATTGTTTTTTTATCTTGGTTTTATTTATGAGTATCTCATATATTTATTAACTTTATTTGATTTTGAAAAAGTATAAATTTCAAAGCATTAGTCACACATTTGGCGATACCACATTATATTAATTTTTCATTTCATTAATTTTATAAATAATCAGTACTTTTTCCTATAACCAATTTCTATGATAGAGGGCTACTTTGGTAATTAGAATTTTAACCTAAATTAATACTATTGACTAGTTTTATGGGCTAGTGATAGACTAATTAATACTTTTTTTCTATAACCAATAATCTATTGTAAAGGGCTATTTTGATAATTGAATTGTTAACCTAATTTAATATTATGGACCAATTTTATGGGCTAATGATAGAGTTCAAAAAATTGGATTTAATCAATAATGTCTTAAGGAGATCTAACTTCGTAGGTTACTACTAGACTCATTTTCCTACTGTAAACTTTGCTCAATCATCTTGCTTGTAAAAAATGGACTTGAAAAAGGTCTTTTTGAGTTCAATTAGGCCTTTTTGGCCTTCATAGGTTTATAGAAAGCATAAATAAGCATATGGGTTTGTTTTTTATAAAATGGACTAAGTTTTATAAGGAAAGTTGGGGCTTCTTAAGTCCATCATCTAAGCCTAAGCCTATAAGTCCATAAGGTTAAGAGGCTTTAATCTTAGTTGTATATCATTAGAATTGATTCAATTAGATCTAAGGTCGGGCCTGTACCAACTTTATGTTCAATCGTGATTGACCCATCTAAGATCAATTCTAGTCTAGTTCATCAAGCATCAGCCCATGAATTGATTTGTAATTTTTTTTTTTTATGGTTTACAATCTATGTATATATATATATATGAAATATGTATATTATATGATATACATATATTATATATATAAACATTATGCTATATATATGTATGTAGATAATATACTATATAACATACATTATGTAATATTTACATATTATATGTGTGTCTTATATTCCTATTATGTATTTATATAAATATATATGATATACACATAACATAACGTGTGTATATATATAAAATATAAAAGATGTATATGATATACTATATATCTTAATATGTGTAATATATATATATATATAATATGTATAAATATATAAAAATTAATATAATATTTATATTAATATGTATATGTAAATTAAAAAAAAAAAAAGAATTGGTTTAGGTTTGCTAGTCCAAGCGAATTAGTAGGCTAGAACCGCCTAGATCTACATAAATAAGTACGTCTTAGGTCAATTCAAGCTCGCTATCACTAGTTAGTTTTGATTTATTAAACTGATAGGTTGGTTCCATGTTGGTTCACGCTTTATAATTGGTTATTTCTCAAGTTTAGATTGAACAATCCTCGTTAAAGATTTATCTAAGTGGTCCATCTCATTTTCATCTAATAGTTGAGATCAATAGTAGAAATCTATATAATATTAAAAATATTGGCAAACTTTAAAAAAACTTTGCTACTTTGTCGTAATCACTCTATTGAAGATCAAACACTAAAAATCATGAAAGACGAGTCAAGAATAAATGAAGAACATTATGCTCAATTCATAATGACATACACATAATACAAGACATTAAACTCACATGTTTCTCCTCCTATGTCTCTTTTTAAGGTCATCCCTTCACCTGTTATTTGATTTAAAATTGACTGCACAACTGTATAAGTATTATACATGATCAATCATCAACAATATCTCACTATACATATATATTATAAAGAAGAGAGTCATTCGAATGTTTTGAGAAAAAAGTTACCTACTATTTCATAAAAGGTTATCCACTCCTTTTTGTTTGTATGCAAATCCCATGAAACAAATTTAATGATGAAAAAATATGTGATTTGACCACTGATTCTTATGCTTGTTTAGAAGTCGGAGCAAAGAAGAGGATTTTTAAAGAGATATATGGAAGAATCTTTGAAGATCGATAGAATTAAAATCTTTTAACCTGTCGTGTATGGTTCTCGTCTCACCCGGAGAAAAGAAAAAGAAGGAAATTATTTTGGCACATAGTATTAGACATTAAGCAACGCGTGGCCCTTTTTTTCCGGCCCGAAATTAGCTAATACTTAGAGAGAAGTTACGAGACTTTTAATATACTTTTGATTTTCTTACTATAGTTATTTTCTTTTCTCAATTATAATATGTTTTAATCAATGGAGGAATGAAAATTGAACTCCATTCGTTTAATTTGAAGAATGGTGCCTTACACTACTAATTTATAAAGATCTTACTCTTATTGGATTTAGCTTCCCTTTCAAAATTTCTATTTTATATTTACAAGATCTCGCTCCTTCATTTATGAAAACATTTTTAGTAAATACATACTGTTGACAAAAAAAAAAAAAAAAAGAAGGTAAATACATACCAACGTAGCAACTAAAAGTTACTAATTCCTCAAAATGATCTCCTATCAAATCAGTTCAAATCAGATGGAGATAAAGTATTGACATAAAGCAAATATATCAAAACAAACAAAAATCAAACAACGTAATCGAATCCCAACAAAATAATTTTAAAAATATACCAAAACAAAAACAAAACAAAATAGTACAACAAACATGTGTTAACAAATATATATATATATATATATATTTACAGTAATTTATAACATAGTCAACCATTTATTTAGTAAAATTAGAAAAGTTAAAACTTTACCACATGTGTCTATAGTAAACCGAGTTATAAAGATTTGACACATAAAATTAGGTCCTACATAATATGTATAATGATAAGGTTTTGATATATTATAAAGATAGAGAAGATATCCGTATCTTCTCATGAGAAGACCGTTTTAGTATCCACCATTTGTTCATATAATTGAAGATCCAACCTTGGCCTAATCACAACCTCCAGAGGAGTTGCCTTCGGTAACGTGACCCCAAATCCTTCGCTCATGTCCACCACCTCACTTGGTGGCGCCATGATCTCAAACCCTTGAAGAAGCTTGGCTAAAGTCAAATGGGTTACTCTCAGAGCAAATGCAGCTCCTGGACAGGACCTTCGACCCGACCCAAATGGAATGAACTCAAAGTGTTGACCTGAAGCATCCACTCCGCTATCCAAGAACCTATCGGGGTTAAATCTATCTGGATCGGGCCAGAGGTTCGGATCACGATGAAGCTTCCACAAGTTGATGAAGATGCGAGTGGATTTGGGGATGAAGTAGCCGTTGATGGTGCAATCTTGAGTGGCTTCATGAGGGACTGAGAGAGGCCCTGGCGGATAGAGTCGAAGAGTTTCTTTGACAATGGCTTGAAGGTATGGTAACTTGTCAATATCAGAGTGTTGCACCCATTTGTTGCGGCCAATCTCGACGTCGAGCTCTTGTTGAGCTCGGATCATGGCTTGTGGGTTGGCTATGAGAAGGGTTAGTACCCATATTAAGTTCAAGGATGTCGTGTCGGACCCTGCTACTATGATGTTCTACACCCACGATCGACAATAAGCGAATAAGATATAGACCGTAAGAACTATTAGCCAAAATAATTCAGTAGCATCACAAGTGCTAAAAAACTTTCATAGATAAAAATAGAAATTTAATTATCTAATTAAATCATGTGTGAAATGGTTTATAGAAAAACTAAAACATACAATTATGTAGTAACAAATAATTTTCAAAGATATACCTATATAATCACTAAAAGCAATTATCCTATGTCTTATGAATAAGAGTTCCTTCACACCATATAGTCTATTCATGGTATTCCATTGATTACATGTTACCACTTAGAGCAAAGGGAGAAAATGTAAATGACTCCTCAAAATTGACCTTGGTGTAGAAACAATCCTTCAATTTTATCAAAATATACTTTTACATCCCTTAATTTTAAACTTAGTGTGTTTTTCATAATTGAAAAAGCTAAGTATCTTTTATATTACTAATTTATTAAAGTTTAAGGTGGCTTTTTTACAACACTTGAAGGTTTAAGTGGTATATTTATACTTAGATTAGAGTTTAAGGATGTTTGTTTGCAATTTCTCAAAAAAAAAAAAAAAGAAAAAGAAAAAGTATAGACAAGTATCATTTGCTTTTTTAAAAAAAAAAAAAAAATTACGCGTCAACATATGACTGTGTAAAACTGATACTATTATCCCCACTCTATGGTTAGTGGTGCGATCAAGACCCAAAGAGAATAAAGTGTTAAATCATGTTTCAAATTTGCCTTTTAAGAAGCCAAAAAGTGAGTGGAGATGAGCTAATCTCAAGGTGGAAGCATCTAAGCTACTAAAACAAAGTGCTGATTTGGACCTACCATTCGGATGGCAGCCTGACGACCCCCTTAACAATAGCTAAAAATACACTTCACAGAATTCCCTAGGCTACTATCCAAACAGTAGACTCTAGCAGTGAGTTCTTGAAGAACGTTTTCTCTGTTTTTATTTTATAAAATCTGGCTTGATTACAATATTGCACTGGAGCATCATAACTTATAATTAAGCTTTAATTAGAGTTTAATCATATAAGAGACTTATTTCTCTTGTATTTCTTTTGATTATTGAGCGTTGATTCTCTTTAATCTAGTGAATTCTAATCAATTTCACTGAATTATGGTGAACTTATTACATAGGATTTGTGAGTAATACCGATTATTACTTAGCACCCATAAGAGCTTTGGCAATTGCTGATTCAACTGTGATCTATTTTACATTCAATACTAGTGAGCGATGCCTAGTATTATTTTTATGTTCACATCCATTATTTCCTTGCATTTAACCACAAACCCCCCAAAATGTAAAACAGCCAGCTTTTTGGTTTAGCTGCACGCCATAATTATAAGTTTGGACTCAAACTTCTCGCCTTGATTTGCATCAATTACACTTTATGTAACTCCTATCTTTATTTCTTATTTAATTAATATATATATATTTAAATAATATTGACATAGAAGCCACATGTAATATACCATGTGTCCATATGCAATAGCAATTGCATTTTCTTTTTTTATAATTCCCATTTTCACAATTTGACTTTATGTCATTCTTTTTTTGGAACCCTGCATATGCATGGACAACATTCACCTTTTGTTGTATTTTTGTTTTTATTACATGGAAATACATATGTTAAACAATATGATTTTGGTTGTTTTCTTATGTAAGTTATACATATAATAGTTACATATGAACTTGGATGGTTATATTAGGAACGATGTATATTGAAAATGTCAAGAAGTTGTGTATAAATTCAGCAGTTCAAATACATAATAAATGTTATTCAAGAACACAATTCACAAAAGTGATATATGTTTTTTTTCTTAACTTATATAGTTTTATCTTTTATTTTGACAAGATCAATTTAGCTCTTTATCACATTATTTATTTAATGTCAATTGGATCAGAATGATTGAAGACACAATCAAGTTAATGATATTTAATGGATATTAAATTAAAGATGTACCATGTGAAAATGATTAACGAGGTAAGTAAGTTACCAAGTCTACATAAGACGTGGTTCCAGTGGCACTATTATAATATGTTAATGTGATGTTAAGTGTACGGCTCAGATGAATCAATCTGTAACGCAAGCTTGTTGGATTGGAACTCAATAAGGGTTACAAATTCATTAGATTAAAATTATATAATTGCTTTTTTTTTTTTGTGATTTATCTTCTTACTTTTCTACATTTCTATTTCAATAAAGGGTTCATCTCAGAAAGAGATATGTACCCGTTCTTTTTCACTTCACGTACTTTTATTTAGTTAAATTTCAAAAAACATTTGATGGAAATATAATTTAATAGGTATCATACGTTACGTGTTATATATACATAATGTGTAAATATTGATATGATTTATAGTGAAAAAAATATTTATTAAATCAATTATCATGCATGATTTATACACATTATATAAGTTAAACACCTTATTTATATTTATACACTATATGTATATAATATATAGTGTATATTATCTATTGAATCACTAAATCAATTTTTTTTTTCTAACCACATTAAAAGTTGGAGAATGGAAGATTTAAACCCAGTTAATCCCATTGAGCTTTTTTATCCTATACTTTTTCACATGCTTAATTTTATTATCTAATTAAGATTTTCCTAATGTAGAAAAATATAAGCATGGAATCTGGAAAAAAAAAAAAGGAAGGAAAATTGATAAAAGGAAAAAAGTTGAAAACACATGAGTATTATAATTAACTAACTCTTCAATGAAAACACCAAATAAGCTTTCTTATATTTTTCCTTTTTGTCTTTGTATTACTTATTTTCGTTGTCAAGTTAAATTAGAAAAGAAAAGGAGGCCATCAACGGCCTCCGTTAACAATCCACAATTTCCACGGGATGCAAAGCAAACGTATCAGTTTATGAGACCTGGAAATCTTTACCGAATAATCAAATTTTACTTTACAATATTATTATCAAGAGATTAAAATGAAATAATTATCGTACAAAAAGGGTAAAATAGCAAAACATCACCATAGGCTTGTTTTATATACAAAAGAAAAAAAAAAAGAAGAAGAAGAAGAAGAAGCAAAACATGACCACATCTTATTTGCTCTTTTAGTAGTATTAGTAGATAAGATAATAGATACCGAGTTAAGAAAATAATCTATGAAATATTGACTGCATTATTGGTCAAGGACTCAAGTCAACGAAATAGACCATGTCTAGTGGTTCGAAATTTCTTCGGACCTGTCCATATTAACTCAAAAGGGGACATGAGAGTTGATGTCGATGGATCAACCACCAATTTCATGAATTAATACATTATTATTTATATTTTCAAATAAGATCAATAAATGAATGGTATATTTTGGATTAAAAATTTTGTATATATATATATATGTGTGTGTGTATATATGTACGAAAGTATTTAGACCCAAACATAAAACATTGCTCTAAAACATATGACGAGTGTCTAACTATCCAATGAATCATTCCCGCCTCCTATGTAAATTCCACCTCAAGACAACATATCTTGCAGACACCAGAAACGGATGAAAAATCAACACAAAACTTTTCTTGCATAACAAAAAACGTACCGAGACGGTTGCTTTGATTATTGTGTCCTTAGAATACCCAAACATGGTCTCATCCTCAATTGCAGACAACATCACATCTATGAAATCCTGCTTCTTGTTCATTCCATTTTTGTTCCTCAGCTTATGATCTTCAACCCACCTTCCAATTATAACATCCAATTCCCTTCCAACTCTTTTCATGCATTTCACTGCCCCAAACACATCAGTCCACCCCATAAACGGAATCAAGTCCGAAATCGCAGGGAAACCCGAAACGTACATGAATTCTTTGATCACTCTCCTTATGTGACGACTCTCTTCTCCATCAGTGTCTTCGTTTGCACACCCAAAATACCTTTTTCCAGCAATCATTCTTGTAATAATATTCAAAGTTAAGTGCTCAAGCCACTGGCTTAGCTCAACTTTGACAGGACCATCACGATTAGTACTAGTCCTAGTTCTGTTCCACAACTTGTACAGGTCTCTAATCAGAGTTTCCACTTCTGATACTTGAACATGTTTGAGTGATTCAATACGCCGGGTGCTTAGGACTTCTAGCATGGCTAGCTTCCTCATCTCCCGCCAATAGGTTCCGTACTCGGCGAACCCAAAACCTGCAAAGCTGTATCCTAGGTAGATACCATGTTTTGATTTTGGTCTAGAGGCAAGGACTATGTCATTAGTGGTGAAACACTCTTTAACTAACTCGGAGTCGCTGATGACAACTGTTGGATGTACACCGAGCCGGATCAGGAATATCGGACCCTGGCGGTCAGCCATAGCTGCTAGGGTTCGAGCCAGGGTGGTGCCGCCCGATAGGAGGTGCAGGTGGCCGATGATCGGCCAACCACCAGGAAATTCCGGGGGCGATTTAGCTGTTTCATTTTTGTGATTGTGACTGGAAGATCTTGACTTGGGAATCAGCCATAGTATCAGAAACAACAAAAATAGTACTGAAATTGCTAGAAAGTGAGTGAGGAAATAATCCATGGTGGCGATAAGAATAGCAAGTAGCTTAGGTCCTGCAAGGAATTTCTTTCGGAAGTTCAGAAAAAAAGGGTATTATGTATGAAAGACCTATGACTTGGCCTATTATCTTAGAGAGACGATGAATAAACTAAATAATATGGATTCTTGTTGAAGTAGAAGGATGCCTAAATAATATGAATAAACAACAAAAATAACATGGACTATTATTTTCGGGAGCAAAGGTTAAGAAAAGTCACCCCACGATTGAGACATGACCTCGTGAGGTCCGATGGTGGATGGTTAAGAGACTTTTAAACGGATTCAACCAATGATTAATTAATTGCATCATAAAAAAAGTTAAAAAATGAAAGGAAAACTAATTATTAGTTAAAGCTCTCTTGTGATTACATATTAAATATATCGGTTAATTCCACCGAGGTCGCTGTATTTATCGAATTACTATGAAAAAATAAAGGGAAATAATAATAATTAATTTGATATAGAGAATAAATTTGGAATGGAATTGGATTCCCTTTCTTATATTTAAAAGTGTTTTCATATCACGTCATACAAAAATGGTCTAAACTGCAATAGATTGGAATGTAATAGAATTAGGGATGGAATGAAAAATCCATTCCAGTAATTGAAAATGTCTATGAAATTGTTGACTCCATTTATTGCTATAATTATGGTGATATTTATCGCAAATGTCCTTAATTTGTGAATAAATCAAATATAAACTAGATATTTAAAGCCTATATTTACATCTTTTCATTAATAACTATGGAATGGAATTGATTCTACCTCTTCAGATGACTCCGAACATAAGAGAGCAGATGAAACTCAAAATCATGATTCTATTTCAAGTTTATTTTTGCATACCAAATGAAACAGTAAAAACTAGAATTAGCAATTAAAGCTTTAAGGAGAAATCTTCAAAGGTGTAATTGATTTCATTCCACCATATTAATAAAAATTTACAAATATAGACTTTTAATATTATTGATAGAGAAAGGCAATTCAAAGCCTAAATCCACCTCTTTAGAGCATCAATCGAATCCAAAAGCCTAAGGCTGACTTAATTAGAGTTTATGTTGAACTCCTTAAATCTTGGCCAACCTCGTCATAATGCAAGCTAAGCTGTGAGCATCTTAGATGACCTTTCTAAAGCTCGGACCAAGCTCCTAAGAGCTTGGCTGACCACATCTAAAGACATCTCTTAAGCTTTTGTGTTAGTTCAACTCCTTAAGGCTTAGGTCTTCAACTCTATGATGTGCAGGCTCAGTTCATAGGTTTAAAAGAGCACTAAGTGGGAACAACTTGGTTAGATAAGGAAAGTTTATAGTTAATATGCGCCTAACTGGTGATCTTCACCATAGTATCCGGAGTCAAAGAGAGGATCTCAGGATCGTGATATGCTTTCTACAATTAACTACCTCTCATGCCTATAAATACAAGATGATTACTACAATTAGAGGATCCTGACTCTCTTGCATTTATACTTTGATACTCTTTTATACATAACCAAGTATTAACTTAATCATAGGGATAGATGCTCTGGAACCATATTTGGTGCACCCTCTTTAGTTTACATATGTTACTTGTGCAGGTTGCCTCTAACTTTTACTACCCAACCAAATCCAACCATCAACATTTTGGCATCATCTGTTTTCTACAATCACAACGGCAAGAAGCAAATGCATCACTTACTTAAACCAACAAGATAATGCCAACACAGTTGAGCAGTTGCTTAACCAACCGAGCAACACCTAGAACTAACGTCTATAGTGAGTTCCACTAGACAATGCAATTGGTTTAGTGCACTTCACATGCTTAGAGGAAATATTCCTCAAGTTGTTGGCAGAGGATCAAGAGCTGAAAGCAAAGCTTGATGAAAGGGAGCGATAGGACATCCCTTCACCACTAGAGGATGTCTCCAACAACAATGTTCTACCACCACCACCATTAGTAGTTGAGAATGACCCCTGAGTTGTCCTACCCTTAGCATTAGTAGCTGCTTAGAATAACACTCCAGCATTACCTTGCAGTAAGTGCTCAGATTAGTAAGAAGTCGATTCACACCATACCATAGCCAGTAGGAACTTAGATGAGATCGAGTAGTTCATGTAAACACCATAAGTTTTTAGATTCGAACTCATAGCCGGTTAAGAGAATCAATGGATAATCCATAGAATTGCTAAAGATATAATGGTTAAAAATCTTAACTATAAGATGAACAAACCTTAAATGCTAAGTCAAAAACCCTAATGGTAATAAAAACCCTAAACCTTAATTGTATGCGTAAAACTCTAAACCCTAATATGCAAGAAACTCCAAAGTGACTATAAAATCTTAATAGACCAGCTAAAACCATAATTGGACATCTAAAACTCTAACTTAACCAATGAATCCTTATTATACAGCTAAACCATTTGCTAATTATAAACTATTTAGCTAATCGCATTAAAACCCTAACAATTCCTACTTTTACTAGATCCGTAAACAATGAAAAATTCCAATTACTAAAGACCATCAATAATTTAGATAAGGTTAATACAATGAATTAGGACAATTTAGTATAAAAAAAACCCTAAGAAATCCCTAATTAGTGCCTCATATACTTAATCATGATTAAATTTATGGTTACACCACAATTTGCTAGCCAACTCAATGCATCTTAATTAACAAATTGATAAGAGCAGTTAAGGAGAAGATGCCAAAATTTTTAGTTGGCATATATTCATAATTAATGCCACATAATATCTTGAGGAGGCAATGATACGGATTTCCAGGAAGGGGATAATACATGGCTATTGATATCACATAAACTAGGGGTAGGTTCAAACCTTAAGACGGTCTAAAAGCTAAACAGTAGTTAAAGGTTGAGTAGGGGTCTTTATGCATTGATAGTGGATATAACTCAGTAATGCCTCCTACGAGCTTAGGTTGTACTTAATGTTACATACAAATGTGACTGGAGGGCACTCACCACTAATTTACACTTACAATGCACTATATAAGAGTAAGCAAATGATACTTAGCTCATGAAATTCAGTATGTTCGAAATTCAATGTCACTAACTATTGCGGTTGTTACATATTTCCAGTATTTATATGACCCAATTAGGGAAATGAAAATTCAACAAATGCATCATCTGACGCTCATTAAAGAAAACCTTGAAGCCACGGAATTTCGCAAATGCTTAAAAGCTTATGAAGAAAGAAATTACTAAGAATCTCTAAATTGTAAGCCATGTCACAAATGTTTAATCGTTATATCAAGGGCAACAAAACAACTATAAGAACGGAACATTACACATAGAGAGGCAAATACCACATCAACAATACAGAATTCAAATTGTTCTAATACAATGCATGGACAAGCAGCAGTTTTGCAGAAGAGATGAATCATAGAATGATGATCTAGTGACTTTATATACTTTACATCAACTGAAGAAATAGATTAAATAATGCCCAAAACCTCCTAGACTTCGTCAAATTAGCTCAATTTAATGCCATGGATTGATTTAACAGGCTAATGACAAGTTCCAATAAATTGAGCCTAATTAAGGATGTTTTAGGAAAATTTAGCTTGATAGGCTCAGAACAGAGATCGCTAGACTAGTTTTTTTTGCTCTCATCCTTACTCGAATCTCTCATACATGAAGAGTATACTCAAAAAGGGTCTGTTTATGTCTGTTTAGGCCTCCTTCAACCTTAATAGGCCTTCAAAAAACTTATATTAAAAGATCGGCTCTTTTACATAAGAAATGGGCTAAGCTTTTTATAAGTTTAAGAAGACTTGGGCCTAAGCCTAGCCCAAGCCCAAAGCCCATGGTTCATAGGGCTTAAGAGGCTTAATTGTAGCCATCCATCATCTGATATGATCTACTAGTCACTACCAATGGTTAATGTGATCTGTCGATCTTAATGTCATCCAATGGTCAAGATCAAGGGCTAGAATCTATATATAGGAGCCTCTTTTTCCTTATTTGGAACATTGAAAGCATTGGCAAGCTTTACAACAACACTGTTACTCTACCCTATAAAAGTTCAAATCAAACTATCTTGTGAAGAATGGATTAACAACATTCAAGAACATAGGATTTAATTTGTTGTCACATACCCACATCATGAGATATCAAATTTGTCTGTTTCTCTTCCTATGCGTCTTTCTAAGATCATCCCTTCATGTATAATCAGATCAGAACTTCTTTAAGATCAACTGTATGTACATCATATGTAATCATTCAACAATAGTAACCCTTACCATACTTGCGCTTATTTTCCATTTGATTTGGATGGATTCACTAAGATATCATTTCCAATAAAGAAATTTTAGTTGCTTTTTTTTCTTATATATTTTTTAAAAATGTTTTCATAAATAAATGGAATAATGTATCAATCATTGGTGAGCTTTTCAACTAATAGCTTGAATTTTATTGCTAATTTCAATATCGAATTGGACTTTTCAAGGTAAGAGACACCCCTTATTTTAACTCTATCTAAAGACGTCTTTCACGTTGTTTTTCTTTTTCTAAGTTATGGACTACAATATGTGCTAAACAATTATTGTGATGAAGTTATTCCATTTACGATACACTTAGGACAAATATTTCCTTCCTCAAACTCCTATTTCAAGTGCATCCCCACTAAACATGTACAAGTGGGTCTTAACTCATAGATTAGCTTATTTAACCTGCTTTTTAAACAAGTTTAGGTAGAGGTTTTTTTGCCTTGTTTAAAAAGTGGGTCAAATGAATCTAATTTGTTTAACCCAAAGACCAGGATCAGTTTAAGTTGGCTCATTTAATATATTTATGCCTTTGACTTGCTAGCTAACCATTTAACTGGCTTGTTAAATGGGTTAGTGCCAAGGTTTCTTAGCTCGTTTAGAAAGCAAAACAAATAAACCCAATTCACTTGACCCAAAAGCCAAAGTGGTTTAAGCTGGATTGGCTTATTTAACTCGTTTGCTTATCTCTAATCCTCACCTATCACATGCACACAAATGGATAGATGGAATAGCGACCATAATTACGTATTAATTTCTTATGCAGATGTGTATTGTGTGCATATGATTGGTTGGGAGATGCTCGAGATCAAAAGTTCAAAATAGCAAATATTTATCTAAGAAGCGAATTCTAAAATTGAACTTGTCCACCTAACTGAGGTTTTCTTTTCTCAGTTCCTAATTCTTTTCCCTTTTTCTAAATTTTATGTCATTTATTATTGGATTGTTCAACTAAATTTATTTATTAATAATATTTAAACAAATAATTGTAAACTAGTCATAAGCTGACACATGTCCCTTTTGTTAGCACTAACAATAGGGAGAAGCACAATATGAGTTTTCAAAAGGACAAAAACATTGATAATGTTTTTATAATTTTCCAAAAAGATAAATTGTAAGTGAAATGCCTTAAGCTTATCTTTAATCAATTATGTTTATTTTTTCATCTCCTTAAGTGAGTATTAAAAAATTTTAATCTTTTAAATATGTGCTTTGGGACCCTATTAACAATTTTCACAAACTAAAAATAAAATATTAAAAAAATAAAAAATGTAAGAAATTAAAATGATAATATATTAATAAAATAATTAAACTAACTATGAATAAATTTAAAAATAAATCATTGGTTATTGTGAATAAACCTCCAACTTCCGAAGAATGTTTTTACTTATAACTTTTAAAAATATACATATGGATACTAAGTTATCACTAAATCTTCAAGATTGTCTTGTTACTATTTATGATTATTGCAAAACTCTAGTTGCTCACAACCGATATAATTTAAGGCCATCGATATGACTTAGGACATTCAATACGATTTAGGGCTTTCGGAAAATCTTGTTGGAATCAAATCAAACTTCAATATGAGGTCACAAAAGTTATAATAGGAGCCTTAATAAGGTCTATTTTTCGAAATAAGTATATAGAATATTTAATTTTAATAAAATATAATTTTATCGAGATCACTTGCTCATTATCGAAAACTCAAAATTTAAGTTCTAAAATATAACAAAATCTTAAAGATAAATTATTTGACTTATAAAAAAAATATTTTAGAGTCAAATAGCACGTATTATAATTATATAATCATACTATATGCACTATATGTAACTGATATGCATATATATTGATATAATATACTAACTAATGGATAAAATATGTAATCAATTATTAAAAAAAATAAAATAAAATAAAATAAAAATGTTTGGCACTAAAAATAGGCATGGAACCTAGTTGGAGGACTTAGAGATGAGTGAGGATGAGTTGTCAACTAAAAATTAAGCCTAATAATCTATATTACAGGTAGTAAATTAGCAAAAAGATACTTAGACTTGCTTTTTCTTTTCCCATCGATTGGAGCATTATATAAGGACATATGTGGTGAGTCTTGAGTCATTTTGGTAGAACAAAATATGGAAAACAATCCCAAAAACTAAATTTAGTTTTTGAATAGAAATTAGGAAAATATAGAGGAAATAGGTTCTTATGGCTATGTGTAACTTGACATCAAGCTACATGGGGCCTTGAAGTTTGGTGATGAGATAAACTCAGCCAATAAAGGGCAGTAGTCGAATGGTAGCTAGAGACCTGTCCAACAATAGGTGCTTTTTCTTGATCTGAAATTCAATTAATTATTAAACATATCAAATTAAGTTAGAAAAATCTTGAAAATGTCTTTTGGAGTTATTTTATTAGTACTTTAATGTAGTAATTTTTATTTTATTGAAATATTGTTGACTCATATAGTACCTCCTTAAGAAAATGTTTTGTTATTAAGAATATTAATTTAATTTTTCAAAATATCAAATGTTGTTATTTTGAGCTGAAAATTTGTGTTCTACATACTCATCTTATGTACTAAATTATAGTTCAAGAATTCTTGGAAATTATGATGTTTACTATTTATTATAATTTATTTTGATTAAGTTGGATATTTTCTTGATTAAAGAAAATAAAGGGTTTTTAAACAAATCCTTGAATAAAACCAACATGTAATGATTTTTGGTAACTAATGATGTTAACATAAGTGTTATATTTAGCTCCTAAGGTCAAGGATAGTTATTTACTTATTTTACGATAATTTTTGGCAAATTTAAGTCAAAACCAATATTTTGGGAAAACCTATATAATATGTTAATTGGATAATTTTCTTGATAAGAACTTAAAGAATACGATTTTGTGAGTCCAAGGTATTTTTGGTCAAATTAATTGGTTACATATACTAGTTATTAGGTAATTTCTCTCTGTTTACTTATAATATGAATAATATAATATATTGTTAATTTGTATTAATAATACTATAGTGAGAGGTAGTATTAGATAGCCCTATCTTGATATATTCGCTTACTGGTCCTAAATTGAGATAGGTAGTAAGAAGTGGCAATTTCGTAAGTAATATAATAGCTTATTATAATTAGAGGGTAAATTAGGGAAAATGTCAAAGGATATGGTCATGTAAGTGGGGTTTTAACTTTAAATCCAAAGGTATGATTAAGTTTCTTTACTAGTAAGGACTAAGCATATATGTTGGATAGCATTCGTTTAATGGTTTTAGAACTAGCTCAATTTAGAGGACAACTCAAAGAATAAGCTCATATTTGATATATAGTTGATTGTAGTGCTATGTGCATCTCTCTTAAGTGATATAGCTGAAGGAGAACACAATCTTGATGCATAAACTTGAGATAATCATTGAAACTAGATAAGTAGATCTAATCCATACTTAAAGTAGAATTATGTCTACTCATAACACTGTGTGTTGCGTGAATATGACTATGAACCTTGGTTGGATTGTTGTAATGTGTTGTTTATTGTTAATGTGGTGTTAACAGCATGTTATATTAAGTCAGAGGGGAAAGCGAGAACTAACACTATCTTCTAGGTATTCCACTAAGTGAACCCTAAGTAAGGTTATAACTTATTAGGGAGAGAATAAAAATTAAATTTGGATATTTAAATTGAATATAACTTAAAGTTAGATGTGTTAAATAACATACTTTGTTTGCTAAATACACAGCATGGCACGAAAGGAGGCCAATGGGTTGGGATTTCTAAAACAAGAAGTTTTTTATAATTAAGAAAACATTGGTTCTATAAACTTAGTAGTGGAAGAATATAACCTTGCATTGCTCATGTAACTCGACTACTTTAAGTTGTCTAAATTAATAAAACTAGGGTCTTAAGGGTCCCACTCCTAAACTATTCCTTATAGGCCTTAGGTTCCTAAACATTTGATCTAGATATTCGAGTATATCGACTAACCAATAGTGTGAGCTAGGAAAGCTTAGGGAATCGATACCAATGCATGCTATGCATGAGCATAGTATATTGCATTATTGGCATAAAATACTTGGCTTGATTAATATATAAATAAAAACTGAGTTTGCCGCCTACATCTATGCTATATGATTTTTTGCTTATATTGGGTTGTCTGCAATCCACTCTCACTTAGTTTCAAAAGTTAAGAGGATAAAGTGTTTTATCCTCATGTTTCGAAGGGTCCATCACTAAGGGGTATGCATTTTGAGAGCATTAGTCGGGGTCAGCATCTTTTGGAAGAAACTTATACTAAGTTTGAAGTTTTACTACTATGAAAGAGGAAAAAAAAAAAAGTTTATGTTTTATAGATGTAAATAGTGAAGTGTACATATAAGTTGTAAATAAAGTTATCTTTTATGGAAAAAGTAAGTTTGTATTTGAGATGTTACATTTTGTGTTATGTTCGGATGAGACAATTGTTTTAACAATTTGCACCTATTTTTAAGCCATAGAAAGATAATATACTCTTTTAGAGTATATTGGGCTGGTAAAATTGCCATTCTATTCCATGCATATTCCTTATATTATGGCTATTCCCATGTTTGGTTGCATTTTATGCAACAAGAACATAGAATCCCTATTATTAAAAATTAAGAATTGTCATTCATTCCAAAAGACTAAGCAATAGTGAATCCAAATCCCCCACCCCCAAAATAACCTTATCATAATCACATTATCATAATTACACAACTCTCATTACTACTTGTAATGACTATTAAAGTAGTTAAATAAGTTACATGTTGCATATATATATATATATATATGGTTAGATTATATTTATGTATTAATAATTTAATTTGATGTGTATATTTGCATACGTTATGCAAAGTCTTTCCAACCCAAACATTGCCTTACCCCCATGCGTGCCGCCACAAATGACCTCGCTCCCCACCCCCACCCCCCCCCAACACATACACACACACATACAAAAAGAGCATGGAAATTATGATAAGTTGTATAAAAGGGCATCCTAGTACTTTTAGAAGCTATTCAACTCTTTTTCTTCAAAGTCATTTTACCAACCAAATAAAAGAATACTAATTCTATGCTACAAAGAATAGCCATTCAAGCCTAAGCTCAACTCTATTCTATTACCATGAAATTGCAATTTCATTTCACCCTTATTCCTCACTACTATATTGTGAAAGTTTTTTCTTTTTTGGCCCAAATGCTTTTGGAGCTAAAAGTGTTTATTTGCTATTAACCAAATGGTCATAGCTATAGTTATGTAAATGAGGCAAGTTATGCAGTCAACTCATTTAACTTGCAAAAATATGCAGGTTAGGCTTAAAAATTTTGACCCTTGCTTAACTTGCATATTAAAGTGGGTCAACCTATTATGAGTTAGGTTGGCTTGCTAACCCAAAAGAAAAGCTTTTATGGTAAATCATAATTTGAAGCTTAATTTAATCCTTTCTCCATTTTTGCATGAAACAACTAAAAAATGGTTCACTCATTAAAGGAAAATGGATGCTAGTGGGTCAACAAAATCTAACACTTTTTACTTTGAATTTTCACTTTAAAATTGTGGAAATGGAGAATATATCTAGAGAGTTTTAGACACACGATGCTTACTAGTAATGTGAGATTAGTAAGTGTATAATTCATCAATTGGCATTGGCCTTTTGAGGAAGTGTAGTATTTGGATGAAGAAGCTTGGTAAAATATTTACTCCTAATCAAGGTAGGCTATCCAAACTATATAGTATAAGTAGATTACAGACTAGCTATTGGTGACTATCACAAGTTAAGAAATTAGAGAGAAGTGATTACTTTGGTAATATGTTGCCTCACGAGGGGTAGGGTACATGGGAAATAAATATCACAGATTGGATTGGGCCAAGAAGCCATAATTAAACGGCTTACTTTTGTAAGTTTATGGACGAGAATAAATGTCATCTTAAGTGGAGTTTGCTTGTTGTTATGCTTGGTTCATGCATTCATTTATTTACTTATAGTAATTTGTGTAGTGTTAAGCACTAGTTCTGTTGGTTTGTTGGTTAGTATAGGTTACTCTGGACACTATGCGCTTAACCTTTAAGGACCATTAATGAGAGGAACCAAGTATTTCAATTACTACAAAACAAACATGGCTTTGCTCATGTTAATGACATGTAATAAACCACCACGTCCTTTATGTTCAAGGTTTAGATTTCTCCTATCAATTTTACAAATTTTTTTTTTTATTTTTTATGTTGTTTTTAATATTTATTTTTTTTTATCGTATATATACTTTTTATTTTTTATGAATCCTCGAGTTATTTTTTATTCTATCATTAAATAGTAAAGTTTTGAAAGCATATTTTCTGAAAAATGTAAAAGTGAATTATGTCTTTTTTTTTTTTTTTTTTGCCAAAGATATGAACTATGTGTTTATTTTAGAAAGATAATACGGTTACTTTACAATTTAAAAAAAAAAAATAGTCTTTAGTGCTTCTCAATTTCATATATGTTATCATGACGTTATTAAGATATAGAATAGTAGCACTTAATATAATAAAAGCTTCCCTGAAATTATTTATAAAGAAAAAGAAAAAACCAAATGCGTTATGGATCAACTCATCATGCCTTACGATAATAGAACGGTTCGATTGGGATAACCTGAAAATCGAATAAAATTGCTACGGATGAGCATTGAAACTGAAACTGGTAAAACCTTATATGATAGGGAAGGTTTTAGAGTGGATATTGAACACCATAGGGTAAATTATGGTTTTAAAATATCAAAACATATAGTCATATAGTAAGGTACAAAGTAAGACCCACTTGGCACCCGGCATCTGCTCGAAACATGTGTATATCACAAATTCCATCGTAAGGTACTTGTCACTTGAGTTATTCATGGAATAATTAATCTTATATGCACAATACCATTTACACATATGATTTATTTGCTAAATAATAATGCTTAGTGCATTGGCATAACATAAAACTCATTATTTTAGGCTAATACTTGGTTAGTAATCAAATATATCTCAAATATTTGATTTGAGTTAAGTTGTTCCTATTTGTTGTAATTTATTATTATTTTATGCATTTATTAAAATTTCTATATTTACAGTTGTTATGCAAATGTTACATCAACCTACCATTAATATATCATGACTTTTGACACTGTAGTTTTTAACTTAAAAGGTAAGAATAAAAAAACTCATAAATTTTACAAGGTAATTTATAACTTATAGATATACATGGTATAGATTCTAAGATAATTTTGAATGGTCACATACCATTTTGAAACTTTTATCCACAAGATGAGGATAGGTGTTGTTGTTGATGATTAATCATATGCAATGCATGTAAAGCTCGTTTTAGAGAAGTCTTAATTTGATGAAACATGAAGGAATCATATTAGAGAGAGCCGTAGAAGGAGGAATAGGCTAGTTGCATGCATGACAGTAAGTTGTAATAAGTAGATTCAATAATTTTATTGATCCTTTCTTAAACAATTTGTTGTTTGATTTTCTCTTAAGGGATTTTATAAGAACTTTTACATTTTTCTTAAACCTTGTAAGGAATAAAATGCATGTAAAATGAGAGGATTAGCTTTATAATTATAGATTTTGAAGGCTAATATCAATCGTTGGATCATTTTGAGATGAATGATTGAGATCTGTTGTTATTAGCAGCAGTTGAATTGGTCCTAATGGTCAAAAGGCTTATATTGATCCCCTTTTTTTCTTATGGACTTAGGCTTTGGATATGGGCTTTGGAGATGGGCCTACATAAGCCTTAATGAAAAAATAAAGAAAGCTTAACTCATCATTGAAAGGCTAATTGTTTAAATAATATTTATTTTAGCCATTTAAAGGCCTACAAAAGGCTAAACGAAGCTCTAACAAGCCTCGAGAGCCTTCTTTTAAATCTATTTTTCGCGCATGAGGCAATCGAGTAAAACCAAGAGTAGAAAAGAACTAATCCGACGATCCCTCTTCTAAACCTATTAAGCCGAATTTTCTTAAAATATTCCTTATTAGATTTAGTTTTTTAGATCTTATCACTAGTCTATTAAATCGGTTTATAGTATTAAATTAAACTAAAAGCCCAATTACCAAAACGTCACTCTACTTCTTACCTCATGACTAAAATCTCTTTTGATGAAACTAGGGGCGTTTAGTGCATATCATTTAACTAGCCACTTCATTTGCGCTCGCTGAACATGTGTAAGACATTGAATTGTCGCTTTCATTTAGCTTATTCATTGAATTATTGCTTTTTGCTTATCAATGAACTGTAGTTAAGTACGTTTCACAGATGAGTTGATGCAGTATCTGCCTCTCAGTATGTAATGTCATTATGGCTGTTTATTGCCCCCAAATAGAAATTTCTTTATTTGTTTGAAATTTCATACCATGTCAATAATTGAACCGACTTTCTTTCTTCTCCTTCTAATAACGCCCCTTCAATGGCTCCGTTTTCTCTTCCTTATTTAATGCTTTCATTCATAGTGGTCAAGAAATGTCAAGAGCCATTATAATCGGTTAAGTAATGGCTTATTATAACAGTTAAATGCAGCTTTTAATTCCCACTTTTAATCTGCATTAATCTTTAAGAAAAAATGTAATAACTTCATCTCTAATGGTGACGATTTCTCTTTCATCTTTTTTGTTCTTTTTCTTTTCTTTACTCTTACACTTTCTTCTCCGATACCATTAGAATCAATTCAAGGAAAATGGCTAAGTTATTTTTTCCTCAAATCTGCATTTTTTTTCCCACTTTCCTTTAATCTAAAGAAATTATAGTCTCAGCCTCTCTTCCTTTCCCCTTTTTTATTAATTCATCACACATATGTTGTTTGTTAACAGCTATACCGACCAGTTGATCTAAGCGGTTCCACGACATGGGTGAAGGACAGAGGTCGACAAAAATAATCGGTAGAGATAACCCCTCTACAGAAGATAGTCATGTTAATGCGGTGTTCTAATTGTTTAAGTTCATTTCTCTTATTTCATCTCTTTTATGGCACTGAAGATCAAGCTTTAGCAGATTCAAGGTTTATATAAAACTTCAAATCATTTCCGCACAAATGTCCTTGTCGCAAGTGTTGGTTGACAGCCATCTTTCTTTGCAAGAGGTGGATAAAGAGTACACTATTCTCGTGCACTTATGAATCTAAGCTTGTACCTTCATTTTTGTGTAGATTCTTTGGAGTATGGACTTCATAGTTACTCTTTGCTGACGGTCAATTTTCTTCAGTAATTGCCAAACGATGCTTTACATTTCGGAAACATTGTTTGGACATGTTATTATGGTTTGAATTCACCAAATGGGCTTCCTCGCTTGAGATATAAGCTGCTCTCAACGTGGAGAAAGAAAAAAAAAAAAAAAACGAAAGAATAATTGCAAACGTGGTTCAAATGTCGGCTTCAAGATATTCTGTTGAACACGTCTGTATGTGATCATGGGCTGATGACTTGTGCGCTGGCTTCAAACCATGAAGCATGGACACTCCGGTATTTTGCTGCACGTGTGATAGAGCTTGGATATCCACCATAAATCATCTTTCTTTTATTGATAGACGAGACAATGGAATTGGAACGCCCGAAGGCGAACTAAAGTACGATAGAAGAGGTTTTTATTGTTTCAAGGGGAGAGCTCTAAATGCGATGGAGAAGAGCTATTGGTCTCATAGCAGTCATCTGTGATTCATGGTGTAGCTAAGCGAATTATTCAATTTGGTCTCCCTTCTATGCCGTAGCAATTGTGGTGAAGGGGGATATATATTTTTTTCTCATTCCCAGACTTATCATTCTTTTAAATGAAGTAGAAAAAAAATAAAAAATCCTGGAGCCCCGCTTGATTTGAAATTATTTATTAGTCTTGTACCATCAACCGGGGAATCATCTATTTGATCTTTTTTTTTTTTTCTTTTTTCACGACGATGTCCGTACATGAAGGTTTGCGTTTCGTTCATGAAAGCCATTTTCCCTTTCCTTGTGTTTTAAATAGCAAATATCACATTTGTTTTCTTATTTTTGCAGGTTGTCTCTTAGTACTTCTTTCGCAAATAAGGTTGCTACAACAAGAAGCAAATCCAAGGTCAACCCTAGGTTATATGGTTCCCGGTGTCAAACTGCATAGAACCTAGCTCCCAGTCTTGACATTTAACTCAATCTTTAGTTACTTCAATAACAATGCATCCCCTTTTAAGGACTATTTCCACATAAGCGGTTATTTGGTCAACCTTAGGTTTCACCTAGGTCACGATATTACCCCACTTGGGACTTAGTTCTACATCATAACACCCAATTCAAGCCTCAATTGCTTCAACAGTAATGTATGGTACTATACCAAGTAAAGTTACTACAAGAATATACAAATCCGAAGTAAAACTAAGTTTCTTGTATTAACTACTCCCTCATGCTTATCCTACAAGTAAGGTTATTATGACAAAACTCAAATCCGAGGTTAATCTTAGGTCTCATATGGGTTCCTAATATTAACTACTTAAAGTTTACACATCAAGTTGCAACACTTGATTCAACTTTAGCTACTTCACCAACAATACACAATGCTTCTTAATAAGGATTGGAATAACCTTAGCATTATCTCTGCATTCCACATCAATGCTTTATCAACAAAGTTTTCAAGTGTTTTCATCAACACTTGGTGACATAACAAAACATTGTTGCACTTAAGCAACATCATACTTCAAGCATCATCACTAACATTCAATGAAACCACACCACGAAGCTCCACTTAGACCTAAAACATAGAGAAGGTGGATCATAGCCAACATCATCATTCTTGAGTCTTGTATGTGTATCAACTCTCATCAAGCGAGTAAGCTTCAATCAAAGCGTCTGTCAAGTCAAGCATTAGCTTTTTCTCCCCTAGTTATGTCACTTCATTATATGATGGGCAGCAATAATAAATTTATAGGGTCATTTTCACATATCCTCACATGAATTCTTTTAAATTAGCTTATGTCAAATCTTTAAGTAGAATACATTATATAGTTATAACTCCTTTGAGGTTAAATAAATGCTTGGAGACGAGGGGGTTCATAATCAAAAAATAAAATGTATAAGTTATTGGAGCTATTTCAACTCCATTAGTGGCTTTGTGCTTAGAAGCATGATGGTCACAACCAAATAGTAGTAGGATAGATTTAGTGGAGTTACTTTGACTCCTAAAGATTAGTTGCATACTTAGGATGATTGATATTATAAACAAGTATAAGCAAGGTTATTTCGACTTAAATCGCTTCAATTCTAGTTATTGTAAAATTGTCTTGATGAAGGGTAAGACTACTTTAGTCTTCTCCTTCTAAAGGTGCATCTTTTGAGTCCACAACTGCTCATTAGGAAATGATATGCTTGAATAGCACTAGATAGTAGTAAGATGGTTGCGTCAACCATTGGTAGAAGAAGATCACTTCAATTTCGTAGATGGAGATTACTTAGATGTAGCATTGTGATTGCCAAGCCTACTATAGGATCACTTTGGTCCTTTATAACTAAGAATATTTCATTCTCTTAAGTATTGCTCACCGCATACTTAAAAGAGAATGCTTTTATTAAATGATGGCAACTACGATGATGTGATTGCTTGTTCATATACGGATGAGATTGCTTCAACTTCAATTATATAGGAAGGTGTTACAATTGCCAAGCTTCTATGGAGTCGCTTTAACTCGTCACAATTAAGATTGCTTTGATCTCATGAATAATGTTGCAAAAATAGGAATTGCTCATTGCATACTTAGGAGCAAATGTTTCTACTTGGTGGCAATAGTTACCATGACATAATCACTTCGATCATTCATGATGAGATTGCTTTAACCTTGATGCTATAAGGTGTTATGGCTGCCAAGCATGCTATGATGTTGCTTAAACTCGTCATAGTTGAGATCATTTCAATCTCATGAATGATGTTACATAATTGGGCATTGCTTATCATGTACTCAGGAGAAAATGCTTCTACTGAGCGACAACAGTTAACATGATATGATTGCTTCAAACGTTCATGGATGAGGTTGCTTTAACCTCAAGTCTATTAAAAAAAAAAAAGCATTACGACTACCAAGTTGTTGTCACTTCAATCCCATGAGTGAAGAACATAGGATAGCAATGTTAGCTATTTCCATGTGCTCGTAGATTATGGTGGCAATGTTAGCTATACTAAACTTTCTTCATGAAGATTATCAGTGAGGAACGTTAAGCAACGATGTTAGTTACATTAGACTTACATCAATTATCATATGCCATGGCAAATGTAAGCAGACATAAAATATTACTCTAGACTTTGATTATGCCACTTATAGTACAAGAACAATTATGATGGCTTTATATGTCAAGGTATTACGTTTCATGCTGAAGTTGAGATGACGACTTCTATATGTGAAAACTTCATATGACATCTCTTAATAAGTGAGCTTATCCTCCACTTGAAAGGGAGATAGCATAAGACTAACTGTACCTTTGAGGATTTTCATATTCGTATTTCTTTCACTTGATTAGGTCAACCAACTTCAAGTTTCAATTAATTTGAAAGAAAAAATGTTTCTTAGAACTCTTTTAATTTGCCTTTAAACTTATTGAATTTGGAACTCATGTAGTCCTTAGAATATGTCTTATCCACTACCCTCTATAGGTATGAGAATTACAAAATTAGGTTGTTAGCAGATGATGTCACCTAAATCTACTTCAAATACTTAACAAAAGACCACTTTATCATGTATGCTGAAGGATTTATCTTAAGCTTAGCTCAAATCTGGAGCACTAATATGGTGTTACTTAGTAAACCTTTGCCAATCACAAAGTTCATATGTTATATCTGAAAGATGAATAAGCTTATGCATCCTAGATAGTCAATGCCAACTCAACTATAGTTGATGAAAGGTGTAGCTACATATCAATTTCCTAATATGCATCTTCATCCTTTGTAGTAGATGTTAATCGACTGGAGTTGGATGCAGTAATAGATGTAGACCATTGTTGTAGCCCCTCCTCCTATAGGACCTCTTCATCTTTCACTAGGACTTAATGTGTTTACAAGTATAATACATCTTTTAATAAGATAACAATAGATGTAGATCTAGTATTATGTAATTCTAGTGCTAATAAAGCATTATTAAGTTACTCGCTGATGGCATTGGTGTCAGCAACTAGTTTTGGCATGCATTACATGAAGAGATTATGATGAAAACTCAAGTGTTCTCTTGCATTGATCTTTAGCGAAGCATTGGCATGAACATTATTTGACAAAGTAATAAAAGCGATCCTCTCCTTCCCATTTAGATTTTCTCGATTGTATTGAAGCAAATCTTTTAATATTTGGTATTTCTTGTAGGTATTATTCTATTTAAGAACTTCTCTTCCCTAATAAAGTTGTCATTTAATGTATTGGGGGGTTATTATTGAGGATCGATCACATGCAATGCACATGAAATCGATCTTAGAGAAGTCTCGATCTGACGACACTTAGAGGAATCATATTAGAGAGAGGTGTGGGAGGAGGAATAGGTAAGCTCAATATCTTGTGATGTGTACATGATAAGAGGTTGTAATGAGTATAGTCAATAATTTTCTTGATATGTTCCTCAACAAATTGTTGTTTAATCATCTTTGGAGGGATTTCAATAGAGCTTCTACGTTTTTCTTAAACCTTGTAGAGAGTAGAATGTATATGAAATGAGAAGATTAGCTTCCTATTTATAGATTTTAGAGGCTAATCTCAAATATTGGATCATCCTAAGATGAATGGTTAAGAATTGTTGGTGCTGGAAGCTATTGGATTGCTCCTAATGATTGAACGACTCATATGGATCCATTCTTTTCTTATGGACTTGGGCTTTAGAAATGGGCTTGCATAAGCCATAAGGCTTATTAAGAATTGAAGATGGCTTAACTCCTCATTAAAAAGGCTTATTCTTTAAATAAGGTTTGTTTTAGCCATTGTAAGGCCTATAAAGACCAAACAAAACCCATATAAGCCCCAAAAGACTTCTTTTGAATGTACTTTTGGTGCACAAGACAATTGAGTTAGGCATTACTAGCTCATCAAACCAGTCCATGGAATTAAATTAGGCTAAAAGCTCAATTCCAAAATGACTCTCTACAAGATCTTTACTCTACTTATGCTACACCAACTAGTCTTAAGAATTATAAGGTATTACATAATTTAGTTGATTTATGCTGAATCATAAACAATAAACCTTACAAATTGGATGTAAAAAGAAAAATTATTTTTGAGTTTTTGCTAATTATTTGGTTTAATCTTGTGTCTATTTTTGGTTTGATTTAATCCAAGGTATGATATGAATTGAAAGTACCTTCATTTAATGCAAAATGGAATACAAATAAAAACTTCAATTTATTTTATAATTTGTTTCCATCTTATATTCACTTTTAGCACATAAATTTTTATCATGGAATCACTATAAAGTTCTTTTTGATTTGATTCAACCATCTAAACAAAACTATAATCTCATCTCGAGCTTATTCGAATGTAAATAATCAAAATTTTGATACATGAGGTTTTATTTGTTTTTATATTCAACCTCAGTAAATATAGTTCTTATTTGATGGCAGTCTAATTAGATGGAATCACTCCATAGAATTTCCTTATGGTTTATTTCCATTGCCAAGTTCTTAAATTGAAATTGTTACACAAAAGTTGGAACTTTCAGTCTAGTTATGATAGCTAATCTTGTTTCCTTTTTTTTTTTTATCTTTTTTGTGCCCAACATTCCCCATAGTTTCCCCTTCTACCCCTAGAGAGAGTATATCAACTAAAACTAATGCAGGTGAAATATGGATACTCTTTTTGTTTATTTTTCCTCAGTATGAATATTTTATTTATATGTGTAATAATTGAGTAATCACACTTTATGGTGTCGACCATATATCATTTCTTTCAATGTATATTATGATTGTTTTTTTTTTCTTAGTTTTAGTCTCTCGTAGTAGACGCATACCTACATTACATGTGTAAGAATTAAATAAAGTTATGTAGTATAACCTATGAAATACCAAATAACGAATAAAACTACTACTAAGACCAATCATTTGACAAAAGAAAAAATAATTACATAAATTGTTTGAAAAGGTTGTGTGTGCATTACATCCTGAAAAAAAAAAAGATAAAAAAAAACAACAAAAAAGAAAAATGCTAATCATAAGATATTTGCTTCATTATGAAAAAGTCATTTGATGAATATTAATATTTATCATATCTTTTTCCTTACCTATTATAAAATTGTTGCCATTAGACATTTAATTGATATACATGAACTTGTTAACCTATATATTGCTTATTTATGATCATAGTTAGTTGTTAATTAGTAGTTAGTTGTTAGTGTTAGTTAACAATTAGTTAAATACGTATGCTCATTTATATTCTACAAGAATTCTGTATATAAACACTCTACACAATCAATTAAGATGAATTCTTATTTTTCCCTCACTATTTCTCTTTCTCTCTCTGAATTCTCTTTTTGTATAAGATCAATCTTTCATGGATAACAAGTAAGTCAAATAACTTTCCTAGATTTTATAGATTTTTTTGGTTTCTACATGGTATTAGAGCATTTGGTGTAGTGATTAGATTGATATTTTGTTGTTTATACGATTCATCTTTTTGTTTTTATTTTTTTCGGTTCATAATGGTGAATGATCTGATTCAAGTGAATCAAAATTTAGAGATAGCTAGTAATGATCTACTTTATCTCTCTAGATCAAAGAGTCCAAGTTCTGTGATTACAAATGTAGTTTTTGGTGGTTCAAATTTTATAAGCTAAAGTCATTCTATTCGCTTAGCTTTAAGGGCTAAAGCAAAGCTAAGGTTCATAGATGGTTCATGTGTCAAACCTATTGACCTAATTGGCGAAAGTAAGTGGATGAGGTGTGATTTTATGGTAAGATATTGGATCCTAAATTCTATGAATAAGAAGTTGTCTGAGGGATTCATCTACAGCCAATCTGCTAATGAACTTTAGGAAGATATTAGTGAAAGATTTGGGATTCTTAATGGTCCACTATATTTCCTATTACAAAATGAAATTGCAAACTTTAGGCAAGGAAATGTGAGTGTGACTATGTACTTTAACAAGTTGAAGCGATTATGGGATGAGTTAGATAATTTTAATGCTTTACTTGTTTGTATGTATGGGATGGTGCAGCAGTATACATGTGAGATAGTTGATAAGTGGTTGGAAATGACAAAAAGAAATAAGCTAGTACAATTTCTCATTGGATTAAATGATTCATTTGAACACATTAAAAATTAGATATTCATAATGGATCCATTACTTACAATTAATAAAGCATATTACCTAGTATACCAAGATGAAAAATAAAAACGAATAACATGTGGCAGTGTTTTAAATGATGATAGCATGGTGTTTGCTGTCAAACAACAGAGGAAGCTTGTCGTGGATGATGGGAAGGAAAAGAAAAGACAAATAGTGGGAAAATTGATGTATGTACATTGTAAGAAACAAGGACATACTATAGAGCATTATTTTGAAATAATCGACTTTCTAGAATGGTATAAAGGGTCCAAAGAGAAGAAGAGTCAGGAGACTTATGTTGGTGGAGCAAAAATTGTTGCTTAAGTGGTAAAATCTAATACTATGTCAATACTCCGTTGGATGAACCTTGGATCAATAACTTTGAAACTCAGCTTATTACTAAAGTTTGTAATGAAGTCATGAAATTGCTGAAAGGGAAAGGAGATCTATCACATGATGTAGAACATACTTCAGATAGTTCTTTCATGGCATTTGCAGGTATGCATCTATCTTCACTTGATCTTTGTAATAAATTTGAGGATGTTTGGATAGGTGATATAGGTGCCTCAAATCACATCACACCACACATCGAATTGTTATTCAACTTGTAAACACTTCATGAACCTATTCATGTAAGACTTCTTGATGGTTGCAACAAACTTGTTCATTCCACTGGAGATGTTCAGATTAATGACCAGATTTTGTTAACCAAAGTATTTCTAGTTGAAGAATTCTATTATAATCTGTTGTCATTTAACAAATTTCTTCAACATTTTGAATACATAACCCTTTTTAATAGTAACAAGTACTTGTTTCAGGACTTAGTTAGACAAACAGTTATTACTCTTGTAGATGCTCACTATGGCATTTACTTGCTGAAGTCAAACACTACTTGTTCTCAAAATCATGTTCATGGCAATGAAGACATGTTGTTAGGTTTTAGCACTCTTTCATCCTCTTTACATGTTGAATTGATACATTCACAACTTAGACATGTTTCTTTAGCTAAGCTATTACATGTACCAAATTGTAGTGGTTTGAATATAAACAACTTTCATTGAGATTCTTGTTCATGTGTAAAATTTCATAGACTCCCTTTTCCTTCTAGTGTTTTTAAGTCATTATTACCCTTTGATTTGCTTTACATAGATCTTTGGGGACCATATAACGCATTATCAAAGAGCCTCAAACTTATTATGAGGCTAAGAATGATCCTAATTGGATAAAGGCCATGAACAAAGAATTAATGGCAATAGAATCTAACTAAACTTAGGAAATAACAAAACTTCCAAAAGGGAAGAAGGCTATAGGTTGAAAATGGCTTTACAAAATTAAATATGAGCTCGATGGTTCTATAGAAAGATATAAAGAGCGTTTGGTTGCAAATGGTTTCAATTAAGTAGAGGGTGTTAATTACATACACACCTTTTCACCTATACCCTAATTAACTACTGTAAAATTATTGCTTGTTGTAGCTGTAGCTAAGAATTGGCATGTTCACCAATTATATGTGAACAATGCTTTCCTACATAGGTACTTAGATGAGGACATTTATATGCATCCACCTTTTGGTCATTTCTTAGAAAATTCGAGGAAGGTTTGTAAGCTTATTAGGTCTCTTTATGGCCTTAAACAAGCTTCGCAACAAAGGAATAAAGAATTCTCAAAGTTAATTGTTTCTTTAGGATATGTTTAATCTAAATCAAATTGTTTCATGTTTGTTAAGTGCAAAGATCGTGCTTTTATAGCAATCTTGGTATACGTGAATGATGTACTTTTGGCTATGAATTCCATCGATGAAATTGCAGTTGTGAAACATGCTTTGGACAAAACATTCACTATAAAAGATCTTACAAAAGCTAGATTTTTCCTTGGGATAGAGATATGTTGTACTAATGATGGTCTTATTCTCAATCGAAGGAAATTTATGCTTAATCTTTTGATCAACACTAGCTTGATAGGTTGTAAACCATGTTAAACACCTTCTCTAGTAAGGTTGCGGCTTAATGATTATTCTAAGGAATTGCTTATCGATCCTTCTTCCAATAGAAGAATAGTTGGTCAATTACTCTATTCAACCATAACAAGTCTAAATATTTCTTTTGTTATGTAGCAATTAAGTCAGTTCGTTTCACATCCACGAACTTCTCATTTCCAAGATGTTGTACATAAACTAAAATTTATTAAAGGAAGTGTTGATACGGGATTATACTTTCCACTAAACAATTCCCTCATACTGATAGGATATAGTGATGTAGATTGGGGTAATTCACATCTTGATGGAAAGTCATTAACAAGTTTTTTTCATATTTCTTTGTACTTCCCTTGTCTCTTGGAAGACAAAGAAGTAAACAAGAGTTTCCACATCTTCAATAGAGATAAGATATTGCAGCATGGCCTCAAAAACTAAAGAATTATTGTAGAGATCTCATTTGTTACGTGATTTGTACATTCCAATCTCACTACCAGTGACCTTATTTATTGATAGCAAGTTTGCTAAGGCAATAGCTAAAAATCATTGTCTACATAGACAAGCTAAGCACATTAAGTTAGATGTTCACTTTATACAGGACGATGTATGATGTGGATCGTAGCCAAGAACAGATAAGGCTGGTTGCCGTGATAGGTCTATGCTTGCCAAAAGCTTGAAAAGGAGGTGGTGGGAATGTGCGAGAGAACAAAAACGAATGGAAAAGGTAAGCAAACCTATGAACAATTCCAATGGATATGATGTACTAATAGAACTTCTAAGGACTTACGACACAATCCGATATGGCGCATGAATTGGTCTAATGAGGTTACTCGCCACCTAGGTTTACTCAAAGGTTAGGATAAGAGTGAAATGAGAGTAAACAACAGTGTTTACGTAAATAAGAAATATTCAATTGTATTAATGACAATTAGATGATCCTTGCGGCTACAAATATAAGGATATTTACACCCAATAAGTTAGGGCAACTTGCCTAAAAGAGAAAAACTAAAAAGGGTATTACCCTAAAGCAATAATGTATAATAATACAAAAGGGTAAAAATGAATATTCAAGAAAAGTAATGGTTAGTAGACCAGATTCTACACGTGGTCCTATATACATGGCATTGATACATTGGTAAGGCTGTTGGAGGATGTAAACAAAAGTGTATGATCAGGTTGCTTGTTCGAGCAAGTGCGACTAATTAGTCTAGGGTTTGTCTCTCATCCTCTCAGTAAGGTGATGCCGAGAAATTGGACGATCTTGACATAGCTGAGCAGATAGGCAAGGGTTGGCAGCTTTCTCGGCATTTAACAACTTGTCACATAACTTCTGATAGATGGATAGTCATACGGCTCGTCATAAAGAGTTGATCGGAAGTTAGGAGTAACTTGGCCTCGATAGGAGTCAACTGGAGCAAGAAGATTCATCTTATCAATCCCTTTGGTCTTTGAGCTTGGCTGCAGGTCAAAGGCTTAGTAACTTGATTCTTATCATTATTTCTAAGTTAATTTGGATTTGGGATCAAATCTGAATGGTCTTCAATCGATTCTCTATTAGGGTGATACGGACTAAGGTTGGCAATATTGAAGGTGTTAGAAATTCCATAAGCTTCGGGTAGTTCTAACTTGTAGGCATTGTCATTGATCTTTTAAAGGATTCTGAAAGGTCCTTCCACCCTTCAGTCCTTACAGATAGTTTGTTCCTCTTCTTACTCGAAAACCTTTCCTTGTTGAGATGAAGCCACACCAAGTCTCTCGGTAGAAATTGTTTAGCCGTCTTACCTTTGGTCCTCGCTCGCATTCTTTTGGTGGCTTGGTTGATTTGTTGAGTGACTTTGTTGTAGATGTACTGAAGGGACTTTGCTTGGCCTCTTGTGTCTAGGTCATCTTACTCGGATTTCGACATGAGGGTATGATCGAAAGGAAACTCAGGATTAAATCCGTAGATAACTTTAAAGGATGTCTAATTGGTGGTGTCATGTACTGTCCGGTTGTAAGCAAATTCGACCACTGGTAAGCAAACGTCCCAATTAGCCAAGTTTTTGCCCATTATAGCTTAGAGCAGTGATCCCAAAATACGATTAACTACCTCTATTTGGCTATCAATTTAAGGGTAACAGGAGGTACTGAATAGTAGTTTGGTCCCCATTCGACGCTACAAGGTCCTCCAAAAATGGCTTAAGAACTTTGGGTCTTTGTTGGAGACTATACTTCTCGGCATGCCATGTAATCGCATAATCTTTTGTAAGAAAAGAGAAGCAATAATCGAAGCATTATTAGTTTTAGAGCAGGGCACAAAGTGTGCCATTTTACTGAACCTATATATAACGACCATTATAGAATCTTTGCCTAGGGTAGTACATAGTAGTCCGAGAACAAAGTTTATGCTCAATTCGGTCTAAGGCTTCGTTGGAACAGGCAATGGCATTGCTTTTCCTTTTTCTTTTTTGGCTTAACACTTAGCCCTCTTGCATACAGTATAACTTTCAACCACATGGTGCATATCTTGCCTCATTTTCAGCCAAAAGAATCGACCACTCAGCAATTCATATATTCTTTTCTCCCCAAAATGCTCGGATAGTCCTCCATTGTGGGCTTCCCTGATTAGTAGCTCCAAAAGTGAATAGGTCAACACACATAATTTTCCTCCTTGGAATAAGTATCCCTTTTCCATATGATACTTGTCCATTGTCCTTCCATTGATACAACGCGTAAGTATGGGTACAAAGTGTGGATCTTTAGAATACTGCTCTTTGATACTTGCAAACCCAAATGGCCTAGTTTACAATTTAGTTAAAAGTGCTTATCTCCTTAAAAGAGCATCTACAATTACGTTATTCTTTCCTTACTTATACTTTATCACAAAATTGAATCTTTGAAGGAATTTAACTCGTTTTGCTTACTGCTTTGACAACTTGGTCTGACTTCGAAGGTACTTAGGGACTCATGATTAGTATAAATGACAATTCTCTTGGCAGTAAATAGTTCTACCATACTTGCAATGCTCAAATCAGTGCAAAGAGTTCTTTGTCATATACTGAGTAGTTTAATAGAGGTCTTCTAAGCTTCTCACTATAGTAAGTAATTGGTCGGCCTTCCTGTATTAAGATAATGCCTATTCTAATACCTAACGCGTCGCATTCTAGCTCAAATATCTTCTCGAAGTTAGGTAGAATAAGTACAGGGGTAGAGGTCAACTTTTCCCTTATCTTGGCAAAAATTCTCTCGTCTTTTTCTCCTCATTGAAAGTCGATGTTCTTCTTTGTTAGCTTAGTAAGCAGAACAGTGATGGTGCTAAAATTCTTAATGAATCTTCTATAGAATGAAGCCAGTCCGTCGAAACTTTTCACACTGGCACAAGTAGTAGGAGTTAGCCACTCGATAATTGCTCTAACCTTCTCGTCATCCATTCATAAGAATTCCCTATTAATTACATAGCCCAAGAATAGCACTTCCTCCTGGCAAAAGCAACATTTCTTCACATTGCCAAATAATCTCCTGACATAGAGGATATTTAGTACAGCTCGGAGATGTTTGCAGTGACTTGGCATGTTGGCATTGTAAACTAGGATGTTGTCAAAGTATACCACGATATGCTTCCCTATCAGATGTATTAGCACATGGTTCATCAGCCTCATAAAAGTGTTTGGGGCATTTGATAAGTCGAATGGCATGACCATCCACTCATAAAGTCTACGTCGAGTTTTGAATGTTGTTTTTCACTCATCTCTTGGCTTCATTCGGATTTGATGGTAGCTAGATTTCAGATCAATCTTATTGAAGACCTTGGCTCCACTTAATTTATCAAGCATATCTTCTAACCTTAGAATTTGGTACTTGTATTTGATTGTGATTTTGTTTAAGGCTCGGCTATTGACACACTTTCACTAAGTTCCATCCTTCTTCGGTACTAGAAGCACCAAAACAACATAAGGGTTGAGACTCTCCTTAACATACCCTCTCTTTAGTAATTCATTGACTTGACGTTGGAATTTAAATGCCTATTCGGGACTCATTTGGTAGGCTGGCTTATTCAGCAGGGCAGTGCTAAGTATTAAGTCAATTCAATGTTCAATGCCTTAAAGCAGCGGCAATCCTTCGGGTAACTATTCTAGGAATAGATTGGCATATTCATCCAGTAGCGCTTACACTTCCTAGGGTAGTTTATCCTGCTCCATCTTTAATAAGCGCTCGACCAACATAAGGGTTGACTCATCAGCATTGATGGCCTCTTAGAGTTCGGCTCTACTCATTATCAGAGTCTTCTTTGATCTGTGAGCAAGTTTTTTCTACAATTTGTTAACTTCTCTCGGCGGCATCAAGTTTAGTGTAATCTTTCGACCATCCTTCTTGAACATATACGTGTTCTTGTATCTGTTATGGATAACTCTTTTATCAAATAGCCATAGTCGGTTGAGTAACATATGCGAGGCATGCATGGGCAGCATGTCGTAGAGAATCTCGTTGGAGTAGTTCCTAATTGTGATCAGTAGTACTAATTGCCGGAGGACATGTAGTACTCCCTTATCAATGTAACTTGTATGGCTTTGGGTGTGCAATGGTTAGCAACTTCAATTGTGTGACTATTTTGGCTGATGCCACATTGGTGCAACTTCCACTATCCACAATTATTGCTCGCACTTGATCATTCATCTTATAGGTGGTATGAAACAAATTCTCCCTTTGCTCCTCCTCTTATAAGGGTTCTATGTTCATTGTATGTCGAACAACTAGGACCAATTGGTCTAAGTCCTCGGTAAATACATCTTCTTCAATGAGTTCCTTTTCGGTAGAGATCTCTTTCTCCTCAGGCTCCTCGTCAGTACTTTCTACCTCCAACGTCGGGACATTTCCCTTGATCATCATAGTTCTTCGGTTTGGGTATCGAGTAACCATATGTCCAAAACCTTAGGCATTTGAAGCACTTAATTAGACTTGTCTTCCATCCAAATCCTTGCCTTTTCTCATAAGTTCGGGTCAGCAGATCACCATTAAGTTGGCCTTTCTGTTTGGCTCAGACATTTACCCTTTGGTTTGGCTTGAGACTCGACTGAGCTTAGTAACTTCCCTATACTACTCGGTTAGTTAGCAATCTTGCCTGTACTCGGCTTCTTCTCTGTCTCTTTACTCGTTGGGCTATTTTGATGGCTTCATCCATTGTAGCAAATCGTTGGAGCTCCACAATGTCTCGAATATCACCTCTTAACCCCATAATAAATCTAAAAATTGTTCGTACTGGGTGTTCCTCCACTTCATATTGAATCATGAGCATTTAGAATTCCTGAATATACTCGTCAACTGTTTAGCCTCCTTATCTCAGCTCCTAAAGCCAAGTAAAAGTTTCTTGTAGATAAGTATCTAGCACAAATCTATTTCTCAGTATTCTCTTCATCTTAAGCTAAGTATTAATCTCTCGGTAGCCTTCTCACCTCCTTACAGCTTAGAAATTCTTTCACCACATGGCGGTATATCCGGAGAACTCAATAGCAACAATTCTCACTTTCTCGTAATCCTCATATTGATAATAGTAAAAAATACACTCCACTTTCTCTTCCCATTCTAAATATTCATTCAACACTCTCAGAATCTGAAGCTTTACATGGTTAGATGCTCTAGGGGCTCAAGCTTGCTCTTCTTCAAAGCACTCTTCCTCATCCTCCTTATCCAGTTCTCTCAGGTTTATCCTTCATTTTACTCGTCTGCCTACTCCTTCACCTTGAACTAATCGAGCTAGGTTGTGACCTCTAGTAGATTGAGCAGCTTATGAGGTGTTTTGAGCGGCTTCAGTTGGTCGATAAGCCAACGCATGAGCAGCTTTGGTTAAATCTACTAAGAGGTTAGCCACCTCATTAAGTCTCTCGTCAATGCTCTTGGAAGTTCCCTAAGATTGTCGGCTATGGTGGACAACTCCACTGTTGTCATCAATACCAATGTTCACACTTAGGTCGGTCATTTTCTCCATAGATTCAAAGGTTAAACTCTTTAACTAGGTGTTTTAGCAAACACTTCCACAAACCAGAAATCTAACAGCTAGTAAATACAGTAATTAGACAAACATAGTAACTTGCTCTATCTTACACATACAAAGTATAGTACAGTTAGAACTTCGAAACAACTACAACTTAAGGAAAACCTCCACTCTGATACCAAAATGATGCAGATTGTAGCTAAGAATAGATAAGACTAGTTATGGAGATGGGTCCAAGCTTGCCAAAAGCTTGAAAAGAAGGTGGTGGGAATATGTAAGAGAATAAAAATGAATGGAAAAGGTAAGTAAACCCACAAACAATTCCAATGGATATGATGTACTAATAGAACATCTACGGACTGAGGGTACAATCTGATATGATCTACGAATTAATCCGATGAGGTTACTCGCTACCTAGCCTTACTTAAGGGTTAGGATAATAGTGAAATGAGAGCAAATAGTGGTGTTTATGTAAAGAAGGAATATTCAATTGTATTAATGATAATTAGATGATCCTTACGGCTACAAATAGAAGGGTATTTATACCCAATAAGTTAGGACAACTTGCCTAAAAGAGAAAAGATAAAAAGGGTATTACCTTAAAAAAGTGATGTACAAGAATACAAAAGGGTAAAAATGAATATTCAAGAAAAGCAATGATTAATAGAGCAGATTTTATACATAGTCTTGTACATGTGGTATTGATACATTGGTGAGGCCATTAGAGGGTGTGAACAAAAGTATATGGTCAGGTTGCTTGTCTAAGCAGGAGTGACTTATTAGTCTAGGGTCTATCTCTTGTCCTCTTGGCAAGGTGATGCCAAGAAATTGGACAGTTTGGATATAGCTGAGTAGATAGGCGAAGGTTGGCAGCTTTCTTGGCATTTAACAACTCAGCACATAACTTCCAAGAGATGGTCAATCATATGACTCATCATAAAGATTTGATCGATAGTTAGGAGTAACTTGGCCCCGGTAGGAGTCGGCTAAAGTAAGAGGATTTGTCTTATCAATCTCTCTAGTCTTTAGGCTTGACTGTAAGTCAAAGGCTTATTAGCCTAATTCTTATCGATGTAGCTTCTAGTTTTCTTTCAATTCAACATGTTCCTTCTCATTTATAGGTTACAGATTTACTTACTAAAGTCATTAGTGAGCTATGTCTTTCGCATTTCATTTCCATGTTAAGCCTTTTATGATGGCCAACCTGAGGAGGAGAAAAGGGGGGAAGGGGGTTGTTAACCCATATATTGCTTATTTATGATCACTATTAGTTATTGATTACAGTTAGTTGTTAGTGTCAGTTAGTTGTTAGTGTTAGTTAAAAGTTAGTTAGACACATGTACTTATTTACATTATGCAAGAACTCTGTATATAAACACTTCACACAATCAATTCATGTGGATTCTCATTTTTCCCTCACTATAGCTCTCTCTCTCTAATTCTCTCTTTGTGTAAGGTCAATCTTTCATGGATAACAAATAAGTCAAATAACTTTCTCAAATTGTATAGATCTTTTCGGTTTCTATAGAACTTCTTTAACATTAATTAATGGTAGAAAATTTCTAGCATTTAATTATTGGTTTTCATATGCAAATAAAAATAGCTTGGAAATGCAATTAACTTTAAAGATGTTTTAGATAAGAACAAAAAATGAAATCTATTCTCCCATTTTCAAATGATAACAAAATGAAATGGTATTCTATTTTCAAATGAAGGATAGTAGAATTTTCTTTATATACATTAATTGAAATCTTAAATGTCATTTTTGTAAATTACATTATTTCTTTTAATGGTGCTATTACGTCTAAAATGAATATCTATACAATTGGACCAACACATTTCCTGATTTTCTCCTTTCGTCATTTGTTTTATACCATGATCCCACATCTATTTTCCATCTTTTATTCCAAAATAATAATGGGAGTTGTTGATGAAGAAAAGTAGGAACCAAGCATGTTTTCATAATGTAGGATATTTACATAAGTGTTATAAACCAAAAGATGACTCGAAAGAGGAAACACTGAGACTTTATTATAGTAGCCTTTAGAATAACTTCCGTAAAGTAGCAAAAGTCTAATACAATGCAATAACAATTGTAACACTTAAATCTTAAGATATCTATTATACATGTTATAGTACTAGATACACAAAAGAGAGATACCTCAATGATTTGTCAATCCAATTAATTAGAAATTTCAATGGAATTAACCTTTGTTTCTTGCCTTTACCTTAAGAACATATAAATTCAAAACATAACTTTCTATGACAGCCTTTATCTCATCCTGTCATCTCCAACTTCAACCTTCACGTTTATCTAATTAATCAAAATTTTTTTAATGGAATTAACCCCTTACTCTTGCTTTTACCATTGGAACATAATCAAAACACCATTTTTTATAACTACATTTATCCCATCCTATCGTCTTTGGTTTTAACCTTCACTTATTCTTGATATTTTCATTGGGAGATGCATCATTTAATATAGATTCTAATTTGAATATGCATAAGGAGTTAATCATTTTATTTTACTAAGAAAAATGAAGTAAACTAATATTGCAACAATTTTTCCACTCAAAACCAGAATTCAACTATCAATTTATCAAATTTGATTTTTCTTTATCTTCCATCCAAAGAAACACTAACTATACAAAATAATTACACTCAAAATCAAAGTTTCCCAAAACAAAACTTAAATCACAATAATTCATAGATTCAAAAACATGTGATGCAATTTAGACAACACAATCCTTTCAATTGCATAAAATATATACATGGAATAAAACTTATAGAATTCATAAAATTATCAAGTGAAACCATGCAAAAACCTAAGATTTAAGATCTTATGAAAATATGTGTGGAAGATGATGGATCTGAAATCTTATGAAATGGAGTTGAGGAAATAACAACTATAAGGAGAGGAAAATGAAGGGTAGAAGAAAATGATGAAATTAAAATTACTAGTTGAATCGTACAATTATGTTGTTACCAACCTTTATGTTGTAGATCATCATCCTTTTAGAATGAGATGTGCAGAAACATGGACTAGAGAGAAGGAGAAAGATTGAAGGGGGAGGAAATTAATAGAGCAAAGAAATATAGTTACTATGAATAACTTATTTCCACAAAGAGAGAGAGAGAGAGAGAGAGAGAGAGAGAGAGAGAGAGGAAGAAGAAAACCAAGAAAAGAGAGAAAATGAGTTAAATAAAATTTAAGAAGAGTAAGTTACTTACTAGATGTGAGAAAACTTAAAAGTGGGGGAAAAACAATATAATATGTATATATTTTTTTACTAGTTAAATAATATAAATATAGATATAAAAGATTAAGCATTTTTATTTCCTTTTTTTTTTTTCTCTAAAGATTTCTATCATTTTTTTTTTGCTTTTTCCTTTATTGGTATGTTGTCAAGTTTGTTGTTTGTGATTTAATTTTATTTCTATTTGGCTTTGACCCTATGCCTTTATCTTATTTCTATAAACTATTAGTTCCTTCGGCAACGATTCTAAAATAGTCTTGAACAATTATGATGAAGAGTCTAAAATCCTAGCATCTCGATCATCGTCGTATGTTCATCTAAACGGGAAAGTCTTCTTACAAGAGAAAAAAAAAATGCTATCAACAAAAGCAGTATATTAACATTTTCAAAAGAGCTTGGGAGTTATTAACTTAGTTTGAAGTTTTGCATGTTCAACCAATATTTTATTTTCTTTGCCTAAATTTATTTTTAATTCTAGCAAAAAAATTGAAGCTTTAGAGATAGAGAAGTAGATCATAGACCTTTGTTAGGTATCAGCTGTCCTATTCTCATTGGATATTAGGAACATAGGTTTAGATTTTAACCAGTCGAATTTCTTCTTGAAAAAAAAAAAAATTGAATTACCCCTTCTTATATTTTGAAATTCTTTATTGGCCCAAACTCCAATTTTTCTGATTTTTAAAATATTTTCTAAAAATAGCAGTTTTTATAACAGGCTAATAACCATGTTAAGGTTTTTAACCCATTGACTTTAACCTACTATTTTTACTAATTTTAGTTAGTTCGTGACTTTAAATTTTTAGCATGTGCAAAGAAAATGTAAATTTTCTTAATTCTTCTATTGAGCAATTTATACTAAATAGGTTGGTTTTGTCGAGAGGATGATGAATCGGTTACTTCAAAATTAAAAGCTTTTTCACAAATGACTATTAAACTTTCTTCTCTTGATTTTTTTTTTTTTGTGCCAACTATGAAGGAGAATGAATTCAAACCCTAATCTATCTTGATGGAAGACTAGTGATGATGCCATTAGGTTATAACGGCCTTGGCTTTTTCTTTTAATTACTTAGATAATAGCAAGAAAAAAATCAAGTACAAGAATTATAGAATATTGGTCATGTGCCTACTGCATTCTTTTAACTCCACTGTAAAAAACTCGATACACTTGTGTCATTCAGTTATATCTAATATATCAAATCAAACAAACTGAGAGATTACAATCACCAATCACTCTTTCTATCTCTCTAGCCTATCCTTTGGCTACAGATAGATCTATAGAGAACATTATGTAATCCTCTTGTTAACTTTAATTTTTAGCTCTCAAAGAATTGAAATAATAATCGAAGAAATGATACATAAGTGAATCCTTTAGGTATAAGCTCAGAAACAAAAGAGTAAATGTAGAAGCTGTTGTTGTAGTAATATCTTCTTATTTTGCTTCCAGATGCTCTATGATATGAGTAAAGGCAGCAGTAGATAAATGTAAGTTAAGAGTTTTGCATTTTTTCCTTTTTCTTTTGTGGCTTCGGAAGCTTCTCTTTTTAATAGTAATTGACAGTGTCTTTCTTCAAGTAGAAAAGTGCTTTGAATTTTTCTTTTCAATATTGGTGTTTTTATAGTTGCGATATGCTCTTATCACTTGTGAATATATCATGAAGTCTCTCAATGATTGTGTTATGACTTAGCAGTAGAGACATGTTAGAGAACAGAGAAAACAGAAAAGACTAAGCTACTTAAAAGATTATGTAGAGACTTAAGCATATAAATATGTAGATAATAATAGTGTACAATAGATTGTAAAAAAAAACAACAAATCTATAGGAAAAATAACATATTCCTAATAGATCCATTAAAAAATTAGTAGATCTACAAAAATGTATAATAGAATGAAAAAAAGAGTATAAAAAGAGGAAATAGAATACCAAAGGGGATCATCTGATACCTTAGTTAAGTCTTTCCATATCTCCTTGTCATTTTCTAGGAGTTGTTTTGAAACTCGAATATTAGAGATTGTTCACGTCCATCTTTACCTTGCACAAATCACAAAATAGTATTATCAATTTACACATCATACATATTAGTAGATATAGAGTAGGAGACTGTAGATTTGAAATCTTTGTATCAGATTTGAGAGTAAAGTGCAGATACAAGAAACCTTAAAGAGAGTTAGAGATTGTGTAAGAAAAGAGAAGGAGAGAGATACCTTTGAGAGTGTTTTGAAGAAGAAAGAGAGAGAGAAGTGAGATATTCTTTAGTCCTTTAACATAATGAGTATATTGTGGGCCTGAGCTTTGAAAGCATAATATTGGTGCTTTCACTGAGTTCTCTTTTATCATCAATGGCAAATCATACCTAAGCTGCTTCCCAATTACATGAATAAGTAGATAGTAACAAAATGGGTTTGGAGAAGTTGACAATAGAAATGAATGATTTCCGTGAAGATATCAATGAAAAATTGTAGAATGTGATCTTGCAATTACAAAGTTTGACAAATTTTATGTAAAGACGTACTCAAGAAATCGGGAATCGGAATCTTTTAGTAAGTAATGATTCATCATTTTCCAATAATGCAATTCAAGATAATAATACTACACATGTAGGTCAAATAAAATTGGAATTACCTAAGTCTCCAAGAGTGATCCCACTAGTTGGATTTTCAAGGTTGAAAATTTTTTTGACTACCATAAGATACTAGTTGAGAGTAGATTGCAATTTGCATCTTTTGCATTGGAAGCACATGCAGTACAATGGTATATTTGGATGCATAACAATCACTTGTTGGGGTCTTGGTCACAATTTTGTAGAAGCATTGAAATTACGGTTTGGACTGTCACAATTTGAGGATTATCAGGGGAAGTTAACAAAGTTGACTCAAATGGGATCTACTGATGATTATACTAATGAATTTGAGTCACTTTTTTAATAGGGTTACATGCATGTTTGATTGTTTGTTAAAAAGTTGCTTTATTTCAAGTTTAAAACCAATAATCAAACAAGAATTGTAGAGCATTCAGATAGCAACATTAATATAAGCCATGTACAGAACCAAATTACAAGAAGATAAGCTCAAGAATTTGAATCTTTTACCTTATAAAAAACAAGACCAGTTTTTTTTCTTCCAAATAGACTTCATATAAACCAATAGTTTTTTTCACCAATCACAAATATACATCATCAAATCAACCTTTTGTTTAAAAAAATGTTCCATTATTACTAACATCAATATCAAACCAAACCATTTCCAAACAACCAATTACTCAAACTTCTACAAAACCATCCATACCAGTCCAAAATATGTTTGCTTTAGAGTTGCTATTTAGAAGAGAAAAAGGGTTATGTTATAATTGTGATGAAAAGTTTCATAGGATATGTTTGTAAGGCCAAATTTATGGTTATGATAAGCCCAGATGAAGATGAGGATGATATCAATGAGGGTAAGGGTCAAGTGGATAATATAACGGATCAACATTAGACTGCGAAAAATGAGGAAGAAATTGTTGAAATTAGCTATTGTGCTTTATCGAGAGCCTTTGCTCCAAAAACATTTCGAATGGAAGGAAATATTAAAGGGAAATTAATGAATATTTTGTTAGATACAGGAAGCACTCATAATTTCATCCAATTAGAGGTTGTGCAACAACTTACACAACCTCTAGTTGGATGTATTAGCTACTCCCAAATTCAAAGTAATGATTGGTAATGGTGATTTCCTTGAGTATAAAGGAATTTGTAGAAGATTGTAGTTGCAGGTATAGAAACATTCCTTTTTAGTAGATTGTTACATATTATCAATACAAGGGGCTAACGTGGTGTTAGGGGTGCAGTGGTTGTCTACTTTAGGACCTGTTACTATGAACTATAGTGATCTTACTATGGAACTCCTTGTTGATAATATAAAGGTGATTTTGTGTGGCACAAATTTTATTCCCTTAAAGCTTATTCACTCTCCTCAACTGCATAAGTTGATAGCATTAGAGAGCATTTTATTTTTCTGTAGTTTGGTGGCTCAGAAAGAGGTTTCTTTTAATGATACTACTTACAATACAAAAATTGAATCAATATTAGGAAGATTTTAAGAAGTATTTGCAACTCCGTCATCATTGCCACCATTGAAGGATGTCTAACACCATATTCATCTTAAAGATGAAACCAAACCAATCAAGTGCGCCCCTATTGTTATCCCTATTTCAAAAATCTGAAATAGAGAAGTTAGTAGGGGAAATGTTGTACTTAAGAGTGATTTGCCTAAGTACAAGTCCGTTCTCTTCACCGGTGTTATTAGTTAAGAAGGATAAAACTTGGTATTTTTGTATTGACTATAAAGCCCTTAATCAAGCTACTATGATGGATAAATTTCCTATACCAACCATTGATTGATTATTAGATGAATAATAGGGGTCTCATTATTTTTCAAAGTTAAACTTACAAGCTAGATACCATCAGATTAGGATGGCTCCTTTAGATATTCACAAGATAACTTTTTGTATACATGAGGGCCATTATGAATTTCTGGTAATACCTTTTGGATTATCAAATGCACCCTTAACATTTTAGTCTATTATGAAACAAATTTTTAGACCTTTCTTACGAAAGCTTGTCATCATATTTTTTTTATGACATTTTGGTTTATAGTAAGTCTTGGGAGTTATACATGGAGCATTTAGCTCAAGTATTGAAGGTGCTTTTAGATAACACTTTTTATGCGAAAAGGAGCAAGTGTATTTTTAGCTAGCAAAGGATTAATTAATTGGGCCATATTATGTCAAAGCAGGGAGTTCAACTGGATGAGAGTAAAATTGAAGCAATTAAACAGTGGCCTACCCCTCAATCACAAAAGCAGCTACTAGGATTTTTGGGGCTTTCTGGATATTATAGGCAATTTGTTTAAGGATATGCTCAAATAGAAGCACCCCTTACTAATCTACTATAGAAAGATGCATTTAAGTGGATAAAGGAAACACAATAGGCTTTTAACAATCTTAAAGAAACCATAATGAAGGCTCTGATATTGGCACTTCCCAATTTTGAAGCACTCTTCATTATAGAAATGGATGCTTCAGTGGTTAGCATAGGAGCAGTATTGCATCAGGAGGGACAACCAATTGCTTTCTTTAACAAAAAGTTAAGTCTTAGATTACAAAAGGCGGGAGCTTGTGTAAGGGAATTGGTAGCAATAGTTGAGGTAGTAAAGAAATGGCAACACTATTTACTGGGGCGACATTTTACAATACGTACTGACTAGAGGAGTTTAAGGGAAATATTAACTTAAACTATTCAAACTCCAGAACAACAACATAACTTGATGAAACTTCTAGGCTATGACTATGAAGTTCAATATAAACTAAGAGTGGACAATAAAGTAACGGACGCATTGTCTAGACAGTTTGAGGATTCAGGTCAATACATGGCTATAATAATGCCTTATTTTGACTTTATTTCTTATTTTCAATACCAATATCAACATGATAGTACATGGAGGAAATGGATGGAAGATTACGTTTAGGGTAAAAAAACTTTTATACCCATTACATATCAAAGAAGGATTATTATTTCTTGGTAATTGAAATTTTGTTCCTACCAAAACTAACATCATACCACAATTGCTTCGTGAGTTTCATTGTATCGTAGTAAGAGGTCATATAGGAGTTTTGTAGACATTGAAACAATTGAGTGCTTCTTTCTTTTGGGAGGGTATGAGAAAAGATGTGGAGGATTTTATTCAGAGTTGCAATGTATGCCAGCAAGTCACATATTTGACTACTTCACCAGTTAGTTTACTTTAGCCATTGAATATACCTTCCAAAGTCTTTGAGGAGATTGCTATGGATTTTATTGTTGGACTTCCTATTTCAAAGGGTTGTATAGTCATTCTAGTTATGGTAGACAGGTTGACCAAATATTCACATTTTGGTCCATTACTTGCTAACTATACAGCAACAAAGGTAGCAGATCTATTTGTTCAAATAATAGTGAAGTTGCATGGTTTTGCCCAAATCCATTGTTACGAATAGGGATAAAGTTTTCACTAACCACTTTTGACAAGAATTGTTTCGATTGAGTGGTGCTACATTGTGCATGAGCTCAGCCTATCATCCACAGACTAATGGACAATCTGAAGTCCTCAATAGATGCTTAGAGCAATATTTGAGATCTTTTGTAATGGACCATTTATCTGATTGGGTTAAATTTTTATGTTAGGCTAAGTATTGTTTTAATACCAGCTTTCACACTATTACTAAAATTACCCCATTTACTACTTTATATGGTCGTGACCCCTAAAAAATAATTGATTATTTATAAGGATCAACTTCTAATGAAGCTGTGGAACAGGAGTTGCATTGATAAGATATTCTATTGAAACAATTGATCTTCAAGCTCAGTTGAGAATGAAGAATTTGACTAATCAACATAAGACGGATAAATCTTTGAGATAGGGGATTATGTCTATGTTAAGCTACAACCATATGGACAAGGATCAGTGGCTTAGAGAAGTTCTTATAAACTAAGTCGAAGATTCTATCGTGCTTTTAAGGTCATAGAAAGGACAACACTAGTGGCGTTGAAATTAGAGTTACTAGAATTTTCCAAGATTCATTCGGTGTTTCATGTATCCTTGTTAAGGAAAGCAGAAGGGGAGTTGCTAATAGTGGTTCCATTACCATCAGATTCTCATGAGAATCATCCTTTGGTACGACCATTAACCATATTACATATTGACAGATTGTTTGACTGTTTTGACCAGTTCAACAATTATTAGTTTAGTAGGAATCTTTACTACCAAAAGAAGTGACTTGGGTTGGTAAATCAGAATTTCAACAAATATATCCATAATTTCACCTTGAGGATAAGGTGGTTGTTTCATTAGAGGGAAGAAATGTTATGACTCAGTAGCAAAGATGTGTTAGAGAATAGAGAAAAAAGAAAAGACCAAGATACTTAAAGGATTACGTAGAGACTTAAGCATACAAATATATAGATAACAATAGTGTACAACAGATTGTAAAAAAATAACAAATTCATTAAAAATCATTGGATCTATAATAGTGTACAACGAAATAAAAAAAAAAAGAGTATAAAAAGAGGAAATAGAATACCAAAGGGGATAATCTGATACCCCAGTTAAGTCTTTCCATCTCTCTTTCATTTTCTGGGAGTTGCTCTATAACTTAAATATCAGAGATTATTCACATCCATCGTTTACTATGCACAAACCACAAAACAATATTATCAATTTACACATCATACATATTAGTAGATATAGAGTAGGAGATTGTAGATTTGAAATCTTTGTATCAAATTTGAGAGTAAAGTACAGATACAAGAAACCCTAGACGGAGTAAGAAAAGATAAAGAGAGAGATACCTTTAAGAGTGTTCTGAAAAAGAAGGAGAGAGAGAAGTGAAACATTCTTTAGTCCTTCAACATATTGAGTATATTGTGGGCTTGGGCTTTGAAAGCGTAATAGACTATAGGTGTTGGATATGAGTTTGTTCTAAACTTTAGGATCATGATTATTGAATGAGATGATATTTCTTTTTCAAATAAAACTAGCTATTTATTTTTGAACCATGCTAAAAAATAAGTTTATTATCTCTTGGCAAATTCGAATTTCCAGAATTTCAAAATAAATAAACTCCTTAGTCATCACATAAAAATCTTTAGTGAATATGTCTTAAATTTATTTGAAAAACTAGTTGAAATTTGTCTAAAGAAATATTTGAAAACATTAGTCTTGATAATCTCCACAAAATCCTTCTCAAACTTTATCACGTGATATATTCATATCTTCTACTATTTATAGATTTAATAATAGCTTCCTCATTTAAATTCAAGAAAGAAAAATTCCTAAAAGTTTATAGTGATGTGGAAATATATCTTGAAGTAACTATGTTAAATGTTTGGCTATATACTGGACATTATGTAGAAAGATCAGTGTGTTAATCCCAAAGCCTCCATTGATAAATATTTAAAAGATCATAGACTTGCTAAAGATCATATTTCTTTGCCACATGTCTTGAATAAATCTTGAAAATTTGCTAAACAATATTGTTGATGAGAGATTTCTACGGTAACGCTAGCAAAATAGCATTATCGTAATATTAGCCAATCAAAATCATTCATTTATTAAAACCTAATCTGCACCATCCATTCTATTTAAATAACTTAATCTATTGCTTGGACAATAAGTCAACTAATTAATTAAATAGAAAAAAGGATAGAAAGAAAGTAACTTGCTAACCGTAGAAAAATCCTTATTGATGAGGCTACAAATGAGCTAAGCTGTTCATGAGCTGCTCGAATTCGGCTCGTTTTAAGCTTAACTTGAGTTCGGCCTCAACTCGTTTTAAGCTTGGTTTAACTCAAACTCAATTATTAAATTAGCTGAGCTTAAACTTGTTTAGGCTCATGAGTTAACTTATTTAGTCTCATGAACAAGCTTAAAAGTTATATATATATATATTATAAATATTACATATATTATATATAATATATTATATGTCGTTAAAATCCAAATGTTAATATATATATATATATATAATATAAATATATAATATGCTTTATAGAATAATATATGATACAGAATATAATCCTTATTCACTATTTGTTAATCTATTTATTTATTTATTTTTTCATTTTTTACACTTAAACTTATGAGTAGACTCAAAATCAACTTGGCTCAAGCTCTATTAATAAATGAACTGAGCTTGAGCTCAAAAGAAAGCTCATTTATCTAAACAAGCTAAGCTAAAGCCATAATTGCAGGCTCGATAAAAAGCTTGACTTGAGTTTGAGCTTAATAATTTTTAAACGAGTCAAGCTTAAGCCTTTAGAAGCTTTGCTCAACTTGACTCGGCTCGTCTATAGCCCTACTTGCTCAACATATATAAATATCCTTCATTGCTACATTGAAGACTAAGAGCTACTATATACTTAAACACTTTTAAGTTGACAGCTTAAGATTCCAAAATCAAATGATGAATGAATCGCCTTATACCAACACAAATCTAATAATCTCCATGTTGATTAGTTGGAGAGTCATGAGAATAAATACTCCTAGCCATGGAATCAATTTAGTAGTATTTTTTAGAGAGAGAAAATTCTCTCTAAATTAAGGAGCCACCTTACTTGTATGGCGAAGTTTTCTAGTGAAATTTGTTAAGTTATTGCTCATGTGATCAACCTGTCTTACAACTTTCTCTACACATCACTATCATCATCTTTTCCTTTTCTCTCTATCTGCTTTACAACTTTTTCATAGCCACTAAAATCTATTACACAGTTTTTATATATAGCTTATTAAAAGGCCATTATATTTCTATTACTCAACTACTATCATCTTTATTGTACAAATTGCATTCACAGCTATTTAGTTGAATTTTGAATTTGTCGACCGATATTGGTTACTTGATAAGTAAGTGTTGGTCTCTTCTCTATTGCTTGTAACCTCTATCTATTGTTCTTCACTCCTAAATCAAAATCAAACAAAAATGAAAAGTAAAAAAAAAATGTAAAAACCCATTTAGTTTCAATAAATTTATCAAGAATCTTAAACCCATAAATCTATCTTTTGATCTATCTCATCATCTCTTGTTATTCTTGTTTAGATCAAATAAACTTGCTGCTAATTCTTTTATTTCATTGTTCTTCTAGATATTATGCATAGATCTAACAAGGAAAACTTCCAATGACTTGCAAATCTAATGATAGTGATGCTGAAGAATGTCTCATTCTTGGTCTAGACTCTTGTGGATTAAGTAAACAACAATTTCTCATGGTAGGGAAGGTATGGAGTGATAAGGTCATCAACAAACCTATTGTGATGAATATGTTACGGAAAACTTGGGTAGATTTTGGAGAAGTAAATTTCACAAATGCTAGATTGAATAGAATGATCTAAAAATCATGGGGGATAGGCCAAGGTTTGTCCTTGGTCATGTTTTTGTTATGGAGGAATAGAGACTTGATATGAACATTGATGAAGTTCAACTTGACAAAGTGACATACTGGATCTAAATACATTAAATGAAATTAGATTAGATGACGGAACTGAATACTAAAATTATAGGAGCTTCTTTAGGAAACGTGATTGATTATGAAGCACCAAGAATCAAGAATCATCTAAGGAGAAGCTTCTTATAAGTGAAGGTAGTGATAGATGTAGAGAAACCTTGAAGAAAAAAAGGGTTTAGGTGAGTAGGAGAAGTGGAGAGCGTTATAAGATGTCATTGAAATATGAAGTTGGTCACATTGTTCGTTTCTATCCAATTAAGGAGGGTTCAACTGAAGGTTTTGGTCCTTGGTTAAGAGCACAAGGGGTGAAGGGATGGTTTTTAGGTAAGTAGAAGTGAAGGAGGGACTAAGAATTCTTGGAAAAAACTTGTCCATGTGGATACTTCAATCCTTTCCAAACCTAATTTGAAATCCTTTATCACAAACACATATCCAAACTTACCCAATTTACCCAAAATACAAAAAAAAAAAAAAAAAGACGAAGTACCTTAAATCCACCAAACACTTTAACCTAAATAAATATAGAAAAGGCCACCATTAAATCCCTAACCAAGTCACTAGCACTTATCATCTTCCATAGCTTAGTTTAAAAAAAAAAAAAAACCAATGCAACTACGTCGAAAATAGACTATATAGCAAAGGTCCCTCTAGAGGACAATGATTATATATTATCATATCCAATGTTATCCATCAAGAGAAGGAAATAATAGTTCCTCTAAAAGTAGTTAAGGCATTGGAGGAGCTTAACTTGAAGAGATTAAGGGAAGAGTAGGAGTTGTTGGAGTGCAAGAAATTAAAATTAATGGATTAGAGCTTCTATCTAGGCGTAAATGTTGCTTTTAACCTAGGAAGTAAGATAGTTAGACAAATAAAATCAAGAAAAATAAAGAATAGAAAGAAAACTAATGTAACAATTGTCGAGCCCTATTTCGGTTTTCCTTAATTTAATTTATATTAATCCTAATCCGCTTAATATAAATTACTTGACATTAAATTAAGAAAATATTTTTCTTAAAAACAATATTTTTAAAAATTGAAGTTGCTAACCAATTCAACTGCTAAAAAATGAAATTAGGATTTTCGAGTGGGAAAACCTTAATTTGGCTACTGATTTGCGTATTTTCTAAAAAAAATAATTTTTAGAAAAATAATTAAAAAAATTAAGTTCAGGAGTTAACTTATTAAGACTAAATCACCATATAAAAATAAAAAAATTAATGGGTTTTATTTTTATAATTTTTCTAAGAATGCTAAGATATGTAAAATATAACTAAAATGAATTTTTATTATTTTTATTACGAATATTTCAAGAAAAAATAATTTTTTAAAATATTTTTTATATGGTTGTCTCGAAGGTGCTTACATAATTGTTAGTCAGAACCAAACCAACGTAGTTCTTTTTTTAGAAAAGATTTACTAAGTTAATTTTTTTTTTTAATTCGAAAACTGATACAGGTTTATGTTTTTTAACCAATTTATTTTTATTAAGAAAAATCCTAAAAAAACATAATTTTTATTCGTAATTAAAAAAAAAACTAAAGACTTAATTTTTAAAAAGACATTAAGTTAGTTTTTTTTTTTTTGGAAAAACTATTATGTGACAAAACATAAAAAAAAAATCCTAAAACACCTAAATGAAAATAAATAAATAAATAAAAGATGCAATATGCTAATATACCATTATCATGGAAGATGTGTTGTTTTATGGAAAAAAAAAAAAAAAAGGCAATTACTATTGACAATATGCCTTATCATGAAAAAAATATTTGAATCATAGAAAAAATACCTAAGTTATAGATAAGATATTTAACCATAGAAAAGATATCTAAATCATAGAAAAGATGTCTGAATTATATATAAGATGCCTAAGCAATGGAAAAAATGCTTAACTATGGAAAATATGTCTAAACTATACAAAAGATGCCTAACCATAAAAAAGATATCTAGACCATGGAAAAAAAGCCTAAACCATAGAAAATATTTTTAACCATAGAAAAGATGCTAATTAAAAATTTTTTATTTTATGAAAAACTAACAAGTAACAAAATGATTTTTCTAAAAATCCCTAAAATACTGACTTTATTTAAAAATGTAGATTTAATGAAAAACATGCATATTTAAACAAAAGATGCAAATTTCCGATAGAAGCACAATTTTCAACAAAAATATTGAGTTTTATTAAAATATGCAATTTTGTGCTAAAACATGTAATTTATGCAAGAGATGAAAAAGGTATGATCAATGGGAATCGGCATAAAAGACCTGTAAAGAATCAAATTAGTAATGATTCTACATAAAATCCTAATCATGAAAAAACTAATATAACACTTTAATATACTCATATAATAAAACTAACAAAATAACAATAAATAAATAAATCATATAATTAAAAAAAAAACTAAAAGTATCACTAAAATAAAACCTACATAAAAATAAACTAAAGTTAGTGTGGGTTATTAATAAGTTATTTAAACCAAAATAAGAAAAAAAAATAAAACAAGAGGGGCGAAAAAACAAATAAAATATAATTATACTAGAAAAAGAAAAACCCAACTATACTCTACAATGTGGGTCAGATTAGGGAAAAAACTTATGAATATTACGTTGTTGTTTTTCTTTATGTGGAATTGCTGTTCGACGGGCTACTAATCATGTGGCTATTGATCGCGTAGAGTTGTTGCTATACATACATGTGTTGTTGTGGAGCTGTACGTGATCACAAGTATGTGAATGGGACTGGATGGGATTGCATAGAGTGTGCGTGATTGAGAGTGTGTGTTGTGTGATTGGAATTGTGCGTATGAGTAATCGTATGTGGGTTGTGCGTGCGTAGGACTGGAGTGTATGCGTGGAATGTCTCGTGTTAGTGTGTGAATGTAAGTGAACTAATCGTACCGCAGGTTATGCTAGTGTTAAATTCTGGCGTGTAATTAATGAATGGCAAGGAGTATGTGTCATGCGGTGTCAGTCATGACTATTAGTGTATATGTGAGTTGACTTGTTTAGCAATGAGTGATTGAGTGAAGATTGTGTTCGTGAGTTGGTGTTCGTTGGATTGGGTATTGGGTCATGTGGTCTTGTGTTTTTTGTGACTGTGTGAGGTGTGTAATTGTGAAAAAACGTTTCAAACTTTACCATCGATTCACTATTTATAAACCATATAATTGAATCTTTTATATTTTTTTAGTTATAGATCTAACTCTCAACAAACCCTATATACGATAACGAATCCCTAATACAGAAGATACGTTTTAGATTCTTTGAACATTTAACTTAGTTTCTAGAAACCCTATATTGATATAGGTTTTCTATTTTTCAAGCTTGACTCAATCCAACTTGATTTAACTCAATAATCTATTTAATAAATCGTAAGTCTATTTTAGCCTGTTATAAATTAGATAAAAATATATTCTATATTGGACTTGACTGGATAAGACAATATTTTAATGAAGCCCAATTCTTTAACAACTTAGAATTTACTAAATTGAACATATACCTTTATCCACTTCGACCTTAAATAACTCAACTCAAATTAACTCGATACGACTTGACACTTTATTTTTATTATTTTTCAATTTTCATTTTTTTTTATTTTTTTAATTTATTTTATTTCTCTTTCTTTTTTTTTTCTTTTTTTTTTTAAACCTGGCTCAATAAAAATACTAAAATAAAATAGTAAAAATAAGGTGTCTACAACCATAAAAACAAGAGATGGTGAAGATGAAAATCTGATTGATATCCCAATCAAAGTGGCTTCTTCTGAAGAATTAAATGGCGGTATTGGTTGACCTTCAATAGTTATAGGGAGACCCTAAAGCTCTTAAGTTAGAATTGTCAAATATTAGGGACATCCCTAACAATTTGGAATCTAGGAAGGCTTGTGAATAATATTGACCCTAATTTGGACTTTTTGATAGAAACAAAAAACAAAACAAATTTTATGGATAAAATAAGGAGGAGACTAAATTTTCATTGTAGCTTTTATGTTCCTCTAATTGGGCAAGTAAGGGGGGTTGGATTTATATGGTGGTCTCAAGACATTGTAGTTGAGATTTTGAATAGCTAAAAAAGTTACATTATCGTAAAAATTAGAAAAATAGATGGAAGGGAAGTGGATGTAGTCTGTTAAGTATATTTACCTACAAATATAAAAGGAAAAAGAAAAAAGAGTTGTAGAAGAATCTAAGCCAATTTTCATAGATTTTAAGGGAAGCTTGGATGTGCATCGGAGATTTTAATGAGATTAAAGGACATCATAAAAAAGTCAGTGGTCACATGAGAAAGAATTGTTATTGGTTTTCAAGGATAGAAGTTTACCTAGATTAATAAAAGATTTGATGGCATATTCGTAAAAGAAAGAAATAATAGAGATTTGGTCTCAAGCAAGTGGTTAGATAACTTTCTAAAGGTGTAAGTCATACATGAAGTGGCTTTGGGATATGATCATGTAGCCTTATTTGGTAATTTATAAGGAATGGTCCTCAAAGGTAAAAAGAGATGTAGGTTTGAAAACCATTGGAGAGGGATTTATGGTTGCTTAGAGACTATTGAGACAAGTTGGAGAGATGTCAACATGCCTAATCCCATGTCTTTAGTAATGGAAAAGTTAGTTAACTATGAGAAAAATTTAGAGAAATGGAGGAAATATGTTGTACCAAATAGTAGGACACGCATTGAGAACTTGATTTCACATTTGAGCATGCTACAAAGTGAGGATTTGGAGGCTTCCAAAAATGAGGAAACAGAAAAGCTACAAGAAATTAAGGATTTGGTAGAGAAGAGAAATGTTGGTGCCAAAGAGCTAGAGTAAGTTGGTTAAATTACGATGATAGAAACATAAAGTTCTCTCATAAAGCAACCCTTACAAGAAGACAACGTAATACCATTAGCAAGATATAAGATATGGCGAGATGCTAGAGGGAGAAAGAACAGGATATTATTGGAGCCTTTATTTAGTTTTTCTAATGGCTATACAATACGAGTCTAGCTTAAGACTTGAACTATGTTTTGATTAGATTGAGCCAGTTTTTCCTAAAGAGGATAACGAAATTTTATGCGTGGAGATCACACCTAAGGAAATAGAGGAAGTAATTTTTGACATTGGTGCTTTAAAAGTACTTAGTCTATATGGGTTTCCCATCATGTTCTATCATCAATATTGGCTTATCATTAGAAATTCAATTGTTAAAGTTATCCAAGACTGCTTCACTATAGGTACATTTCTTAAAGCTCTAAACTCTACTGATTTGGTCCTTGTCCCTAAGTTATCATCCCCTGAGATTGTCTCTCATTATAGGCCCATTAGTTTTTGCAATGTTTTGTACAAAGTAATCTCAAAGATCTTAGCTATAAGATTAACCCTTCCTTTAAGAGATCATCACTGAAAACTAAAGTACTTTTATATCGGGTAGACTAATTCAGGATAACATATTAGTGGTTCATGAATGTTTCCATTTCCTAAAGACTAATAAGAAGGGTAAATACTTTATTTGTGAAATTAAATTGGACATGAATAAAGCCTACAATAGGGTTGACTGAGATTTTTTAAGAGGGGTCCTAGAGAGGCTAAGGCTAAACAGAAAGTGGACAGACTGGTTGATGTGGTGTGTAACATCAATAGAATACAATTTAGTAGTGAATGGCAAGGTGGTAGGACAAGTGTCACTAACTAAAGGGTTGAGGTAGTGGATGCCTTATCTATTCATTTTGGTAGTGGATGTCCTATCTAAAAGATTAAATTTTCTATTAGAAAATGAAATATCGAAGGTTCTTTATATCAAAATACATTGTCCTATGATAACCCACTTATTATTTGCTGATGATTCTCTCTTTTTTATGGATGCAATAGAAGATAACTTGGACTTATTTAAAGAAACTCTCATAGATTATTTCTTTGCTTCAGGACAATAAGTCAACTTTGCAAAATCCAATTTATTCTTTATCAAAAATGTGCCCAACCAGATTTAAGTACGGGTGACTCAATAGTTGGAGATTCAACATACTAATGATCTAAGGAACTATCAGGGCTTGCTTATATAGTTGGAACATTCTAAAACAGAAGCTTTGAAATTTGTTGAAGATAAAGTTGAGCTTAAGGTTCAAGGGTAGAAGAGGAATTTCTTGAGCATAGTGGGAAGAAAGGCTAAAGCAGTAGCATTTGCTATTCTTACCTAATCAATAAGGTTTTTTAAATTTCCTATCAAATGGTGCAACAATGTTAGTAGCCTTATAGCTAATTTTAGGTGGGGTCGAAACAAGGAGGAGGGCAAAATATATTAGTAAAGTTGGCATGCCCTAAGAAAACCAAAGAATAAAAGGGGGCTAGGTTTTAAAGATCTACATTTGTTCAATTTATCTCTATTAGCTAAACTAGCTTGAAGACTAATGAACAATCCTAAGGCCTTATGGGTAAAGTTCTTAAAGGCATCTACTTCTTGTACTCAAATTTTAGGAAAGCTCGAAAAGTGGGTAAATCCTCCTAAGGGTGGTCAAGTATCCTCAAAGGTAGAAGTATATTACTCAAATGAGGTTTATGGAAAATTAGGGATCGAAACTTGGTCAAGATTTGGACAAATACGTGGATTTTGAAGTTGAAAATTTTTACCTTAGTGGAATTCAAAATAAGGATATGAATATGAAGGTGGTTGAGCTTATTGATAGGGAAGGACGGTTTTGGGTATTGGGTGGCATATAACATGAAATTTCAAGGGAAGGAAAAAAGCAATCAAAGAGGTAAGGTTATCTGTCAGGGAAAAAGTAGACAGATTTATGTAGCCATTCTCAAAATCTAGAGATTGTACAGTTAAATTAGCTTACTTCTTTCTTAAGGGCGAACAATTGAATGAGGAAGACTTAGCTTTGACTTCACATGAGATAATTGCAAAAGAGTGGACTTGGTTATGGAATATCGATATTCAACAAAACTTGTAGCACTTTATTTGGAGAATCCTTATTGAATAGTTGCTAGTATATGCAAATCTTGCAAGAATGAACATAATCCAAACAGACACATATGCGATCTGTGGTAGGTCAAAATCGATTGAACATGTTTTCTTATCTTACGATTGGGTAGGGTTAGTGTGGTTTAGAGCCCTAAGGTATCAAATGGAAGGTGATAATGAGGAAAAGTTTATTTCTTAGTTAAGATCTCTGATAAGCTTTAAATTGATTATATTTTAAATGGTGATTTTTATTTATTTCCCTTGAATTTTGAGTTTATATTTAGAAAATGATCCTTAATTGTGTAAAATTTTATTTTCTAGGTTTTGAAACGATCTAATGAGAAAATGAGAAGATAGAAATAAGTTTTGCTTAATTCGAAGCTAAAACAAGGAAGTTATGACGTTTTGAAGATCAACATGACCGAATGATACGATTATGTCATTGTTAGGAGAATTTGAAGCTTAATGTTAATTATGGATGAGAGTGACACGAACAAAGGACATGATCATGTCCTTGATCGTGTCATTCTTGAGATTTTGAAAAATAAAAAAGAAAGAAGACGTGAAGATATTTAAATGAGAGTGACACAATCGAGTGATACGATTGTGTCACCTAGTAATGTTGTTTATAGCAGCATTATTTTTCTCAATTCCTATATAAAGCTTCTTTAGGTTTTTTTAGACAAAACTTTTAGCACGATTTTTTGAGAGCTTTTCAAGAACAAAACACTCAACAGAGCATAGTATATCAAGACTTCAGGATCTCGAGATTTAAGAGCCATCTTGTTAAACTCATGATCTATTTCTTCTACTTTTCTTTAGTTTTTATTAAAGATCATTCTTTTATCATGGGTATAGAGTACAATTTTCTATATCTAGGTCTTGTGGAACCTAGATCTCACATGTGATGCTTGGTTTTATTTAGATCTAATGAAGATCTTTATTCTTTTTGAATCAATGATGTGTACTTGCATCTTTTAGATTGATAATTTTGTAGGTTATTAATTTAAATCTAATATTATACAAGAATATCGAGAAATTTTTTATATAATTAGATCTAGCATAGTTGATGAGAGTTTGTGCAATGTTAGAGGTAAATTGCAAGATTCTTCTAGACAAATAATATTATCTTTAATATTATTTTTAAGAGAATTCATTACATGTTAATGCAATCTTAGATTATACTATGAGAAAGAGATTCTATTAGGTAATCTAAAGATTAAAGTTAAAAAGCATGAGGAAGTTATAAGCCTTAAAAGAGAATTTTCTTGGTCACGAAAAATTAAAGATTGAATTAGATTATCTTTAGTAAAAGTTGTATGTGTATATCTAAGGAATCAAGACTTAGGTACGTTGTTGAGTCTTGAAGTTGATCTTTAATATTTTGTTTTTTTGTTTAGTTCTTGATTAATTATTAAATTAATTAGTTGTTGCAATTTTAACTTAAAGAATTGAGTTCTTGAAATTGAATTTATTCAATTAAATAATAAAGCTAAGTTAGTATTAGTATTCGAGGTCTTTGGAGGATCCACATCTAGACTCATAATCTACTTTACTATAATTTGATAAGTACACTTGCTTCGTATCAAGTTTTTAGCACCACTACCAAGGACCTCAATATTAAGAACATTCATTGCTTTATTAGTTTAACCATTCTTTTCTCTCTTTTTTTCATTATTTTCTTTTAATTATTTTAAGTTGTGACTTATTTTTATATTTTTCCCCTTTGTAGTGCATGACCCGAAGTAATCTAAAAGATTTGGTAAAGCTTGATCCTGAGATTGAAAGGATAACCCTTCAGAAGTTGAGATTGCGAGCGAAACAAATAGTGGCTACCATAGAAGATGGGTTAGTTGTGGAGGTTAAAGGAGAAGGTGAAGAGGTGAAGGACTAAGTTATTGATCAATAAGATCCACTACAAGATCCACCACAACATCCTAAAGCAATGGCCAATAATGGCAATGAAACAAATTGGACTATATTCGATTATTTGAGGCCTACACTTATAGGACTGACTCTAGTATCACTAGACTAACAGTCATTGCCAATAATTTTCAAATTGCACCTAACATTATCCAAAATGGTGTAACAGTATGTGCAATTCAATGGTCTCTAAGATAAAGATCCTAATGTTCACATCTCTAGTTTTTTAAAAGATTTGTGATACATTCAAGATTAATGGAGCCATAGAAGATCCTATCCAATTGTGGTTATTCTCTTTTTCTTTCAGGGGAAGAGCAAAGCAATGGTTAAACACCTTGCTACGAAACTCGATAACAATTTAGAATGATTTGGTAGAGAAATTCTTAGAGAAGTATTTTCCACTGGCAAATATTGCTAAGCTTTGGAATGATATTTCTTACTTTGCCTAATTTGAAGTTGAAACCTTATATGATACTTAGGAGCAGCTCAAGGACTTGCTTAGGAGATGCCCACACCATGGCCTTCCCCTATAGATGCAAATTTAGACCTTTTACATGTTCTTAATTTGACTACAAGACAAACGATTGATGCTTTCATAGGAGGTACTTTGAATATAAAAACACCTAAGCAAATGCAGAACTTAATTGAATGGATGGTGATGAATAACTATCAATGGGAAAGCACTAGAGTCAGGCAAAGAGCTATGGGAATTCATGATGTGGACTTAGCCAATACTTTGGCAACTAAAGTGGATCTTTTGAGTAAGAAAATTGATGCACTCTTCATTAGTCCTCAATAAGTATAACTGAATATGAACGATCTTGATATGTAAGGGTATGGAGGACAAGAACAAATGGAATAGGTAGATTACCTGAGAAATCTAGTGGAGGAGCCATCTTAACCTTTCATGGGGAGGTTAAGATCAAGGCCAATAGAAGGTTACTTCTAGTCTACCCGGTTTCCAAAGGCTATCACCACCTCCTATTTAAGGGAAGAAGACCAATTTAGAAGAGCTTTTCACTAAATATATTCAAGGAAATGAAGCCTAGCTATCCAATATTGAAACCTCATTGAGGAACCAAGAGGCCTCCAATTGTAATCTTGAAAACCATATTGGTCAGCTTGCAAAGTTGATTTATGAAAGACCATAGGGTACGCTGATAGGAAACATGGAACCCAATCTAAGAGAATATGTTAAGGCAATGTCACTTAGAAGAAGGAAAGAGTTGTAGGTTAAGGAAAAGGATACCAGGGGCACTACTAAGAGAAGCAAGGAGGTGAAAGCTAATGAAACTGTTGAGCCACCCAAGGTGAAGGAATACTAGCTGCCTATTCCATATCCTCAAAGACTCAAGTAGGATCATAATAACCAGCAATTTAGTAAGTTTCTCGATGTTTTTAAACAATTGCATATTAACTTACCTTTGGTTGATGCCTTGTCACAAATGCCAAAATATGCAAAATTCTTAAAGACTTACTATCTAATAAAAGGAAGCTTGGGGAGCTTTCCATGGTCATGTTGAGTGAAGAATGTTCAGTAATCATGCAAAATAAGTTACCTAAGAAGTTGAAAGACCCAAAGAGTTTCACAATTCCTTATAAGATTCGTAACTTGTTAGATGATAAGGCTTTGGCTAATGTCGATGCAAGTATCACCTTGTTGCCTTATAAATTTTCATGAAATTAGGACTAAGGGAACCAAAAACTACACGTATGAGTTTGCAATTAGCCGATAGGTCTATAATATAACATAGAGGCATTATTGAGGACGTACTTGTCTAGGTGAGTAAATTTATTTTTCCTATTGATTTTGTGATAATAGATATGGATAAAGATTTTGAGGTTCCCTTTATCCTAGGTAGGCCTTTCTTAGCAATTGCTAGGACTATTATCAATGTTAGTGGTGGTAAGCTCATTTTGAGAGTAGGAGATGAAGAGATTATATTTAAAATTTCTAAACTTATGAAAAAGTCTGTGGAACAAGACGATACTTGCTATCTTTTAGATTTTAATAACAAGCTTGTTGTAAGTTGTGTGTAGGAATTTCTTTCTAAGGATCTATTAGAGAATTACTTACAGTTAGGTACAAAAATAGCTTCAAAGAATCCTAATCAATTTGAGGTTGCAGCCTAGTTGGAGGCTAATAAACCAACCATGGAAGATAAGGAGTTTGAGGTGATTGACAAGATAAAGGAAGCAAGGTTAAAACCTTCAATTGAGGAGCCATTGGTATCGGAGTTGAAGCAGTTGCCTGACTATTTAGAGTAAATCTTTTTAGGGAAGGACTCTAAACTACTGGTGATTATCGCTTCCAATTTAGATAAGGAGCAGAAAGAGAACTTCCTAAAGGTGCTTAAGGAGCATAAGAGGGCTATTGCTTAGAAGATATCAAACATTTGAGGCATAAACCTTCCTTTTACACTCACAATATTTTGATGGAAGATAATCACAAGCTAGTAGTGAAACCTTAAAGACTTTTGAATCCAAACATGAAAGAGGTAGTTAAAAAGGAAGTTATCAAACTCCTTGACATAGGTATGAGCTACCCTATCTCTGATAGTTCCTAAGTGAGTCTGGTGTAAGTAGTTCCTAAGAAAGGTGGGATGACAGTGGTCCCTTATGAAAAGAACGAATTAATTCTAATGAGAACTGTTATAGGGTGGTGTATATGTATTGATTATAGGAAGTTGAATGATGCTATACGTAAGGACCATTTTCCTTTACCTTTTGTTGATCAAATGTTAGAACATCTCATTGGACATCTATTTTATTGTTTTTTTGGTGGCTTGTTAAGTTATTTTCAGATACCTATTGCTCCTAAAGATCAAGAGAAAACGACATTCACTTACCCTAATGACACTTTCGCTTACCAAAGAATGCCGTTTGGACTTTGCAATGCATTTGCTACATTCTAATTGTGCATGATAGCCATTTTTGATGACTTGATTAAGGATATAATGGAGGTATTTATGGACGACTTCTCAATTTCTAACAACTCATTTGACAAGTGTTTACATAATTTGGACAAAGTATTAATCAAGTGTGGAGAGACCAACCTTATGCTCAATTAGGAGAAGTGTCACTTTATGTTACAAGAAGGTATTATGATCGGGCACAAGGTTCCATGCCAGAGAATTAAGGTGGATACTGCAAAAGTAGATGCCATTGTAAGACTTCCACCCCCAACTTTAGTTAAGGCCATTAGAAGCTTTTTGGGATGTGGGGTTTCATAAGTGTTTCATTAAGGACTTCTCCAAAATTGCTCGGCCTTTAATTAGGTTGTTGGAGAAGGATGTGCCATATGTCTTCTCTTAAAAATGTTTAGAAGCTTTTAATCTCCTTAAGAAGAAACTCACTACCGCCCCGATCATGGTAACACTAGACTAAACACTCCCCCTTGAACTTATATGCGATGTAAGTGGCTATGTAGTAATGGTAGTATTAGGACAATAAAGAGACAAGTATTTTCAACCAATTTATTATGTCAGCAAAACCCTTATGAATGTTCAAGAAAACCACACCACCATGGAGAAAGAGTTGCTAGCAATTGTTTTTGCCTTTGAAACATTTCGCTCTTGCTTGATTTTATCAAAAGTAATTGTTTTCACGAATCATTTTACTCTTAGGTACTTGTTGGCGAAACTGGGTGTGAAGCCAAGGTTGATAATGTGGATCTTAATGTTATAAGAGTTTGACATAGCAATCAAAGACAAGAAAGATGCTGAGAACTTAGTAACAAATCACCTATCCTTAATGGAGAATCCAAACCTCGAAGTGCTTAATGAGAATGAGATTAATGGTGCGTTCCTTGAAGAGCACTTATGTGCCATTTACTAAGTAAGTAATCTAGAAACCCCTTGGTTTGCAAATATCGCCAATTTTTTAGCCGATAGAATTATTTCAAAAGGGCTCTCACACCAATAAAAGAAGAAATTCTCTCATGATGTGAAATATTATTTTTAGGATGTTCATTACCTGTTTAAAGTTTATGTAGATCATATTATTAGGAGATGTGTACTATACCTTAAAGGATGGTAAATTTTGAGTCATTATCACTCAGGACCTTAGGGCATCATAATGCCAATGGGACAGCTCATAAAGTCCTAAAGGCCAGATTTTATAGGCCTACATTATTTAAAGATGCCCAAAAGTATGTTGAAATTTGTGATAGTTGTCAACGAGCTAGGGACATATCCCGTAGGGATAAGATGCAACAAAATCCCATTTTAGAGGTTAAAGTATTCGATGTGTAGAGAATCGACTTTATAGGCCCTTTCCCAAACACTCATGGGAATAAATATATTCTAGTAGCCATTGACTACATTTCTAATTAAGTTAAGGCTTAAGCCTTACCCATTAATGATGCTAAGGTGGTAAAGAAGTTTTTAAAAGGCCTTCTATTATTCTGGCACTCTTAAAGCAATTATAAGTGACTGGAGAACATGCTTTTGTAATTCTCAACTTGACTAAGTAATAAGACGATATGGTATCACACATAGGGTAGCTACTTCGTACTACCCCCAAACTAGTAGCTAAGTAGAAGTTGCTAATTGAGACTCTAAGTAAATTCTTAAGAAAACTGTAGAGCATCATAGAAAAAACTGGTCAAAGAAGGTAGACGATGCTCTATGGACTTAGAGAACCGCTTACAAAACCCTATTAAGAACCACACCATATTAACTTATAAATAGGAAAGCTTGTCACCTACCGATAAATATTAAGCATTGAGCTTATTAGGTGATTGAAAGCGCTAACTTGGATTTTGAGTACATAGGTACTTATCAAAAGCTTCAATTGAATGAGCTCGTTGAGTAGCGAGCCATAGCATACAAAAACTTGAGGATATACAAAGAAAGGACCAAGAAGTATCACAATCGGTGAATCAAGCAAGGTCGTTAATTTAAAGAAGGTGATGAAGTTCTTTTGTATAATTCTCGACTTTGTTTATTTCCAAGTAAGTTAAAATCTAGATGGTTTGGACCATTTATGGTCAATAAAGTTTTTTCGTATAGAATGGTTGAAGTTACACATCCAGAAAGGGGACCGTTTAAAGTGAATGGTTAATGGTTAAAATTATATTTGAGTAGAAATTTTGAGAATGAGGGATGGGTGGAGTTTTATCTTGACCTAGCAAGACAATCATAAGTTGCAAACGTATCCCATTAAGCTATTGACGTTAAACATAGCGCTCTTGGGAGGTAATCGAAGTCACTTGTTTATTTTTGTTATTTTAGTACTTTACTTATGCATTTAGATAGTTTTAGTTATTGTTTACATTAGCATTTCCATACTTTAATTTAATTTTCATTTTTCTTTTACATTTAATTTCTTGCACTTAAGATAAGGCATAATTAATATAAAAAAAATTTCTAGATGAGGGATACATGACTGTATCTCTAATTGTATTGTTCCTAAGGGACTAAAATTTCAATTCATGACAAGAGTTACATGATTAAGAGATACGATTGTATCTCTTAATCATATTGTTCCCAAGGCTTTGATTTTTTTTTTTTCTCTTGATGAGAGTTACATGATCAAGAGACATGATTGTGTCTCTTGACCGTGTCGTTCCTAGTCCTACCTATTTTTTAATTTACAATAAGAGTTACACTACCATGAGACATGGTTGTATCTCGGGTTGTGTTACACATGCTTATTTAAGGTGGAGAATAGATCACTACTTTAAATATCCAACACACGATCTACTCTCTCCCTTACACTCCTTCACACAAAAATATACTTCAACATACACTTTCACTACATTTTCTCTCACACTCATACACAAATAAGGATTGTAATCACTCATCTCACTTCAAGATCTTAGGTAAGTTTCTTAATCTCTCTTCTTTGTTTATTTATTGCATAAGTTACTTAGGAAAATGATTTTATGCATGTTATATTTGATTACAGGTTAGGACTTTTACATTCTTAAGCCCTTCTTTACTTGTTTTATGAGTAACGTGGTGTAGTTCATAAAATACGATTGTATCATTTGATTTTGGTGCTTTAAATGACATTACTATTAGCATAAGCACATCACTCGCGATACGCTTTAGGGCTTGTGGGAATCATGATTGGATGTTGGGACTTTGATTTTGCTAGTGATTATACACATGGGTTCTTGATTCTTGCTATTTATCATCGTAAGTTCAACTTAGGGTTTCAAGATAAGTTCGACTTCTTGTGCTATTGATGTTTGAAATCGCAAGAATCATTCCTAGAACATGTCTAGATTACTTCTTCTATCATGGGTTATGTGGATTGCATGCAAATTTCTTCAAAAACACAATCACTTTAGCATGCCTACCATGTATTCAGTGAAATTCCCCAAACACTTCCATTACAATGTCTTCTACATTTGTGCTTACTTCTTTTATTCTTTTTCATTCTAAGTGTGGGGAAATTGTTGGTGACCATTGTTTGACTTCAATTGGTTTTTCTTTCATTTAGGAAAATGGCACTACGTTAGAAATTGGATGTTTCAAGAAAAGATAAGGCCATCGCTTCTTCATCACAACCCTCTCCATCTTTGCAACCACTTCTAGCCATCGATCCATCGGTGCATCCTATGCTACGTTTTACAACTCAATTTGTATGGGAGCACTTTACTCATCTTCAATCATGCCCATTTAGTGAGACTTTATATCTAGATTAGGGTGTTGTAGAGCAATTAAATTTGCTTGAACAAGTGTAAGACATTCTTTCGGTTGAACCATAAGAGAAATTATTCACTTTCTGAGCTTCCATTTACTATGAGTTGATGATGGAATTTTTGTGTACAATTGAGATGAATAAATCGATTGGTAACTATAGGCCTCAAAGGAAGTTACACTTTAGAATGAATAATCGGTTGTATTTCATTTTTGTAGCTAATTTGGGAGTGTATCTAGGCTTATATTCACCTGAATATGTTCAGACGGAGGAATTCCTTCTCACTTTTGGCAAGACATTACTCAAGGTAGATCTTATGTAGTTAAGTCTAGTAAAACCTCTTGCTTTTACTGCCCTAAGTACTACATTATCCATTGACTGATATCTTATACGATTGCGAAGAGGGGAAAAAGTACTAGGGTTGTTTGTAAATTTGAGGTGATAGCTTTATATAGTACAATTGAAAAATGTCCCATCAATTTAGCCATGTTATTAGCCAATTATCTGATGAAGCATGTAATAACTTAAGGTTTTGAGCCCATACAATAATCCTATAATTCAAGCTCCTAAATTTAGGGCAATAGGCTATGTCATTTATTTTAGTTCAAACTTTACAATAATGCCTGAAATATATATATATATATATATATGTGTGTGTGTGTAAGTTTATTAGTAAAGCTATTATTCATTGAAAACTCGAAAATTTGAGTTCGATTATAATGAGATCTTAGAGATAAATGATTTGACCTATGAATATAGAATGACCATTAAAGGATCTATATATTCACCAAATATATAGGTTATTTAGTATACATATATACATGTATTGACATAAGTCGCATATTGAAATAATAAAATTATTAACATATGGTGTGTGTAGATATATATATATAAAGTACTATGTAATGGGAAAACACCAACTTGTATAATACAATACACTATAAAAAAATTTTAGTTAATTAAAAAATATATATATCATGATTTGAACTCTCATCATTTCCTTTAATATATTTTCCCTAATTACTAAAAATTAGTTGATGGCCATGAGTAAACACCGTTGGATTTTTATACCCCTCATTTCATAGATTTGGAACTTATCCCAATGGTATCCTTCACAATCAGGCAAAGATAAAGTAGATATGGTCTTAATAATAATTCAAACTAAAAACTTATAGAAATAATGATGGTCTATCATGTAGTTGTAGTGTTTAATAATTTATTCTTAGGCACTAACTTAGATGTGATAAGGTTTATGTAGGTCTATATATATACATATAATAATATCTATATGAGTACGAAATGTAGTTGGACTTATGAATATGGCTTGACTCAAACATATCTATATATTTTTATGTCTCCTCATCCTTACGTATACATCGTATGCATAAAGGAATATGATATTTTTATTTATAATTTTATAAATTGAGGTATATCTATATTTTACAATATTTAACATTTGATGATGGCCAGATAACGTAAAGTTTAGGAAAATGTAGGTAAAAGTTGGTATTTTAACTTAGTTGGATAGTCCTCCAAATTACCAATGTGATGTTATAAAATTTATTAGCATCCAATAAGAAATGAAAAAGATAAGATTGTTTGAAGTTCAAAAACGTAATATCGGTAATGCATACAGTAATCGGTTAAATGGAAAAGTATTCTTGGCCTATAGTTAACTTTGGTATCATCTTTCCCTAGGTGCAGTAGGTAGAGAAGCATCACATCTTGAAGTATAGGATTTGTACTGCTATTAAGCCTTGGTAAGTGAGTATTTCTATTTTTGTACAAGTAGACCTTTGTCTACTTAACTTAGAGTCAGTTGTGTTGTGAATTATAGGACATGTTGGATTGACTGGATACATGATTCTGTTAAATGTGTGTTAACTAAGTAAAATATTTTCTTGTATGTGATTGTTTCATCGATATGTATTTTTGTTTGGAACACTTAGAAATTGAACAATTCTTCAGGGTGTTCACCCAAGTGAACCTTATGTAAAGAAATGTAATATAAAGCTGAGAAACAAAGTTGAAGTTGAGATAGTTGAATATTTATAATGTGGAACTTGAGATTCATGCCTAATACTGGGCTATTGTACTATTTACTACATTCATGGCATGATATGAAAGGACCTATGAGTTGAGTTTCTAAAAGCTTAAAAACTGTTGGGTAGCTTTTGAGCATATAGAATTATATTAGTCATCTTATTCTAGCTACATTGTAGGATCAACTATGTATTGGATTTTCAAACCATAGTAGGTGGTTTTTGTTGGAGGTCTTACCTCTAAGAAACTCATTATTGCCTTAGGTTTCTAAATATAGTATCCAGATACTCGTCAATGTTGACTAACCGGATGAAGAATTGGAAAAATATAGGATATCGATAGCAATGCATGTTACGTACATGAGCATGGTACAAATTTCCTACATAAATAGTTTGTATTGGTAACTTGGATTATGAAATTGAATATCTTATAGTATTGATCTAGGTAAATATGTATTGTGCTTGTTATGTGTTTTGTTTTATTCACTCTCACTTAGCTCACAGAGAGCTGAGGGGATACTCGTGTATCTTCAAGTTATGAAGAAAATTGATAAGGCAACATCAACTGGGGGGGGAAGTCTTTTGAGAGCACGTAAGATAGAGTAAGTTGCTTTTAAAGAAGTCTTATTATATTTTGATCTTAGTTCCATGAATGATCTGTAAATAAAAAAAAATAATACTGTATTTTAAGTTTTGTTAAGTTTGACAGACGTAATCTTTTGTATAAAAAGATGTTAAGCTGAACTTTGATGTAATACTCTTTTGTTATAAATAGAACTTTTGTTAAATATAAACAAGTATTCCTGTATAATGGTACACTTTATGCCATGTCGAGATATGACAAAGCAGGCGACCAGTATTCGTGACCTTGGAAAGATTTGTTGTAGGCCTTATGTGACTCTATTGGCCAATGGGATGGGGATTTTAAGTAGAAGGATTCTAGATAGGATTTTGGTTAAGGAACCTAAACCATTGAAAAAAGAAAAATTTAGGAACATGCTCATGGATTTGGAGACAACTGAGGGATACAAAGGTATAAGTTCAAGTGCAAGCCAAGGATTGAGTTCTCAGCTTGATCGAATAAAGGATATGTTAACAAATCTAACTATTCGCTAGGATAGGATGGAGTATAAAATAGGCAAGATGATGGCAAAGCAAAATTGCATTACACAATTCTTTTGCAATGTGGCTAGACTAAATAGTTTGAAAGTTCTTGATGTTTGCTAAAAGTCTCCCTCCCCGTCTTCATTAAGAGAAGCCACTCAAAAGCTAACCAAAGAAGAATAAGACCAATAAGAGGAAGGAGCTTGAAAGGAAAATTCAGAAGAGAAAGTTGATGATGAAGACTTAGATTTTGAGAAGAATGATGACGATTTTATGGATGATAATTGAGAAGATGTAGTTGTTTTATTTTCATGTTATGACCTAAGATGTACTTTGGTTTTAAGACTTGGTTTTACTTTGTTAGACTTCTTATTTGTTTTTGCTTTTGTTTTTTTTTTTCTTTTGTGTTTTGTTAGATGAATAGTGTCGACTCGAAGAAAGGTTTTGGAACTAGGAATTTGAAGCCTTTATATGGAGATAATTTTTTTTTTTTTGGAATTACCCAATATTGGAATTTGTTGCTTCATAACTTATGGATACTACAATTGCGATTCTCAATTTTCAGGAGAGTACTAATTTCTTTTCCCCCGTATATATCCTCTTACTCATAGGTGTTTTCATTGATCCATTTCTTCTTGAATGACTTATTTCGTACATTGAGAGTAATGTACCATTTTAAGTATAGGGAATGAGATATAGAAATTGTTAAGATTGTTGCTATTTAGGAGACAAATTTTTTTTTCCCCCATAGTTAACCCAATTGTTATTGTTTTATTGACTTGTAATATTTAGATAATCGACAACTTTCATGGGAGTTGAATTGAATATGACTAATACTTGATCTTTGATGTTTGATTTTCACTTTGCTAGAGTTGATAGGTAAAATCTTTGTGAAGTAAAGTTACGTGTTATTTAGTTTAGGATTTTAAAAACTTAGGATTATAACAACATCACTAATTAAGAGTTAGTCATGACTATTTTTGAAGCCTATTTTAATAAATACTTTTCTCTTATATAACTTTAGAGCTTTTATAATTTTTAGTAAACAAACAAATGAAATTTATTTTTTGAGAAATCTTTGAAAACTCGAATTAGTTGGAGGTAAAAAGTGATATAAATGCATGAATAATCAATGATAAAAAGATAAAAATTAGTAAGGATTTGCCTTAATCTGTTAAAAGAACAAGATTGAATTCCATTGTCAATGCCAAAGTAAGCTTAAAGAATAAATTAGTATATTACAGACTTAGTCTATCAAAAGAGCAAGGTTTTTTCCTACTATCAATATGAGGGCTAAGTTGGCATGGATCGATCTTAGTCCGTTAAAAGAATGAGATCCTTTCCTAGTACCAACACAATTTTTCTTAAATATTGTGCTTAATTTGGTAAATTTGAAACCTTCCCAATGAAAGCATGAACTAAAGGGATGATTAAAGGATGAGTGGATGTAGTATGTATTTATTTTGAATTATGGTGTTTAGAAGACTAAAGAGAGGGTTGTGTACATTTTACCTAAGTTAAAATCTTTATGATTTTTTCTTAATTAGCAAAATGTTAAATCTGATCTTGAGTATGGTAATCCTTAATTAAATGATTTAGGTAAACTTAAATTTATATAGATTAACTTGTGAATTTTGGTACTTTGTGTTTCTTGAGCATTGTAAAAGAGATCGAGTATAAAGAGTTAAAGAAGTTATTAAAAGTTTTTAAGTATATTTGCAAGTTGATCTCTTTAGATTATTTTCTAGGTTAAGTGCTATTTTTCGTCGGTCTCCTTAATAGCGATAGTTTTCAGTAAAGAATTCTTGTCCTAATTTTTTTTTTTTATTTATTTGCTTGGGGATAAGCAAATTCTTAAGTATAGGGAAGTTTGATAAGCTTTAAATTAATTATATTTTAGCTGGTGGGTTTTGATTATTTTCTCTTAAATTTTGAGTTTATTTTTAAAAAATAAAATTTAATTGAGTAAAATTTTGTTTTTTAGGTTTTGAAACAATCTACATGAGAAAATAGGAAGATAAAAACAAGTTTCACTCAATTTAGAACTCAAACAAGGAAGTTATGAAGTTTTGAAGATTGACATGACTAAATGACATAATTGTGTCGTTGTTAGAAGAACTTGAAGAATAGTTTTAATTATGGACGAGAGTGATGTAACCAAAGGACATGATCATGTTCTTAATCATGTCGTTCCTAAGATTTTGAAAAAGAGAGAGAGAGAGAATATGTGAAGATATTTGAACGAAAGTGATACAACTTGGTAAAGTGGTCGTATCACCAAGTCGTGTATAGTGGCCTTATTTTTCTTAATTCCTATATGAAGCTTCTTTAGGGTTTTTTTAAATAAAAAGAACTTTTAGCATGACTCTTTTTAGAACTTTTCAAGATCAAAACACTTAAGAGAGCGTAATGCATTAAAACTTCAAAATTTAAAAATCTCAAGATTCAAAAACGATCTTATTAAACTCATGATCTATTTCTTCTACTTTTCTTTAGTTTTTACTAAAGATCATTCTTTTATTATGAGTATAGAGTAGAATTTTCTATATCTAGATCTTATGGAACTTAGATCTCTCATGTGACACTTAGTTTTATTTAGATTTAATGAAGATCTTTATTCTTTTTTAATCAACTATGTATGCTTGCATCTTTTAGATTGATAATTATGTAAGCTATTAATTTAAATATAATATTATATAAAAAGATCAAGAGATTTCTTGTATAATTGGATTTAGCATAGTTGATGAGAGTTTACGCAATGTTAGAGATAAATTACAAGATTTTTCTGGATTAATAATATTATCTTTAATATTATTTTTTAAAAAAAAATCGCTGCACATTAATGCGATTTTATATTATACTAAGAGAAAGAGATTCTATTAGATAATCTAAATATTAGAGTTAATATTAATAAGCTTAAGGAAATTATTAACTTTAAAAGAGAGTTCTTCTAATTATGAAAAATAAAAAATTGAATTAAATTATCTTTAGTAAAAGTTGTATGTATAGATCTAAAGAGTCAAGATCTAGATACGTCATTGAGTCTTAAAGTTGATTTTTAATATTTTGGATTCTTGTTTAGTTCTTGATTAATTATTAAATTAATTAGTTACTGCAATTTTAACTTAAAGAATCGAGCTCTTGAAATTGAATTTATTCGATTAAGTAATAGAGTTAAAGTTAATAATAGTATTCGGGATCTTTAAAGGATTAATATTCGGACTCATAATCCGCTTTACTATAATTTGATTGATGCATTTGAGGAAGCAGGCAATAGGGCAAATCTAAAAGCTTTATTGATGAAGAGAATCATGTGGATTTTATGGGTGATACGAAAGGCTAGGTGCACTACGGCCTATGACGAGAAGAAACTAGTCCCTATTGACACGGTTAGATCTATGGAATTTCATGGAAAAAGAATGGCTTAAATTGAGGAAGAAAGAGGAGATAAGAAGGGGCAATGTTCGACAAGACATCTCAAATGCAAGGAGTCCTCCTGTAGGAGGCAAAATGAAGCTAAATGTTGAAGGTGCTTTCAATGTAAGTGAAGGTAGGTTAGCAATAGCAGGCATGACAAGGCTTCTGGAATAAAACATATGGCCTTAATGCCGAGATGTCAGGATGCCTTGCTGTAAAGGAAGCAGTGAACTTGATCAAAGAAAAGGGTTGGGCCTCATGTGTTGTTGAATCCAACACAAGCAATGTGGTGAAGCCAATCAATAGTAAAGCCAAGAGAGTAGGTTGGGCTAGCTGAACTATCATTGAAGAGATTATCTAAGGTCTTAGTAGGATAGAGGACTGTGAAGTGAGAGTTATATTAAGAAAAGCAAACTCAATGGCTGATTAAGTAGCAAATCATACTAGAAGGAGCCTTAGGATGAAAATGTACAAGATGGTGGCTGAATTAATATAATATTCATCTTTTTTTTTTTTTTTAAAAAAAGAAAAAACTCCTAGCCATGAAAAGATTGAAGGCTGATCGCGAAATTCAGATATGAATTATATCCTTGTCCATGAATTAAACTCCATAACCAACTAGACGTTGAAATTATGTTGACAACCTTGAATAATATTGAAGTTATCTTGTATTAAAATTAGCTGCCACGTGTAACTTAGAAAATATATTTACACTGAAATAATAAACCTCGTCCCATTTTGGTATAATCCAATTCATAGTGCTTCACTTAGATCCAAATCATATCTTCCACAAATTTCACAATAATAAAATTAATTCACATGGATATGAATCTAACTTAACTTAAACGGATCAAATATATTGTCCACATATATTTGATAAGCAGAGTTAGGCTTTTAATAAAATCTATTGTCTAACTTAATCTACAATAATAATAATTTTATCTAATTTCACGTATTAAATCATAACTCCTGAACCAACTACTAAGCCACATAGCACTATTAACCTTCTTTGTAAAGTGCTTCATAACTTTCTTATGTGTCGTTTAATTTATCTCAAGCTTAACTTTTCATAAATTAAGAATTTAAATAACCTGCAAACTTAACAAACAAATTAGTATTCACTTAATATATATTTTGTTATTATCAAAACCAAATAAGAGACTTCATGGGTTTTCATGTAAATCAAATTTAAAGAAATAAATAAATTTTTGGGCTCAACAACTCAAATAGATAAATTTCAATTAAACCTTGTCTTTTATCATCAAATTACAAATTTAATATTAAAGCTTGATGTTATGAAAGAAACTCCAAATAGCACAATAAATATTTTACTTCTCTTTGCATATTCGTGGCATCAATCTCCCAGTCCTTATTTCTACAGCATAGGAATTTAAGATAAAAAAAATCCTTTGATCTGTTTTATTAATAAGAAATCCTTTGAAAAAGGAAAATAAAAATAAAAATAGTCGAGGATCTTATGAATAGTTGTTAGAAGAGGGGAGCCTTTTGATGTATGCGTTATAGCAATGAGAGACTTGGAAAGGATGCACGCCCCTCGTATCCTAGTTATGGTTGCCATGCTAAATGCTGGGCAATCAAGGGCAGAACGGATAACTGCTAAAAGCATTCAAATAGTAAGCTTACTTCAAGGTAAGTGCTCTCATATTCCGATTTTATTGGAGCCTCCCATAGCACAACCAAGAGAGTAACATATTCTTTACTCGAGCTACAAAGACTTCAAGAATTTGAAAAAAGATTACCATATGGTGTCAAGTGAAAGTGTAGTAATATATTCTGTTGAGACATCAATAATAAATATATATTTACTCTTTAGGGAAGGTCGATGACTTTAAATGAGGAGATGAAATAATTTTTCTTTTTCTCTAATTTATTTTAGCGTTCGTTCAAGATATAAGGTTAAATCAAAAATAAAAAAGAGTAAGATAAATTACTTTTATGCTATTATTAACATTTATTTGGGATATTTTAGTTATATTTGATATTATTAATTAAGAATTTGTTTGACAATATGGAGATGTCATACCATGTACTCTACCTCCAAGATAGATATATAGAAATTAAAATCGGAGCCTCTTCTTTAACTTTTTGATATCTTTCATACCTTCTAAATTATGCTGGTATAGGAAGGGTTAGGTTGATCTTGAAGTAAACATATATTTGTTATTTAATCAAACAAAAGAGAATATGCGAATATATATAGCAAAATATTTTGAGGAAATTGCAATAATTTTTAAAATTTTAACCTTAATATAAATATATTTTTAATTTTAAAATATTGTAAATAACCCTTATAAGTTTTGATAAATTATTATCATAAAGTCTGTTTATTTTTTTTTTTATAATTTAAGAAGTTGCATTGAGATTAAAGTTTAATATGTTTTAACAAGTTTTAGCGGTATTTTTGTACCAGGTTAAAGATTAGAGGATTAATTATCCTAAGTATATCTATACCGAGATTAATTGATTTTTTTCCCCAATATTCTTCGAATATAATATTGGTAATCGTCTAATCGGGAAAATGATTAAATAAATTATAAATAAAAGAAATATATGCCGTTAGGCCCGTTACTGACTCAGGGAATTCTCCGTACCTCTTTTTAGGCAAGTTCCTCCAAAATCTCGGCAAACGAAAAACATGGCAGCAAATTTCTGGACTTCCACTCACTAGTGAGTTCGAATACTAAATCCATCTTTATGCATCATCTTCTTTTACAACAGCCCATCTTCTCTTTAATTGTTTTGACTCATCAATTTGTTTTTTTTTTTTTTTTTCTTTTTTCATTTATTTTGGTGTGGGTTACAGTAAGGAGCTTTTGGACCAAGAACAAGTGGACGTAGTACACCCATTTGACAAGGAAAAGGGCATAACTGTTGAAGATTTTAAGCTTATCAAAATGCATATGGCTAATTGTATGAGCCCTTTTGATCTTTCTCGATTCTGCTTGTGTGCTTATGTTAAAGTTCTTTTCTTTTTTAATTTTTCTAATCTGAGTGTTTGTGATACTTGAACGTCGACGTGCAGATTGATGATCAATCCATGAAAATTAGGTTTATTGGACTAAAAGTGAATTATGATTATTTAAAAAGAAGCTTCTAACTTTTTTCGAAGTGCTGCTGTGATTAAACCGGCAATTTTTAGCTTGTGCCGATTAATTTTTTCGAAGTGCTGCTGTGAGAGAACTCCTTTGATTAACTTCTACTATGTTAGCAAGATGAGATTATGTAATTTGATGCATTTCACCTACGGTGTGGACATGGGAGTTGGATTATGTAAACAAACCTTACCAATGTTCGACCTCAAGCGATTGGAAATGGAGTATATGATGTGTTCAAGTTGTGGGTGTCATCAAATGAAAGAATGACATGCTAGTGCATTTGGGTAGAGTATGTATCATATGCACTGTTAATGGGAGATCCTATTTTCTTTCTATAGACTGGTTTGGGGAACGTGCGCTGGTGCTTTTTTTTTTTTTTTTTCTGGATTGAAAAACCTTCTATAGATAGTAAATGGAAAGAATATATGAAAGGAAAGCGCGATTCATGAAAATGTATCAAGTAATATTGTTTTGCTAAAAAAATTTTGGTATTTGGAGCTTCTTAGGAGTAATTTGTAATTTGCCATCAAAATTCCCTCAATATACTGAAAATGGTTGCACATGCCTTGATAAGTGGGTTTGCTTATGTATTTCTTCACAAAACTCTGCCCCATCAGTAATGGTTCATTCTTCCTTTCCAATGAGATCCAACATAAATTTAATTGGTAATTTACCTTTCACTTTTATGATTGTTTCAACATCTCATCAAACTGCTTGATATAAGTAACTAATGAAAACCACGATTCATGAATATGTATCAAATAACACTGTTTCTCTCCAAAAATTTTGGTATTTGGAGCTTCAATTTATAATTTGATCTCCAAATTCCCCTCATTATACCGAAAATGGTTACATATACCTTGATGAGAGGATGCGATTCTATATTGCTCTACCAAAGTCTGCCTGTCAGCAATGACTTTTTCCCTCTTTTCAAGGAGATATAACAAATATCTGATTGGTGTTTCAAGATCAAGTTCGATAGTTCTTATCTTCTTTATATTTGCTTGTTCATCTATTGTAGGGAGCAAAATTGGTACTTATACGGCACTTTTTAGGGAGAGCATATGAAAACAAGGCAATTTAATGTGTCATTGTTTCTATTCTAGCATCCTCACCTTGTTAGATTACTCCCATAGCCCTTAGAATAGAATTTAAGCATTGGTTTTTTGTCCTCTGTCGGTGGCAGTGAAACAAAGTCAAGGTTGAATTTAGGGTGTGTTTGTTACATAGAAAACAATTTCCAAGCTTTGGTATTATAAACAAAAATTTGGAATGGTTAAATGCTATATTAGTACTCCCAAAAGTTTGTAGATATTGGTGGCCTTAGCAGCAAAATAATGTTAGAGGTGAAGGTGGCACCCAATGGCTCGTTTAGCGGATAACCATTATGGAAAATGTCAATAAAAAAATGAGGACAATGATTTCCATTGTGAAAACAAGGAAACCATCTTCCTCATTCTCTATTGGTTTATTCCATGCTTGTGAACCGCTACTCTAGAAGGTTGACTTCAATTGTTGTCTTCTGCCATCTTTTGCCACTGAAAAACACCAATACTTGCAACTTCTTGAAATTGCTAGGGTGACGTTTGATAAGTACAAAATTTTTATTATAACAAATGTTGAAAAAAGTCAACAAAAATGTTTTTTGTGAAGCAAACACACCTTTATTCATTGTTTTAATCATATTTCCCTTCCTCCCAACATTCCCACCCCCTCTTCTCCCTCTTCCCCAACACCCAGTTATTGGAGGAGGACTTAGAAAAAGCTTTGACATTAGTGTGCATCTCTCCATATGTTAGGTTGATCCAACATGATTTACTGTAGAATATAACTAGGAGACCATGCTGTAGAATGGGATTTTTCTGAAAGTTATATCCTTTACTCAATTAATGTACTTGCCAAAAAATGCTCTCTCATTACTATGGTGTCTGTCCACCAATTTGATTAGCCAAACATTCTACCTAATACCTTCCTAGGAATCTTCTTCCTGCTCCGGATGCGTTTGCTCCCAATAGATTCATCTCAGAAACATTTATAGTTCTAGAGAGAATACTCGAGGCATCATAGATTGGGATATGTCCTACAATCTTCTTCTATCTTGTAAACAAATTCCTGTAGTTATTCAGTTTCATTTACAGGAGAAATCTGCTAAAATTAGTCACATTATGACTACTTCCCCTTTCTATCTACTTGTTATTATCACTTTGGAAGTTTTTAGAAACACAGCATCAGAACTGGTCTTCTGCTTACATTTGCCCAATTTCTGGTCTGCACAAACAGAATGTGCATTATCGAGACTTTAGTATGGTCTTTATGCTTCTCTGATGTTTTTTCCACTGTATAAGTTATGACCTGAATAACTTTGTCCACATTATAGTTATCCAAAGAAAATTATGCTGCATCATTCGAATTTTGAATTTCATCTTCTTGGATTCTGATATTCCTTTTGGATGCATTTTATTTTTCAGATATTGTGAGATTGGCACAGAATGTCAAAGTGAGGCAAAGGTATAGCATTCTTATAGTCAGGTTTGCTTGTGCATTTGTTGGTCTGTGTTCAAAAAACTCGTAAGATTATGCTCATGCAAATTTTGGGAAATGGGGGTACTTTTTGTGATAATAGACTTCTATACTGCAGATTTTTGTAAATTGTGGATTATTGCACATCAATTACCTTACTGGGTGGAATATGGGACATGATGATTTATTTTTTTTAATTTTTTTTGAGGGAAATTTCACTGAGACATGGTGAATTTATTCTCTTACGATTGACAATGTTTTATTGAAACATCCATTCAAGGACCTGAATTCAAGATACTTTGCTAATTGATGTTTCAATCTTTCAGGGTTGTAGCGACAGCAATTACTTATATGAGACGTGTCTATACCAGGTATACTACAAAGAGGAACTATATCCTCAAGGGTTGACCCAGGTGTTATAAGGTACACATGAGGATCATTTTCGAAAATGTACTAAGGTTACTTTTTTGGAGCTGTATACACAACACAAGTTGGACTTAAAAGTGATGGATGGGTCTTTGTTGGGTGGTTATGTGCCAGAAAATAACTGGTTTGGTCATGCTTGTGCCCTTCCAATCAGTAGCTGTAACAGAACCCTTTTTTTTTTTCCTTTTCTTTTTTCAACTTGTGAACATTGCAGAGAATCTATACATTCCAATTTCATGGAAATTTTCCTATACCATGATGACACTCTTAAATATCTTATGGTATTTGATATGCCATAAGTATACAAGTCTTTTTTAAATGTTCTTGTTAAGTTTTTTTGATTGAGATGCCATAATGCTGAAGCATTGATGGTTGGATTATCTTCTTTGGAGTGATTAAGTTTTTGATCATTATTATGTAGTGAAGCATATTAAAACTTTCTTTGGTAAGCTGTTATTGGATCTTGTTAGCGATCTTGTTCTAGGGAGATTAAGGGTGAAATCCTCACTGCTCCTATTTTTACCCTTATTCACTTTTTTTCAAAACTCCTCTAATTTGAAATTAGTGTTTAAGGCTTCTTAGAGAGAACCCTAGATCTCTTAACACAACATACATTGTTTTTTTTGGTAGAAATAAGACTCTATACTCATTCTAATTTCAGGAAAGATACATATAGTTGCTCCACAATTCCACCCTCACCCTCTCCACCCTTCCCCCAAGACAACCAAAAATAAGAAAAAACAGGCGACCACAGTAACCCTCTTGTCAAAATATATGGGAGTGGAGTTGTGGTTACATATAGTTTAACAACTGACATACATACTGCATATAGTAATCAAATAATAGAAACTAGCATACGAGTAGGAAGTAGTGGCTTAAAACAAGGAAATTAGCCAGCAGTGTAGTTTCCTCTTCTTGCTCTATGTGTGTATGTCACAGGACAGGAGTTTTATCTACTCTCTATGTACCCATGCGACGTTCAACCCTTTTTTTCCTTGTCATATTTACTTAGATTACAAAGTGTAAGCTAGTCTTTTCCCTCTCTATCTACTCAGAACTGTTTTAAGCCCTTTTATCTTTGGAAGCGTCAACCGGTATCCATATGATTGACAGGCTTAACTTTTATACTGGTTTTAACCTGCAATAGCTATTATTAGGAGAATAGCATTAGCTCTTGATTAGTTTACTTACGGGAGGTTAATTTTGTCTTGAGAGACTATCTCACCCCACCAATAAATTGCTTGTTAACGCTATTCACTTCACATTAAGCTCTAACTGAAATGCCTCCAATTCCATCCAAAACACGGATCGTGACATGTACATGTGTGTGAAAGGCTGAACTGGTGCTCATGTGGCTGCTAAGCACCTAACATATGCATCAAAATCTTTTTTGGTTACCTCCAATTTTTTGTAATTACTCAAATGGAAGTATTAAAAATTTTCTTCTAGCTTTGCATTCTGACATTGTGAAAGAACAAATCCAGCAAAGAAAAGATCCCTTCTGGTTTTCCATTTCATTTGCATCATTGTTTGATCACTTTAATTTGCTCTCTATTGTTATTTCCTCCTCATTTGTCTTTAATTTTTTCATTAGGAAGATTCATATTTCAACTCCATATTACTTGTTTGGTGACTCTAATTTGTCTTTAATTTTTTGCTTTCTATTGTTATTTCCTTCCTCATTTGTCTTTAATTTTTTCATTAGGAAGATTCATATTTCAACTACATATTACTTGTTTAGTGACTCTAATTTAATTTCAGAAAGAGTATGTCTGAATATGATCCACGCCTAGTTGCTCCTACCTGCTTATACCTGGCGTCTAAAGCAGAAGAAAGCACAGTACATGCTAGACTGCTTGTATTTTACAGCAAGAAAATATGTAAGTTCATTGCCTCTAATATGTTCAATCAATGTTTCCCAAACTTTTCCTAGTAAAGAATGGGATAAACTTCCCGTTTTTGTATCAAAGAAGAGAAAAGATGAAACCCTCCTCTGAATTGCCTGCAGATACTGATGAGAAGTACAGGTGTGAGATCAAAGACATACTTGAAATGGAAATGAAGATATTGGATGCTCTCAACTATTATTTAGTTGTTTTCCATCCTTATCGTTCTTTATCTCAGTAAGAACTTCAAATTATCTTACTCTTATGTTTTTAATCCATGCCTTTTTCCAGTATGGCATTCTTACTGTGCAAAGTTATACGTATCACCTATATAGGACCAGGAAGAAAAAATTTTACTGCCTGGCCACCCCTTATGTGCATTGTCTCCATCTAGGTTATAGGAAACTTAAGCCTGCTAAGCATTTATGTTAGAGGACAGAACTGTTCCTTCACTTCCATATGATAAAATCAGTATTACAGAGTTGTTTTTTCATCATATGCTAGTCTTTAACAATGTAGCTATGGAATTTGATCCAAGTCCTAAATAAATTGCAGTTAGATATCGTCTGTTAGGCATTTAATGCTTCTTTTTACCAAGTATAAATATAGATAACTGAGTGATCCATGAAGATTGTGTGGATGAGAGTGACCTTTCTGTATGATATCATTTCCTTCTCTTAGATAGAGCATGGAGATTTGCCTTTCACTGGCTTAGATTCTGATATCTTATCTTTCCCCATCCCTCCCTCCATATATCTGATCACTTGAAGCCTGCTGGTACTTATTTATGGTCTTGATTCAACTGTCATGGACACGTTGCAAAAGGACACACACTCTCTCTCTAGCTTAATGTTCATTTACTTTTTATCTTGGCAGATTGCTTCAAGATGCCGGTATGAATGACATGACTCAGTTTACTTGGTGAGGACCCAGCTGAGAACATCATAACATGGAACTTTGACTTCTTCTCTGAATATTTTTTTTTCTCCACAAACCTATCAGTTGGACACATGCTGCTTCTAATGCTGTTGCTTGTTAATTGGAGTTTCCATGTATAAGTTTTTAATTGTCTGGCTTAGATATCTCTATTTGAGTAAAAGAGCTGTTTAACCATTACCATATGGCTTTATGCTCTGTTACTGGGACTCTACCCTTTTTCCTGCCATCAAATGCTGGACGCTTCACTTTTCCCCATTTCCAAAAAGTTTTATGCGGGCATGGCAAAGGGGAGTCAAGGGTCAAGTAACAAAAGCTTTATTCATAAACATGGCCCTCGCATGGCAAAACTGAAATTCATATTTTGATATTTCATGTCATCAATTGGTGACAAGACAAGCAATGTGCTACAATTCCTCCTGATATTGTTTATTTTTAGGATAGAAGATCATCCTATATTATTATGGCTAAAAAATCTAAGTTTATGCATAAATCAATAGATAATTTGTCCCAATGCTGAATAAGTACTTTAACAAGCCGGCCCTGTTTGGCTGTGTCGATTCATGACTAAGAAGTTTGCTTGAATTTCACTATTTTTATGTGCTTAATTGCTCTTCTTGTTTCTACCACAGGGGAATTGTTAATGACACCTACAAGATGGATCTTATTCTTATATATTATCCACACTTGATTGCCCTGGCTTGCATTTATATTACCAGTGTACACAGAGATAAAGACACCACTGCCTGGTTCGAAGAGCTCCATGTTGATATGAATGTGGTGAGGCCTAAGATTTAATCTACTTTATGATTTTTCTCGTTTTGTCTTTCTCACATACTTGCTGTCAAATACAATGTTGCACCAAAGTTTTCCTGTGCCCTAACTTTGGAGCTATCTGATACAAGTTAACCATTTTATAAGCATTGACCAACTAAATGGCCTTCTAATCACATCTTAGCACAACTTAAGGACCTGTTTTCCCTCAGCCACTGTCATTAATGTAGTGGCTTCCTTTCCATTTGCATTACACAGTTTCCATTTGACTTGAATTTCACCTAGGCATACCCATTGCAGATTTACACATATATGCCTTTGATCTGACTATCAGACTTGACTAGTGGATCATGCTTGCTTATTGCTGGCTGGGGGTGATGTAGTTGTGGCCTTGGGGAAAAACCTGAGATGAGTTGAACTGAAAGTAAATTTATACAAGATAACCGGGACAATGATAAAGTGATTTTTTCTGGTTATTGTTCAAACAACACATATTTCTCACTAGGTCAAATCCAAGCTTGAAAATCTGAAATTTCAGTTATGATCTTTTTCTGGCTTAGTTTTTTCTCCCCTGTATTGCTGATAATAGGGTTACATGCCAATTGCCACCAAGAAGCCTAATATGAGCAAATAACTAATATCTTCATCAGGGGTTAATATTTCCACCAATTTTTTTCCTTTACTCATGATCCTTTACTGACCTTTTCATCTGGAAGACCTTGCTAGTGGATCTAATGCAAAATGTATTGTCTGCGCTTTTAATCATCCTTGCATACTGAGGGAAGAGGGTGTATAAAACTGATTTTCATGGAGGAGGGATTGCATGGGATCTGCATGATGCTCGAAACCAATATTTGCTAATCATGTGTTGTGATACAAATATGGACTTGTGGTTGTGCTTCACTTTGCATGCTATCTGTGAAATATTAGTAACGGCAACATACGGTATGCAAAACATTGCTGGCTTGCCATGCGTTTCCCCTTTCTCTACCTTCTTATAGCATCACACAATATGTAAAATATTGCTTACTTCAGCAATTATGATGGTTGTTTAAATTTGTTTGTTATATCTGCATTTATGCTACCTTCTTATAGCATCACTGAATGCGGGGGAAAAAAAAGGGTGACTGCATCTTAGCTGAGGGACCAATTGCTCTAAATATGGTTGTTCAAGGGTTATTCTTGCTTGGTGTTGTCATATTCCTTGTTTTTCACTTATTCTGTTAATTGAATGGCTGATGTGGAGGACCATATCTTTCAAGTAGCCTGGATAATTGTTGGTGGTCAATCCTAAGGGGTTTGCATCTAGAAAGTAAGGCTCTAGAGCTATCATCACAATTTGCTTGAGGTCTTGCTTTCAACCTCCAGTAAGGACACTTCTTGTGACTACATATATGGTGCAAGCCATGGTTAACCAATTCGTGGGTCTTGTTGGGTAGCCTGTGTGCTTGGAGATAGCTATTCCTTCATAGTCGTGCCCCTCCATTAACAAAAGAGGGGGAAAAATTATTGGAGTTTGCTTAGTCATATAGTCATTTCTAGAAAAGAAAATCTTTGTAGGACTTGACTATGACTATTGGGAAGGTAATATGTTGGCTAGCAGATGGATCGATTTTGTTGTTGGCATACAGGATGTAATTAGCCAGCAAAACATATATGACTCAGATATTTAGGTTTGCATGGATATATATTGCCCAAAGATTGGGCTATTATGTTACGTATATGTTCTTGGGGTTATGAAAAATGCTTTGGGCAGGTTCCTGTAAAGCTAGCTTTCGGTGAAAGAAAACTTTTGAGGCATCCCCAGTGAGCTTCTGCTGACTGAATAAATTAATGTAGTGAGAAAGCTAGCCAATTGGCACACACAATGAGGGTTATACCCTAATGGCATGTTTGGTACTTCATAAGGATATAATCAAATAGCTATTCCTCTCATGTAATTCTAGTGTTTGTTTGATAGAATAGCTATTCTACGGAATCGCTATTTCTGCAAAACGAGGATTTGCAATTCACTCATGAGACCTCAAATTACTATAAGGAATAATTATTACTTTATTATTTTATTTTTTAAGAATTGCAACTTTATTCTTACTTTGTTCTATTCCACAAACCAAAACGTGTCATAAACTTTCTTTCAATGAAAGGACTAAAATTATTAGGTCAGAAGAAGGCACCTCACTGGCTTTTGTTTGTGTCCTCTCTTTTTTCCCTTGGAAACAGTTTTTCTTTTCTTTTTTTTTTTTTTAAATACATTACGTCAACTTTTTATTAGCGAAACTTATAAACATTGAAAGGCTGAGGTTTAAAAATCCAAATGCACCTCTATTGTAATCATTTCGGGGTTAATTAGTACCAAAGTCTTGACAAGTCTGATTGTTCTTCCACTTCTCTTACCTAACAAATCACTCATGGTTCTTCAATAGGTAAAGAACATTGCAATGGAGATACTTGATTTCTATGAGAACCAGAGGATGTTGACAGAGGAGAGAATTAGTGCTGCCATGAATAAGTTACGATGAATGCAGAAAATCATTTGGTAGGTTTCCTGCCATCATCATGTTGTATGTTTAGCTAAGCAGGGCATCCTCTGCCTGATATTTGAGCACCAAAATTTTTGCTCTAATTCTATTCCTCCATCATACCCTTATCCATATTGATTTCTTATGGCACAGGTTTTTTTATCCTGATTCTCCACAGGTCAGATATGGCAGCTCCATGATGTCCTTTTTACCCTCGACATTTCCTAGATCATTGTTACTGAAATTCAGCTAAATGGAGTAAAATGAGTGGTGCAAGTCTGAGGCCAGTTCTGATGAACAGGCATTTGAAGATTACTTCACGCTGTTACCTGTAACACTAGTCGACATTAAGCAAAAAAGAAATGAAACTTTTGGGGAGTATAGTAAGAAAAAAGTTTGAGCCCCGTGTACCAAAAGGTAGTCCTCTGCTTGGTACCACATATTGGTATGATTATTGTGAGATATTATATTTTTCCCCATCTCCGTGCGAATTGCACAAGATAATGAGATCAGTTGTAGAGGTAACAAAAGTTCTTACTATATTGCTTTTACTTTGATTGCATTCTGATGTTCTAACTACCTCTGTTTAGATTGGGAAAGAACTGTTGGGAGGTACCAAAAGTTCTTACTATATCGCTACGTCCCAATTGTCTGCCCTAAATGGTCAAATGGCCATATTGACGGATTTTTATTTTTTATTTTTTTCGCCAAAGCATTTTTAAGTTTAACTGGCCAGAAAACAAATTGAATGGACAAAATTCTGTAGTATCTGACCGATTATGGGGGGAGAGAAAACATGGGAGTAGAGATGCTTAGATCCCCGGCGTATAGTATAGTAACCTAGTAAGGGGATTAAGCTTTATAGCTGCAAATCCAAATGAGACTACCTTGTATGCAATGTATCGCGCAACCCTAAAACAGTTGCTGTTTATTTTCAACACGAGCTCTATATGTGAGATTGGGTTTTCGACTTGCCAAAGAAAATATAGTAGAGGTAAGTAATAAAGTTATTAAGAGAAGCTTAAGAAATATGTTAAATCAAATAAATCTAATTGAACTATTTGATATCGATGCAAATTAGGACTTTTTGAATGATTTAGGACTTTTAGATAATTTTATCCAAATTTATGAAAGTTAGATAAATAGCTTTAGCAATATCAATTTCTCAAAATAAAATATTTATAATATTTAATCTCAATAAAGTGTATTATTACTGAGTACGATTGGTAATCATAGAAAACTCGAAATTAAAGTTTCGAATGATTATGATATTTTAGAGATAAATTATATATATAATAAAATTATTATAAAACATAAAATAACATATGGAATATATACATGTGTTGTGTGGAATTTTAAGTATATATATATATACTCATAATTAGTTAAAATATCCTATTATTTACATTTTGGGCCAAGATAACATAGAAAAAGCAATAAGAAATTATTATAAAAAAATAAATAAATTAGGGAACAGCTAGGACTAAGATCGTAGGATTATGGAATTGCACATACAGATGTTGATGCCTTAGAGAACAAATTTCATGCAAAAACAAAAAAACATGTTACTTAAGCTTAGAATGGTGAGGAGAGAGAAAGAACATTCCATTGCATCATCTAAATAACTTTGTAAATTATAGAAACATTCTCTAACATTTTGTTCATGCAAGTGATGGTATAAGAAAAATTATAGTGAGCTAAAAGAATCAGAGAGCTAAAATTAGTAAAACTATGAAAATTGATGCACAGTTTGGAGAGTTAAACGGTTCATTGGAATAAGGAGTTGCTGGGTGTGAACCTATCCCACCACCACAAGGAGTAGACCTAACCTAGATCGATTGATAATGGTGGAGGCAATTGGTAGTCGAAGCTCCGTTTTTTGATGAGGTTCATTTTTAGTTTGATTTTTTAAAATTTTGTAAAAAAATGAAACATGTCTAGAAAATTATAAAAAAAAATTATTCCTATATATTTTCATGTATAGAATCTAGAAAAAATATGATTTTGCTATAGTATACATCCATAAGAAATTGAAGAAATTAAACAATTTTCGATATTGAAATGAATAAGACTAATGATGTAGTTTCGCTTTCGAAAATTTTTTATAAGCTACCCTATATTAATATTGAATTGCTATGAAGAGATTTTTCACAAAACTATCTTTTATAATTTTTATGAATTTTTGAATTCTAAATTATGATTAAAATGTTGTTTTTTGGTAAAAATTAATATATTATTCCTAAGGACCTTACTTGAATTCTGAGTTTGAGTGATTTGTAGAGTACTTATTACCTATTGGAGTTATTGGATTGGATTTTGAAGGGAGCAACATAGGAAATCAACAATGTATCCTTAAATGTATAGTCTAGGAGATTGTAAATTTGAGGAATTGGTGAATGATGATGTATGATATGAGGAATCTATATATAATGAAGTTGAGAAGTATGGATTGAAGTGTTACTTTGGTTAGAAGAAAATAGACCAATGAATTGATCATAAGGGAATTGAATAAATGTAGATGATAACTTAGAAGAAGTTAAAGACAAATGTTCTACTAAATATGCACTTAGAAGCTAAATCAGAGGCAAGATTATAAATGTGTGGTAAAAGAAGGGAATCTTAGAGATTAAGTCAGAGAATATTGGAAAGAACATTGAAGTTATTGGTTTTAGAGGAAAATTCAGAGGATAAATTTCTTGAAATTATAAAACTGACTGAACTAGAAGTTGTGTTAAAGAATATTTATTGAAGAATCTTGGGGATGTACCAACCTTAGAGATTGACTCAAAGGTTGAATCTATGGTGAACATTAATGCCATAGGGTTTAGAGAGTAGCTAAGAAACTCTCTAGATAAATGTTGCAATGATATCTTGACTCGGGGGATAGCTTAGAAGGTAACAGGGGCAAAATAAACTCATATCATTATTCTAAATTTCCAACACTTAAGGCATAGAGTAATAACCTAATGACTAACCAACTTAATTTTTACATAGATGAGTAAATTAGCAATATTTCATAATTTATAATGCAGAATAAAGTACTACATCGAGATAAATATCAAGGGGTCACCACTAAAAACAAGTTAGCAAGCTTAGTTAATGAGCAATTGAGTCCTACGGAAGTGGATATTTGAATGTGCTTGAATAACGTTATATCTACTCCTAACTTTGTATACTCTATGATGTTTTAGCTTAGATGAACTTGATTTCAAGTTGATGTGCCGTTTGATGATTCATATGGATTCACTTGTCATAATTGTTGTTGATTGAGTAGTAACACGATATTAAACTTAGTTATTATGTTAGTGTTGATGAATGCATACGTGACATTTACCGAGGTCTGTGTTATCTTGAAAAAAAAATCCTAGGGACTAACTCTATCTCCTAAAGTGTTCACCTAAGTAAACCCAATACCGAGGTTTTAGAATTGACAAAACTACAATGTAAAGGTTAGATAACAAGTGGTGAATAAATTTGCTTAGATTTGCTGGGTTTTGCTTAATATGTAGTCTAATGTATTCATGGTATGGCATGAAAAAGACCTATAAGTCAAGTTTTCTAAAAATCGAGATATTGTTAGGTTGGTTTTTATATGAAAAGTTAGATTTATCAAGTGAAATATTTGATTTGTAAAAGTTGGGTTTTTGAGTATATAGAGACTGCATTTGCTGGGTTAATTATATGTTGGATTTTCTAACTACTCTATATTGTTATTGCTAGGTTGAAATGTTTGCTAAGTTCCTGGATATGTTATCTAGATGCTTGGTTTGAGTCGACCAAACAGAATGAGTTGCTAAGCTGGACTAGGATATCGATATCAATGCATGTTACGTGCATAAGCATGCACACATTCGTTGCATTTGCATTGTTTAGTTGGAAAACTATAAGATAACATAATTGGACTAAGTACTCGAATGTTATGCCTGTTTTGTTATGCTTATTGTTTTGTGTTTATTCAGTCTTACTCAGCTCACAATAGTTAAGTGGATAAATTTCTTTTATCCCCAAGTTACGAATGAATAGACAGAAGAAGTTCTTGGAGTGATAAGGAGACTTCCTTTAGTTGAAGATGGAATCTTGAGAGAAGTTGTTGACTATACGATATGGCTTAAGTACATGAAGATAGTTTTTGAAGAAAGCAGTGGAACTTACTTCACTAAAGGTTTAGTATAGTCATAATAGTCTAAATATGTGTATTTGTAAAATAGTTACTATATTGTATAGAAGTGTGTAACTGTGATACTCTAAGTACGGCTTACTAATGTAGAAGCTTTTGCTGTTGTTCATCATATTGAATGAGAAATGATTTGGAGGTAATTGTTTTACCTTATCTTTAACCTAAGGATAGCAGTAATGAACTGTTTTTAGGTACTAAGCCAAGAGTTTGAGAAAAAATTTTAAGCAGACACCTAAAAGGTGGGACATTACATTATATGAGCTTGGATCTTTAGCTCAAATTTGCCTAGAAATATTATTCCATAGGATTGAAGCCTACTTAATTATTCTTAAAGGACTCAATTCCTAAATTGTGTTTTAAATCGAAGGAAAAATTATATTTGGAGTTATAAAGTTAGATTTAACTTTTGCTTAAGCTTCAGTTATGATAGCAAGTCACTTGAACTTAATATCTCAATAAGCTATTTGAGTGAAGCTTGTATCTTAACTCATTTGTCATTGAATGAAACCGAATATAAATATAAAATGCACACGAATGGTTTGGTAGCTTATTAAACTCGTTATCATTTCCATAAGGTTGTAAACGCACCCAATAGAGCTGAGTTTTTAAGGTTCAGGTTTGACTCATTTAATAATTACTATGCTCAAACTAAACAGAGCTTTTATTGAGCCTGAAAATCAAAAGCTTGAGTTCAAGCTCATTAAAGAATCTAAAATTTGAGTTTAGTTCATTTAGATGAATTGAAGTTTGTTTACCTAAATGAGTTTAAGCTTGAGCATGTTTCAATAAGCGGGTTTAAATAAGCCTAAGCTTGAACTCAAGTTTGAATTAAGATCAAAATTGATTTAAAATTTTGAAATATACACTTTTTGATTATTTTTTAATTATATTATTTTCAATAGTATATTCTTTAATTGTAAATTGGCTCATGAGTTTAAATGAATCTGGTAAGGAGTTTTATTTTGAACTTAGATTTGTCTGCAAGCTTCAGGTAAACTAAGTTTAAGTAACTAATGAGTAACTTGGCTTATTTATAACTGTAGTTTTCTATATTCCTCCTTTTTCTCTGGTTTTTACCCATTATTGAGTGGTCAATGAGAAGTCCCTTTAAAGGAGCACACGACGCAAGGAAACAACCGTTGCAAGGAGGCTAACATTGTTAAGATGTGTTTATTTGACCTAAGATGTTTCTATAGACCGTACCGCGTTTTGCCATCACTTTAAGGCTAAGGCCTGTTCTTGAAGTGCCTATCAAATCCAGTTGGTCCTCTAAAATGTACATGACGGATGATTTTAATGTTCAGCAAACTCTCAAATCATCTTTCATTGCCTAGGGACCAATTATCACTTATAACGTTGTCGCGCATTCTAGTCATATAGTAGGTGAATTTTATGTGATGTAGACAATAAAAAGCTCCTTCAGTTTGGTGCATCTTGGGTTCTGCATTCATGACAGAAGTAATAAGATCCTCTTCATGTTTAATGAGGGTGACTCCAAGCATAAGAGAGACCTCCATTTGCATATAACAACATCTCAGCAGCCCTTTGTCAACTATTTGTTCACTAGCAGACCAAGAACAGATGCATTGAGCTTTAAAGACTGAAAAAAGTTTGCACAATTCATCCGACTATACTACTGTTCCTACAATGAGCAACTCCTGCCTATGATTTACCACCTTCTGCCATTACATTCAAATGAGATCACGACTCAGATTCACTATTCTTCACATCAAGCTTGAATTCCAGATAACGAATCCCTTCCATTCAATTCTTGGCCTTCTTCTTTGCTTTTTTCTTCTCTGCAATATAAAGACAAACATAACACAGTACTTAAAACCATGCAGCCGAGATGAAAAACAAATCTGTCCGAGAAACAATTACCTAGATTCCTTCTTGCTTCTGATTTCGCGAAGAATTCCTGCCATTCATCAGTTAAAACAAACACTGGCTCTTCATCTTCATCTTCGCAATACTCTTCTAGCTGTTCATAATTCTGTTCTTCTAATGGTAATACTCTACATTAATATACCAAAGCCCATGAGGAGTTAGTAACAAGTCAAAATGAAACGTAAGATTAAACGAAGAAAAAGAAAAAAACCAAGGACTTTCAGGAGTAAGATCCCACAGAAGTCCTTTGTCACCGTCCGAGTAAGTGGGAGGTCCCACCTATCTAACGCCTCCAATGGAGGCTACATAATGGACCAATCTCCTCAAAGGCGGTACTTCTCAATAAGACAATCTCGTTATTAGTTAGTGTAGCACCCACATTCCACCTTCGACACCAAACATCTTGCACATGTATGTTTATCTATTAAGTGAATTACTCCTTCAATTTAGCCTAAAAAGAAAATTCCACATTTGACCATTTAGAATTTCCATAATAATCGCTTGAACTGATGAGACCTAATCAGGAATTTCATGTACAAAATTTGATAAACTTATTGTGGTACTTGTACTTGTGGCCTAAGCAAACAAAATTCAATCAGAATGAGTAATTGAATGAATCAACGAACCGAATGATTTTCCCAACCACAAAGGGGTTTCGATTTACATTTCACTTTTAATAAGAGCTCGATGAGATATGCGCATGGCGTAAGGGTCAATGGAAGAGCGTGATACTGTAAACTAATTGGAAGAGGAAATATACGAACATCGAGATGACTTACTGGTTTTGAGTAAGGTCGCTTGGAATAAAGGGCTTTTCAGGCTGTACATGTACAGGGGGCTGGTGGTGGTGATGGGGACAAGTACAGCGGCGATATTGTTGGTGATGATGGTGATGATGATGATGGTGGTGGAGATGGTGAGGACAACAGCGATGATGGTAACGTTGGTGATGGTGGTGGTGGTGGAGATGATGAGAGTAGAAGAAAGATGAAGGGTTCTTAAGGTCCATGGTGGTGGTGGCCACGAGGGATTCTATTGTTACGTTATTATGCTAATTGGGGTTAAAGGAAATAAAACTGTGAAGAGCAAACGGAATCGTAAATTGAACAAAAAAAATTTAAATTTTTTATAAATTATTTAGTTTACAGTTTGGTTAAGTTATGTATAAATAATTTATGATTCGATTCAAAAAAGTAAACCAAACTAAACTATTTAATTAAATAAAAAAATTTATATAATTTTTTAATTTAAATTTTTTTTTATCAATCTTTATAAAATTTTTTATATTTTGTTATTTTTTATCATAATTTTATATTAATTATTAAAACTAAGTCTAGTAAATTTCATTTGAAATATTTTATTTATTGGAGATAAAAATATTTAATAAAAATTTGATATAAACGGTTCAAACTGTAAATTGAACCGAATTGAATCAATTTTAATTATGTTTGAAAAATTTATGAACCAAACTATATGATTAGGTTCGATTTAAAAAAAAAAAAATGAACCTTTATGTTATGTTCGGTTCAGTTCGATGAGGGCTGAATCATATTGAATTGAATCGCACTTACTTTTAGTGCCAACCATCTTCACACTTGTGTTTGGCAAAATTTGGAAGGAATGAAATGGATAGATATAAGTAGAAATCAAGAGAAAGAAAAAGAAAGAAATGAAAAAAAAAAGTTATATTTTGTGTTTGGATATTTAAAAAAGAAATGTAGAAATCAAGAGAAAGGAAAAGAATGAAAATGAAATAAAAAAATTATTTGTACTTTGTGTTTGAATATTTAAAAAGGAAATAGAAGGAAATAAATGATTTAATAAACTATAATACTCTTATTTTTCTTTAGCAAACTTATATAATATGGGTTTTTTTAATTTTAAAAAGTTTCCATCCATTTTTATTATTTTCTCCTACAATCGGAGAGAAATATGATGGCTTTAAAATGGAAACATTTCCTTTCCTTTCATTCATTATTTTAGATTTCTACATTTATTTTAAATTACTAAACATAAACTTTCTACTCTTTTCCATAGTAGTTTCTATCAATCCAAACACAGGATATGATAGGGGAGTGAGAGGACTTCGAGGAAAAGAATAATGGAAGAAATAAACTAGAGAAGATAGTAAATATAAAAGAAAAAGTGGAAGGCAAAAATTAATTAATTACAAGTTTCCTTCACGTCATAAGGAGGAAGGAATGTAATGGAATATTAGTCACATGATTATTTTTATTTTCTAGAAGACCTATAAGTTAAGCCAAATGGATTTAGGAGAGAAAGATGACCATCATAATTTTAGTTCTCATTTAAATTGGAGAGCAAGAAGAGGGAAAGTGAAAAAAATAATACAAATTTCCAGATTACACCTTTATATTATCTTGCCACTTTTTTTTTTTCAATTATATTTTATGAGCACATTAATAATCTTATATATTAAGAGAATATATCTAGCATTCAACTCCAAATTTTTTTTATCTATAATTTTATCTTATTAATCTTGAACTTACTTTCTTTCCATTCCATAACTCATTTAAATTTTCCAAAACTGCTAATAAACTACTTACTCAGGATATTATCAAGTAAGTCCTTATACAGTATTTGATCAATTAAAAACTCTATATTGCCTAACTTTATAGAATCTTAGTACAGGTTCTAGGAAAAGGTTATAAGATTCCTAATGGGGTTCCGAGACTTACTAAAAACCTAACGGGAAAATTTGAACTTGATAAAATTAAAATATTTTAATTATAATTATGTTTACTAGCCGATGAAAAAAACTGAAGAAAAATAATTGTTAATAAAACAATTAGTCTTCACTCTCTCTCTCTCCTCACTCAACAGCTTGTCAGTCTACGGTTCTAGAGGTTGAATTGTTCATCATCTTAGACGGGTTGTGTAACCACCTTAGGGTGGTGGACGATTACCCTTACCCATAAATTTGTTTTAAAAGAAAAAGTGAATGGATTACCTCTTAGATTGTGCACGAGTTACACAACTTGATCAAGTATTCCACAATTGTTTTATCTTTTTTAACCCTTCTAAGCTGATGGACAATCCAACCTCCATTGGTGGTGGGTTTGGCAAACTATCTGCCCTTAGCTAGCCATTGCTTTTTAGTTATTTTTTTAAATTTTAATATTTTTATTTATAGTCTTAAATATTTAATTATTTAGGATTTTTAAATTATTATAATTATTTAAGTTTCCATATTTTCATTTTGTTCATTTGTTTTTTATAATTTTTGTTGTTTTTTGTATTGTTGATAATTTTAATGAAATAATATATATTATAAATTTATATAATCAAATTAATTATCTAGATGAATCAGATCGCATCATGTGGGAAAACTAAGGAGGAATTGTTTATAAACTTTTGTAAACGTTGATAATTGAAATAGAAAATATTAAAACATTTATGATTCAAATAGAAAAGATGGCAAATATTGAGGACATAAATTATATATTTTCCTGTAACATAAGAAGTATAATCTTTACTTGAGAAAATTTCATGTTTATCAATCTCATAGATAAATATTACACAAATATTAACTATACGAAAAATATTACGTAAATGATATTGCTATATCTCGTGTTAGACATGAATATTACTTTTATATAAATATCTCGTTTTAAACATAAGACACCAACATAAGTCTATCTAATATTAAAAATTAGTCATATTTTATATGAACCCATTCTAGACATGGATATAATCATATAATCTCGACATAGTTTACATGGTATGAATGCTGTTGGAGAAACTGTATCCAAAAATCTGAGCAAGGACTCGTGTGCCTTCGTCGTGTCGTCAACCGGCAAGCATTGCTTGCTTAAGAAGCAGGTAAACAGGAGCGGAGAGGAAGCCTACAAATTCCGGTCATCGGAGATCTAGGCCGATAACTTGAAGGATTACATCGAGACCGATGAGGGCGTGAATGCATGTGACTTAGCGAAGAATTTTAACCGTAGCTCTATCATAACTACCAAGTGCTACTTAAAGCTGTATCGCAATTTTCATACGTGACTTAGCCTGGGTTCTTATTACAACGGACGGTTTTTAAGAGTGTAGATGTACCGCAACTATGAACTGCGATTTAATGTAGTACGTAGCTACATTGCACTTTACAGCTGCGATTTGTTGTTCCAACATCAGATTTTAGATCCGTAATTAAAATCATCTAATTTGTATTTACGTTTTTTTTTTTTTCTTCTAAGGATGGTAGACATGTTCCTTTTTCTGCACAACGTAAACGTGACTGGATTTCATGGAAAGTATCTAAATCACCCTACAATACGTAGAACAAAGGGACATTTGGCTCAGTATGTCTATCCAGTTAAAATTTGAAGAGAACATCTCATGGTCGGTTGACTATTGAAAGAAAGACATCTAAGAATACTTAGAAAGATTTTGAATGTCATGATTGAATTGGACCGCCTGCAATATTTTCTCTAAATCTGATTTGTAGCATCGGGTTGTAACATGTAAGTGTAAGATATAATGCATCATTATAAAAGCGATATTGTTGTTTTAATTGAATGGATCAGATTTCATCCAGCTCTTTTCTTAAAGTTGCGATGTTATAATTGAGAAAAAAAAAAAAAAAATTATAACATCGAGGGTCTAATACGAAGACACCTAACCGAATTGTTGTCTTAAGCTTGTTGTTGAACCTTAGGGAGGGGGACTGAACTTATTTACAAACAGATGGAGTGAAGAGACAAAATGAACTAATGTGTGTATATTCCATTCAAAGTTTGGTGGAGATCTATGGAGAAGAAATGAATGAGAGACAGAGAGAGAGAATGTAGCAACTATAAGTTTTATTTTTTTTCTTTTCCGAAAAGGTTCGATAGGATGAGAAAAACTGCATACTTCAATTCAAGTAGATTTACAAATAGTTATTGTTGTACTTCTAACATGTTACTTGAAATTATCCACTAGATATAGAGCTTTTGTCCATAAATATTTGATAGTGGAATTAGTGTTAGCTCAAGTGAATACCCCTTGCTTTATCATCTTATGTTTACACAATGGTCGAAATAATGTAGGTTGCTCATTTATTTGTTGCGATTGGGCTATGGAAACGCACTTAAGTAAATCTCATAGCTTATATTATGAGCTGATTGATGAATTGATGCCTAGAATGTTGGATACATTGTATTTCCGATAAGCGATTGGTATCTACTTGAAATGTGGCTTGGTTAAGCTTTGTTGTGAACCTATGTTTGGTTGTTGATAATATCTTCTCTACCAAATATGTGATGATTGTTTATATGCTTATGACTTGGTAATTTTTAGAAAATGTATGATACTTGGTGTTATATTGATGAACTGTGAAATGAATGCTGGGTAAGCTAAGTTCGTGTTCAATTTGTGATACCTATTTATGTCTTGTTCATTATATTGTGATATTGGTGTTTTGGGCTCAAAGCTAGGTTGGGATGATATTGTCTATACTGTAAAATTCAAGCTTGGTTTGATTAACCATATTGTTTGACACATTTATGATATGCCAAGAAAAGAACCTATAAGTTAGGTTTTACTTTGAAGGCAATACTTTTGTTGAACAAAGGACTAGATGTACATAACTAGATTTTCAAGCATATAGAATTAGAATGATCAATTGATTAATGGCCATTTCATGAGATTTCAACTAGGCTAATTACATGTTGGGTTTTCTGGCCACTTTATTGATTTCAACAAGGTTAGCTACATGTTGGATTTTCCTAAGTATTTCAAGTGGTTTTAGCTAGGTTGGTTTCTTTTGGGGGTCTTAGTCCTAAGCTACATGTTGGAATTTATTAGCTAATTCAAGTGTATAAAGCTAGATTTTCAAGCATATAGAAATGGATTGCTCAATTGATTTTTAGCCATTTCATGAGGTTTTAACTAGGCTAACTACATGTTAGGTTATCTAGCCACTTTATGTGGTTTCAATAAGGTCAGCTACAGGTTGGATTTTTCTAGCTACTTCAAGTGGTTTCAGTTAAGTTAGGTTTCTTTTAGGGGTCTTACTCCCAAACTGCTCATTATAGCTAAATAGGTTCTTGGACTTCGTATCTAGATGCTTGGTGATGTTGACTTATCGAATGAGAACTAAGCTAGGTTTGGATGCTAATATTGGTACATGTCATGTGTATTAGCATAGCATTCGTATGTCGCATATGGATTTGTGAACATACTTACTTATCAATTTGATATTTGGATATGCTAGGATATTAATTATATCATTAATATCAACAGACCCACTTGGATGTCATATTCTCATATTTTTAGTCTATACTCACTTAGGTCAACATAAGTTAAGAGGATGTTTGTTTTTGCATCCCTAGTTTGAAGGGTACAAAAGATAAAGCCAGATAGGACTGTAAAGCTAGGATGGGAAAATGACAGCTTTTAATTGCAAGAATTTTTATTAAGTGCTTGGAAGTAGCTTTATATGTAGATCACCATGTTACATTATAAAGATTATGAATAAAATGTGTAGTTCTTGATTGGATTATGTTTTGTATAGAAAGTTGAACCATAATACTTTAAATGAGAGCCATGATGGCAAAATTTCCACTATTTTATCTAATGTTAATAGAGAAAGGTTTTGAAAGATATATATATGTTTGTGGAATTGAGTTGATTGTTTGGTTAGGCGTTTAGCTTTATCCTTAACTTGAGAATGGCATAATGAAATATCTCTTAGGAACCAAAGTTGAGAAAAAGTAAAGCAAATGCCTTAAGAAGCAAGGGGTTACACCAATCCACATTATAGCAAAGTAATCAAAGTGTAAAATAGTTGTATAACTACTAAGGCCATGCTACCTCTATATATGACTATCCTAGTGTATAAAGAATGATTTATCTACGAGTGTTGGATCCATCTAGATAGCAAACAAGAAAATATTTGATTATATTAATGGCAAATGCGAAAGTGTTCATTTTGCTAAAATGAGAAAGAAGTTTGAATGCATAATAACACTTAATAAAAACACGTCTTTAAGCTATGATTTACGTGGTTGAAACATAGCAACTTAATAATATAATAGTCAAGGTTAAGCTTGAGGCTTGTTCAATTAAGATGGTGAGAGAGAAGAAGTCGTGACATCTTGGAGTAATCTCATTAAGCTTTGGTTTGTTTTATTTATGAAGTTTGGGCAGATTAGGGACTTGGTTTTGGAATTAATCAAGGTTCGTAATTTGATTAATTTCATAGGCTTGTATACATTTCACATGATCATGAAGTTACATGTAGATTTTAGCTCATTTGGAAGTATTTCTAGCAAGGTTAATATGTGTATGAAGTTTAGATTCATGCATATTAGTTAATAATCTACCCATTATGGCTTTTAATATGAGATAGTTAAATTGTGAAGAAAGAATAAATTGGTCAATTTTATAAAAGATAGAGTTTAAGAACCCATTTTTGGTGACTTTGATCGTGGGATCTCAAGCTAGATATTCTATGATGTTGAGGATAATCATGTAATAATAAGAGAAAAATGTTGCTTATGGGCTTAGGAGAGACTTTGGTCAAGTTTCTACAAAATGCTAGAGTAAGAAAAGAATGAAAGTTAACCAAGAGAGGGCTACTAGTCAAATTATTTAAATGTGTTTTCCACAATGCATTTTGCTCCATAGCAATCCTCAAATAAAGTTGGTATAAAATATTTGAATTCAAAGTGGTAGGAAATTTTTAAGTTAAGAGTCAAATAGAAAGAAAATGTTGAAAATGTTTCCCAATTTAAAAGAAAAGTAGTTTTATAGCAATTAGCTAATATAGACAAAAGGTTTTGTCCAAATCAATGTTAAATAAGAAAGTTCTGATCATCATAAATTAGAAAAGCAAAATGGAAATCTTAGACTATCCACATGCATAAGTGCTTAACTTGAGTTGATAAATTGACTATGTATCGTAAGGTGAGTTGCTTGACTAGGTATATTGCTTAAATTAATGTTTAATGGTAAGAGATAATAGTTGAGCCATTAAAAGTGCTTTACATTAGCATCATGAATCTCACAACAAGAAAATCAAAATGTAATCTTTTTTTTTTTCCCTCATACTCTTAATTTTTCACTCTTTCCGTCAATAATCTTATTTAATGGTTTAGCTTAAAAGAACATAGTCAATATAACTTGAGAGTGAATAGTTCGTATTTTATGAATGATGAGAACTTCACTTCCAAAAATTTTAGTAAAAATTTAGTATTTGTAACTAAGTAAGAAAAACAAATACTATGCATTACTTTATTGCCAATTTGTCTTAATATTTTAATTAATAGAACCATCTTAGACTTATAGTTTAGTACTTAGTTTAGAATTCATCATTAAAATCTCGTTATATTTTTATCAAATAAAGTCTAGCTTTCTTATGCATTTGATGCTTGCTCTTAAATTGAAAATGATGAGAATTAAATTTTGAATTAGGCTAAGAACCAAGGAGGACTAACTATCAGGTCTAGAGCTAAGAGGTTGAACCGTTTGGTGGATGGTATCTTCAAGGGATCTATTATGGATGAAGAATAAAAGTTCACAAAAGATTTCTTAATTTATAACGTTAACTTGAGCAGAAGCCTTATGCAATTAGAAGCTAAGATAAGTTCTAATGGAGTTGTATAGAAGATAATGGGTGATTCTAATGCCAATCCAATTGTTGGTATTGATGAGATGCCATACTCTAAAGGAAGACAAGATTTTGACTTATTCAAAGAGGGTGCTAGGAAGAAAATTTGGGAAGAGAATATTCCTTGAACCAATTATGCGAGTCACTTTTATTACACTAAGGAATTTGAGAGCATAATCGAAGATGCTAGAAGATATTGTGAAATATTTCTTTTCTTAATACTAGTGTATTTGCTTTCTTAGATGGTTAGTTTCCTATTCAGGTGATATTCAATTTACAATTATTTTTATTCTTATAATTATATTAGTACAAGTAGACATTATAACCCTAGAAATAAGAACTTAATGAATGATATTATCTTTTCTCCCATATTGCGTAAGTGTTTCTCATAAAATATATCAACTTTTATACTTCTTGAGAGACTATGGTGAGCAAGCTACATAATCTGCTTATGTGTTATATCAAGTAGCATATGTGTAGTTTGATCTTTACTTGGTGTGTCATATTCATTGGAGGAGTTTTCTATATCCCTTTTATTTCTTTCATTGCACTTAAAATACAAAGAAAATGTGCACATACTTGTTTATTGATTATTCGATCTTAAGCGTATCATTAGAGAGATCCTGATTGTATTTGGATCCTGTCTTAAGGATCTATATACATTGGAAAATCATCTTATTATATCTAGTTATAAGTTTCCAAATGTGGTTGCTTAGAATAATGAATGGCGCATTATAGGACAAGGTGCAACTTTCATGATGCAAACCAAGAAGATGATAATTTTATTAAGTAGATATTATTTTATTTTATACTATGTTAATAAGTATAAATTCATTATCATCTTTTATTTGATTAGATTTTAGCTTATTGATTTGAGGATTTAGTTATGTTAGTATGTTTTTAAAATAATGAATCTTTTATTTTCTAATTTTCTTAAGGTTTAGCTTCCTAAAGCTTTAGATGTTATTACATCTATAAATAGGTAAAGAATGTAATCCTTAATGATAAAGTGACTTGATATTGAATAAAATTATTTTATGAATTGGTGTGATATTTGTTCTCTTTATAGGTGGTATGAGGCCATCTAAACTACAAATCACAAAGTGATGTGATAACATGACACGACAAGACAGCTGCTCTTGCACATACATTTGTGCATGACATGATGGCTATCATATCGCAACAAATGCATTTAGGAAACACATGCCAAGTCAGGAATTCAAACAGTCTAGTTTCCCCAAGAAGTTTTATCGAGGTCCTTTCATCTCCCATGCCTACTACAATACTTTAGCAAGGCTACACTTCAATACGGACACTTCAAGCCAACCATGCTCTACCATCATTTGCTTGGTCACCTCTACCCTGACTAAGCAAAGTGTCAACTGCTTGGCATTCCTTATTGACTAAGGAGGTCAGACCTTAATGCATCTCTAGGGTCATACACATGAAGAAAAGAGGAAAGAAAAGGGTTATCAAATCTAGATGGCTATCAATTGGATATGACGTACCAACCGATCCCATTTGGCTTAATCCTAACACTCAATATGATGCATGAATGTAGTATTAAGATCGTTTGCTACTAACTCTTAGTAAAAGGAGCTAGATAAGAGCTAAAAGATAAGAGAGAAGACATGGCTAAGTACTCTCAAAAGAGTAATACTTGTATTCCAATAATGAAGAGTGATGATTGCTACGAACAAGTAGGTGGTGGTTTATATGCTAGCCCCATTAGGGTTGCAATACATACATGGAAAAAATAAAAGAGTAATTTACAAAGAAAATACATAAAACATGATAAAAAGGGTAAAAAGGACAAAAAAATATCTTGCATAAAAAGGTAAAGAATCCTTCTAAAATGTTGTGCTAGAAGACATGTGTCAAGAGGTGACTAGGGGCTTATAATGTAGCTAACTCTACTGAAATGAATTCTTAGGCAGCTTGGCAATTGCAAGATTTAGCTTGAAAGGGGTTTGAAGGAAGTCAACAGTCAGATGCTCGACATTGGGTTGCTCAGGAACTATTTTGAATCTTATAAGAGTTCTACAATAGTTGTGGCTACTCGGGAGGTCAATTGATCTGCTCGACAGCTTAGTTGGCTCAACGATGGAATCCTCTCTTCTTAGTAATTCTTGAGCTAAGACATGTCGAATGGTCCCGATAGTCCTCTTGCTCGGCTTTTAGTAATTGGCCTAGGGAGTTGATTCCTATTATTTGCCTGAGAGTTATAAGGATTTGTCCCCAAATTAGATGGGGCTTCTTATAGTAGTAGCTCTCTTCTAATCTCCTCTACGACTCCTTCGGGTTGGTGAGGGATCGGGTCAATTATGTTGAAGGTGGAAGAGATACCATAGTTCTTTGGTAGTTCGATTTAGTAGGCGTTGTGGTTGATCTTCTTTAGGACTTTGAATGGACCATCAGCTCGTAGAGATAGCTTACTTTGTCTTAGGTGTAGAAATCTCTTTCAGTTGAGATGAATCTATACTAAGTTGCTTGGCTTGGAAGAAATAGTTTAGTAATTACGACTACAGATCTCCTGTTGTCTCTAATTGAACTTGACTATCTTCCTTGCTACGAACTGGTGCAACTCTTGTAATTCTTAGGCTTGACAACTCTAGATTGACTCTCTTTGGCAATTGCTGGAGTATTGATCAGGTCTAGGGAAATAGTAGGATTGAGGCCATAGATGACCTCAAGAGGGGTCTTCTCAGTGGTACTGTAGATAGTTCGATTGTATGTGAATTCCACAACTAGTAGACACTAATCTTAGTCTCTTAAGTTCTTTCTTACGACAGCTTGGAATAGATTACCTAGTATCCTAGTCACCACTTAAGTCTAGCCATCATCTGAGGGTGGCTATTAGAGTCGAACACAAGTTTAATCCCAAGTTTTCTCCAAATGGTTTTCTAGAAATAGTTCAAGAATTTTGTGTCCTGATTTGAGACAATTGTCTTCAACACTCTATGTAGTCAAACAACTTCCTATAAAAACAAATTAACAATATATAAAGCATCATTAGTTTAATGGCATGGGATGAAGTGTGCTAGTTTGCTGAAGTGGTCCACTACAACAAAAATTAAATCTCTTCTTCTAGATGTTTAGGACAACCTTAGGGGAAAGTCCATGCTGAGGTCGGCTTAAGGTGTGATCGACTTTAGCAACAACACATATTCTCCATGTGGCTCTGTCTTCCCCTTTGCCTGTTTGCACACTTCATAACTTCCAACCACCTTGTGGACATCCTTGGCTAGACTAGGCTGGTTAAAATTTTCTTTCAACAATTCAGCCGTTTTTATCTCTCTAAATTGACTAAATAATCCACCATTGTGAGCTTCTTTAACCAATTGCTCATATGTGGAACAATTTGGTATGCACAACCTTCTTTCCTTGAACAATAGCCATTCTTGAGGTAATATCCATCAATAACCACTCCTTCTCTACACTTCTCAAGAATAGGACCAAAATGTGAGTCATGAGCATATTGTTCGATGATAAGAGAAAAATCCCAATAACTTTGTTTGTAGGGTAGCAAGCAAAATGTGTCATCATGACAGAGCGTCAGCAACCACATTAGCATTACCCTTCTTATGCTTGATCATATGGAAGAATACTCTCATCAATTCTAACCATTTTTCTTGCCTCCTTGAAAGTTTGTTTTGACTACCAAGATTCTTCAAGGACTTATGGTTTGTGTAAATCACAAACTCTCGAGGTAACAAATAGTATTACTAGACAGTAAGAACTCGAAAAAGAGAGTACAACTCTTTCTTATATGTAGAATAGTTTAGCTCGACACCACTAAGTTTCTCACTATGATAGGTGATAGGTTGGTGCTCTTGCATCAATACAGTGCTAATACCAATGCTTGATGCCTTATATTCCAACTCAAATGGCTTGTTAAAATCAGACAAAGCTAAAATAGGGGTTGTGGTAAGTTTTTCCTTGATCTCCTCAAAACTCTTCTCAACTTGGTCAGCCCGTAGGATTCCATCATTCTTCTTCGTTAGCTTGGTTAAGGGGGCTACAATTGTACTGCGGTTTTTAATGAATCACTTGTAGAAAGAGGCAAGTTCATGGAAACTTTTGACTTTAGTAACAGTTTAAGGTGTAGGCTACTCTAAGACAGTTTGGACCTTTTCCTCATATGCTTAGATTCCTTCTCCAGATATTACATAACCAAGAAAGACAACTTCACCTTGACAAAAGGTACACTTCTTTAGGTTCCCATATAGGCTCTCAGGATGTAGAATGTCAAAGACAGTTTGAAGATGTTGAACATGGTCATCCAAGTTGCACTATACACTAATATATCATCAAAGTACACAACCATACATGTTTGAAAATATCTTAGCACATTAAAGCTTATCTAACATGTTATCAAGCCTCGATATTGGATATCTATACTTGATAGTGATACAATTGATAGTATGGTTATCAATGCGTATATGTTATGAACCATCCTTCTTTAGGACGAGCAGAGTTAGTATAGCATAAGGACTTATGCTCTCTTTCTCATAACCTCACTTTATCAACTTATCTACTTGACTCTTTAACTTGATAGCCCATTCAGGATTAATTCTGTAAGTAAGTTGGTTTGGTAAGGCTACTCCTAGTTGTAGATTGATGCAATGCTTTATGCCTCAGGTTAGGGGTAATCCCTTTGGCAACTCCTTAGGGAATAAGTTAGAAAATTCATCAATCAATATTCGGATCTGATTAGACATATCTTCAAGATCTCTCAACCCCAACAGTCTTCTAATAAATAAAAACATAAGTTCATCAGCCTTCTTAGTAGCTTGAAGCTCTCTTCGACTCATCACTAATACTTTCTTTTTATTAGCTCGGATGAGCTGGTTATGTGTCTAATTCACCTAGGTTGGGGTCATGGGTTATAGCATGATCTTCTTTCCTTCTTTGACATAGGTATAGGTGTTCTTATATCTATTATAAGTAACACATTGGTCGAACAACCAAAGTCTTCTAAGTAATAGATGTGAAGCTCCTGCAGGGACATCACATACTACTTCATCCCTATATACATTTCCAATACAAAAAGGTATAACTACTTGCTTGGTAACGTGTAGAGTACTCTTGTCATGTAGCCAATGTAGCTTATAAGGTTAGGGGTGTTTAAAGGTTAGCAATCCTAACCTCTGCACGAGTGATTGTGCAACCATGTTGGTATAACTTCCTTCATCCACAATGATGGTGCACAATTGTCCCTTAATGGAACACTTGGTGTGGAATAAATTTTCCCTTTGATCTTCTACAGAGCTCGATAAGGAGCTTAGCACTCATCTCAAAATTAAAGTCATCACTTCACTCTGGTTGACATAGACACAGTTTCCTCTTTCTCTCCAACTTCAACTCCTCTTGCATTCTTTCCAACTTTAGGCTCATTTTCGTCGGTACTATCCATTACATCTCCTCAAAGCACTATGGAACGTCAGTTTGGATACTCAATAGCCATGTATCTAAAACCCAAGCATTTGAAGTACTTCACCTCACTGGTCTTTTGTTTAGAGGTATGTACCTTCTCATATGTCCTCAAGGTCAGCCTATCTTTAGCTTGGCTCCTTAAGCCTGCTCGACTATCATTAGGTTGATCATGTTTTTCCTTAGCTCAAGAGGGTCTCCTTTGCTTAGCATGAGTAGGATGGCGTCAAGCTAAAGCTTAGGAAAAATTGGCTTACATTTGCTTAGGGCTTTTCTTCTTTACTTTTCGACCCTTTATGCTAACCTAATGGCCTCCTCCGGTGTATGGAACCTCTGTACCTGCATAATGTTGCAAATCTCATATTTTAGTCCATAAATGAACTGAGACATAGTACAGGCTTCGAGTTCTTGCATGTTTGCTTGAATCATTAGCATTTGGAATTCTTTCACATGGTCATCAATAAATCAACTTCCTTGGCAAAGCTCTTGCAACTTTGCAAATGTATCTTGCAGGTAAGTCTTAAGTATAAGTTTACCCCTCAACAATCTTTTCAACTCTTCCTAAGTCCTCACACCTTGTCTTCTATCTCTCGCTCTAGCTGTATTCAAATTCTTCGACTACATGGTAGCATATCTAGAAAATTTAAGTGCAGCAAGTCAAACCTTAACTGCATCTTTATACTAAGACCAATCAAACACTTTCTCTGCCTTCTTTTCCCACTCTAGGTACTCATCTGCATCTCCACTTTCACTAAAAGTTGGGATTCGGACTTTGACATTATCAAGTCCTTGGGGAGCTCAGGATCCTCGTTCTAGTGCTTCATAATATTCCACTTTTGCTTCTTCCTCTCTATGATCCTCTATATCTATTTCTTCGACATCCTCTTCAATCTCCTCCAACTCCAACTTTCGTTTAGTAGCTCGGTTTACCACTCCTCTAGCTTGGTAGGGTTGAACTAGGTGATTAGCTTAGATACCTTAACCATATCGTCTCTCAAGAACGTTCTCAAGTGGGTTACGATGAGGTATACCATGTGGTTGTCACCTGTTGGCTTGCATCGTAGTAACAAGACTTTTAACAAGATTGGTAAGTTTGTCAAACTTATCATCGATTGACCTAAGGTTATTACTATCATTTTGGCCTTGGTTAGCATGAGTACCACTACTCTAGTTACTAATAAAGCCGTGAACACTTGAATCTGACATAGTATAATATTTTCCAACAAGTTTACAACTCAATATCCAACAAACACTTTTACTCACTACCTAAAATCTTACTAACATACCTTAACAACTTCAGCACCCAATATATACACATAAGTACCACATAAGAGAACTTGCCCTTTTTTGAAGTAAAGAAATAGAAGATAATAGAGTAACAACATAAATTGTACTTACTACTCCATAATCCTCTACTATACAGCTCATAACTTCAAAAGTTACTTCATAAGTACACACTATAGTAGCTACGGAAGGAACACAGCAACCACTTACAGCAAACATGAACAAAACTCCACTACAACTTCATACATTCACTCTTAGAATTGTGCTCTAATATCAGCGAAGTTGATTCATCTCTGAGATTGTGTACATAGGGGTGACACCATAATGAATAAGAACAGAAAAAGGGAAACAAAAGGGTCAACAAATCTGGATTGCTACAATTGCATTGGATATGATGTACTAATCAATCCCACTTGACCTAATCCTAACATTTGATATGATGCATAAATATAGTATAAGGGTCACTCACTACTAACTCTTACTAAAGGAGTTAAATAAGAGCTAAAAAATAAGAGAGAAGACATGACTAAGTGCTTTTAAAAGAGTAATACCTGTATTCTAACAATAAAGAGTGATGATTCTTACATACAAGTAAGTGGCGGTTTATATACTAGCCCTATTAGCGTTACGATACATATATAAAAAAGACAAAAGGATAAGTTACAAAGAAGATACAAAAGACATGTTAAAAAGGGTAAATTAGACAGAATATCCTATATGAATAGGTAAGGAATCTTTTTGGAATGTTGTGTTAGAAGACATATGTTAAGAGGTGACTAAGGGTTTGTAGTATGGCTAACTTTGTTGAAATGAATTCTTAGGCAGCTTAATAGTTGCAGGATCCAGCTTGGAAGGGGTTAAAAGGAAGTTAGTAATCAAATGCTCGGTACTAGGTTGGTCGGGAACAATGTTGAGCCTTATAAGAGTTCAAAAGTAGTTATGGCTGTTTTGCAGGTCAGTAGATCTATTCAGCAATTCAGCTGGCTCGATGATAGAATCTTCTCTTCTTAATAATTCTCAAACTAGGATACGTCAAGTGAGTCTTGATAATCCTCTTGCTTAGCTTTTGGTGATTGGTTTAGGAAGTTGATTCCTACCAAGTGAGAATAAAAGCTTAAGGGAGGTAGAGTCCTCCTCTAACAATTTTTACGACAAGTTTAGCAAGGCTAATAGGCATGTATATCACTCTTATGTGTAGATGACCATGCTAAAGGCAAAGCTACAGATGAAGGAATATGGTCGGATCAATGATGAGAAGGCAGCCTAACAAGCCTACAAGCTTAAGGCTTTACTAAAGGACAGTAGATACCTAATTTTTGCTCTCCTTTTATTTTTCAAATTAGGTTATAGGGTCTTAAATCAGAAAAATTTCATAAAAAAGTAGAAAATTAAAGAAAGCCAAAAAAAAAAAAAGATGAAAGATAGAAAAAATAGGAATTCTAGAAAAATATAAAAAAAATAAGAAAATATGAAAAAAATACAAAAAATAAGAAATTTAGAAAAAAAATACAAAAAAATAAGAAATTTAGAAAATAATAAATTTTTGGCTTGTTTAAATAGAATATAATTTCAATTTAAATAGTTTTGAATAAAAGGCTGTTGAGTCTAAACTTAGATTTAAATCTAGCCTAGGCTGATCTAGTCTATATGTGCAATTAATTACACATATTAATAAGAAAAAATCAATAGCTTAGCTGGATAAGCACTTGGACTTGATATTGCATATGACTTGGAGATCCTGAGTTCAATCCATGGAAGGTACAAAATATATCTTTTATTTTCTTTTCTCACTTTATCGCCATGTCATCGCTACATCACGGGCCATGTCGTCACTACATCATTTACCAACTTACTTCTAAGTGTGGTAGATACATTCTGACACACTTCGACATATTCATATACACGTAGTTATGTATTTGACACGACATATTATACAGGTTCGTCCAATCCAAAAATGGAATGACACCTATAAATAGGGGTCTACTCTTCACTTTCAAAAGACAACAGAAACTTTGAAACACTTTAGAAAAACAAAAATCGAAGTTTCCTCTCTCTAACACGGTTTCTCTCTCTCTAGGATAGCATTCCCTATGGTGTTTTTACGAAAACTACTACCATCAGATTTCTTGAGCCGACCAAGCCAACTCCAAGCCGATCCAAGCCGAAGTGAGCCGACTCAAGCCGAAGTGAGCCGACCGAGCCGATCCAAGCCGAAGTGAGCCGATTCAAGCCGAAGTGAGCCGACCGAGCCGATCCAAGCCGAAGTGAGCCAACTCAAGCCAAAGTGAGTCGACTGAGTCGATTGAGTCGATTCAAGCTGAAGTGAGTCGATCCAAGCCGATCCAAGTTGAAGTGAGCTGACTCCAAGTCGACTTTTTTTTTTTTTAATTTTATTCATTTGTTTATTTGTAAATGTTATAAATGAGAAAAAAAAAAGAAAAAAGAATGAAAAAGAAAAAAAAAAGAGAAGAAAAAAGTAAAAGAAAAAAAAAAGAGAAAAGAAGTAGTCTATTTATTTATAGAAATAGATAGAATAAGTATAAAAAAATAATAAAAATAAATAAATAGGTTAGTAAAAAAAAAATCGTTTTGACACTTAGAAAAATTGAGTTTTCTAAAAATAAATGAAAATAAATAAATCAATTTTCAAATTAGAATCATTTAGAATTTTCAAAAATAAAATTCAACTTAGAACCCCTTATAATCTTTTCTCAAATCAACTCAAAATGGATAAAAACGTAAACCCGGCAATTTTTCCAAAGTTAAAATCAATCAACTCGCTATATTTTCATTAAAAGAACTACGTGCGTCTGATCCCGAATAGTGGGTACGTAGGCACCCGTACGCAAGTATGGGGCGACTTAAAATATGGAAAGTTTTATTTTTTTTCCATTTTTAGATATTTATGTAAATTAATCAATTTAGTTGCATGTATGATAATTAGATGTTTTTTTAGAAATTAAAAGGGGTATATTTGAAAAGCGAAGTTAAATTCGGAAAGTTAAAAGTAGTACTTGTTTAAGGTTTAATAAATTAGATCTTGAATCCAGATCTCTAGTTTTCAAAAAACCATATTTATAACTTAGTTTTTTAATTGATAGACTGGTAACTAAGTTATAATTAATTCACCTAATTAGTTATAACTTAACCCATTTTCCTTACTCCGGTCGGGTGGTGACTCCAAATCTTTTCAAGTTAGAAAAAAATAGTTTTTTTTTTAAACCCTAGTCGAGGTTCAATATTAAACGGGTAGGGTTTAGTACTGATTGGTTTAAAGAAGACCTAATTTTATAAAAAGAATTGAGAGGATGAAAAACCAGGCTCGACAAGGATGAACGGTAAACTAAGGCTGAACTTTGAACTCTCTAAGAAGTTGGACAAGGAGAGGAAGGCCAAGGAAGAGCTTAACTAGTGTTATGTTGAGCTGAGCGCATTGGTCTCCAAACCAAAGACCAAGCTAGCAATGAAGGCATCTGAATGTGAATTTACTAAAACAACATTGTTAGAGTTGATTGGTCAAAAGGTTGAGTTGGAGTGGAAGATCTAGAAGCTCCAAGGGGAAGATGAGGAGATGAAGGAGGTCATCTCCAGGCTAGAGAGTGGGGAAGTCCATAGCGAGGCAATTGAGAAGAAAGTTATAGAGAATTTGTTCACAATCCCCTAGTAGATTGAAGAGTTAGAGGACATCTCCATCGAATGTGGATGGGACATTAGGAAGGATGTGCTCGAGCACCATCCTGACCTCGTCTTGATTTTCTTGGACTAATTGGACAGTCCAACACATAGGGAGGAAAGGGTAGCTTAAGCAAGGGAAAGGACAACTGCCCAAGTAGTTGATGTAGTCTAGGGTACCCTTCCTACTACCAAGGATGCCCAATATGTTCCTTCATCCACTTCTACCTTGGTAGCTTAATAGGAGGTCAGTTTGAAATTACCTCCAAGGAAGATCAAGGTTAGAGTAACCCTCTTTCTAACCAAAGCTAGTAAACCTTCTCTCCTCCTTCTGCATTCTAAGACGAAGCATCTTGAAAGTAGGCAGTTCAAGAGGATTAGTCTTCTAAGTGGATCAATACGTTAGATATTTTATAACTTCTAAAGTTAGCTAATCTAAAATGACAAGCTATTATCCCCCTTTATTTTTTTTTTCTTTTTGTACTTGTTTATTTTCCTCTTTCAATATAAGAAAAGCTCCCATAACAGGCTGGTATGCTAGCTCTTTATCTTGTAAATATGTTGGAAGGAATGAAATTCTTCTTTTCAACTAGTGCTTTTCCTTTACTTTCTATTCTCTTAGTCTACTAATACTTCCACTGCTTTGCTTGACTTCTTGTGCTTGTTGAACAGTATAGCTTGGTACTTAATCATTACATATATGTGCTTAACTACTTGGTTGTAAGATTAATTGGTTTACTTAGGACTACTAAGTTATCGAAGGCCGAAGGTGGATAATTCTTAGGGGGGAGAACCTGGTGGCTCTTCTTAAGGGGTCGTCAATTGCTAATAACTTAAGACATGTGGGGGTTTTTCTGTCATGCAAGGGGTATTTCCCTTTTGTTGAGGCTGCCTAAGGGGTCAAGTCAGTGGCATTCTAACTTGCTAGGCTGTAGGAGTTCCTTAGTTGTGTAATGGGTGTTTCCCCTTGTCGAGATTACCCAAGAGATGTTAGGTCGATGATTTTTTAACTTGACTAATCATGAGAGTTTCTTAGTTGTGTAAGGGGTGTTTTCCTTTGCTAAGGTTACTTAAGGGGGCCCAAGTTAGTAGTATTCCGACCTAACTAATTGTTTGACTTCCTTAGTTATGCAAGGAGTGTTTCCCCTTACTGAGGTTACCTAAGGGAGTTCAAGTTGATAACTTTCCAACCTACCTATGCCTGAAGAGGCGCATAAGGGCTTGTTTACCCTTTTAAGGGTAGGACATAGTATGAAAGCGAAAAAGAGAGAGAGGAAGAGATAAAAAGCGCTAGTATACTTAGAGAATAGAACTTTCCTTAACATTTGTAAGAATATTTACACTAATTGAAATAAAGCCAAAGATTATTGACATTCTAAGTGTGCAAGATTAGCTCGCCATCCAATTTTTTCTAATTTATACGCTCTAATCCCTAAGTTATCTTAGACCTTACTAGATCTTTTCAATTGGGGGCCAGCTTTCCTTTCCCTTCATGCAAGCCTATGGCTTCTAGCTTTCAATAGACTAGGTTGTCAACCTTAAATTCCTTGTGTTTGACCTTCTAATCATAGTATTTGGTCACTCAGTGTTGGTAGGTATCCATCTGAGCTGCAGTATGGTCTTTGATTTCTTTGATGGTATCCATGTTGGCTTACAGTAGGGAATTGTTAAGGTAGCATTGAAGCTCTGAGTCCAAATATTGGGAAGTTCTAGCTTGATGGGAAGGACCACTTCTGAACCAAATGTTAGGTGAAATGGGGTCTCATTAGTAGAGGTGCGGTGGATGGTCCTATATCCCTACAAAATGTTGAGCAGCTCATTTGCCTAATCTCCTTAAGCTTGGTCTACCCTCTTCTTGAGGCTTTTGAGGATGATCTAGTTAGTAGCCTCGACATAGCCGTTGGATTGAGGGTAGGTGACTGAGGTGAAGTGAGGTGTGATGTAGTGCTTGGTACAGTACTCATTAAACTTAAGGTTATCGAATTGTCACCTGGTGTCAAGGATAAAGGTGTAGGGAACCCCGAATTTAGAGAAGATGTTGTTTTGTATAAATGACTCAATGCTCTTTTCAATGATTTTGGCCATAGCCTCAACCTTGACTTACTTTGAAAGTAATCGATGGCTATGATGATGTATTTTCATCCTCTCGAAGCCTTAAGGAAAGCACCAAGGATGTTGATGCCTTATTAGGCAAATGGCTATGGATTAGTCAAGGGTTGGAGATTAGTGCTAGGGCCGTAGGTAATTAAGGCGTGCTTCTAGCACTAATGGAACTTCTAAGCTACTACCTTGGCATCATGCCTCATTGTAGGCCAATAGTATCTAGCGAAATGCTTGGATGCAAAGGGCTTGCAACTAAATGTAGTTGCTGTACACTTCGTTGTGTAGCTCTTCCATGATATGTAACCTTTCGTTTACTCAGAGGCATCTGAGAAGGAGGAGATTGATTCCCCTTCGGTATAGAATGTCGTCGATTAGGGTATAGTTGGTGGCACGGTACCTTAGCTTCTTAGCCTCTATCCTATCATCTAGGAGCATGCCCTACTCTAAGTAACTCTAGATAGGGTCCATTCAGCTGGATTCTGATAGTTCCGCTCTAAGCTCAAGGACCTTAACCATGCTTAGAGTTATGCTCTTCTTTGGCAAGAACTCGATGAAAATTTTTCTATCCTTCACCTTAGGCTTTTGTATCCCAATAGAGGCTAGCTTAGATAGCCAATTTACTGTTGAGTTATCGGTTTGGGAGATCTTTGTAATGTTCCATGAGGGCAACTTAGCTAAGAGGCTCCTAACTTTCTCTAAGCACCTTACTATGGTGTCGTCTCTAGCCTCATACTCACCTTAGACTTACTGGACAACAAGCATTGAGTCCGAGAACACCTACATGTACTTAGTGTCAATCTCCTTAGCTAGCTTGAGATTGGCAATCAGGACTTCTTATTCAAATTCTTTATTGTTAGTATCGAATCCAAACTTGAGGGCATAACACACAGTAACCTTATGCGGTCTAGTGAGTGCCAGGCCCACACCTCTACCACTTAAGGTGGTGAGCCATTGATGTAGAGAGTCCATATTGGCTTATCATCTCTAAGTGGTACTTCCTCCTCTCTTATATATTCTACTACGAAGTCAACCAGCATTTGTGCCTTGTAGGCAGTTCGTGGTTGTTATTAGATGCCATACATGCTTCATTCTATCGTGTATTTGACCATCCAAACATACGTGTTAGGCTTTTGTAGCAATGTGCGTAATGGTTGATCCATAAGTAAAATTACTCAATGTACTGGAAGTAAGGCTTGAGTTGAAGTATGGAGATGAGGATGGCCAAGGAAAATTTTTCCACTCTAGTTTACCTGACCTCGGGTCCTTGCAAAATATGACTGACATAGTATACAGGCCCGTGCTCTCTCCCTTCTACTCTAACCAATATAGAGGAGAACGCTTGGTCACTAACGGCCAAATATAGATACAGGTCTTCCTTGGAGTAGGCTTAGAGAGAATTGGTAGGTGTTTGAGGAAAGCTTACAACTCCTTGAAGGCTGCCTTGCATTAGGGAGTCCATTCAAAACCCTTCAGATTCTTAAGGATTTTGAAGAACTCCACACATTTATCTACACTCCTTAACATAAATCTGCTTAGCACGATGACCATGCTAGTAAGCTTCTATACATCTTTGACTGAGGAGGGGGGCTTTGTGTCTTTGATGGCTTATATCTTTTCAAGTTTGGCATTGATCCCTCTCTAAGTAACCTAGAAGCCTAAGAACTTACTAGAGCCTACCTTAAGCATGCACTTCTGAGGGTTCAACTTTATATCATATCTTCTCATCTGATCAAAGGCTTCCTACAAGTCTTTAACATGGTCATCGGGCTGCTTACTCTTGAGGATCATGTCCTCTACATACACTTCCATGTTCTACCCAAGCTTAAGCTTGAACAATTTAATCACCATATGCCAATACATCGCCTTGGCATTTTTTAGGCCAAAAGGCATGATTGTGTAATCATAAGTGCTAAAGTTAATAATGAAGGAGGTATGGACTTCATCCTTCTTGTCCATCTTAATCTAGTTATAACCCGAGAAGGCATCAATGAAGTTGAGCAGAGCGTATGACGTAGAATCGACCAACTGGTTTATCCTAGGGAAAGGGAAGTAGTCCTTTGGGCAAGCTTTGTTTAGGTCTATATAGTCGATAGATGTGCACTACTTCTTGGACATCTTCTTGACTAGCACCACATTGGCCAGCCAGGTCAAATATTTGTCCTCCCATACGAAGTTTGCCCTTAGCAGCTTTTGCACTTCTTCCTCTATAGCAGCCTGCCTTTTTAATGTGAAATGCCTCTTCTTCTACTTAACGGGCCACATGTCATTGTTGATGTTAAGGCTATGGATTACTAGATTAGGGGAGATTCTGGGCATGTTTGATGTTGAATAGCTAAACTTATCTGAGTTGGCCTACAGGAGGGCAACTATCTCCTCCTTCACCTTAGGAGGGGTCTCGATCTTGACCTTGGCAATCTGGTTAGGAGAGATGCCAATCTGTACCCCTTTTATTTTCTCACCCAACTTACCTCACTTAACTAGCATCTCCTGTGGGTTGGTCTCCAAAGCGAAGACACCATCAGCTCTGGCAACCCTGATGTAAGGCTCTCGAGAGAGCTTCTGGTTGCACCTACAAATTCTTACCTCGATAAGTGTTAGGAACTTGGCCTTAAGGTAGAGGGATAAGGTGATAACTCTAAAGCTATTCAAGCTTAGTCGTCCTAGTAGAGCATTATAGAGGGATGGGCAATCGACTATGATGAACTTTACTAGTCATTGGGTAACACTCTCATTGTTGTCAAGCTCCATGTCGAGAGTGATGATGCCCTTGGCTTGAATGGTTCCCCCATTTAAGCTTATGAGGTCATGGAGGTAGGGCTTCATTTTAATGGGTAGCTTCTTCCTCATCCTATTGTACATGCATTTGAAGAGGATGCCAATGAAGCTGTCGGTGTTTACCATGATCTTAAGGACCTTGAAGTCTATAATTCTTGCCTCAATTATAAGGGCATCTTGGTGAGGGCTATCTACCCCCTCCAAGTCTTCGTTGGAGAAAGAGATTAAAGCATCAATCTTCAATCTCTTCCCCTAGACAGCTAATACCTCAGATGGGGTGTTAGTTGAGCTGCTAGTGTTCAACCAACTCCTTGGGTGTGATCTCCTAATGATTATGTTGATGACACCATTGGGGGCTCAATCATTGCGGCGATCATCATTCTCTTCTACTCAGGCACCTTTGGTTTGCTACCTTTAAGGTGCCCTATGATAAGGGATGTGATGGTAACAGGTTGGGAAAATCCGGAATGGGTATTTGGGTTTATCTAGAAAATGTGTATGAAGAATAGGAAGGTTTTTTATGGTGATTGTGAATGGATATAACTTATCAAGACATAAACACTATCAAGGGTTTGAGCTCGAAATAGGGTTTGATACAACTCACAAACACTAAATGTCACTTGCATTCAAATGAGATTTAAATACAACTTACTAACTCATTCAAATGAAGAGGTTCACTACAATCTTGAGGATAAGATCGATAAGAACATAAGAAAGATTAAAGAGTTTAATTGATACTCAATAATCTGGCACTAATAGTTTAAAGAGCTCAAAAAGGGAAAGATTCCAAAACGCAGGAATATACGTTTTATCTAATTTTGTGTATCAATGTTTATCTTTGATGTTTATAGATGTTTCCATTTATAGTAAGTCCTAAACCTTAGTGGCAAAATTGTAAATAATGAATAAGGCCTTAAACCCTAAAGAATTGGGCCTATAAATAAATAAAATAATGGAAAACATGTAAAAGAATATAAAACTATGTGTTTTATAAGGGAAGTTAGCATGCAGTCACTCGGCATTTCTTGGAAGGAGTAGTATCTGAACAGGATGAGGTTGGCAGTTGGATGTACGGGTTCGGGAAGGAGTCCTAAAAGTCTCATGTGGCTTCGCCAGGGCACCAAAGAGGTTAGCTCACAATTGCCGAGTGCTAGAATCAATCGGCATGAGTCTCTCGATGCTTTGTTGAGTGGTTTTGTAGTCTCGAGTACTCGGCCTTATGGTATCTCGGCACCTTGGTTGATGATAGTTCTGATGCCGAGTGTTTATCTTTCTACCCCTCATCCTTTTAGCTTTAGCTCAACCTCGGTAAGCATTAATAGGCTTTGGCTTCGGACAAGTTTTCCTCGACTTGGATGTAGTCGGAGGCTAATTTGCATCATTATCGCAGGTTTGAAAGGAAGTTGTTCTCGACATTAAGTGTTAACAACAGGCTAGGATGCCAAATAAGCTCCTTCTCCCTTTTCGCTTTACCATGGGTACCGAGTGTCTCTGCATTTCCTCAATGCTCATATGGGGTTAAGAGATAGCTCTTCCCATCTTTCCAAACAATATAAGTGTTAAGGAATCCGTCATAGATCGCTTTCCGATCAAATTCCCATAGCTGGCCAAGAAGTAGATTCGCAGTATTCATAGGCACTACGTTAAAGTCGATCTCATCCTCATACTGCCCTACCTTGAATGCGATCTACACTTTTTTATGCACATGGACCATACCCTTGTCATTAAACTATTTCAATCCATAAGGTTGAAGGTATGGGTAAGTTGGTAATTTCATCTTTTCTATTAACTCGGTAGAAATGATGTTGGTACAGCTACCTCCATTGATAACTAGGGAACAGGTCTTCCCATTCACTAGGCATCACATATGAAATAAATTTTCCCTTTATCTGGGATCTACCTTTCGATTGGCTAGTTAGCTTGTCAAGGATAAGAGTTCATCCAAATTTTCAACATGGACATCTTCTTTGATCAATCTATCTTTCAAGCTCTTATCACTCTGATTCTCTATTTGAGTGTTAGGTCCTTTGCCTTTTAAGACCATAATCCTCTTATTTAGATACTAAGAAGTAATGTGTCCGTAGCCTAAGCACTTGAAGCACTTCACTTCTTAGGCTTTGTTGCCAGGTGCCTTCTCTTTCTCGACAATCTTTTTCTCGGCATAGACAAGTCGGTTAGGCTCTCCATTCTCCATCTTCTTTTCTTGCCTTCTCTCACCATACTTCTCAGGCTCAGGGCTACCTTGTTGAGGTTGGTCAGTTGGCCTCCGATGCCTTCTTCTCCTTTGTCTCTCTACTCTTAATGCCAAATTAATTAGCTCGTCCAAAGAGTTAAACGGCTGCAATTCAACTATGTCAGCAATATCATCTCGGAGTCTACTCAAGAACTAGCAATGGTGTGATCCTATGGCTTGGCAATCTCACATCTCATCATTAGAATGTCGAACTCTTGTAAGTATTACTCAATAGTGTTTCGACCCTATCTAAGGTGTTGGAAAGCATAGAGCATCTCTTACTTAAAGTAAGTCGGTATGAGGCACTGATTCATCAGGCATTTTATAAGCCTCCAAGTTCTAATCGACTCTTCTACTTCAGCATCTCGCTTGGAAACCAACTTATGCCACCAAAGGCTTGCATATTCAATAAGGGATAATGAAGCCAGCTTAACCTTTGTTTGTTCATTGTAGTCATAGCACTAGAACAACTTCTTGACTCAAGGAACCTAGTCAAGGAATTCTTCAGGTCGGCTGCTTCTACTGAAGGTTAGTAGCTTCAGCTTGATATTGTTAAGTCTTCGGCTAAGTACTTGAGGTTCATCCCTTGCATTCCGAGCAGATCAATTCACCTTGGTTCGGCCACTTCTGTTAGAGCTCTACTTAGTCATATCAATTCTTGGCTTCGGTTCTCTTCTCCGGGCTCCTTAATTCAACTCAGAGTCAACACTCTTATCATTACCTCTTCTTGGCATTGGATGGTATTCTCTTCTTCTTGGCTCAACAGCTCTTCTCGGTTGTCATCAATCATTATTAAGCTCATTGGAACCACTTCTATTGGTGGGTGTTCACTCCCTTCTTTCATCTCGGCCATTACGACTGCAACCTCTGACTAAACTAGTAAGCTCCTAAATGGAATCAGTGAGATTCTAGATCTGATATTCTAAGTTGTCAATATGTCGCCTCAAGCTTCCATGAGGACTATCACTAGTGTTATTGATACTATCCTTCGACATTCTTGTCCGTACAATAATTTTCCAAAAAAATCGAACGAACGAATAAACAACAAAACATAATTACAGTAACCTAGAAACAACCACTACTCAGCTCCTGTAGCTACCACTATTGACAAACAACTACTACAAACAACACACTATACTACAAAACAATGATTAACAGAGAGGTATAAACCACAAATCAAACACTAAAGAACACTAACACGTATATCTCCCTAAAGCTCTGATTCCAAGATGATAAGGGATATGACAGCAACAGTTCGAGAAAACCTGGAATGGGTATTCAGGGTTCTCTAAAAAATGTGTACGAAGAACAGGAAGGTTTTTTATGGTGATTGTGAATTGATATATCTCACCAGGACACAAACACTATCAAGGGTTTGAGCTTGAAATAAGGTTTGATACAACTCATGAACATTGAATGTTGCTTGGTTTTAATGAGAGTTAGATACAACTTACTAACTTACTTAAATGAAGAGGTTCACTACAATCTTGAGGATAAGATCGATAAGAACATGGGAAAGATTAAAGAGTTTAATTAATACTCAATAATCTGGCAATGCTAGCTCGAAGAGCTCAAAAAGGGAAAGATTCCAAAATGCAAGAATATACTTTCTATCTAATTTTGTATATTGACATCTATCTTTGATGTTTACAAATGTTTTTATTTATAGTAAGTCCTAAACTTTAGTGGCAAAACTGTAAATAATGAATAAGGCTTTAAATCCTAAAGAATTGGGCCTATAAATAAATAAAATAATGGAAAACATGTATAAGAATACAAAACTGTGCGTTTACAAGGGAAGTCGACATGCAGTCACTCAGCATGTCCTAGAAGGAGTAATATCCGAACCAAACGGGGTTGGCAATTAGATGTATGGGTTTAGGAAGGAGTCCTAGAAGTCTCACGTAGCTTCCTGCGATACTAGAGAGGTCGGCCCACAATTGTCAAGTGCTAAAATCAGTCAGAATGAGTCTCTCAATGCTTTGCCAAGTGGTTCTTTAGTCTCGAGTACTCGGCTTTATTGTATCTTAGCACCTCAGTTGATGACAGTCTTGATGCTAAGTGTTTATCTTCCTACCTCTTGTGCTTCCGACTTCAGCTCAGCCTTAGCAAGCATTGATAGGCCTCGACTTTAGACAGGTTTGCCTCGGCTTAGATGTAGTCGGAGGCTGATTCCCATCAGCCTATCTTCGTCGTCATTAAAATGGCCATCATTCCTTTACTAGGCCACGTATTCGTTGAAATAGCCCTATTGCATAGCATACTCAGTTACATCCTTCTTCTTTGGTATGGCCATGGTCTCCATGGAACTGACAATATTTGTTTGAGTTCCGACAGTTGGGGTTCCCCCTCATCTTAGGAGGCTTCTAAAGTAAGCTTATGTTTCGAACTTCTATAAAGACTTGGGTTATAGGTCGATTCAAGGGCATGTAATGTGTAAAGATGCGAGGAGGAAGTAGGTTCTGCTTGGCTCGACACTTCTGACTGCTCGAGCCTTCCCCCTCAGCTCTATTCGATACCTTACTATCAAGGTGATCTTTGATGGGCAATCTCTCCTTATCCTTTTTTCCACTTGACTTTTCTTGGTTAGCTTTGTGCCTAGAGTGGATGTTTTCCTCCTAGTCCATGTACTTTTAGGCCTTGCTCTAGAACTTAGCTAAGGTTTTTGGCTTACTCTTTACAATTGAATGGAAAAAGTCCGTAAAGGTTTGATGCCAAGCTGTATGACATAAACAACTACTCCCTCATCTAACTGAGGGATCTCGACCATGGCATTGTTAAACTAGGCCACGTACTCCTATAGAATCTCTCCTATACTTTACTTGATTAGATACAAGGATAAAGTGTTCTTGGATAGGGGCTTGCTAACCCCAAAGTAGAGACTAAATCTACAAGCTAGCTTATCAAAGGAGCCGATTGAGTTCTCAAGCAAGTGGTTGCACCATGTCTAAGCTACTTTCCTTAGAGTGCCCAGGAAAGCCTTGCACATAATGGCATTCCTCAAACCATGGAGTTTTATAAGGGAGCAAAAGTGGAAGAGGTGAGCATCAGGGTCATTAGTGCCATCATAATGGTTAAGGGTAGGTAACTTACAATTGTGGGTGAAGACCTCATCCAAGACACCCCTAGTGAAAGGAGTTTTGTTGATGGCTAGGAGATCAGCACCATCAACTGCTCGGTTCTCTACTTTCTCAATGAGCCTCCTAAGAGTTTAATGAAGCTCATTTAACTCAACATTTTTAGCTTGGTGAGCTCTACGAGTAGTTGACAAAGCCGCTCCCCCATGAGATTTGGCCACCTGCTCATCTCCAACAAGGGCACGGTTGTAGTTAGTTGTAGACTATGCTTGTTGCTTTAGCCTTTAAGGGTTAGGTTACGGAGCCCTATCGTTTTGTTGTTATTGCCGCTGTGGATTATCTTGTCCATTGTGCAAGTTGGATGCTTTAAGCACATATATATGCCTGTTGTGCCTTTTGGCTTCATCAAGATGGGCCTAGAGCATATTGTTGTAGGCAGCAAATTCTTCAAGTAACTACTCCAAGCGAACTAGGCACTTCTTAGGTGTCTCCTTAGCTGGGGGCTAACTGTTCACAAGTTGGTTGTTCACCAATTAGTTGTTCTCAAGGTCAACAATGTGAGACATGGCGGTTGTAATGCAAACAAATGTGGTGTTTGGGTATATGTTTAGTGTGTGTTTGGGTAGTGTTACACCTTAAAGCAATAAAGTCGTAACAGTCTTACCATATAAACCATTATAGGATAGAAACCAATCATATAACAGTTATCCTAGACTTGCTTTATATAAGGCACCTACAACTAACTCGCTCTAATAGAAACTATTTATAAAGTAAATATGTTATTTGCATGTGAAATTATGAAAAAAACATATACTAGGATTCCAATACTCTAAGTAATGTTACATGATTTACTAACCTAACCTTACTTAAGAAATACATAGTTTAATATTAGAAGATTAAAAAATAAGAGCTAAAACCTTAGAAATGTGACTGATCATTGGTTTTATATCCTCGTTCCTCAAGATCCAGCAATAGGTAGCTTTAGGATAGTTATATTGCTACTTCTTAACTAGCACCTGAATAGCATCTATAGGAATGTGAGTAACTAACCGCTTAGTAAGTTGAGATGGAGACATAAGATTATATATCAATTACAAGCAAGGTTATCAACCTATTATTTTAAATGCAATGCAACAAACTAATGTCATCACATGATATTATTCAGTTTGCTGTGAGATTAGAGAAAATTCACCTACTTTGATTCGAGTTGGGGAGTTTAGTACACATTTAACAGCTAATGACCAAACTTAGGCTTATGCAATTCAGACATCGCTTCTCCAGTGACTAACTTTGATCCATTGCCTTTACCCTTATTACGATGTCCCCTCTTGTTACTTAGTTCAACTATGAATGAAGAAGGGATCATTATGCTCCAATGTTATACCTTTTAAAGGCATTGGTATCTAGTCGAAGAATCCTAAATGTTTCCCTTAATGAGTTGCATTGCATGTCTAATTTAGATTTACAAGTCAAATATTTAATTAATTCCAATTTAAGGAGTTCAATCATTTCATGTAAAACAAACAATTACAGTTCAGAGCATCAAACCGAAATCATACAACTAAACCCAGAAACACATATACACAAAGATGCGTATAATCAAGCTATCTAACAAACCCAACCAGGTATATTCTTAAGCTTTTGAGTACTGTCACGGCCCGAAGGGGTAGAGTCGTAACAGCCCCCGCCGTGTAAACCATCTTAAGATAGAAGTTGGCCTTACAACCGCTATCTTAGACCTGATCTACATAAGGCGTTCACGACTAACCCGCTTTGAAGGAAACAGTTTGTAATTTAAATAAATTATTTCTCTAAGAAAGTGAGGAAAGATATATATATTATAATACAGTTATTACAATTAAGGTTTACAAGATTTCTCCGTAATATATTTCCTAGTTATTACATTATTCAAAAATGAAAAGTTCTAAAGTAAAAGCTTAAACCTTAAAAATATATATTTATTCTTCACATGTTTTTCCTCACTCCCCAGGATCCAGCAGTTGCTAGCTTCAGAGTAATTGGTATCCGCTTCTTAGCCAGCACCTGCACGACGTCTATAGGGATGTGAGCAACCACAGCTTAGTAAGTTAGGACAGAGGACTTAAAACTATACCATACACACAACAAGGTTTTCAATCACTTATTAGGTGCAATGCATGTGCAAGCAAATGCCATCGCACAACGTTGTCCGGCCCGTCGTGAGATTAGAGAAATTGTGCTCGCTCTAATTCGGGTTGAGGAGTTGCCGTTAATGCAACAGCTCACGACCAAACCCAAGCTTGTGTAATGGAGACCTTGCTCCTCCCGCGACTACCTTCGAACCACTGCCTTCACCCTTGCCGTGACCTCCTCTCCTGTCACTTAGTTCGACTGAGGATGAAGAAGGGACCATTTTGCAATCTTGCGCTATCCCTTTCAAAGGGGTCGGTATTTGGCCGGAGAGTCCTAAATTCCCCTAACGGGTTGCATGCATGTTCGATTATGATTAATGGTCGTATATTTGATTAAGTCCAGTTTAGGGTGATCAATCATTACATATAATTCATACAATATGTGCCAAAGCAACAAACAGAATCATAGCATCACCTATAATCAAGCACATGCACACATTCAATTATCTAACAAGCACAACCAAGCATAATCTTAAGCCTCCAAAATACAGCATCGTATTAATCCCAAATTACCTCGACTCCTCGCTCACTCATTCGAGGTCCGATTTGCTCAGGCCATCGCCGATCATCCCTATAACACGAATATGGTTTCAGCTTTTCATATAAATATTATAAGTTCATTTTATCATATAACGTTTATTGTTAGGTTTTGTTTAAGGTTTAATATGCCTAATTATCTAGGTATTAAATCTTTTACAATTATTCTAGGTTTGGGGTTAGGTTCAGGTTTGGTTTTCGCATCGATTTCTAAATTAGGTTTTAGTTCGATTTCTAAATCCTAAACATGTTCGAATCCTAATGTGAAATTAATCACATTAAGCTCGAGTATCCAAATATCCTATTAGGTCTTAATTTAGTATTCTAAGCTATTCGGTACACGCTAGTCCTAATTAAGGTATCGGATTTATCTCCGATGTGAGAAAATCTTACTTTTTTTATATAATTACCTAAAATTCAATCCTAATTCAGATTTAATATTATTCTGATTTTTACCCTAATATTATCTAAATAACCCTAATTTTTCCATATTTATAAATTTTCAATTCTACATATTCCTAATTTTCTACATTTACTACATAACACCTTCATTACTTACACTTAACACTCCATAGACTAAGATTGGGTTTCCACATCAGAAATTAGCATCCCTAAACATCTAATTACTATCTAAATTAGTAATTAATATCCTAATCACCTAATTAATCCTAAATCACCCAATTTTACCATCATTTTAGGGTTAAAAATTAACTTAAAAATTTCAAAAATTAATTTTAAAAAAATGGCTTCATAGCACTGTTCTACATCATATGAGCATCCTACAGAAAAATTTTGAGCCCCAAACTACATCCCTAAGCCTATTTATTTTCCGGTTTAATCATGCTCGGTTTTGAACAATTTGTTAAGGACCCTATATTTCCAGACATAATTAAACTAAATCAATATTTTCCCCTAAATCTACATACAATAAAACCTCAGAATAATAAGTTTCATAATTTTATGGGCAAAATAACTAATTTTACAAAATTATACAAAAATTGGGGTGAATTAATGACTAACTGGTTTGAAGCTTTCTGGCCGTCCAAACCCGGTCCAAGGCTGTCGACCGGTCCAGGCGGTGGTTCTAGTGTAGGGTGGTGGTGGTGGTTCGGTCCCAGGTGGTGGTGGGTGGTGGTTTTAGTTCACCTTGCTAATCTGCACAGTTTTCTTTTTTTTTTTTTCTGGAATTTCTCTCGATTTTTTTGTGTTTCGATTTTTCTCAGATCACAAACTAGCCAAATGACTTCTGAGAATTTTTTCCTTATTTATAGACAAATGTAGTAATTAATGTGCATTAATTTGATGGGATTTTGCCCCAATTCCTTGATTTTTGGCTTTTTGTTTGTCCAATTCTTATTGGATAATTTTTCTTTTTCTGATTTGAACTTGCCACGACCTGATCTTGCTTCAGTTATCCACTTCTGATTTTTTTTCTGATTTTTCTATAATTATTTTGTATTTTTCTTTAATTATTTACTTAGTTCTCGACCAATTTTAGTAATTACGTGTATTTTTATCTACACGTAAATACATGTGGCGTACACGTGAACATTCCTAAATATTATTTTGGTCATTCTAAAATTTTTAGTATACATATAATCTATCTCTAATAATTTATTAGTCATTATATTACACTTTTCGCCTTTTTGGTAATTAGCAGTTATTATGCTTAAAATTTGAAAATTTTATAATCTTCTATTTTACTACTTATTTTCTTAAATTTAAGTTTACAGGGTCATTTTTACTGGTATTTTGCTAAATAGTTTATAATTTGAGTGTGATCGGATCCTTTAGCCGATCGCCCTAAACCTTGGGTTCTAAGTTCAATCCTACGGTTACTTGTTTGAACTTTGGGGCTTACAAGTACTATAAAAGAGTACTTTGAAATACAATAACGTATTGATCCCAAACTTACCTAAAGTTTTTGATTTGCCTAGTTAGGTTTGATATAGGGTTGGTTCGTTGTCACTCAATCATACCATACAAATACTCTTTTAGTATTTATACTCTTATTATATATAAGCTTTTAAATTACAATTTTATTCGATTATCCAAGTTTTATATTACATATTATTGATCTATCCCTAAGTTAGTTTTTGAATCAGTTTTTGACTTAGGTTCTAATTCAGTTTTTGGTTACATTTTTTATTTGTAAACCTTAGGAACTCTTCTTGATCCAATATGTGAAATTCATCTAATTATTTTTAGGTATCTTAAGTCTCCTATTTAGCTCCTAATCAATATTCAGGTCTGTACTATACACTCTATTTCTAATCTAACTTTGATTTTGCTCCCGATATAAGATTAATCTATATTTTTCACATAATTTCCTAAATTTATATTCTAAACCAAATTTATACCTTATTATTAATGTCATAATATTGTTAATTTATTCTAATAATTTTGTATCCGCTTAACTTCTCGTTTCCACATGTTATTCGTTTACACATAACCAACACATAATATACATATCTACATCCTCAACACTACAAAATACCATCTCCCATCACCAACTAACATTTCAAGATGTTTAATCACACACTAAATTAGAATTTATAAGATAACACTTATAATTATGGAAATAAGATTATTTAGAAATATTGGATACCGGAACTTCTAATCTATTTTTCTTCTCTTTCTTTTCTGTTTTTTTTTTCTCTTCTTTTTCCTTTTTTTTTTGTCTTTCTTTTCTTCTCTTCGTCGTTCTCATCCTCTCTCTCTCTCTCTCTTCTTGACTCTTTCAATCATCTACTCCCATCCCCTCCCTCTACGTATGGCTTAAAGCCACACACACATATATATAAACTTTCACCTCCTTGATTGAAGTGGTGATAATTATATATTTTTTTTATTGGTCCGATTTTACATAATCTTTTGAATGTACTTTTATTATGATTTATTATTTATAAATGTCTATAATATATTTCAAAAATAGTAGAACATTATATTATATACCTAATCTAAGATTTCTATTTCTAGACTAATTAAAATTTAACTCAATAAACTTTATATTATAATCTATATTAGTTGTATTTCAACTTATTTTTGAAATTCTACTTTAGAAGACTATTTTTTATTTTTAATTTTTGGGGAACTTCTATTACATTTAGTTTTATTCAAAAATAATTTTTTTATTAATCTTACGTTCCAAGATAAGGCCCTAAATATACTTTTCTTTAATACATGATATATATGGATAGGTCCCATTAATTAATTGGGACTTATTCATATATACCTTATATATAATTTTATTTACTAATATTAATTATTAAGATTATGTAATTGATTTCAAAAGATTTATTATAAGTTATATATAAAATTATGAAACTCTATGTTATAGCAATTAGACTTAATAAACTTAATAATTCTAATAAAATTGTATATACATAAGCTTAATTTGAGATATTAGAGTTATATAGTTATTTCTTTTAATTTTTATTACCTTTGTTACGAAGGTTCAAGTTAATTCAAAGAACATTGATATTATTCATAATTTTTAAAGTATGTTACAAGTACTAAACTTTTCATTTTATTTCTTATTGCGTATCTAAGTTTAGGTATAATTCCGACATTTCGACACCTATAAGTGCATTTAATCGATCTAATGAAGAAGAGATATCTAGCTAACTAAGTATTGTTTCTACTAATATTTTTAACTTCGTCATAAAATTTGAGCCTAATCGGATAATTTATATGATTGCCCTAAATTTTATGAACCATCTCCGAATCAACTAATAATGAGTTAATTACCAGTTTTTGTAAGGTCTCATAGGTAAGAGATAAGGTTAGCTTCCCATAGATAACGCTAAATGTCATTTTTAGGTGTCAGCTGGTAGAGATTGGAAGTAATTTAGGCTTTATGCTACTATGTAAGCTTACAAAATAAGAACCAGTAAGGGCTGCCAAAGGGTTGTCTAACGCGGCTACTCCAATGCTTAAACTAGTAGTGTGTAGAGAAAGGTAGCAATTATGCTAGAGAGTAGAGTAAAACTCAAGTGCATAAAGTGTTAAGTGGTTTACCATTAGTTAGTGGCTTAGTATTTATAGAGAAGTAGAGCTGCTGATTGGAGAGTTGTTAGTGGGCAGAAGACACATCTGCAAGCTGTGGGTAGTGGAATCATGTAGCTTCGACACGGTCCACAATTATAGGAGGTGATTGTTGACCCAATTGTCTAACCTTATCTATTATCTCTTAGTCGTTGTGAGTTACTGCAATTAGGCAGGCCACGTTATGGGTCTAGTCAAGGTTGGCTACATGTTCCAGTAGGCTAGATCAGAGAGGAGCAACCTAAGCCATTAGCCTAGTTAGGTCAATAAAGGACCAAGGGGCATAGGTCTAAAATGCCCCATCAACACTTACGCTCCAACCTACCATACCTTGTTAGTCTCATTGCCATAGTTGAGGCAAGGAGAGAGGAAGGATGGGTTCCTCAAGCGTATGGTCAATCTAGTCTTAAAGTTCTCATGCCGGCTGGGTGATTCAATGAATAAATTGGTATGCCGACATCACAAGGGAAGTGTTGATGTAGCATGTCCTGAGCCCGAGTTGGCAAGACAAGAGGTGGAGATGTCCAAGACAAGCAATTTAAGTGGAGCAGGATCAATCGACTTGAGTAGTCATCACTTGGGCTAAATTGGGTTCTTAGGCACTAAGGTGGGATACAAGGGGTCTAATAAGAATCAACTCCTTGAATCAATTACCATAAGTTGAGCAAGAGGACTATCAGGACGCACTTGACGCTTCTTAGCTTGAGAATTACTAAGAAGAGAAGATTCCATCACTAAGCCAGCCATGCTATGGAGTAGACCTACCGACCTGTCGAGAAGCTATGACCATTGCTAAACATTTGACTGCTGACTTCCATCTAACCCCTTCTAAGCTGGATCTTGCAACTGCCAAGTTGCTTAAGAATTCATTTTAGTAGAGTTAGCTGCATTACAAGCCTTAGTTGCCTCTTGACACATGTCTTCTAACATAACATTTCAGAAGGATTTTTTATCTTTTCATATAAGATATTCTTTATCATTTTTACCCTTTTTAGCATGTCTTATGTATATTCTTTGTAAATCACCCCTTTGTATTTTCCATGTATATATTGTAACCTTAGTGGGGGTAGGCTAATATATAAACCCCCACTTACTTGTACATAGCAATCATCTCTCTTCATTATTGGATTACCAGTATACTCTTTTAAGAGCACTTAGTAGTATCTTCTCTCATATCTTTTAGCTCTTATCCAACTCCTTTAGCAACAGTTAGTGGCAAGCGACCCTAATACTACATCTGTACATCATATTGAGTGTTAAGATTAAGCTGAATGGAATCAGTTGGTACATCATATCCAGTTGGTAGCCATTCGGATTTGTTAACCTTTTATTTCCCTTTTTCTATTCTCGTTCATTGTGGTGTCACCTCTGTGTGTACGACCCTAAAGACACATCAATGCTTAACATCTCCTTATGTAGATCCTTTACCTCAATAAGTAGTATGTTGTAGTTGATGAGCAAGAGTAGCACCTGGCCATGATACTATAATAAAATGCACAAACCATGATTAGCCTCAAAAAAATTCAAAGGTATATCAACAAAGAAAGACATCAACTTAAAGAGATGAAGACTTCCCTGTTGAATGAGCGAGGTTAAGTGGCCCCCCATTTTGAGAGGTAAATTTACCTTAGCCTTAGATAGGTCTTTTAGAATGGCCCAATTGTCGAGGGTAAAGGACCTTATTGAAGCCTGAAGGCTGAGCTCTTAATGGTGCTAGGTAATGTTATTACTTCGGATGTCCCACTTTAGCTTGAAGAGCCTTCCCTTAGCCCGCTTATTCTTAGATTCACTGTCTTGCAAGCACAACTTGTCATTATTGGACTCATACAATACATCCTTGAACAAGTCTAGCACTATCCCCAAACATCAGAACTCATTCAACATCTCATAAAAGGCAACCCTAAGGTCATCAGCAATTTAGTAGGGATGACTTGAGGGCCAATCATAGATGTATGATCAATGGATAGGCTCCCTTTTCTTCAACTCAGGCACCGTATCTCTTTCAATCTTTAGGGCCTTCATCTTTTGGCCCACTAGCTCCTCCGTAGCATTGGCCTCAATTCCCTTCTTCTTACCTTTGATAGAAGGAGAAAGCATCACGACGTCCGACCCATTAGTGTTGGTAGTGTCATGTACCACTATAATAGGTGCAAAGGTAGGAGCAAAAACGGTTGTGGGAAGGACCGTACTCATAGGCTTGATAGCTAGTTGCTTTATGGGAGTACCATCAAGAGGAATCCTCTAGGCTAAAGCAGCTAGTTCAGTCTTATCGGTCTCTCCCACCCTTGACCTCAACCTCACATCCTTGTCCTTAAGGTCAACAGCTTTGGTGGTTGGCTTCACCTTGTACTGGAGTCACCTCATCAATTGAGGCCTAAAAGGATGGGGAACCTCTCCCCTTTCCGGCTAGTTTCTCACCTATAAAGAAACAAACAAATAGTATTAAAACAAGGTAAGCGCATCATAGGTATTCACAAACTCTACTGTGACCAGCACAAGCAAAGAAGATTCCCTGTTCCTTAGAAACACCATGAATAAAGTATAGCTTTGTAGGTGGAGTTGCTATTAATGATCGATCATGTACTATGCGCATGATGGTCAATCTTAGAGATCACTTAATTCAATGATACATATATGAATGTAATAAAGAGGTGCATTAATAGTAATCAGGCTACTAGGCCTTTGACTTACAGTCGAGCCTGAGGACTAGAGGGATTGGCAAGGCAAATCCTCCTACTCCAGTTGACTCTTGCCAAAGCCAAGTATCTCTTTGCCAATCCACTATAGATGCTGAGCCAAACGACTACCCACTTCTTGGAAGTTACGTGCTATATAGCAAAATGTCGAGACAACAGCTAAACCTTACGCATTAACTCATTTATGCCCAGGCCGACTACTTGCTTGGCATCACCCTTGCTGAGAGGCCAAGAAAGCGACCCCGGACTAATCCCCAATCACCCCTCCTCAAACAAAAAATCTGATCGTATTCTTTTGTTGACATCCTCTAATGACAATGCTAATGAGCCTCTATCACGTATAAAGGACCACATGTAGAATCTGCTACACTAATCATTGCTCTTCTTAAATATTTACTTTTACCCTTTTGAATTCTTGTATATTACTTCTTTAAGACAGTACCCTTTTTGTCTTTTCCCTTTTTGGCAAGTGACCTTAACTTATTAGGTATAAATACCCCTTGTATATGTAACCACAAATAATCATATTACTATTAATACACTCAATATTTCCTTTTGTAAACACTAAATGTTTACTTTCATTTTACTCTTATCCTAACCTTTAAGCAAGGTTAGGTAGTGAGTAACTTCATTGGACCAATTCATGTGTCATATCGAGTTGTGCCGTGAGTCATCGAAAGTTTCATTACTATGTTTGTAGATTTTTGCTTACTTTTCATTCACTTTTTCATTCTTTCACATGTTCCCCATCACCCTTTTCAAGCTTTTGGCAAGCTTAAACCCGTCTAGTAACCTGTCCAGCGACCAACCTTGTTTGTCCTTGGTTGTAGTTCACATCATGCGTGGGAGGAGAAACAGGAAAACTCAATCATTTATATGCACACGTGACAAAAGATGAAGTCTTGTGTTTCTAAGTAATCTTGATTCGTTCTTCATTGAGTAGCTTATTTGATCTTTCATGGAGTAACTTTAGTAGATCTTCCGTATTTGTTTCAAGCTAGCCAATGTTTAGAATGATTTCAAATGAAAGGAGGAGCCTCTTATTTATAAATTTTAGGAGTAAGCTTTAGCTATTGGATTACTCTAAGATGGATGGTTAAGATCTGGCATTATTGGTAATTGTTGGATGGCCTTAAATGATCTAATGGCTATGATTCACTCCTTCTCTTCATATGGACCATGAGCTTAAGCTATGGGCTCTAAATAGGCCCAATGGCTTATAATAAAAGGATATAAGCTCATTAATAATAAGATAAGCTCATAACTCTTATTTAAGTCCAAATAGCTTATTTTGAGGCTAAATGAAGTTCAAATGGGCTTAGAAAAACCTTTTTTGAGCCTACTTTTGTGCACAAGTTAATTGTGTAAGGCTAAGAGTAGAATAACCGGTTTAATGGTCCTTGTTTCAAGCCTTCTAAGTCGTATCTCTTTAAAACATCCCTATTTTAACTTGGTTTCTTAGGCCCTATCACTGGCCTATTAAACCGATTTATGGCATTAAGTTAGGCCAAAAGCCCAATTACCGAAATGATCCTCTACAAGCTTTAAGTAGGCCTACGTTGGTATGATGGAGGAGACAATTCATGATAAAGATGGACCTCTACCTTCCAACCACTTCCTTACAATAGCATTCATAATAGCCTTCTCCATGCTTAGGAATAACTTGGAGATTGGCCAAGTATAGTACTACTCTACTATCTCTTTAACATTAATCTCGTCACCATACCTCAAAGCCATGAAGGCCTCAATCTCTTAGGCGACCTTGGCATTGCTCAAGAGGAGCTTCTTTTAGGTCCTAGTCTAGATTAATGGAGTCCACCATGTCTAAAAGTCTGCCATCCTAAGTAGCTTTACCACCACAAACTTATCTTGCCAGTTTTTCACTAACAAGTCTAGGCCCTTAAACAGTTTCTTCCTAATGCTGTTTTAGAGGTACACCCACTCATTTAGACACTTCTAGAGATAAAAGTGGTTGAAGAGTTCGAGTGTAGCTTGAGCCACCAAATATTCACATAAGGTGTAAATGGCCTTCAATAACCTCCACCTATTTAAAGGTATTTAATAGGGGCAACAACAGTGAATATCAAATAGCTCCTTCTTGATTTTGGTGAAGGGCAGTGCATTCTATGTTGTAAATACTTTTTGTGTATTGCAAATCGTTACCCATTCAATAGAGCCACTCATTCTTTTGGCCATGTCAACCGTACCACCAAGATAGGAAACTTACCTACAACAAAGTTTCGAAAAACCCAATTAGTTGTAGATGATTTGCTCTTTCTCACTCTATCGTTTGGTTTTTTACTATTTTCCACCCTATTGTAATTGTTAACAACTGCCTCCAAAGGCTCTTGTGGATACCTATCCCGAGGGATGGCCCTTATCACTACCGCCCTATCAAATGCTTCCAATTGCCTCTTTGTCTCTCTATCCAGTTGTGCCAACAAGGTTGAAGCCTCTTCATTCCTTTTAAGGGGGAATAGCACTCCTTGTAGCCTCGGAGTCCAAGGATGTTCACCAAAGTTCACTCTTGAGTTTGACATCTTTAATGAATGTATGGGAAGGAAGAAAGCTTTGTTGATAAGAAGAAGAGAGTAATCAATGAAGAAGGAAATGATTACAATAGTTATAAGGAAATAAGATAGCTAAAGTTACGAAAGAGTCATTTGTATGAACGATGAAGGTATTTATAAGCCAAATGTTTAGGAGAACATGTAACAACAATTTTAATCAAATGGCCTCATTCAAATTATAGGATAACCACTCCTATACACGCATCTATGCATGACGTGATAGCTATCATATCACAATAAATGCACTAGGGAAATGTGTGCCAAGTCAGGAATTCAAACAATCTAGCTTCCCTAAGAAGTTTTTTCGAAGTCCTTTCATCTCCCATGCTTACTACAATACTTTAGCAAGTCCACACTTTGGCACGAACACTTTGACCTAACCTTGCTCTACCATCATCTGCTCAGTCACCTTTGCCAAACTAGATGAAGGGCTAAGTGCTCAATACTCCTTGTTGACTAAGGAGGTTGGACCTCCTATATCCCACCTTAGTGCTTGAGCATACAACTTGCCTTAGGTGATAGATTGGTTAGGTCGGTCGATCTTGCTCACCCCTTAAATTGCTTAGCGTAAGCATCTTCGCCTCTCATCCCCCTAGCTTGGGCTCACAACATGCTACGTCAACACTTCCCCTACGATGTCAAGATATCAGTATGTTCATCGAATCACCTAGCTAACATGAGGAATTCAAGACTAAATCAACTATGCGCTTGAGGAACCCATCCTTCCTTTATCCTTAGCTCTAATACAGCAATGAGACTATAGGGGGGAGGAGGCTACAAGTATTGATAAGGCAGTTTAGACCTAGGCCTCTTAAGCTCATGTTGAGCTAACTAGGCTCATGGCCTAGGCTACTCTCATTTGAATCCAACTCACTAAAACATGTGGCCGACCTTGACCTATGACATGGCCTGCCCAACTACTATAGTTTATAACGGCTAGAAGACTGTAGATAAGATTGGAAGACTGGGTTAATGACCACCTTCCACAATTACGGATCGCATTGAAGCTGCATGACTGCACTACCTATAGCTTACATACATGTCTTTTGCTCATTAGTGGCTCTCTAACCACCAGTTTAACTTTTTTATAAATACTAGATTATTATCCAACGGTAAATCACTTGACACTTTGCGCACATGAGATTTATCTTATTCTTTAGCGTACTTGCTACATTTCTCTATATACTACTAAATTAAAAATTGGAATGGCCACGTTAATTAATCTTCCAATGCCCTTCACTGGTTTTTATTTTATAGCCTCATATAACAACATAAAGCCTGACACCCATAATTTTCCATTCGTTTTGTATTATCTAGCTCCGCTGCCCTGCATCATATCGTTACAGTCTTATGGCAACTTTTTTCTTTACCACAATTGCCTCATGATTTGCTGTGCGTTTCTAGAATGCCCTGTCGGCTCGATGCGCTATGAGAATCGAATATTCCCCACACTATCACCACCCCCACCTAATAATACCTACTCGAAAACCCTAACCAATTACTTGCCATTGCCAAGCTTACCAAATAGTTCAAAACTTGACTGCTTTTAGGGACATGAAATTGACATCCACTTCAATACGAATGCAGTAAAGGCAAAGCAACATGACTATTCATGCTTTCTTTACCGGTACAACCGGACGACTTACATAAATCTACCAAACCCCCGTACATGTAGCTTTATTCGGTTGACTAATAATTGTCACCTGTCGCCATCATGCTTCCTTCAACATCGATCCGAGATCTACGGCAATGTACCCACACATACTTTACTCCCATGTTCCGAGAGTTTTAATGCGTTAGGTGGAGGATACATTCCAACTTTCAAGCATTCAACCCCATTGGAAGAATGAAAACACAAAGTCTTCGTTTACGTCTTCAACTGTGGGTTTTTTTTTTTTTTTTACATACGGATTCTATTCTTAAAATATATATAAACCAATTTCCGTAAAAGGGTTAATAAAAGATTTACGCAAGAAGGAATAAATATTTGCTACACCTATTTTATGAATTCAAATTTTGAATGTGTCTCTATAAAAAGGAATTAATACATAATTATGAAAATTCATTCCATCAAATCAAAGTGTGTATATGTGCCATTGATGAAAACACACTATATATGTGTGACTGGTAGAAGCACACTAAAGAGAGGGAATTGGGAACTAGCAACATTCATCCAGTAAGATGATGTACCTAAACCTACTTTCTTTGGCAACCTCCCTCCTAGACAAAATTTCTTTTATCCTGTTCGTAGATCCATAACATGTAATTGTTGGATGACCTAATAACGATGTTTATTTTTCCCTCCTTTCCTAAATTTAGCGTTCAATATTGTTTAAAGCTCATTTTAACTGGACGAGTTAATCTTACAATTTATGAAACATTTGAATAATTAAATGTAGAAGAATCTAATAAGTAGTACGTACTTGCCAAAACCAGAAGAGGTTAGAAGTCCTTTAGAAGCCATCAGAAAACTATCAAAAGCTAGTCAGAAGAAGAAGAAGTATAGAGTTTGCAAAACATTGATAGATGCCATAACATCCTTCAGGATTGCAAACATGCAACTAACTCCTTTTCTAATTTTCCACATTTGCAAGATAAACCTGGAGCATAATGAAGTTGCGGATTGCTTGGCAAGAAGAGCCTCCAAAATCATCATCCGGTTTATTTTGTTGATCATGTACCATTGTTGTTGTCTAGTTTTAGTTCTATTGTTGAAAGACGTTTGTTAAATATGTCTTGTCGTATTCATCAGGGATCTACATCCCGAGGACATAAAAAGTGGTTGATGTTACTATGTTTTGTTGAATTGTTTTTTAATCAATGAAGTATTTTGCTTTACCCAAAAAAAAAAAAAAACTACTACTTTGGTATGATATAGTGAAGGAAAGTTTTTCAAAATTAATATAGCATTTGGCGATATGAAGTTTGCCACCGTAGGTATAGTTTCAAACTAACAAATATATATCCATATTATATATATATATATATATATATATTAATGAATAAAGCTTGTTGGTAAAAAACATAAAAAAAAAGACCTCACAAAAACTAAATAAATAAATAAAAAACAAATAAACACAAGTTTTGGCAAGAAAAAAAGAATTGGACGTTGTTTGCGATATGCTCTTCCTCTATACGGAATAATATCCAAATTATTACCTAATTTTTAAGTGTCTTTTTTCAATTTACACATAAAATTTAAAGTTGCTAAATATGATATGTAATTGAACTTTTGTTCATCAATTTACTATTTTGTGCTTATACCCTTTGCTATCTTACCACCTCAACTTTTCAAAGAATAGAGTAGTAAATTTGATAACCAAAAACCAAATTCAACAAGGTATATGATTTTTAGCAATGTTAAGGTTAAGGTGTTAAATTTAACTAGTAGAAAAAGCTTGATTGAGTATAGCTTGTCAACTTTAAACTTCACATTAATTTTTTTAAAAGCCACTTTAGGTTTAGGCAGTCATTTGAACATTTATCCTTATTTTTCACATGGAAAAGTTTTGATAGGCTTACACCAATGATAATAGAGTTGAAGGTGTATATATCTAACAATTTTCTTTTCTTTTTATCAAGGCTATCCTTTCTAATTTTATAATTGAGCTGGCAATTTAGGAGTCTACTCATTAACCCAAAGACGATATACAACATGATTATAAACAGGTTTGCATAAGCAAAATTTACATGATTAATAAACATGTTAGACCCATTTGAATTTGTTTATAAACATATTCAAATTTGAGTGCAATACTTAAACCTATTTATGAACCAATTCAATAAACAAGTCTCACAAACATGTTAGGATCTAACTTTGAATCCATTTAAGATGGAGATTTTAAATATTTATAGTCTACTCTTATACTATGCTCTTTACTTACACTAATATCTTCTTTATATTTGCTTCTGCACCCCTTTTTCTTTCTCTCTATTGTGTCAACTAGTGCTACATGTACATTATCATAAACTTTAAACTCTGGTTGTTTTAGTAAGAATGGCAATTTCAAGTATAATACATAAATTATTCAATCACCAACTTCATTTGTGAGGGTGTGTGAGACTATTTAATACAATTAATAAAAATTGAATTGGATATACAAATTAATTTTTACTCAAGTAAATAATGATAAGCTGTGCATTGATTAGACAAAACAATCATATCATAAATTTTTGTATAAATTATTCAAATAGCAATCAAAATTTGAATCAATGGCCAAAATTTTTTAAACTCTTGTGCTTCATCGAACTTATCTATACATTTAATTTAATATAAAATTTGAAAGATGTTTTTGCAATCATCATATTATGATATAGTTTTGGAAGCTCTTTGTTTTCTATATCTCATCTTTTTTTTGGAATCATTAATACAATCCCATAATTTTTTGTCAAATCATATCATAATATAATATATAATCTTGAAAACTCCTTTCTTCTTTATATCTCATCTTTTTATGATATCATTAATGTTTTTACATAATCTTTTGTCATATCATATCATAATAATATGGTTTCCAAAGCTCTTTCTTTTTTTTTTCTTTTTATATATCATCTTTTTATGATATCGCTAATGTATTTCCATAATTTTTTAATCATATCATATTATAGTATATAGTTTTTGAAGTTTATTCCCTGTTATATCTCATCATTTTATGGTACCATTGCATTTCTACAATTTTTTGACATATCATATTATAATATAATGCATAGTTTTGAAACTCTTTCTGTTTTTATATATTATCTTTTTATGGTATCATTAATGCATTTTCATAATTTTTTGTCATATTATATTATAATATATAGTTTTGGAAGCTCTACTCTTTTTACATCTCAATTTTTTATGATATCACTAATGTATTTTCATAATTTTTTGACATATTATATTATAATACATGGTTTTTAAATTTTTCCTTTTTATATCTCAGCTTTTTATGGTATCATTAATGCATTTCCAAAATCATTATTTCAACTTTTATCTAGGCATCGTACTAGCACTTTAACTAACTTTTGTAATTTTTAATGTAGCTTTTGTCATAAGTCTTCAACAAATTAAAGATAACTTAAAGTTATGTTCAAACTATGTACACTTTTTCTTTTTGTAGTATTCTACCTCTCACTTATTTTTGGTTCACAAATGAAATTTACAGTGATAACTGCTTATATTTACTAAATTTTGGACTAATAGCTTATAGTTAAAGAATAAGGAGATGAATTAGATAAATTAATAATCAAATTCTTTTTTCTTTTTTTTTTATCATAAACATGCTTTTAATGATTTTTTTTGTATTTACTTATGGTTGCATATTGATTTATAATAGAAAACTAGTGTGGATATTAGATCCTAGCAACAAACTAGAAGAGTCGACTAACATACAATGGGAAATTGCTATATATATTTACTTGATCTTCTCTTTTCTTCTCATTTACTACTCACCCAATTTATTTATCTTATTAATTAAATTTTATTAATTTATTTTTATTTGTTTTATTTCATTAAATGTTGCCATAGCTTTTCTTTAAGTAAAAAAGAAGCTATTCTTATCTTAACATTTTTTTTAAATTTCCCCTACTTAGTTGCTTAATTAGTGTGTATATATATTATCAAGCATGAATTTTTCTTGGTTTTTAGTATTTTTCTTAATGGAATAAATATTAAACCTTAACTCATTTAATACTAACTATCGACTAAGAGTTAAGAAGAACATGGATTTCTATTTTAAAAAGTTGAGAGTCGTCACCCAATCGAGGTTAGGAAAAGGGTAAGATTAAAATCAATTAGGTAAATTGATTTTAACCTAGACACTAGATTATGTGAAAATCGATGTTAAAAATGGTTTTTGAAAACTATAGATTTGAGTCCGAATTTAAATTTACTTTTCAAAATACCCTACTAATAATATATAATTCAAATTTATAAGTAACTAAACAAATAAAATTTTATCTATATGAAGAAAATTACAAAAGGAGAAAACTAATTTTTTACAAATTTTAAGTCACCTCATATATACGGATACCTACATCTTTATTATTTAAGACTAGATTTTTGTAGTTCGTTTCTAAAAACTTTAGGTGTGTTGATCATTTTTAATTTTAAAAATTGTCAATTTTAAGTTCTTATTAATTTATTTTCATTTACAAAAAATTTCTAAAAGGGTCTTAATTTTTAAGTGTTTATTCTTTTAAAAAAGTCTAAAATAAATCCTAATTTTGAAAAAAGCTTGTTGAAGGATTTCTATTTTATTTTTTAAAATCGTTTGTCTAAGTGATAAATCTTTTTCTCTTTTTTTTTTTTTGGTTTTTATTAACTCATTATTATCTTTTGTTTATTATTTTTGGCTGAAAATATAAAATATAAATAAATAAATAAAAGGCTTTCCTTTTTCCTTTTTTTATTGTTCTTCTTTTTCTTTCCTTTTTTTTTTTTTTTGAATTACAATTTATACAAGGGAATAAATAAGTGAAAAGAAAAGAAAGAAAAAAAAAATGTACAAACAAACATACATCTGGACCAAGAGGATACGTACTCAGGTCATAGGGACTTATTGGAGTAGGCAAACGAGTCGGAGCTTGGGTTGGGTCAAGGCACAAATCTAAGTTAACCAAACAAGTTGCGTGGGTTGGTGATGTATAGTAGTTAGGGGATGTGTTTTAAGCAACTTCGATAGTTAAAATGAGTGAGTAAGGTTGCTTTCCTGAGTATTCTATTAGAGATTGGGGGTTTGCCCAAGCATTATCATGTTTGGTGGCTATTTGGGTGGTGTTGGGTGTTTGGCCAATGGTGGTGTTGGTAGGTACTGTAGGTGGTGGCTGTTGGAGTTGAATGGCTAATTGGGTTTAGGCTTTTTAAAGGTAGCAAGGTTAGCTGTGGTCGTATGACAGAGCTTGGGGTTTTAGAGAGGTTGGATAGTAGTGGTTAGGGCTCGTGTGGCAGCCGCTCTAAAGACCACAGCAAAGGCTAGAAGTGGTCTTGTTCAAAAGCTACTAGAGTAGAGACTTCAACCATGGTGCTATCTTGGTTTAAAAGGTTTCAATTTGAAGCTTGTTCTAGAGAAAGAGTATATCGAACCGAGTAGAGAGAGAAAGAGCTCACGAGTGTGTTCTTGGGTGATTAAAAAAAAAATTGCTAGTGAGTGATGATACATAGAGCTCCTAAAAGTCCTATTTACACTTGCTGCAGCTTCATTAGGTATGGAAAGCTCAGAATCGCAATGAATTTTCAAAATGAAGGATAGAGGAAAACTAGGCTTGATTCTTGAATTTGAGGATGAGTTGATGTTAATTTTTGGTCAAATATGCATCCCCATTGTTCGTTTTTTCAAGAAACGATGATTAGAAGCTTTGAAATTGAATGGTTAGCTTTACTAAAGTAAATCTGCGTTCAAAGAAAATTCAGAAATCAAGTTTTATTCCCATTCTTTTCTAGTCGATTTCATCCCATAGATTCATGGATCTAGACTCAATTTGGGTTCAATTCAAAATAGGCCTTGTGGAGTATGCAATTCAATCATTAATTTCATGGAAATTATATGTGAAATACAAGAAAAATCAAGTTGAAGTGAGGGGCATGGGTTGGATATGTATGAGAAAAAGTTGGAAAAGAAAGGAAAAAGAAAGAAAGGGGAAGACATAGATGTCGATGTGGTGCCACGTAGCCAAATAAAAGCGTGCCACGTGTTGGGTGTCAATACATGACCCAACAAACCCTCACCAGGTATATTTTGTTTTGGCAAAAAGAAAAAAAGCACAAAGTTTTTATTAGAAGATTTGAACTCATGATCTCTCTCATGTGTCAAAAATAAGACCAAGTGCAATACCAATTGGGCTATTGGCCCATTGGCCTGTTGGCTTATATCTTATTATATTATATAACTAAATTCTATTTAAGCTATAAAGCAACCTAGAAATCTTATAAAATAAAAACTATCCAAATAAATTAATCTATCTAAAGATTTAATACAATCATAAATTCTTATTTTTTCTTAAAAACTATTTTCCTAAAAATATTTTATTTTCCATTTTACTTAAAATGTTCTATTTTCCTGAAGAAATATCATTTTTTGTTCTTTTGTGAAATTTTCTATTTTTTTTTTTCTAAATTCTATATATTTTTTAATCAAGACCCTTTTTCCCTATTCTAAAAAGACAAAAATTCTAAAACAACATGAGGACAAAAATAGGATGTTTACATATATGCATATAAATATATGTATATATACAATAATGGATGTACACATGCAAATACATGCACTCTATTAAAAAAAAAAAAAACGATTATTCTTAAGAATATATTATGCCTAGACTATCAAAATGTGACATCTCCATTCTTACATTCTTATATGTGGTAGAAACATGCAAGATTTTATATTCTTGCTTATGACAAATCCACAATATATGAAATGGTAAATATATCATTAAAACATATGAGTTCAATTGTCTCTTAAATTTTTATTTTTTTTGTGTGTGTGTATATATATGAGATTTAAAATTTCCAATGGAAACTTATTAAGTTCCCTAAATCGCTTAAAATAATAGGAAATACAATGAGCTACTATCAAGCTATACTCATACTTTGCACAAATCTACAACTATAAGCTATCAGAGAAGTTACATTGCGAATATCTTGATTCATATGATCTATGCTAGAAAAAAAAAATGACAAAAATAGATAAACCACTAAGCCAATAGAGAAATATTATATAGTACAAACATATGCCATACTACATACTTAATAGTTAAACTTATAAACACCTCATTTTTAACCACTTAGCTTCTTTTTTTTTTCTAGCTTTGTTTAACTTTTTAATAGAAGTTACAAAAATTAATGACTAATTGAAGTCAAAATAACCATAACATTAAATGCACAATAATAAGAAAATGGGAAAAAAAAGAGAAAATAAGAAAAAATAAATATAGTCTCAACCTTATGGCTTAATTGCATATGTTGCCTTCATGGATTTGAATTGCTCAAGTGGATTTATTTTAGTGCCTACTAAACTTAGCTTACATTGGTTTGGTTACTCTATTAGAGTAGCAAATCATTTCTCAAGCTAACTTAACCCCTTCAACCCACTTATACAAACTTAAATTATGCATATTACAAGTAATAACTCCAATACGAAATTATTGGATCGCAATTGAAGCCAAAATCCATTAAAGATATAGATAAGAAGATTTAGCTAACATGGGCACATCCATGTTGCATACATTTCATGCTTCATGTGGTGTTAAAAAAGTAAGATGGAGATAAGGGGACATATGACTTTAAGAAATGACATAGAGAAGGAGCAAGCAGTCTTGGAGTCTGTAAACCCTAAAGCCAAGCCAAGTAACCATAGGTTTGAACTTTAAACCCAAGGTTTAGGACGATCGGCTAAAGGATCCGATCAAACCCAAATTATAAACTATTTAACAAAATACCAGTAAAAATGACCCTGTAAACTTAAATTTAAGAAAGTGAGTAGTAAAATAAGAGACTATAAAATTTTCAAATTTTAAGCATAATAACTATTAATTACTGAAAAGGCAAAAAGTGTAATATAATAACTAATAAATTAGTAGAGATAGATTATATGTATACTAAAAATTTTAGAATGACCAAAATAATATTTAGGAATGTTTACGTGTACCCTACATGTATTTACGTGTAGATAAAAATACGCGTAATTGCTAAAATAGGCCGAAAATTAAGTAAATAATTAAAGAAAAATACAAAATAATTATAAAAAAATCAGAAGGAGAGGTCTGCAACTGGATTAGGTCGTGACTGAAAAGAAAAAAAATTGGCCAATAAAAATGTGCCAAACTAAAAGCCTAAAATCAAGGAAATGGGCAAAATCACATCAAATTAATGCACATTAATTACTATGTTTGTCTATAAATAAGGAAAAAATTCACAGAAGACATTTGGACAGTTTGTAATCTGAGAAAAATCGAAACACAAGAAAAATCGAGAGAAATTCCAGAAAATAAAAAAAAAAAGAAAACTGTGCAGATTAGCAAGGTGAACTGGAACCACCACCCACCACCACCTGGGACCGAACCACCACCACCACCCTACCCTAGGACCAGCGTCTGGACCGGCCGACAGCCTTGGACCGAGTTTGGACGGCCAGAAATCCTTGAACCGGTTAGTCATTTACTCATCCCGATTTTTGTATAATTTTGTAAAATTAGTTATTTTGCCCAGAAAATTATGAAACTTGTTATTCTGAGGTTTTATTGTATGTAGATTTAGGGAAAAATATTGATTTAGTTTAATTATGTCTGGAAATATAGGGTTCTTAAGAAATTGATCAAAACCGAGCATGATTAAACCGGAAATTAAATAGGCTTAAGGATGTAGTTTGGGGCTCAAAATTTTTCTGTAGGATTCTCATATGATTTAGAACAGTGCTATGAAGCCCTTTTTTTTAAATTAATTTTCGAAAATTTTAAGTTAATTTTTAGCCCTAAAATGATGGTAAAATTGGGTGATTTGGGATTAATTAGGTAATTAGGATGTTAATTACTGATTTGGATCTTGATTAGATGATTAAGGAAGTTAATTTCTGCAGTGGAACCCTAATCCTAGCTTTTAGGTACTAATTATGGTTAATTAGGGAAATTAGGTAAAGAATATGAGAAATTAGGAATATGTGAAAATATAAATTACTAAATTTAAAAAAATAAAGTTATTTAGATAATATTATAATTGAAATCAGAAAAATAATAAATCGGAATTAATATTTAATTTTAAGTAAATATCTTAAAATGTAAGATTTTTACACCTCGGGAATAAATCCGATATCCCAATTAGGGTTAGTGTGTACCGAATAGTTAGAATACCAAAATTACGACCCAATAGGATATTTGAATACCCGAGCATAAGGTGATTAATGTCACATTGGGATTCGAGCCTAATTACGACCTAGGAATTAAAACTAGAATCTAGTTTAGGAACCGAACCCCGAAATAAAATACAACGAATTACTAATACGTTGTAGGTATACATGAGGAAAATGAGTTACATTATAAATTAGAATAAGAATCCATAAAAAATAAGTACTAAAAGGACCTCTTTGCATTATAGGACACCCAGAAACAAATCAGCTCGCAATTTGAGGATCGAGCGACCGAGCAAATTCAAGTAAGTTGGGTTATTGCTTATTGTAATAGAGTACTAGTTTTGTAGTGCTCGGAGACTTAGGCTTGTATATGCTTGTGATTGTAAGTAGTTTGCGCATGTGTGATGTATCTGAATTCGTGCTGGAATTTGTGCTGTGAGTGATTTTGTGACTGATTGAATTGTTGTGGACTTGTTTGAACACCCTAACCGGAATTTAATCTTAGTCGACCGTAATAACCGAAAACGTCATGCATTGCAACCCGTTAGGGGATCATAGGACTCTCCAACCAAATACCGACCCCTTCGAAAGGGATAGCGCAGGATTGCAAAATGGTCCCTTCTTCATCCTCAGTCGAACTAAGTGACAGGAGAGGAGGTCGCGGCGGGGGTGAAGTCAATGGTTCGAAGGTAGTCGCGGGAGGAGCGAGGTCTCCATTGCACAAGCCTGGGTTTGGTTGTGAGCTGCTGCATAACATGGAACTCCTCAACCCGGATCGGAGCGGGTGAAATTTCTCTGATTTCACAACGGACCGGACTACGTTGTGCGATGACACTTGATTGTTGCATTGCATGAAAATAATTGTTTGATAATCCTGTTTGTGCTTGTATGCATTCATGAGTCTCCAATTCAACTTACTGAGCTGTAGTTGCTTATACCCTTATAGATCCTTTTGTAGATTCTGATTTGTAATCTCTTCAAGTACCATGCCGCCCTACAATTATCCAGAGGTTAGTCTTTTTGAAGCCAGGGGTGTGAGGATCAAGTTATTTAGCTTAATGTGTAACCAGACTGACCTTGTAGTTAAAGGATGAAGACTGTTAGTTATTCTGTAAATTAGTAAACTGTAGTTATTATGTAAATCTTCCTGGGAAGCTCTGTGGACTTATTTATATGATTATCTATGTTTAATAGTAATTTGAGTTACTCATCATATTTGTAGTATAATCATTAATCGAACTGTTTACTTCAAAGCGAGTGGTCGTCGACGCCTTATGTAGATTATCTCTATGGTAGGAACTGTGAGGCCAGTTTCTATCATAGAATGGTTTATACGGCGGGACTGTTGCGACTTCGCGACTTCGGGGCGTAACAGAGTCTCTAATGCACAAATGACAAAGGAGGCCTTAAGCCCTGACTTTATAGTTCCTGAGTAATTGAACTTATTATTCATCTAAATAACCATTTGATCTCTAAGAATAGAGCTCTTATAGTGTAGTACTTTTTCTCTACTCTTGAAATTTTTCTAGTAAAGAGTTATGGCTACTATATATAGACATTAAGGCTTGATGCGATCCATCAAATTAACTCGGTGATCAATGAAAGAGATGAATTATTCTTATTTTGTAGTTATTTTGATGAGTTTGTTATATGCTTAAGACTTGTAATGTTCCTTAATGAGTTTATGAACCTATGTGAGAGAGGTTGAAAGCAGATGGATTAATCCAACAATCTTTGTTCTTAGCCTGCCAAAATCTCCTTAAGTTATCCTAAGATATGGCTTGAATTTCATGATCTCTATTACTAGCTTAGGAAGTCAGCTTAGGAAGTTAAACTTAAATTAGCATTAGGCTTAGCCTAAAACTTTTTATAACTAATTTAGCCCTCTACCAAAAACATATCATGTCAAGTAATATTTGCCATATGCATGACTAGATTGATTAACAAATCAAATAGATTGAGGTGATGCATGACTTAGATCCTTAAGGTTTTGGTTTTGATTTGTACATGCTTCTCTATGTTCTTTTACTTTCAATAATTCATATCAAATTATCACATAATTAGGCCAATCTATTTTGAAGCTCAATTGATGAGCCTATGCCCATGAGGTGGATGGGACATCTAAGCATAAAAACTTAGTATCCTAGACATAAAATAATCACTTGGATCCATTGATCAAATATCCATATAGTTAACTAGCCATCTCATACTAAATTCATTACTTATTATTAGTCATCGTTTATCCAATTTACTACCTCCATCCAACATAGTGTTTCATTCTGCTATTGAGATTTGCCATAGCTTCTCTTTAAGTGTCCTGACTTGTATTGACTACCATTCTAGCATGTTGACAACTTGCTTATCCAAAACCTAAGTGGCCTTAATGCTTAACTATAAGCCTCCTTACTCTAATAGATTGATTTTTAGTAAGCAATGAATACTAAATCCATGACTTGCCTCTTTGGAGTAGTTACTTGTCTTAACATAAATGAAAACAACACTCATCAATTGTCAAGTCTAACATAGATTAGGCTCACTTCTTGGATCTTACTATCATAAAGCAATATACAACAACATCCCACTTACTAAGAACTTCCTCACCAACATTTGTATGAGTGAACGTATAATCAAAACCTATTAATACATACCCAAAGATCAATTTAAAACCTTAAATATACTCAATAATCACATTTTAACCTTAAAAGTTAAAGATGGAACCGATATTGTCAGCTAAGTACACAATAGTTAGCCAAGTCCTTCTCTAAAATATTAACCTGGAATGTTAAGGATATGACCTAAGGTCCTTTAGTCAAATCTCCAACCTAAAACTATCTTAAAACATGAAAGTTATACCTTTTAATCACCTAAAAACCGTTCACCTAATTTTAACAAGGCTGTAACATGAAAGGATTAAATACCAAAATTAGCAACAACATGAATCCCTTCTCAAAATTGTTCACCTAATTTTAACAAGGCTCTAAATATTCTTAAAATTGATTAATGGAAGCAAGAACAGTAGCAACTAAGGTTTACATAAACCTAGTTTATAAAATATTAACTCTAATTACAATCATATACCTAATAAGAAATCAAAATCCAATTTCTATTAGTTCTCTAATTAGGGTTTTGATATGACCAACTTATAGTGAAACAAAACCAAAACACATAACTTAATTGACAATTACCACTATAACCATACACCAATCATACATACCTACAAACCTCAATATCTAAATGCAAATTAGGAGTCATAAACTAACGTATGATAAAGGAATACAATTATTTCCTTACGTCAAATTTTAAAGAAATTCACATGGGAGGTGGAGGGTAAAACGAGAGAGAGAGAGTACGTGCGTGCTCTAATAATTGACTTTTAAGCGTTTACAAGAATGCATAACTTGTCAAATCTTAAATGAAGAGATGAGAGAGGTTGTAAGGTTCTATGTGAGCATATTTGAAATGGGCAAGGGTCTATTAATGGGTTGTGTAGCTAATCTCAAGATAACTCGTATCTAGCAATATGTCACGTCTTGTAAATAAATGTAATTATCAATGGAAAATCATACGCAATTGGTTGCAAATCAATAATAATTATCGATGGAAAATCACATTCACGTGGATGGATACATGCAAGCTATCACATTAACCAACGGTAGGTTTTAACTATAGGATGGTTAAAAAGATAAATGGCAAGGTGAGCTAGGTCTCGTATACAAGCAAATGGATATGACGCATGATATACCTCACACAAACTTTAGGACCAAAGCTTGATTTGATTCACAAGCTTGCCTTAAGATCACTCACCATTATCCTTTAACTCAAAGAAATAAATAAGAGTGAGGTTTGATACTCGACAGCTGGGTTTAGTTAGCACAAGGTTGAAGAAAAGTTCAATTGTGAATATTTATTAACTTATTTAGCTATTATTTATAGTTGCCAATTAAGGAAACTTTGCAAAGATGCAAAATTATAAAAAAGCATAAAATGCTAAAGAAGGAATATACAATGTTCTACAAAATTAGAAAAAGTAATGGATGGTTTGCTGTGCTCTTAACAATCGTATAATGTCAGAAGGCACAAGGCACATTACAATGGCCAGCTGCTAATGTGGAGAATCAAATCTATGCTTAAGTCATCAGTTAGTAGAAAGCTGGGAAGCTTGTCAATAAGCTTAGCATTGTGCTAGTCGAGCTATTAGACTAAGTAGTTGAGTGGTTTGTTTGAATTTACGTGGGAATAGGATAAAGTTGGCTGCCTGCCATCCTAATTTGAGGTGAAATTGAGTCTTGGATTGAGTTCAACCACCCAAGGGATAATTGAAAGTTGACAAGAGCTAAAGTGCTCTATCAGGTTAGCATGTAGGAGGTCAACCTCTTCTTTTATGAGTTGTTGCGGAGAACTTAGTAGACTATAGTAACTAGCCTATAAGCTTAGGACCATGTAATAGGACTCGAATTCCTATCACATCTACTACTTTTTCTACACTCAACTTAACCACAATTTGCTTTCTAATCAAGTTAAGCCAGTCTCTCTTTGTTATCCTCTTTATTGTCAAACTCAAATTTGGGAATTTCCTCTTTAGCTACCATCATACACCTATTAAGACACTCTAAAGTGATATTCTCAAACCTTAATCATTTAAAACATTTTCATATCATTACATACCCATGTTTTTCCACCATGCACACATTTCATGTCATTACTCATCTTAGTAGTTATTATGATATAATTACATTTCTATGTAATAGCTATTTTTTAAAGGTGAGACATAAATATATTATGGATACCTAAATGAGATGAGAAATTAAATCGGTAAATTGTGAATACCCATTACTCTATGTGCACTTATATCTTTTATCTTTAATATTGTGCATTAAAACCCTAACATCTTGAATGAAAAAAAAAAAAAAAAACTCCCCATGACAATTTTACGCTTAAAAAAATAAAAATAAAAAGTGCCTTTAGTAGGGAATATGCCGTATATAGGCTGCAGATATTCCTAAGTGACAAATTACATACAATATCTTTCTCGCTCAAGAATTAATGGCTAGTTATCACATTTAAAGAGGTCCTCCTCGATATGCTATGAAAGTAGACATCCGTAAAGCTTATGATATAGTTAGATGGAAATTTTTGTTGAAAGTTCTTAAATGCATGTTATTTCCTCCATATTTTTATTACCTTGTCTAGTAGTATATATCTACTACTTCTTTCCCTAGTAACATAAATGGTGAACTTATGGGTTGCTTCGCTAATAAAAGGGATCTAAGACAAGGGACCCCATCTCTCCTTATTTATTTGTTTTGGGAATGGAAGTCCTTCATTTATTCCTCATGAGGCCAAATTTCTCTCACCGTCGGAGTTTTCAAAATGAAAGGATTACTTACTTGAGTTTTGCAAATGATTTAATCATATTTTACAAAGGGAATGTGGATTCAACTTAGCTAGTTCATGAAGGCCTTTGTCTCTTTCAATCTCTATCGAGGTTAGTAGCGAATGAGGGCAAAAGTAACATATTCTTTTACAATGTAAGTTAGCCTATAAAAATGACATCTTATCTATAAACCAATTCTAAGAAGGCTCTCTTCTAGTTCAGTACTTTGGATTACCACTTATCCTAACTAAGCTAAATAAACATGACCACGAAGTCCTTCAAGACAAGATCCTAACTAGAATTTCTCCTTGAACTTCAAAGTTTTTGTCATATGCTAGGCAATTGCAACTTATTTCTTTGGTGCTACTTTCTATACAAGTATGATGGAGCTTCATTTTTTTACTTCCTAAATTTGTAGTCCTCAGAATAGAGCAAAAACTAAGAAATTTCCTTTGGAGTGGTCAATTAACATCTCCTTTAAGGCTAAAGTGAGGTAGACTTGGTTTGTAACCTAAAAAAGAATGGTGGGCTTAGTATCCCCTAGTTTACTAATGTCTAATGAAGCAACCTAAATTAAACATATTTGATACCTATGCAAAGGTAGTAGGAGGGACCAATGGGTTGATTAGATAAATTCCATCTATCTAAAGGGTAGAGCTTTTGGAATGTCAAGATACTAGCTACATGCTCATGGATTTGGAAGAAAATCCTTAAATTAAGACATTTGACCACCATGAGTAATTTAATTGGGAAGTTTAACATGAGATATCCATATCTTTATGGTCAAATTATTGACTACTTGATGGCCCTTTAAATACCCAATTAGCGATTGTGATATAGCCAATTAGGGGTTGCCTATTACTACTAAGCTTTGTTTTATTATCATTGGTGATCAATGAAACTTACCTAAGTAATTTTACTATTCCTAACTTCATCAAACCTAACTCCTTTTAAGTTGACATCTTAAAATGGCATCTTTCCCCTAGTAGGGAGTTTTCAATTAAATGTGATTACAAGTTTCTTGCCCCCCTAATCCCCTTTTGTTCTTGGGCATAAAGTTAACCTTGGTTCAAGAAGTTTCAAACCCTTAATAAATAGCTATTGTAGGAAGTTGTTAGTTCCTTTGCTTGTTTCTTCTGTGTAGAAGGAATGGAAAACCATTCACATTTATTTTTTGATTGTTCCTACTCTAGTCAACTATAGAGAAGAGTATGTGATGCCTTTGAATGCCCTCTTGTCTTTCATTCTTAGTAAGGAGTTATGTGCTAATTGCCACAACCAACTCTAATCTTCAAAAAATGTACTCTTGGATAGCTATGCTTATTACATTGGTATACTGCTTTTAGAGAGCACAAAACTAAGTCCAATTTAGAAATGCCGTTCTATATCCTGAGTTGCTTGGTAACCAAATAGTTGCCTATTCAAGACTTATTTTAGCTTATTTTTTGAGCTTTTAATTGAGCTTACTTTTGTTCTCGATAGTGTTTATGTGTACTCTTGTTTTGTAAAGAGTAATTATTATAATCCTTTTTGTTTTTTAATGGTTGGTTATTATTTCTCTTTTAATAAAATTTATAAATTTACCCCCAAAAAAAGTGCCTTTAGCACTTTTCCATTATTTTTATTTGAGAACAAAATAGTAAAAAATATATATATATATATATATATTAAAAACATTTTTATGAAGATTTAAGATTTAGGTGTATAATTTGGTTCAAAATTAAAAGGACTAAAACTTACATGAAACAAACATAAATAGGTATAAATAACAACTCTCCACGAATGTGGTAGTGACACCACCATGGCACCACCCACCAACCGCAAAGCCCAACCTTATAAATTGTGGAAATTATCATATCTTGTCTACCATGTCCTTGAATTTGAATTGGATGGTAACTACCGTACCATTATCATATCTTCTCTCTCTCTCTCTCTCTGGGTGCAGCTGACAGCTCCTTCATAAATCGCAGAACACAACAAACATTGATAGCTTTCGAGAGAAGGGAAGAGACAGGATAATCGCCGCCTCTAAGACATTAAAAAGCAACCTCCCGTAGGTCCCACTTTCCGATTAAGTTTTTTCAGGAAATAGAAGATCCACACACTCCTTCCTTCATCCCCTACTCCTTATTCCTCTCTCTCCCTCTCTCAGTGTTTTCAATATTGTTATATTCCCGTCTTGCATTCATGTTCGTATTTTTATATTTGTCAAAGCTCTAATCTTTTGTAGGCAGATACCCCAAAGTTTTCAACTTTTGTCCTTTTGAAATCTTGTGTCAGATTCATTTTCCACTTTCAGCTTTGCCTTCATCAACTAAAGTTTTGAACTTTCGTCCTACTTAAATCTTTGGATTGGATTCATTTTCCAGTTTTATCACAACCTAATTGCCCAAAACAAAGATCTACTGTATATTTGCTGTGTCTGTTTTTAAGATTTTGTAGTGTATGCAAATGGGAGCATTAGATGAGGGACATTTCAACGTGGAACTTTGCAATGGAATGACAAATGGTTGTATTGAGTTGGGTTTTGAGTCAGAACCTGAGACTATCGCCATTGAAAATGCTGTTAAGGTCCTCTTGCAAGGTCTTGGTGAAGATGTCAATAGGGAAGGTATCAAAAAGACCCCACTGCGTGTAGCAAAAGCTCTCCGTGAAGGAACCAAAGGTATTGAATTTTCAACGTTACCTGATCTCAAAGCTTCTTATTGGATGTACTAGAATTGATTTTCATCGTGGAATGTTTGTTTAATGGTCTTTGATATTTAGTGTATCCTGTTATGTATTACATGAAAACGTGTTGGTACTCATCATGAGTAAGGAATGATTAGTTGTTTAGTTGGTCAGAGTCGACAGCAGTGGCTAGTGGTTTGTAGCATAGATCTGCTTATATTCCAAATCCAAATAGATTTTACGTTGAATAGTTGCACCCTAAGTATGGATTATTAATGCTTTTGTTGTCATGAGGATTTAGCATTGGCTTAATAAAGATTTTGTTGGTTGGTAAAATTGAAGCAATAAGGTCACCATTTGTAAGTAACTGAAGAAGGAATTTGTTAATTGATGCTTCTCGGATATGCAATTATCTCCTGCATGCTGTCTTCTCTATTGAAGTGGTTATTGATTAATGAAGTTTAAATTTTCCTCTTTTTGGTGCATTGTCACTCTTAAGTTCATTGTCAATCCAGTAAATAATGTTTGCATTCTTGTTGACAATACTAGTCAACACACGAAGGATTGGTTGGAAGGGTTGTGAATAATTACACATGATACATGTAGATGATTTTTTACCCCTTTGATCCCTTGAGACCAGGGGAGGAGTAGGGGTGTTGGGAGATCTTACTCTTACCGTGTTTAATTGAGCAGAAATCTGGTGTAACTAGCACAAATTAGCCTGCAATTGCAGTTTGAAATCAAAGTTTGTGCATTGGACTTGATAGTGAACTTGTTTAGTAAGGAGCTTCACAGTAACCGTATATTATTTCTAGAGTACTGCTCTGAATGACTGGCAGGTAGGATCACATGATCCTTCTATTGGGTATTTGTTATCTCTTGTGATTTGCCAAAATGACTTGACAGATTTGGCATCAGAAATTGTCAAAGGTAATTCCTCGAGAGGTCTATGCAATGTTAGGGTGCATTAATTTCTGCAACTACTTAATAGAAGGGAAACATTTACATTTAATTAGGAATGTCCTATTAAAAACAGGGTAAGGGATTCACTTATATTGATATTCCTTCTGGATGCTTCGTGCATGCCACTCTCTATTTTCTCAAGATCCTAGACCTGGCTAATTCAATGTAATATATCCTAGTGCAAGGGAGGAGGAGCACATTGTCATTGGGTTGTATCCTATTCTTAACCGTTGGTGCTGCAAGTACTTGTAACTTTCCGTCGCGTGATTGTTGCATATCTGTGATTTTATACTCTCACTTGTTGCTTCTTTGTTTCAATTTATTTGATCTACAGAAGTATCATATGTCTGCACCATGCTGATTTCTCTCTTTAGTTGCATATTATATACATGATTAGCTTTTGTTCAAAATTTGTTATCATTCTATTCTTGGTTATACTGGGGATGAACAGATTAATGAATTACTCATTTCCACCCTAGTGGTACGGGATGAGATTTCCTTTCTTAAGTACTGTTGCTCTGATTCATTTTTTTCCTCATAGGGTACAGACAAAAGGTGAAGGACATTGTGCAAGGTGCCTTGTTTCCTGAAGCTGGTCTGGACAAGGGAATCGGTCATGCCGGAGGGGCTGGTGGGCTTGTGATTGTTAGAGATCTCGATCTCTTTTCCTACTGCGAGTCTTGCTTGCTTCCTTTCCAGGTTAAATGTCATGTTGGTTATGTTCCTTCAGGTCAGCAAGTGGTTGGCCTGAGTAAGCTTTCTAGAGTTGCTGATGTCTTTGCTAAAAGACTCCAAGAACCCCAGCGACTGGCTGATGAAATATGTTCGGCTTTGCATGAAGGGATCAAGCCTGCAGGTGTTGCTGTTGTACTTCAGTGTTCGCATCTCCATTTCCCAAACCTGGAATCAGTTATACTCGACTCAAACCATGAAGGGTGGGTGAAATCAGTGTTCAGTTCTGGGTCTGGTGTTTTCAAGGATGAAACAGCAGACACTTGGGTTGATGTTTTGAGTCTTCTCAGATTTAGAGGTATAAATCTTGAAAAAAGGTTCCCAAAAGACTCCATTGCCAAATCGTGGTGCCCATCTCATTGCTCTTCCAGTGCGATATCTTCTGCAGTCGGATCAGTTAATCCCAGGATGGTTAATGCAGTGACATCAATTATCCGGTCTTTGGGTGAAGATCCTCTGAGGAAGGAGCTTGCAGGAACTCCTAGTCGCTTTGTCAAGTGGCTTATGAATTTCCAAAGCAAAAATCTGGAGATGAAGCTGAATGGCTTTGCCTTGCGTAAGATGGATTCTCTAATACACAATTTAGAGATCAGCTCTGATAGAGAAGAGATCCATTCCGAGATGAACATGCCGTTTTGGTCTCAGTGCGAGCATCATTTACTTCCCTTTCATGGCGTTGTCCATGTAGTGTACTTCTGTAGTGGAGGTTTCAGTCCACTAGGGAAAGCTCTCTTGCAGTCAATAGTTCAATTTTACGGGTTCAAGTTGCAGGTACAGGAAAGACTTACCAGGCAGATTGCCGAAACCGTTTCATCATTACTGGGGGAGGATGTAATGGTTGTTGTGGAGGCTAGTCACACTTGTATGATCTCCAGAGGGATCGAGAAAATTGGGAGTAGTACAGCTACAATCGCTGTGCTTGGTCGATTCTCAACCGATTCTGTTGCTAGGGCTAATTTTTTGCAGAGTATTCCCAAGGCTACTGATTTGTGAGAAGGCTTTATTTTCCGTTTCTTTTCGTGTCAGAAGGTTCACATACGTCCTAGGGATGCCGCAGTATACATTTTCAGAGGTTGGATGCAGAAAATGGGGTCCCTGCCAGACACAATAGTAAAATCCATCTGATGCATCACATTCATATGATGCTTTGTGCGTATGTTCGTCCTCCAATTTTGTTGCAGCTGTTGTAGTATAAATCATATGGATGAAGAAAAATAATGTAGGCATTTTTTTCGATGGTTGCTTTCTCATAGATCTTTCCCCCCTCCGGAATGTAGCAAAACTAATTCATTTATTTTCCCCAAATGGGTAATTCATATGTTATAAAAATTTCTCATTGAAATCATCCTTACCTTGCCCCATGGTCTTTTAATGATATTAAAAAAATCGCTATCGTCTTCGCCAGTTTATTTCCACGAAGTTGACTAGTTCTTTGTTGCCATTGATTGGCATATCATTTCTCATTTTCCCAGCCGGCAATGGAACATAAATTTCTCTCTGGGGAATTTTCCGAAGTGAGGGCGTATTTCAGTTTTTGGCTCATGAGAGTATCGTTTAGCAAGCTTTTGAGCATATTGATAAGACTTTAGCCGCTTCGAGTGTTTTAGCAAATTTTGTAAATATAAGTTCTCCTATGATGTCACAACCGTGATTTAAGGTGCGATCATATGGGGGCTAGTATGTCATGAGAGATCGCCATAATAAATATTAGCCCGTAGATCTAAATCCATTGCACTGTTATGTATATTTAACATATAAAAGTGCTATGTATATATAACATATAAATAATAATGAAATATGATCACAAATAATAATGGTTTTTAAACTAATTACTATACATGATTTATATTCTTTATAGTTATCAATATCCTATTGGTATTTACGTGCTAAAGATTAAATTATATTAAATTATTTTATTGAGCTTGAGTTCCAATCACTTACATCATTTTATCTCGTCAATTAGTCGTCTACCTAATAAATTTCAACCATAATTGAGGGAGGCGCTAAATAATAAATATTAGTTTCTAAGTTTATAGATCACCAAATTCAACGATAGATGAATTCAATCTTCCCTTAAATTCGTGAATTTTAGTTTTTAACTTTCGAGAAAGTTCAAAATTCACTTGAACGGTGGAAAATGCTGAGTAAATTAGCATTGGCCAAACATTTCGGACTAAATTGCCAATGCTAGCCATAATTCTGATGTCGGGAGATTAACACACCTTAACATCTTGTAAAAACCACACATAAAACTGTATTATGAGCCAAATTATATTTTAAACCTCAATTCTAAGACCGTTGAAACTTAATACCATAAATACTGATTTTCCAAGGAAAGCGTTAACATCAGCCGCACGAGCTATATATCCAAAGATCCAACATATTCTTATAGACAGAAGACATGCTGTAATAAGACAGGAAGGTTCATCTACATACATTTTATTTTAGAAAAGCACAACTAAGGGTTTTTCTAATTTAAAGCATGAAACAAGCAAAACATTTTATTGCAGAACTATTTACATGTACACGATTAATGCAAATATTTACCAAGATGCCTGGGATAGAAAAGATTTTCTATTTGACATCAGTCGTCCAGCCACAAGTGTCGGATTAAACGCCAATCAATGTGATGATGTCTTCGAGCTGCATGGCGTGCATGTTTTGTGCCGGCTGCGATGATAGCTATTCCCAAAATCAAAAGCAGACACAGCCATGTTGAAGGAGATAATCTCCATTCCTGAATCATTTTGTCTGAGATTAGCATTTTATATGTATGTAGGAAAAGCCACTAGTATAGTAATGGTGAATCCATGTTGCAGTGACGCTCTAGGTAATGTATGAGCATGCTTGCAACCCCCTGCTTGTGCAGAAAATCAACATGCACATAGGTGATATTTCTTTAACTCTATAGTTACAGCGACTTGGCTTAATTTTTCCATTATCATCCTGTCTTATTGCCTTACAGGCAATACATCAAACTTGAGTTTAATAGCTTGAAAACTTGCCCTTCTGAGTGTTTACACTCACAATAGATTGTAACAAGAGAGGTACCACAAAAATTCTTTTACCAAGTAGAAAATGATATATGAAGCGAAGCATCATTAACTTGTTATAACATGTATATGGCATCATGTCCCAGAATGTTTCTGTAACACCACATTCCCTACTTTTCTAGCCAAAAGGAAGATCAACCTTTTTGGGTTATAAACAACTGATATACGAAGCAAGCTTAAGACAATGCCTTGATAGTTTTTAACCATTAGAAAGATAGGAGGCAGGTGTACATGTAAGTAGTGGGTATTGGGTATTGGCCAGAGAAGAGGAAAGAAGGAAAACCAGGATTGGAATTTGCTGAAGAAATTCTCTCCATAACACAGCAGTCATACTCTTTTTGGGGATTGGGGT